>CM076850.1:160048461-160648461 GCA_039519185.1 Astragalus membranaceus
CAGTTATCCCCGTGTTTTTATATATATCAGTGCTGTCATCCCGTGTTTTTTATGTATCAGTGCAGTTATCTTATAATTTCAATTGATTGTTTGAGTTGATTAGTAGATTATAGTAGATAGTTAAAGATAGATATTAGATTATCAGTAAGAAATATTTATCCCGTATTTTTTATAAATCAGTGACAATTATTTGTCCTTTTTTAGATATTAGTGACAATTTGTCACGTGTGTTTTAAATATTAATCAGTTTAAATAGTCATTAAGTCTTCTTGTTTCTTTAGATAGTAGGTTTATAGTAGTATTTAAAAATTATAATTATCCATGACAAATATTAATCCCGTGTTTTTTTATATATCACTACAGTTATCCCGTGTTTTTTTTATATATCATTGCAGTTTTCTCGTTGTTTCAATTGATTATTTTAGTTGATTAGTAGATTATAGTAGATAGTAAAAGTTAGATAGTAGATTATCAATGAGAAATATTTGTTTTAAATATTAATTATTAGTGCAGTTATCCCGTGTTTTTTATATATCAGTGCAGTTATCTCGTAGTTTCAATTGATTATTTTAGTTGATTAGTAGATTATAATAGATAGTAAAAGAGAGATAGTAGATTGGTCAAAAAAAGAGATAGTAGATTATCAATAAGAAATATTTGTTTTAAATATTAATCAGTAGTTTAAATAGTCATTAAATTTTCTTGTTTTTTAGATAATAGTTTTATATTACTCTTCAAAAAATTTAATTATCAATTACAAATATTAATCGTGTGTTTTTTTATATATTATTGCAGTTATCTCGTATTTTTTTATATATTATTGCAGTTATCTCGTATTTTTTTATATATCATTGCAGTTATCTCGTAGTTTCAATTGATTATTTGAGTTGATTAGTAGATTATATATAGTAGATAGTAAAAGATAGATAGTAGATTATCAATAAAAAATATTTATCCCATATTTTTTACAAATCAGTGACAATTATTTGTTCTTTTTTAGGTATTTGTGACAAATATTTGTCACGAGTGTTTAAATATTAATCAGTTTAAATAGTCACTAAGCCTTCTTGTTTTTTAGATAGTAGGTTTATAGTAGTTTTCAAAAATTATAATTATCAATGACAAATATTAATCTCGTGTTTTTTTATATCAGTGCAGTTATCCCGTCTTTTTTATATATCATTGCAGTTATCTCGTAGTTTCAATTGATTATTTTAGTTGATTAGTAGATTATAGTAGATAGTAAAAGTTAGATAGTAGATTATCAATAAGAAATATTTGTTTTAAATATTAGTTAGTAGTTTAAATAGTCATTGAGTCTTCTTGTTTTTTAGATAGTAGGTTTGTAGTAGTAGTCTTCAAAAATTTTAATTATCAATGACAAATATTATTCTTGTGTTTTTTATATATCAATGCAGTTATCCAGTGTTTTTTTATATATCAGTGCAGTTATCTCGTAGTTTCAATTGATTATTTTAGTTGATTAGTAGATTAAAGTAGATACTAAAAGAGAGATAGTAGATTATCAATAAGAAATCTTTGTTTTAAATATTAATCAGTAGTTTAAATAGTCATTACATTTTCATGTTTTTAGATAATAGGTTCATAGTATGCTTCAATAATTTTAATTATCAATTACAAATATTAGTCCCGTGTTTTGTATATATCAGTGTAGTTATCCCGTGTTTTTTTATATATCATTGCAGTTATCTGGTAGTTTCAATTGATTGTTTTAGTTGATTAGTAGATTATATTAGATAGTAAAAGTTAGATAGTAGATTATCAATGAGAAATATTTGTTTTAAATATTAATCAGTAGTTTAATCCTATGTTTTTTTATATATCAGTACAGTTATCCCGTATTTTTTTATATATATAATTGCAGTTATCTCGTAGTTTCAATTGATTATTTTAGTTGATTAGTAGATTATATTAAATAGTAAAAGATAAATATCGATAAGAGGTGATAGTAGATTATCAATAAGAGTATAAATAAATTTCGGAGAGAAAAATTAAAATTTTAGTAGATTATAGTAGATAGTAAAAGATAGATAGTAGATTATCAATAAGAGTGTATAAATTTAGAAATTTAGTTAAAAAAACTAAAGTGAAATGATAATAGAAAGAGAAAAATTATTTATGGAAAAAGTAAAAGTAAAGTAAAAAGAAAAAAAAGGAAGAAAGAGAGTGTAAGAGAGAAGTGAAAAGGAGGAAAGAGAGTGTGAGAAGAGAGAGAAAAAAAGGAAGAAAGAGAGTGTAAAAAGGAAAAAGGAAGAAAGAGAGTGTAATAGAAAAGTGAAAAGGAGGAAAGAGAGTGTAAGAAAAAAGAATGTGTAAGAAAAAATAAAGGATAGGAGGGTAATGACATTTTTACCCTTAAATTAGATATGTGTCTTGTTAATAAGAAATCCAAACTTGTCATTTCACAGGTGGTTTGTTTGTATAAATAGATAAACTTCGGAGAGAAAAATTAAAATTTTAGTAGATTATAGTAGATAGTAAAAGATAGATAGTAGATTATCAATAAGAGTGTATAAATTTAGAAATTTAGTTAAAAAAACTAAAGTGAAATGATAATAGAAAGAGAATAATTATTTATGGAAAAAGTAAAAGTAAAGTAAAAAGAAAAAAAAGAAAGAAAGAGAGTGTAAGAGAGAAGTGAAAAGGAGGAAAGAGAGTGTGAGAAGAGAGAGGAAAAAAGGAAGAAAGAGAGTGTAAAAAGGAAAAAGAAAGAAAGAGAGTGTAATAGAAAAGTGAAAAGGAGGAAAGATAGTGTAAGAAAAAAGAATGTGTAAGAAAAAATAAAGGATGGGAGGGTAATGACATTTTTACCCTTAAATTAGATATGTGTCTTGTTAATAAAAAATCCAAACTTGTCATTTCATAGGTGGTTTGTTTGTATAAATAGATAAATAGATATTAGATAAAAGAGTATTACTTAAGTTACTTAAGTACAATTTTAAAATTTCTAGGCCTGAAGTGAAAAAGTTTTTCTCTCCGTAACTCTCTGCTAGGGTTACTGCCTTACGTGGTGTTTTTCTGCCGTCTTCGTGCCCTAGTGCGTCATCTCAGCCGCCATAGCTCGTCCAAACCTTAACCATTTGACACTGAATGATGATGATTCTGATGTAGTAATCCCGCAACAACCAGATGATGAAGCTGAAGAAAATCTTGCTCTTGCTTTGGTGGGACGCTTCCTCACTGATCGTCCTATTCGAGTTCACGTGATGAAAGATCGTATGGTCAGAATATGGAGACCACTGGGTGGTATCACAATCAAGGAACTTGAGGTTGGATTGTTCTTATTCCAATTCTTCCATCAGGTGGACGTGCAACGCGTGCTTAAGGGAGGCCCTTGGTCTTTCGATAAGCACCTCTTGATTCTCAGTACAATACAAGAAGGTATTATGCCAAGTTAGATGCCTCGGTTCGACGTGCCGTTATGGGTCCAAGTTCACAACCTCCCCCCGGGATTCATGTCAGAGAGTGTTGGTAGAAGTCTTGCGGGTTGTATGGGTGTTCTTTTGGTGTATGATGCTAAGAATTCGTTGGGTCTGTGGCATTCGTTTATGCGTCTCAGGATCCTCTTTGATGTCCGGCGTCCCTTACTTCGATCAAAAAGAGTAAGGAAGGAAGGTGGGAACGCGGCACTGGTGTCTTTCAAGTATGAGAAGCTAGGTTCTTTTTTGTTATCTCTGGATTAGTAGGGCATAACGATGACTTTTGTCCTATGCTTTTGACAATGGGTGCTGATAATGGTGAGCGTGGTTGGGGCCCTGAATTGCGTGCTGATGTGAGGCCCAATAATGGTGGAGGTGGAGCAAGGTGGTTGAGGGAAGATGGTCCTAGCGTTGGTGGAACCCTTGGCCATGAATCAGGATGATCCCAATGGTCAGCGCCGTCTTCGCAATCTGTGGTTAATGCTCCTGTAACGGTGGAGGAAAGTCAGGCAATTAAACAACGCATGATTGTGGTGTTTTCCAACCCTCAAGCGTTATTTCCTCAAGTTCCAAAGTCCAACATGGCGTCAACGATGGATGATAGTGGGACCCGTAATACTCAAGATCAACACATGGAAGAGAGAGAAGATACTGTTTGTGATGTTAGTGAGCAAGAAAAGAAACGTCGTAGAAATGCTGAGAACAATCACGTGGAGGGCAGCTCCACTTCGCATGCAGCCCCTGTTACTAGTTCCACCAATATCCCAACTACACCAGAAGCTTCAGTTGATCCTTTTTTAAAGGCAGGTTCTGGCAAGCAGGCCTGTCGGAAGCCATGAGTATTCTGAGTTGGAACTGCCGAGGCCTGGGCAACCCGAGTGCAGTTCCGTCGCTGAGGGACCTCGTTCGGACGCACCAACCGGACGTTATATTCTTGTGTGAAACATTGGTACAAGCTAGCAGGATTGAAGAAATTCGTGTTCGTCTTGGTTATGATTCCTCTTTTGCCATTAGTAGTAGAGGGAGGGTGGTGGTTTAGCTGTCTTATGGAAGCAACCGTTTGATTGCCAGATTATTAATTACTCTCAGAACTTCATCAACATCAGAGCAGTACAACAAGACCGTCCAGTGTGGCGATTGACGTGCTTCTATGGTTTCCCTGAGACTGGGAGGCGTAGATATTCTTGGAACCTCCTGCGTACTCTTGCCATGGATAATTCTTTGTCGTGGTGTATCATTGGTGAATTTAATGATCTTCTTTTTAATGATGAGAAAAGGGGGAGGTGTGAACATCCTGAATGGAAATTACGTGGTTTCAGAGAAGCAGTGCAGGACAGCCAGCTTATTGACTTGAACCTAGAAGGGTATCAATTCACTTGGTGTAAAGGGCGGGGCACATATGACTTTAAGGAAAGGAAACTTGATAGGGTCATGGCAACTCAATTGTGGATGGATTCTTTTCCTAATTATAGGTTGTGTAACACAGTGGTGGATAGATCAGACCATACCCCTCTTATGTTATATCTTTTTGGTCAAGGGCGTAGAAGAAGAGCTCGCCAGTTTAAGTTTGAAAATGCGTGGTTGGAGGAGGATTCTCTTGAATCCGTAGTAGTGAAGGGATGGGGCTTGGGCGAAGGTATGGATGTTCTGAATCGATTGAAAGCTTGCACGGAGGAAATGAATGTGTGGGGTAGAAGTCTTCGCATGCGGTATCGTGGTGATATTGATAGGTGTCGTAGGGAGCTAGAAGCGCTTCGTCTTGATGATCACGAAGGGGGCTGCCTCACATTATTTAGAAGTTCAGCAAAAGTTGTCTTAATTACTTGCCCAGGAGGAGGCTTTTTGGAAGCAACGGTCAAAGGTCCTTTGGCTCAAACACGGTGACTCAAACTCTCATTTTTTCCACGCCATTGCTTCCTCTAGAAAGTGTCAAAATGAGATAAAAAGATTGGTGAGAGATGATGGTAGCCAAGCACTTGAACAACATGATATAGCAGCCACGGCCAAACAGTATTTTGAGGTTCTCTTTCAAGGGTCACCCATTGATCATCAACCTGTCATTGACGTCATTCCCACTTTGATAACAAGGGAGGATAATGAAGTTTTAATTCAAGAGTTCACATTTGAAGAATTTGGGCAGGCTGTCCATCAAATGCACGTGGATAAGGCACCCGATCCCGATGACTTGAACCCGGCTTTCTACAAACGTTTTTGGCACTTGTGTGGTGTTGGATTTTTTCATGCGAGCAGATCTTGGCTTGAAAACGGGTACTCTCCTCCTCACTTGAATGATACAAATGTTGTTCTTATTCCAAAAAAATCTCACCCCACTTATATGAAGGACCTTCGTCCCATTTCTTTATGTAATGTGGTTTATAAAATATTATCTAAGGTGCTTGGTAATTGATTGAAGCCTCTGTTATCTAAATGTATTTCCCCGGCGCAATCTGCTTTTGTTGAAAATTGGTCAATTCTTGATAATGCAATGGTTGCTACAGAAACTATCCATCACATGAAGTGTAAGGTGGTGGGGAGGAAGGGGAAGTAGCTTTCAAAATTGATATTAGTAAGGCATACGATAGGGTGAGCTGGCAATATTTGAAAGCGGTTCTTGCCAAAATGGGGTTTCATGATAAATGGGTGTCTTGGATTATGTTATGTATGGAGTCTGTATTATCAAATTATTGTCAATGATGAAAGTGTGGGCCCGGTGACCCCTAATAGGGGCCTCAGACAAGGGGATCCATTATCACCTTACTTATTTATTTTATGTGCCGAGGGGCTTACTAGACTTATTCGAAAAGCAGAAGGAAGAGGGGACTTACATGGTATTAAAGTGTGTAGGGGCGCTCCAGTCCTTACACATTTGTTATTTGCTGGCGACTGCCTTTTTGTTTTTCAGGGCCACAGAAAGAGAATGCAGGGTAATGAATGAGATTCTTTTAACTTATGAGAAGGCTTTCGGTCAATCCATCAACTTCCAAAAGTCAGAAGTCTTCTTCAGTAAGAACACTCCTGCTGATATTCGAGAGGTGGTGGCAGATATTCTTGGTGTTTCTGAGCGTCTTGGCACAGGGAAGTATCTTGGCCTACCATCCATGATGGGAAGAAATAACAAGGCAATCATTAATTATCTCTGGGACAGAGTGTGGAATAAAATTCATAGTTGGTCGGGCAAACACCTCTCAAAGGCTGGCAGAGAGGTACTTGTGAAGTCTGTGGTTCAAGTTATCCCCACTTACGAGCACATTTCTCATCCCCACATCATTAGGGGAGGAAATGAAGAAAATGATCAATTCCTTCTGGTGGGGTTTGAACAAAGCACACGACAGAGGCATTAATTTGGCTGAATTGGGATAAGCTGGCTATGAGAAAGGAGCATGGAGGTATGGGTTTTCGGCATTTCCACATCTTCAATTTGGCTATGCTAGGGAAGCAAGGTTGGAAGATTCTTACTAACCCAGATGCTATTATTTCACGTGTCTTCAAAGCTAAATATTTCCCTCGAGGGGACTTTTTGGGGGCTTTTATTGGCCACAACCCAAGTTATGTATGGCGTAGCATCTGCGCTTCACGGGCAATTGTCAAAGGTGGTTTTAGATGGATAATTGGTGATGGATCAAATGTTCGCATTTGGGATGACCCATGGCTACGTGAGTCTAGTAATCGTTATGTTACTTCCGGCTACAATCCAAATTCTTCTTTATGCTTTGTCTCAAATCTGGTGGATGGGGACTCTAATAATTGGAACTCTGAGCTCATTAACACTACCTTCAATGAAACTGAAGCGAAGGCTATTCTCAAAATTCCAAGGTCTACGGCATTGGGCGAGGACCAAATGGTTTGGGACTTGAGTAGAAACGGGGTATATTCGGTGAAGTTCGCTTATCATTACGCCATGGAAAATCTAGTGGACACTTCTCATCTTCGTGTTCAAGGTGTTTGGAAGGCAATTTGGTCTCTTAATATTCCAAATAAAATCCGGATTTTAATTTGGCGCATAGTTCGTGGTTGTTTGCCTATTCGGACAAGATTAGTTTGCAAGGGAGTTCAATGCCCTCCTACATGTCCCATGTGCGATGTCGGTGCTCTAGAAAACGAGTGGCGCTTATTCTTTGGCTGCTCAAAGGTTCAACAAGTTTGGGATGATGCTGGATTGTGGGACGCTAATAGTCCGGATTTTGAACAAGCTGAAAGTGCTAACGATTTATTTTTCCATTTGCTGAATTCTTTTGACAGGGGCAGCAAGTCTATTTTCGCAGCCGTCATTTGGTGCTTGTGGCATCGCCGGAATGACAAAGTTTGGAATCATATTGAGCAGCCCATCCAAACTGTGCTGCATGCTGCGAGATCGTACATCTCTTCATGGCTGTCGCACAGAAATTCACACCAGCAGCTGTCGCACCAGTAGCGCCAAACAACGCCTCCTAACCAGCTTCAGTGGATCAGACCGCCCCTAGGCCGTAAGAAATGCAATGTTGATGGGGCCTAGTTTGAAGATCAATCCCGGTGTGGACTAGGAATGTGTCTTCAGGATCAAAATGGGGCGTTTATTAGTGCAAAAACAATATGGTTTGAAGGTTTCTTGAGGCCACCAGAAATAGAAGCAGCAGGACTTTTAGAAGCACTACGTTGGTTGATGCATTTGGGATTTCATGATGTTGATATCGAGCTCGACTACAAGCAAGTAGTGGATGCCGTCAACGGTGGAACCAAATTATTCAATGATCTTGGAGCTATTTTATCTAGCTGTAGGGAGTCTTTTAATTATTTAAACAACTATACGATCAGTTATATTCGGCGACAAGTCAATTGTGTAGCTCATAGCCTAGCTAGGGCGGCTCAATGTTTTGCTAGTCACCAACTTCATGAGCGGATTCCACGTTGTATCTTCTCATTATTAATGAATGAAATGGCATAAGTTTACTTGCTTAAAAAAATTACAATTTCATAAGTGTTGTACTCCTTGTTCTAGAGAGAAAATGTTTGTTTTTTAACAGACATAATAATTGCTAATAAAAATATACTCTTTTGGCAATTTCTAGCTGTTACCTAATTTTTTATGTGAAGAACAAGACCACCAATACCTATAATATTGTATATAAGTTTTATTTTTATAATAAAATCCGTATGTGTCCTGTATGTGTCCTGCAAAATTAACGAGTCTTAATTCAGTATTTCTAAATTGGTGAAACCACGTGAATTTCACTAAATTATATAGTAAACGTTTGAGGAAGAATGTCAAAGAAAGAGTTATTGGTGGGCAATATCAATCAACTTTGTCGGTGACAAATGTACGCTGGGGAACCTGGCTAGCTAGATGTATACCTGATTTTGCCAGTCTATGTGGCTCTCACCTCCCAACAGATTTTTTACTACACCCAAAATTCGAATCTGAAAATTTAGAGTGGGATGTGAGCCCAATTCTCGAACCAACCCTTCTTGATTTTTTCATTTATAATATACCAGTCGTGTTTATTTTATTTTACTTATTTAAATTTTAAAAAGATAGGTTCGGTGGTGCTATGCATCATGCATTCTACTTAAGACCGGATTATTATTTTTGAAAAGTTAGGTTGGCATGTCATGGTACATGCATGCTTCCCTCAAAGCCGTAAGTGCACCATGGTGCATGGTGCATGCTTCCTTCAAAAAAAACCTCAAAAGAAAATTCATGCTAAAATTAATAGAACGAGCTTAATAGGTGAATCCCATTTTTTTAAGAAATGTGAAATCCCAAATTTTAGCGTATATAAATTAAATTTTAACACTTATATTTTATTTTCAAATAAAAATATTCCTTTTATAATCATTTATGTGTTAGTTTTTTTAACGGGATTTATGTGTTAGTTTTAGATTGTGATATAATAGATTTAAAAAATGATGTTAAAACAATTGTTTTTAAAATAATCAAGTTTAAAAAATTGATCGGTGTTTGATAAAGATATTTTAAAAGTAATTTTAGAAGAATTGATTTTAATAGTGAACACCAAGCCACGTGGAGCTCGATGGAACTACACACGCAATAAAGACTTGCCAACTCAAGTTGACTGCACTGCCAGCTCAGCTGAGCAACTGGCTATCGATTGAGCAGGTTGCTTACTGTACTAGTTGAATCATTTTGGTAAAGTTGGTTCAAGCTTTCAATTAGATTGTATTCTACTCTTGCTTCAGTTAGAGTTAGTTTTAGATTCAGTTAAGCTTGTTGAAATTGTTGCAACTGTTCTGCAACTGAATCTTGTCAATCTTGTTCTATTGATTGTTGTATATAAACACATGTGTAATACTCAGTTGAATAATCAATGAAATATTCAAGTTTCCAATTCTGATATGGTATCAATTGCCATCTTCGTTCCATCAACCATCGCTTCCGTCTAAACTCTTTAGCTTCGTTCATGGCAGATCACTCGCCCAAACAAGCACTCACCACCTTTGAAACGAACAACAATGTCTTCGCAGTGAGCAACGTACCTCCTCATGGATTTGCATCGACTCCGAAACTATCAATCAAGTTGGAAGACAAGAACTTCCTTCTTTGGAATCAACAAGTCGAAGGAATAATCACATCCTTCAAGTTACACTGTTTCTTGGTGAATCCCCAAATTCACCGATGCATATGAACAGTGGCTGGTTCAAGACCAGATGCTATTCACGCGGCTCCTTTCAACTCTATCGGAATCAGTTCTTCCTCGCGTTCTTACATGCAAGCATTCCCACCAGGTTTGGGATCGAATCCATCAACACTATTACTCACACCTCAAAGCCAAAATTCGCCAATTGCGATCGGAATTGAAGAACACCAAGAAAGGGGAACGGTCAATCTCAAAATACCTAATGCGTATTCATACGCAATAAAGACTTGCCAACTGGAGTT
This sequence comes from Astragalus membranaceus, assembly GCA_039519185.1. Classification (NCBI taxonomy): domain Eukaryota; kingdom Viridiplantae; phylum Streptophyta; class Magnoliopsida; order Fabales; family Fabaceae; genus Astragalus; species Astragalus membranaceus. The sequence continues at coordinate 160,058,776 of CM076850.1, forward strand.
GACTACACTGCCAGCTCAGCTGAGCAACTGGCTACCGATTGAGCAGGTTGCTTACTGTACTAGCTGAACCATGTTGGTAAAGTTGGTTCAAGCTTTCAATTAGATTGTATTCTACTATTGCTTCAGTTAGGGTTAGTTTTAGATTCAGTTAAGCTTGTTGAAATTGTTGCAACTGTCCTGCAACTGAATCTTGTCAATCTTGTGCAACTGAATCTTGTCAATCTTGTTCTATTGATTGTTGTATATAAACACGTGTGTAATACTCAGTTGAATAATCAATGAAATATTCAAGTTTCCAATTCTGATAGATTTCATTTGAATTTTAGAGTAGAATCACTTTTTTTGAGCAAGAGAGTAGAATCACTTTAGATGTGTTAATATGAATAATTTTGTGGGTCTCATGTGCATAATTGATTTGTTTGGACGCAAAAGCTAAGAAACCACAGTTTTTTAAAAATCAATTTCACCACCGCAAAATAAATTTTAGTAACCATATTTTTCTAGTTAAACATATCAATCAACAGTGAATTTCAATTATGTTTGCCTGGATTTGATTCTAGCCTCTCTAAAATCTAAACAATTTTCAATTGTTTGCTTTATTTTTTTTAATCTACTTCTTCCAAATCGGATAAATATTTAATTATGAATTATCTTTATATAATTTATTTATTGTTTATGTCTTCCTTTATTTTCTTAAAATATATGGATACGATTTTGTTGTTTTTTCATTTTTTTTAAAATAGAAAATAAAATCTATTAATAAATGAATAATTTTAAATACAAACAATTTTTGGGTAAATAGCCATTTTGGTCCCTCAATGTGTAACTCCCTGTCAATTTGGTCCCTCATTTAAGCAAAAATGCAAAAACGTCCCCCAAAGTTGATTCTGTCTTGCACGTTAGTCCCTCACGTTAGCTCCTATCTTTAACTCCGTTAAAGTTGCATATGTGGCATAATCTCAAAAAAAAAAGTTGCATATGTGGCAAGTTAAGTGCCACATTAGTTGCTTATATGGCGCCTACAAGAGAGATAAGTCAGCTTAGTAAGTTGCCACGTAGGGAGGGACTATTTTGACAGTAAACCAAAAAATCTCACCTCTTCTCTTCCACCGCCTTCATCCCCATGCCTCTTTCTTCTCTCTTCATGTTTTGGAAATCCAAGAACCCTTACAGTGGAGCTTCATCTTCTCTCTTCAATTTCGTTTTCGATTCAAACCCAAGAACAACACTGATTCGTTTTATAGGTTCTTTTTTGTTTCACAATTTCTTTTTCATTTTTGTTACGGATTGGGCCGCGCCCTTATAGTGGCTGAGGCCCAATGCCAATGGCAAGTCCATGATCAAACGGCTGAGATCTAAACCCTAGATCGGACGGCTCTGATCATATAGGTCAAACACACATTTTACTCTATAAATAAGCCTTAATGCAATGCCCAAGGTGTGCACTCTCTCCAACATTCTTACCTCTAATCAATTCACTAGCTGACTTGAGCGTCAAAGTGTCTTTGCAGGTACCACCCCACCTCGGATCGGAATAGATCTTGGTTGATCAAGACCTATTACTACCAACTATCCCGGATCGCCCGCGAATTCCGAGATACGGTACAGAACATTGGCGACCACAGTGAGAGGATCTTGTACTCTAGTTCCTCTCCCATCTCCTTGATTGACGATGGCTCCAACGTTACGATAGAGGACTATCCTGAGTGTCATTGAGGGACCGGTCCTACAGCAGGTGACTCTGGAAGGAGTGGCAGTCACCTTACCCCTTAGCCCAACGCGTGCTCAAAACTCGGATACGGCTATGGTTCCCGGGGACTCAGCCCGGAATCGACTTCCACCTCCCCCTCAGACGGTCCAGGTGCCGGTCGATGCTGTTCAACGGCTCGTCCAGTTTCTAAATCGGCAATCCGAGGCCGACCAACAGAGAAACCAATGCAACACCCAGTTAGAAGCTGAGATTGCTGAGATCCGGGCTCGTAACATCCTGGATCGGAGTTCCTCTCGGCACAACTCTTCAAGTAGAAGGATTCATGGCCACAGGCGCCACCGATCTCCGGCTTGGAGGAGATACCATCGTCGCTCTCCACCTCGTCGTATAGGAGGGCATGGATCAGGGACTCCCCCAAGTCGGACTCCTGATGATACCTACTATCCCGAGGATTCCCCTCGGTCTAGCCCGTCTATGGCTTCCTCTTCTCCGAGGCGACGTTTCAGAAGTCGGGAAAGATCCCTGAGGCAGGAACGTCGGCGCCCTCGCTCGTGGAGATCCCCCGACAAATATGACTACCGACGGTCTCCACCCCAGGAGAGGTCGGCAAAGCGCAAAGGACCTTTCACAAGTAAGATCGACTACTTCCCGATGCCAAAGCACCTTGAGAAACCCCCCGAGGGTCGGAAAATGCACGATGGAACTGGCGATTCGGATTGCCACCTCGACTATTTTGGCACGGTGATGCAATACCGGAATGTCCCGGAAGAGATTAAGTGTCAGATTTTCCCTCTCACTTTGGAGGAAACAACTTTGGATTGGTTCATGGCCCATAAGCCAAACACCATCTCTTCGTGGGATCGCTTGACTAAGCTTTTATCGGCTCGCTTCGCTCACTCCAAGATGAAGCCGAAATCCACGAAGGTGGTGCAAGCAATTCAGCAAGGCGAGAATGAGTCTCTCCGAGACTATATAGAGAGATTCAACCGTGAAGCTGCGGAAGTCCAGAACCTCGACAACTCCTTCCGATTTTACTTCATGGAGGGAGGACTTCGTGAAGGGAGTTTGTTTCATACCGATGTTGGTGTAAATCAGCCCGAGTCTCTCGCGGAGTTCCTTCGGAGGTCTCAGAATTACATCGATCATGAAGAAGGGGTTAACGCAGGAAGATCACATTTCAAGCCCGGAGAACCTAGACCCGATCAAGGAAGCAATGGTCAACAGAGGACAGCAACCCGGTACAACTCAAAAGTTGTCCCAAAGAATTTTGAGGTCGGCGATCTAGTGCTCCGGAGAGCCGACGTTGTTTTGAAAAACACCGCACAAGAAAAATTTGCCCCGGAATGAGCCTACGGGCGTGATGTAATCCGACTTTGTAAAATATTCAACCATCTAATATGTATGGATCGACTACGATTGGTCGACATTCTGTACTTGTTGTTTTCCTCACTCTAAGTGCTTAGTAAATGTGATTTCTGTTACCAAGTGACTTCAGTCTCAAGAGGGGGGGTGAATTGAGATTTAAAAACTTTTGAAAACTTTTTCCCCTTTTCAATGACTTAGATTAATTTTCGCGCAGGTTAAGTGGAAGCGAAGGAATTAGAAAATAAAGCAATAAAGCACACAAAGATTTATCCTGGTTCGGTCACCTCCCAGTGACCTACATCCAGTCCTCACACCCTTGTGAGATTTTCCACTAACACAACAAGGCTTACGGGTGCCTTGGAAACCTTTACAGACTCAGGCACTTTTCCCTAGGATACCCCACCTATGAAGAGCCCTCAAATCTATTACAACAATAACAAGAGATACCCCACCCCTGTTACAACCAGCTACCCCAGAAAGATACCCCACTTCCTAGTACAAACAGCTACCCTAGAGAGATACCCCACTCCCTAGTACAAATTACAACAAATAAACAATTACAAAAGTAAAGACCAAAATACCTTTAGTGTAGGCAGATATTACAACTTGAAGATTCCAACCCCGACTAACTCTTACGAGAGATCAGCTCTGACGGACCAACGGTGCGAGAAGAGCAGAAATGAAAGTGTGAAGAGTTTTTCTAAATTATGCTTTGAATCGTGAAAATGGATTGTTCAAGAATTGAGAAGTATGAAGCCTCTATTTATAGGCATTGAGAATAATATAGCCGTTGAAATAATTATGGAGATGATAGAATCGATTAAGTGTCTGGCTTGCCTAAGAATGATAATCGATTGTTTGCCTAACTAGATCTAGGATGAGAAAACGATTATGTGTTTGTTTGAAAATAGATGAAATCGATTTGTACTTAATGAAGAAGGTGTATAATCGATTTATAGCTTTAAAGAAAATCAAGTCACAAACACAAGTGAGGAATCGATTGTTTTGTTTCAAAAAAGGAAGCATGAAATCGATTTTTATCTTTCAAATAATAGGCTATGAATCAATTTTGTAGTTTACAAAAACAAGAGAGGAATCGATTCATTGCTTAATTGAAAAGAGAGGCAAATCGATTTATGGCTTTAAAACAGGAAGAGAATCGATTGTATACTTAGTGAAAACAATATGAATCAATTTCTTTCCTTTTTAAAACAACTTGGTAATCGATTCTTTGATTTAGAAAAGAGTTTATGAATCGATTGCTTTCTTTCATAGTGAGTTAGAAATCGATTTTGAGGTTTAGTTAAAAGTAGTGAATCGATTTCTTTCTTTTCCAAAATGGTTTTTAAGTTTACGTGTGCATGCATGCATTTTGAAAATCATGGGACTTTGAGAGATGAGCTGACCCTCAGAAGAGCTTACACTTTTTCCTAAGACAATCCCAAACCCTAAGGACTACCCTTATTTCTTGAGACACCAATTCTTGAGTCTTGATTGCCTTGTATTGTGACTTTGATGTTTTGTCACTTTCATCAACTTTCACTTTCATCAACTTTTGCCTTTGGCCACTCTCATCAACTTTGGCCATCAACTTTGGCTTTGTCTTTTTCATCATCAAAACCTGACCTGCAATATAAGTTACCTGCAGTACAAGATATCCACAATTTCCGAGGTGAGAAAGGGGGCAACACGGAATCGCCAAACGATCGCCCTTACTCCCTTCATAAACCAGAACCCGAGCCACCGAGCTTGACATCGCTTGCGACCGAGGTAGTCGAGACCCGTTGGGACGAGTTCAATCTGGGCCTAGCCCCGGTAAACTATCCCAAGGGCAACCAAGATCTTTGGATTCGAAATCGCAAAGATTAATGGCCGAGGCTGCCATTACCCTAAAGGGAGAGTTCGATCTAGGCCGAGTCCTGGTAAACTGTCCTAAAAGCGACATGACAAGACCCGAATCTCGGGAACTCCGAGGCTGGTGGCAGACACCCTCATAGGTATAAGCCCCGCCTTGGAGAAGCTAAAGGCGACATGACAAGACCCGAATCTCGGGCACTCCGAAGCTGGGGGCAGACACCCTCATAGGTATAAGCCCGACCTTGGAAAAGGTAAATGCGACATTAAACTGATACCTCGAGTCACTCGATGGTCACATCATTCCCGGACTCTCTGAGGCTGGGGGCACAAACCCTCGTAGGCCACGGAAAAGGTCGCGATCTAAGAACTGAATCCCGAATATTTAGAGGTAAGGGGCAGAAACCCTCGAAGGTATAAGCCCAACCTTGAAGAAGGTCGCCATATTGGCCGACCATCGAATTTAAAGATTACACAAAGCCCGGACAAGCTCACAAGTCAGGCTCGCCCGTCATCGAATGTCGCGTCTAATGACTAACATTATTGTCAGGCACGGGAATCGAGACGCCATCATTGAACTGACACCTTGAGTCACTCAACGGTCACCTCAATCACGCCACGCAGCAATGGGAAGGCAAGACCGGAGTCCCGGATATTCCGAGGTTGGGGGCAGAAGTTATCGAAGGTATAAGCCCGACCTTGGAGAAGGTCTCCAGATCGGTCGACCGTCTAATTCAAAACTTTCACGAAGCCCAGATAAGCTTACAATTCACGATCGCCCCAAGGCGACCCGACTTGGGGGCAACTGTTACGGATTGGGCCGCGCCCTTATAGTGGCTGAGGCCCAATGCCAATGGCAAGTCCATGATCGAACGATTGAGATCTAAACCCTAGATTGGATGGCTCTGATCATATAGGTCAAACACACCTTTTACTCTATAAATAAGTATTAATGCAAGGCCCAAAGTATGCACTCTCTCCAACAGTCTTACCTCTAATCAATTCACTAGCTGACTTGAGCGTCGGAGTGTCTTTGCAGGTACTACCCCACTTCGGATCGGAACAGAGCTTGGTTGATCAAGACCTATTACTACCAACTATCCCGGATCGCCCGCGAATTCCGAGATACGGTACAGAACAATTTTCATCTTCACAATTTCTTTTTCATTTTCGATAGTTTTGTTTCCCTCTTCATTTTCATTTCACATTTCGTTTTTCAGATTTCGTTTTTATTTCTTTAATTTCGTCAGATTTGTTTTTGTTTTTTAAATGTGTTTTCTTTCAGATCTGTTTGTCAAATTTGTTATTTCCGTTTCAAATCTGTTTTGGTCAAGTTTTCTTACATATCTGTTCCATGTTTTGTTTCGTTTTTGCTTATATAAAAGTTGAACAGAATATCAGAAAACACAGATTTAGGAATAGGAAAGAAAAGTTGGAAAATTTCAAACTTCAGTCAAAAAAAGAAAGAAATGAATGCTCATGTTGGTGGGTGTGATGGCCTCCTTGTTGTGGAAATTGGCCATTTCTTTGACTTTCAGTATAGATTCTGGTTGTGACTTATATTTTTGTATTTTTGGGTTTAAGATGAATGGAATATGGGAAAGAAATGATATGAATTTCGTGGTTTATGTGATGGATAATTTTGGAACAGATTTAAGCTAAACAAAAGAAATAAACTCTTGTTTAATACGTGGACGATGGGTGTGAAGGTTATGGGCGCCACTTTGGTCTAATCCAAGACAAGGATAAGCCTATGAATGTGAGGATCACCATAAGAAAAAGAATTCTTGATAAGATCGAATAAACTGGTCCAATCCAAAACCAAAGAGTATGAACTCAAAATCTTTGATAAAGTCTTTGTTGGAATTTCATTGACACTTAAACTCCCTATTTATAATAAGGGAGGTTCTTGCTGAATACAAAGGAAAAGAAATAATGGGTTTCCAAAAATTACAAGAATACTAGTCAAAACAATTGCAAGAAAATATCCTAGTTGATTTGGCATTGAATTCGCCATTAATGATTAGGATCTTGCATTTCCTTTTTGCTCTAATTGTCTTTGATGTGCCATAAATGACTTGGATCTTGTAATTCCTTTTTCCTCTGGTTGACTTTCATGATTAGTAAGTTTGCTTGATTAGCAAGTTTGCCTTCCTTGATCAACAAGTTTGCTTGATTAGCAAGTTTGTTGACTCCATCAACTCACAATAATATGCGCCACACACACCACTTGAAGTGGATTAAACACACTAAAAAAATAACTTGAAATGAAATAAATTAGTGCCTTGATCCCAAATATATCAGTTGGTCACATGCACTTTTATCACAACTTAAAATAAAATTAGGGTAATTAAAATTGGACAGCAAGCCCATGGTAGGTTCTCATCATTCTCTCCTTCTTCGAGAGAATTTGACCTCGAATTCCTTACTGCAGTCCTCCAGGGTCAAAAGTAAGTCTAACGAACCCATCACATGTAATTTTCACAATAGGGAAATTTCCAATTCCATTGGTAGAATTTGAGTGACTTACTTCCTCTTCCGTTTCTTGGTCATAATTAGGTTTCCCAAACTCACAATTTTTTTCCACCCATGAAAAATAGTCTCCTTCATTCACTTTGTTCTCTTCATGACATAAAGAAGAAATGTCAGGCAATTGAATGATATTAAAAGAATCCCAACACTTGACCACACAAACCAACTTAGAAGAGGTACTAGTATAGTTGTATGCCATAACTTCCCAATGTTATTCTCTTTCAATTCAATGGAAGCATTGCATTGTTCCTTTGGAAGCACTTCTGCATTTGTCTTCTTGCAAGCTTCTTCTTTTGGAATGTCATCCACAACCTTCTTGATAATAAAATCATTAAAACTGGGAAAAAGGTTAGGATTATAACAATAATCAATAATGACATTTTTATCCTCTATTTATTTTTCTCTCATTTCCTCTTTTTTTCCACACTCTATTTCTTTTTCTATTTGGTTTTCTTTTTCTTTTTTTTCTTTTTCACACTTTTCTCTCAATTCTATTTGATCATCTCTCGCCTGACTTGGACTCAGAGGAACAAGTATGATCCTTTTACCATGATGCACAAAAGAATATTTGTTGGTATGCCCTTCATGATTAGCCTTCTTATCAAATTGCCAAGGCCTCCCTAACAATACATGACTAGCCTCCATAGGCACCACATCACACATCACTACATCCTCATACCTACCAATTGAAAAACACACCTCAACTTGTTCATTCACAATCGTTTCAACACTATCATTAAGCCACTGAAGTTTGTAAGGCTTAGGGTGAGGTGTAGTTACCAAATAAAGTTTAGAAACTAAACGTGTGCTAGCAACATTAGTAAAACTTCCTCCATCAATAATTAGAGAACATACCTTTTCTTGCACTACGCATCTTGTTTGAAAGATATTCTCTCTTTGAGTTGTATCCTCCTCCTTCACGAAATTTCCTAACAACCTCCTCACCATGAGAAGTTCGCCACTAGGAATATCTTCTCCACTCATTTTTTCCTAAGAAGTCATGCAATAAAAATGGTAAACAAAACCTAGAATTGCTTAAACAAAGGTCCAATTCGAACCTTGCTCTGATTACCAAATGATGGCCTCCTTGTTGTGGAAATTGGCCATTTCTTTGACTTTCAGTATAGATTCTAGTTGTGACTTACATTTTTGTATTTTTGGGTTTAAGATGGATGGAATATGGGAAAGAAATGATATTATGAATTTCGTGGTTTATGTGATGGATAATTTTTGAACAAATTTAAGCTAAACAAAAGAAATAAACTCTTGTTTAATACGTGAAGACGATGGGTGTGAAGGTTAGGGGCGCCACCTTGGTCTAATCCAAGACAATGATAAGCCTATGAATGTGAGGATCACCACAAGAAAAAGAATTCTTGATAAGATCGAATAAACTGGTCCAATCCAGAACCAAAGTGTATGAACTCAAAATCTTTGATAAAGTCTTTGTTGGAATTTCATTGACACTTAAGCTCCTTATTTATAATAAGGGAGGTTCTTGCCGAATACAAAGGAAAAGAAATAAATGGTATCCAAAATTTACAAGAATACTAGGCAAAACAATTGCAAGAAAATATCATAGTTGATTTGGCATTGAATTCGCCATTAATGATTAGGATCTTGCATTTCCTTTTTGCTCTAATTGTCTTTGATGTGCCATAAATGACTTGGATCTTGTAATTCCGTTTTCCTCTGATTGCCTTTCTTGATTAACAAGTTTGCCTTCCTTGATCAGCAAGTTTGCTTGATTAGCAAGTTTGTTGACTCCATCAACTCACAATAATATGCGCCACACACACCACTTGAAGTGGATTAAACACACTAAAAAAATAACTTGAAATAAAATAACGTAGTGTCTTGATCCCAAATATATCAGTTGGTCACATGCACTTTTATCACACCTTAAAATAAAATTAGGGTAATTAAAATTGGACAGCAAGCCCATGGTAGGTTCTCATCAGGGTGTGAACTGGAATGTATTGTTGAGAATTGAGAGAAACACTAGCGACAAGAAAGTGTTTTGATTGGAAATGAAGGAATGAATGGAAGTAGGTGGAAAGTGGGAAGAGGGAAGAAGACTGAAAGGGGTTAATAAGAGAAAGAGTTGAAGTTCAGAGAGAACGAGGGAAAGGGGTTGAAGAAGAAATTTTATCAAGCCTGAATCTTTAAAGAGTAAAGGCCCAAATTTGTCCCTGAGAATTTCCTTGCGGGACAATTTGGTTCCTGAAAATTTTTTCGCGACAATTTGGTCCCTGACAATTCCAAAATGAGACACGTTAGTCCCTCCGTCTATTGAGCCATTGCCAGCACAGAACGTGCCACGTTGTCACGTCAAACGCCACGTTAGTGAGTATTTTGGGCCAAATAAGTCCCTGACGTTACAAATTTGAAATTTTTTAAAAAAGGGACAAATCAGTCCCTGATTGTTTTGGGACAAATTGGTCCCTGAGTCACAAGGTGAGTGGTATCTCGTTTTCAAAACCAGAAAACCATTTTAGAGTTATTTCACACACACACACACACAGAGAGAGAGAGAGAGAGAGAGAGAGAGAGAGAGAGAGAGAGAGAGAGAGAGCAGAAGAAAGACAAAGAAGTATGAGAGAAGAAAGAAGAGGGACGAAGTGACGCCGTAGAACGCCGCTGGCCGTAGGAAGGCGATGGCTCTTTACCATTTTCGCAGATGTTAGGTTTTATTCTGTTCTTTCATTTTCTTCCACCATTTTCGTTTCTAATGAATAGGTTGTTTAAGAGAAAAACCCTACCTTTTGCCCATTCACTCACTCTCTCTCTCTCTCTCTCTCTCTCTCTCTCTCTCTCTCTCTCAACGGGTGAAAAGTGGTTTCTGGTTTCACAAACCAGAGATTTAAGGAAGAAGATGACTCAGGGACCAATTTGTCCCAAAACAACCATGGACTGATTTGTCCCTTTTTTTTTTTAATTTTTCAAATTTGTAACGTCAGGGACTTATTTGGCCCAAAATAATCACTGACTTGGCGTTTGACGTGACAACGTGGCACGTTAAGTGCCACGTAGGAGGCGTTAACAGTGCTGGCAACGGCTCAGTGGACGGAGGGACTAACGTGTCTCGTTTTGGAATTGTCAGGGACCAATGTGTCTTGAAAAAATTGTCAGGGATCAAATTGTCCCGCGAGGAAATTATCAGAGACGAATTTGGGCCTTTACTCATCTTTAAAAAATGATGATTACTTGATTAAAAAAATTTATTTAAACATTTTTATTTTTATTTTTACTTTCAATTTGGCCCTTCCCCTCAAACAAAGCCACATAAGCAATCATACGTGGCACTTAACTTGCCACCTCTGCAACTTTAACGGAGTTAAACATAGGAGCTAACGTCAGGGACTAACGTGAAAGACAGAATCAACTTTGGGGGACGTTTTTGCATTTTTGCTCAAATGAGGGACCAAACTGACAACGAGTTACACATTGAGGGACCAAAATGGCTATTTACCCAACAATTTTTTTCTGACAACCTTCTTTTTTGTGATGATAAAAATGAAATTTCTATTTTAAATGAATAAATTAAATACATATATATCTCGAAAACTAAATTTCTATTTTTTTTAGTATTAAATTAACTTGAATATGACATGGCTTATAATTTTTTTTTGGAACATTATAAAATAATTTTAAATTGACACATTTTAATTTTTTTATTCTTTGGAAGGAGTACTTAAATGAGCAATGGAAGACAACCTTTACTGGTATCTCTCGCTCACTCACTCCCTCACTTCTCTGTCTCTGTGTCAACGCTTCAACATTTGCACCTCTCTCCGCCGCTCCATTTCCGGTGATTTTCAACTCTCTATTTCCAAATTCACTATTATTTACTTCTAATAATTTTCAAAAATTGTTCAATTTTGCGCCTTACTCGTCAAATCTCTGCGCCGTTGATTTTCCCTCTTCCCTGCGTTGCTTCTAGCCCTTGTTCTCATTTTGGTTTCATGTGAATGGGCTTTGCATTGTGTGGGGAACTGTCCTACCAAGTTGTTATCTTTATCAAATTATTATGAGTTGAAACTTGAATTATGGAAGCTGTTATCACAAATTTGCATTGTTTTAATTATTTTTGTATTGGTTTTTGATTTTTATCTGTTTCTTTTTGTTTCCATCATTTGCATTGAGTTAATTATACAAAAATTCTGATATTTCTCTTTCACCGTGATTAAAACTTAGTTTGGTTTTCGCTTCGGTTACAAGTTACTGTTAGGTAGTTCAAGTGGTAAAATCCTCTCATCATTTCTCTGGTTGCTAATAATGATCTAAATCTGCAAAGTTTATGTTTATCTTCTTTTATTGGTTTTCTGCTAAACATGGCTGCTGTCAATTATAATTTATATGATCTACATTTGAGGTTTTGAGGTTAGAAATGCCACTTTTCCTTTTAAATTCCCCCCCTTTTCTTGATACATTTGAGTTGGGATCTCTCACTGGCTAATAATTGTATTTGGACAACTGTTTTGAGCTAAGCATCTGATATTCACTTTATTTACTCTCTCTTAGCTGTTATGTTGAGTTTGTTTTGTTGTGGTTAATTGTTGAGACTTGAGAGTAAGGTTTTATTTCATTATCTTGGAAAAGGAGACACTGAGATTTATAAAATTTTGAGTTAATGCTATACTCATTAATCCTCTGTCCTTCAATAATTCTATGTATTCAAACTTAAACAGCAAGTTGTTTATTGTGTTCATTTATATGATTTTAGCTTCGAGGGACGGTGCTCTCATCTTTAGACTAAAAGAATGGCTTTATCTGTTTCCACCAATTGTCTCCTACCTGCCCTAAAGTCTCAGCTTGGATTTGTGCATCATGATGGCCAAGATCATTTTTGTGGTAGTAGTAACATGTTACATCTTCGAACGGCTCCTAAAAGCCCGAGGTCTCTTTCGTTTTCACTTTCTGTGCGAGGTATATTCCTCGTCCTTTCTGTTATTTTGGTTGTTGCTGATAAACATAAATAAGAATCCATTTATGAAGTTTTGTTTGATACTGTTCACGATGGAGTAATGATTTTCAGGATACTCTATCCTGCTCGTAATTGTGGGTTTTAGTGGCTGAATAATTCATTGTTTTCCTTTAGCTTCAGAAACTAAGTCACATGTTCAGAGCAAGGATCGATCATCTTTTGCACAAACAGCTGCGGTGCGGCATCTGACAGGTTCTGTTACCAGAGCCCACGGACTTCGTTTTGCTGTGGTTAGTATCATCTAAATATTAATGCTAAACTATTTCCTGCAATGCTTTTGACAAACACTAGTATTTGTTAGTCTTATAGTACTTTCCTGCTTTCTAAATTTCAGTCAGGCAGAATGTGTCTGGTATACATATAGGGTGTGTTTAGATAAATGCCTTAATTAAGCACTTATTCAATAAGCTATTTTAGGGAGTTTATGTTCTTATTTATAAGTTATTATAGGAGCTTATTGAAATAAGCTGAAAACAATATATGGACATGTCAGAAGTTGTTTATATAAGGACCACACCAGCAATATGAATGATATACATGTCTTGAAGTTATGTTTTCCATTTTATTTTTAGTTGGTTCGTGGAAATGACATTACTGTTAAATAACTTGAACAGTTACATTCAAACCTTATGTTGGATGGCAACAAGCATGCCAATCCCTCTGCATTTTACAAAAAGTACCCTCTAAAGTACCCACTAGCCATAGTAGCCAAGCACCACAAAAAGGCTAGGAAGACCATTTTATTCCATAGAAGCAGCAATGCTAAGAAATTATCATTGAGATTCTAGCCTTCTTTCCAATTATAGTCATCAAATCAATTTAGTCAAAGTATACATTACACACTACCAAAGGATATTTCCAACTTTCCTCCTCCCAATTCCCAAAACGTCTAAAGCGGCAGATGAAAAGTTGATCAAAATATTTCGAGAATTTTAGCTTTCCCCCAAAATACTGAAAAGTCTGCACAACAAGTATCTTGTTACTGGCACAACATGAGCATTAGGAGAGATAGAGCTCTCTGGTCTGCAAATCTGTAACTGTCATTTGTATTAATGCTATTAACTTATTAATACAACATCCCAAATCAAAGGCTTCACCTTAGAGGGATTCTTGGGCTTAGCCTTCTCAAGTTGGATTGCAAGACATAAAGTTGTCTTTTTGGAGAATGAGTGAGGAACTCCAACAGAGTCTAGGGGCCATATCCTCTTTATCAGAGAAGATGGATAGAGAAAATGAACAGATAACAGGATAATCCGATTCCAATGCTGCTAGATAATTATTAAAGGTTTTGACAATAATAAAAATTTGAAGGATTGGAAGAATTTCGGACAGCAAGGAAGTTGCAAATGGGTAGTTGTACATAGAGGATAAACAATCAAGGTGGGGATATGAAGTAAAGAAACAACATACTAGTCAATCATGAGGAAGTTATCAGATTCTGCTTCCAGATTTTACATTTCTTTTCGACTTCAAACTGGATTTAATCATGAAGATTTTCTTATTGTTATGTTTCTTTGCTAGCTTCTAATTGCTCTTCTTTTAGGTTGTTGCACGGTTTAATGAACTTGTCACCAGGCCGCTCTTGGAGGGAGCTTTAGGCACTTTCAAGACTTACTCCATTCAAGATGAGGACATTGATGTAAGTAATCTGCCTTATACGTTATTGGAACATTACTTATTTATAATCTACGGCGTTGCTTTGTATTTCGGCTAGTATTATGTGGAATTAATGTCTAACTTCGTCTGATACTCTGATGTCTTTACAGTGGTCTATACTATCCTTTCTGAAAATTTATATTGTGTTACTCATTTTTCTGTTCTTGATGTATCATGAAGTTAACTGCCTTGCTTATATTGAGTCTTATTGAAATTTGAAGTATCACAAAATTATGCATGTCTTTTCCTTTTTGTCAGCTCTCATATCCATCATTTGACAGATGTTTGTCTGAGAAAACTGAATAGAGAGAAAAATGACTTCCATCCATCCTGAAAACACTGAAGTACATGTATATAGATTATAAAATGCAAACTGGTGTAACAAAGGGTGTTTTGCTATGCATCATGCAGCAGACAATAAGCTGCTTCTAACTAACCATGTAACATACTGAACTAATTACCGGAATCTCAAACTAACAGAAACTATTACTGACAACTAACTGGCTGAAGTTGTTGCATTCTCTAGTGACTCGTCGAGGTGACTGATAGTTTGAATTTGAAATTTGAAAACACTTGCCATTTCATATCACAATACCTTTTTTCCAATTTTTCATCTGTGTACTGGCTTGGGTGTAATGTCACCACGGTGATGGTTTCAAACAATTGTTTTTGCCACTGTCACTACTCACAATTTTTTTTACCTAATGTATGAATTGAGGCATATTTCCTTGTTCTGAATGTTAACATTACTTTCTTTTGCAATGAATACCGACATAAACTTATCCTTTCCTTTCTCCCTTAGGTTGTGTGGGTTCCTGGTTGTTTTGAAATTGGTGCTGTGGCAACAAGACTTGGTAAATCAGGAAAATATCACGCAGTCTTATGCATAGGAGCTGTGGTATGAGAAAGTTTGACAAAAAGATGAATTTCTTATATAGAATTTTTCTAGCTAATGAGTACCAAATTACCTGTATTTATATTGACTTAATTTGTGTGTTTATTATGACCAATATTTGTTGTTAACAAGGTACGAGGAGATACAACCCACTATGACGCAGTTGCTAATTCGGTAGCATCTGGAGTGCTTTCAGCTGGTTTAAACTCAGGTTGTCAATCTTAATCTACAGATACCGACAAGTCATGCTTGAGTTTTCAATAGTCATCTGTTTCCTTTAAAATAAAAGTGGAATCTAGAGTATCACCAATGTTGAGAAGAAACTCTTAAACTTTCAGGATTATAATTTTATAAATTATCACCTTTTCAAAGTAATACTATACCCATGTAAGTTAACTTAAAGATTGGTCTTTACTGAATAAAATATCAAAACCTTTTGTTTCCTCTAATCTTGTCATCATAAGAAAACATTTGACTTTTTTTTCTTGTTTTTTGATTGGGGAGATTGATTGTTCTTGTGATAATATGTTATTTGATTTTTTTTCATTAATTTCCATCGTGCAAAATTAAAGCATTTTGAGATGACTTTGCAGGTGTTCCATGCATATTTACTGTCCTAACATGCGATAATATGGATCAGGTATGCTTATGCTATAGCATGTGCAGTGAAAGTTGTGAATTTTCTTTCTTTGCTGTCGATCATTATGTTTAGTTAAATTTTTTTATACTTTTTTGCATAACTGCAGGCTCTAAACCGAGCTGGTGGCAAATCCGGGAATAAGGGTGCTGAGGGTGCATTGACTGCTGTAAGTTAAAATGGTTAATTGTTAGAACTTTTTTAAGATTGTAATCTGCTGTCAAGTTGACCCTAGACTACATAATCAACCATATCTCAAAATCTCAATCTAATTTGAGGGATCGACACTACGCAACCACGTAGTCAACCATATCTCAAAATCTCATTCTATTCGAGAGGTCAACATTACGCAACCACTTCTCAGCATAGTTGGCAAGTTAAAGTCTGAAAAAAAAATGAAAATATACAATTTCATGATGAGATTGCTTACATCCTCATTTATTCAAAAAACTTGTTAAAGATTGAGGTTGGCATAACCCTTTATGGTTGATTTTATTATGCCACTTACAAATTTTTCTTGCTTTTAATTTTTGTTACAGCATAAAATGCTGCTTATATTAGTTAACAAACAATTAGTAGTAGTAGTAGTTAGAAATAGTTAGTTTGGTTATATGATAGCTGATAGCTGTTCTTAGAATTTGGGCTTTGCCAAACTCAACTTGCATGGACAAATGCGAGTGGCCCAATATCAATACCCTTGCATGCCTAGAACTGGACATCTAGAGTAGAGGAACAAATATCTCAGATAATTTGGGTTATGCTTAACTCAACCACAAAATATCTCTGGTCAGCATGAAATTTCAACTTTTGTTATCAGTATGTAGGTGATATAAGCCTCGAAGGAGGGAAATGCACATTGTATTGGTTAGCTTGAACTTGAATAAATATGACTCTACTCCTCTCTAAAATGCACCCTGCATTGAGGCTTCTTCTCAATTTCTCTATCGATTTCTTCCTCGATCCTTTTCTCGAGAGTTTTGATAATTTCTACTTAGCTAAGAAGGTGAATTTAATCAATGTTTCATGTATTTATTTGTCGTACAGATTGAGATGGCGTCTTTGTTTGAGCACGATCTCAAGTAGTCATATCATGGAAATGGCACGTTAATCCCTGTTTTCACCTCCAAACTGTTTATGTTCTTGTTCAAGGGTGTTCTCATCTTCTCTATCTACTACAGGTCATGAATAAGCAGAAGATTAGTATTTTTTTTCCTTTCATTGTGTTTGAATGGGCACGGTTGTGTGGTGTTTAGGGATGGGAATAAATTCTATGAAAGCGCTTGTTGGCGAACAATAGCATTGTAGAATAGCATTTCTTTCTTTGGTGAAAATTTTCTATTGTTGATGCTCGTGTTTTTGGTCATTTATTAAAAAATTAAATTCACACATATGTCTTAGAGCAAAGTTCGTTCCCTCAGTTATACATGAATCATTTTCTTTTAGTTGGATAATTGTGGCATTATGTTATTGAGGTGTTTGTGATTTATGACTCATCATTATCGATCACTTCAATAATAAATGTTACTTCAGATGCTCACTATTTGTTATTCATTTACGTTTTTTTTCCCTTTTTCTGTTGGTTAATTTTATTTCTCTTCAAATGTTCAAATCCGCTGCTTATCAAAAAAAAAAGTTCAAATCCAATGACCGAAAAAATGTTCAAATGTGATCCTCTATTCCTTGGTCATCTCTGCTAGAGTTTTGAGTATTGTTGTTAGAACTGTCACAATAAGCTTAGCAACCTGATATCAATATAATTATAATCCAAGAAGAGTCTTTTTTCATTGGTCTTTACTACTGATGGACGACAAGTTCTTTCACAAGCTTCATAAGAGAAATACTATAGGAGAGTGAGCAAAAAAGATTGAACAACTTTGACTTTGTGCTCGTATAACTGCTGCATTAGTAACTTATTATTCTTACACACAGATCACAATTCAAGTTCAGAAAAACAAATCCAAAGTTTCTGTCTTTGATTTATTTATTTTAACACACATGGTTTAATTCATCTTTCCAGACTTATTTCAGGATATGCTTATGCAGTATCACGGATTTTGTAAATGAAGAAGTTGTTTGCATTATTTAAATGATAACTTCATTAAATATCATGGCAGCAACACAGTAGGATAAAAAAGAACATACAAAATTCAGTTATAAGAACTCATATCATTGCTAAATGTTTTTTTGCTTAAAATGTACCCCACTAACAAGTTATAAGAAGAACTCATATCATAGCTAAATATTACTTGCTAAAAACTCAATATTCTGATGAATTACTACAATACTGGCTATATCTATTAGCCAATACATGTCCTCCATATGTTCTGCTTTTATACATGACAAACCTCCAATGCTATTGGAAGAAGCTAAGGTTTAGCCTATTAAAGTTCCAAATAGTGTGGCTTGCTGGAGAAATCCGGCGAAAACAACACTGGCTCTGCCTGCAAAATACATTATACTCATTATATAAAAATTTAACTGAGCAATAATATTCTTAATTAATAAATATGTAGCATGAGTGAGTTGGGTTACCTAGAATGGAGCGAACTGCATGCCTCCATAAGTGTAGTTTTTGGAGCCAGAGATGTTTTTGTAGCTTGCCGCGAGCAAGAAACTCTCCCTGAGGTATAAACGCTGACCACAGCCCAAGCCCACCAAGTTGAACCAAAGCCCATGCTGAAAGAAGTAATACGGAGGAAAATTAGTTAATAGGAACTTTCAAAAACTCCTTTCCCCCTTTAAATGATCTGTTATTGTAGGTATAATAAGCTGGTATATATTAAAGAAAACAGTTTAATTTTGAGTAAATGCAAGACATTAACAACAATTTCATTGATTAGCTGAGAGTAAATTTGCAATAGAAAGTTCTTGATTCTGCTATGATCCACCAATTTCATTGATTAGCTGAGAGATGAAAAGGGAGTTGTGTTGCTAATGTGAACTAGAGGAGAAAGAGAACACACACAATTAAGGGAGTGTGAAATGTGAAGTGTGAAGATCGATGTGTTGTGAGTGATTTTGCTGGTTGTGCTGCTTTTATGGTTTGATTTCAGGATCAGAATTTATGAGGGTTGGTGGCGTTTAACTCTTCTGCTGGTGTGGGGATAAAGAGATATGGTTGAGAAAAAGAAAGGCTTACCAAATTCTAGTTAGAGGCTCAATTCTAAATGGTTAGGAATAGTGACAAGTGAACCACTATCATGAGCAAAATAGGAAGGTTGCAGAAATGAGGACAAAGCATTGGATGAGTGGGCATACCAAGTTAAAAATGATTGCTTCATTTGGGAGAAAGTTGGAGTGGCAATGTGGAGAGAGGGATGCAACAAACAAGGGAAATAGATGAGTGAAAGAAAAAAGAAATGAGAAACAAGTTATTAGGGTTGGGTGGAAAGATAAGGTTTTGCTAAAGGGTAATATTTTTTTTTCCCATTTTACCCCTTAGAAAAAATGCAAAACGGATTTATCATTTTAATAGATAAACCTGATTTGCATTTTTTAAAACCGGATTTATCTATTAAAATGATAAATCAATTTTTGTATTCGAATATAAAATTTATTTTATTTAATTTTTTAAAAATACTACTGAAAATTTGTTAAAGAATCAAAACTAATTTAAAAATTAAAAAAACACTACTAAAAATCAAATAAAATCAAAAGAAGGTTATGCAATTTTTTTTAGATATTTTCGAGATTATGAAAAATTCAAAAAATTAATAAAAAATAGTAAACGATGAAATTTGGATAGATTATCTGGATATGGTTTCTGGACAATCAGAGTAAGTTGCCCGAAAATCGATTTTTTTGCCTAGATTATCTAGCCGGCGTACAACGTCGTCACGTATAACGAATATCTACACACTGAACAGAACCAAAAGATCACCAATATCCATATCTATTTTATTTTGAAAAACGACTTAATAATTAAATTATAAAATTTCCAGAATAATATAATAAGCTGAATAATAATCATAAACTAAATAATAATATTATTAAATTAAATATTGATAAACTAAATAATAATAGTAATCGTGAGGGGAAGTTCATTCTCGGTTTTAGTGGCTCCGTGGGGTTCTCAAATATCATGCATGCAAAGCTTATGGCTTTACTTGATGGCACGTCTCATTGTTGGGATCAAGGATTTCATAAGGTTGTTTGTTTTTCAGACTCGTTGGAAGTAATCCGCTTGGTTGATGAGGCAAGCACTTCTTATCATAAGTTGGGAATGAGATTGCGCCGGTGCGGGAATTCTTGAGGAAAGAGTGGTGCAGATTCACCATCTTATCGAGGAGCAAATTCTCGTGCTGAGTGGTTCATTAAGTTTGGAGCTCGAAATACTGCATTTTTTTGGTGTCAGCGGTTCAGCGAGTGGAGAGTGACAACGGGTGGGTTAGTCCAGCCGTCCAGGTGAGTTGGCTGCGACATCATGTCTTCTCTCTCCCACCGCCGTCTCTCACCGGTTGTCCTCTTCCATGTTCTTTCTCAAAAAGATGAGTAGAGAAATGATGAGTTTTAAAATCTAGGACTGTTTAAAGTGACTATTTTTTATTAAAAAATCAATCAATGTTTTATCTATTAATATATTTTAATGTTACAATGCATTCACATTCACCTTGAGCAAACTAGTTGTCCAAGATACTTGTTTGAACCGCAACTACACTCGCTGTCTGCAAGAAACCCCGAAGTATAAATGCCGACCAAAGCAAACATAACCATTATTGTTGTTCCAACTATCCAACCAAGTTGAAAGCCCGAGCAAGAGTTAATACAAGTGGGAATACAATCAAAAACTTGGGAGCTAGCGTAGGACCTTGATGCTCTAGCTCGAATATGAGCCACAATGTTTGCTTGCCTCCTGATAAAACTAACACAATATAGTTTCCTAGAGTAGAGAGAAGAGATTGACAAGATTTCAAGATAGAGCCCTATTCAGATACAATATTACACGCACCTCAGATGCCATCCACTACCGCTTTGCAATCAAGCTCGATGGTAACACTCTGGATGTCTAATTCTCGTAACCAAGTAACCGCTTCCAATAAACCAATAGTGTAACACTCATTTCTACCCGGTAATTAATACAAATTCAGAGTTGCAAAATCTCCAACGAACAAATGGAATGCTACACTTTCGACTTAAAAAAAAACATAATCAAATCACCTGCAAAATCAGATACATAACACTCTGATTCGGATGAACTAATAAACAAATCTGTTTAGTCTTTAAAAATAAGTCAACTTTCGTTACTACGCAGCGGATTCACAAAAAAATTCAATTCAAAGTAGTCGTGGCATCTTTACCCAACTTAGGACAACTCAGAAATAGCAAAATTCTTGATAGCAACAACTTTAAATCCCAACACTAAAATAACATAACAATAAGGAAAACATGCGTTCATCCCCCCGAGTGCTACGTATCAGAGCGACGACACCGACTCGAACTAATGAAGGTAAACAACCTTCATTCACGATTACCTGCACGTTACCAACAGGGGGTAACATTCAAACAGAATGGGTGAGATGTCGAACCATATAATAGGACATATGAAAAAGAATATATTAGATTCAGGAAATGTAAATTCACCACTTCACAGCTATCAAACAACTTCAATCATCACGAGTCATCAACATAACCACTTAAATATGCAACACGGTATGCGACTCAATGCCATGCACATGCATGTGGTACCATTGGAGCAGAACTCCCAATTTAAAATCTGCCAATAAATAGTGGCATCAACAAGGCATAAGCCTTCAACTTAATTTGCCAGTCCAGGCCAACTTATTTGAGCATCAGCTCCAACTTGGAATGCTATGTATGTGACGCGATGTGAATGCCCAAACAATCAATAATAATAGTTACGTAGCAATACAACAACAAGAGGAATCCCACGTTGGCCATAGGCCTGCAATTTAATATTTTGCCAATAAGTAGAGGCAATCCAACCAGATACAACATCACCTGTAAATTCGCCACTTTCGACAAAGTATACTACTTAACAAATTAACCAACATAAACTACAAACAAACACATAGTTATTCAGGCCATCTTCGACCATATCCGATTAATTAGTCACCTTCTAAATTGTTCTATCCGGTACTGCTAATTCTGTCCTACACTATTACTAAAGCCTACACTGGTTATTATTCGCATCTGTCAAAATCATTAGGCTACTCGTTTGCGGCTTCTACTACTAAATTGTTTTGATACCACTAATGTTCCTTATCACCGCATTATTAGTTCGGCTGCATTTGAATATTCCTATTGCTAAACAATTATCATACCAATTATTAGTGTCGTCTTTGTCACACTATTACTAGCAGAAATGCACTAATCCTATCACTTTTATACTTCCCATTGTATCTTAGTTTAGGTGCCTAAATAATTCGAGTAGCTGTTACTAACAATTACGTGCCAAGAAATATATATATATATATATATATATATATATATATATATATATATATATATATATATATATATATATATATATATATACGGTATCTTAGTTTTGGTCCCCCTATTTTGACCAATTCACGATTTTGGTCCCCAAAGTTTTAATTTGACGATTTTGGTCCCCCTATTTTCCCAATTTGAAAAATCATAGTCCCCCTCTTAAATAAGTCAAAATTGAAACTCAGTTTGACTCACTCATCCTACGTGGCAGTCCACGTAGACTGCCACGTAGGCACCCCCCACCCCCCTTCTTCTTCCTCCCCCTCCCCGTCGCTCTCCCTCCCCCTCCTCCCCCCTTCACTGTTCCCCCTCCCACCCCCCACCCTCCACTGTTCCTCTTCCCACCCCCACCCCTAGAGAGTTCGCAGAGAGAGAGAGT
This sequence comes from Astragalus membranaceus, assembly GCA_039519185.1. Taxonomy (NCBI): domain Eukaryota; kingdom Viridiplantae; phylum Streptophyta; class Magnoliopsida; order Fabales; family Fabaceae; genus Astragalus; species Astragalus membranaceus. The sequence continues at coordinate 160,081,245 of CM076850.1, forward strand.
TCGCAGAGAGAGAGAGACGCAGAGAGAGAACGGAGAGTTGCGAGGGGGGAGGGGAGCGAACGACGAGCGAGCGAGAGCGATGGAGATCGAAGGGAGAGCGACGGTGAGCGAGGGTAAGATGCGAAGGAGAGAGAGAGCGATGGTGAGCGAGAGAGAGAGGGAAATCGAGGGGGGAGGGGAGAGACGGTGAGCGAGAGAGAGAGGGAGGTGGAGATGCGATGGGGGGTGGGGTGGGGTGGGGTTCACGGTGGAGATCGATGGGGGGTGGGGTGGGGGGAGGTGGAGATGCGAAGGAGAGAGAGAGAGAGAGATTTGGTTCACGGTGGGGGGTGGGAGGGGTCACGGTGGGGGAGGGGGGGAGGGGAAGAGGAACAGTGGGGGTGGGGTGGGGGGGGAGGGGAAGATGAACACTGGGGGTGGGGGTGCCACGTAGGATGCCACATAGGACAATAAGTCAAAATTGAGTTTCAATTTTGACTTATTTAAGAGGGGGACTATGATTTTTCAAATTGGGAAAATAGGGGGACCAAAATCGTCAAATTAAAACTTTGGGGACCAAAATCGTGAATTGGTCAAAATAGGGGGACCAAAACTGTATTTAAGCCTTTTTTTTTGTACCCCCACCAACTCTCATCTACCCCCATCAGCCCTATAAAAATACCAAAATACCCTTAAAATTTTGATAAAATTACAAAACAATTATCATTTCTCACTTGCATCCGTTTGACCAGAAATTTTCTAGAGATTATCGGATTTAACCTTCAGAGCTACATCCGATTTCCCATCGGACTTACGCATCGGAGCTACCTATATCCGATCCACAAAGCGACAGCGCAAACAAGTAAGTCGGATTTACGTAGATCCGATTCTCCCATCGTATATACCTATATCCGATTTCCCATTGGATATAGGTAGATCCGATTTGATTTTTATTTTTTTTAAAAATTTGTTTTTTCAGTGTCAAACAGGTATCGGGGGGAGTCCTCGTCTCGGGCATCACCAGGTGCTCCGAGTACACGCACCCGCCACAGGATTGCGGGACATGTGTCTGCCCGCCATAGGCGACAGCAGCAGTATCAGCAGGTGGAGGAGGCCCCGGACTATCAGTATGAGGAGGGCCAGCAGGGGCATCCTCTTGATGAGCATTCTATGTCTGAGGGCCATTCTATGGCTGAGAAGGAGTATTATCAGCACCAGTATCAGCAGCAGCAGTATCAGCAGTACCAGGAGGAGCCCTATCATCAGCCTCAACAGCATGAGGAGCAGCATGAGGAGCAGCATGAGCTATTCACTAGGCTAGGATCTCATGTCTGTTCTATTATATTGAGAGACCCGGTAAGTTTTATTTATTTACGTAGCTTTGTTAGTTTAACTGATTTACGTAGCCTTATTTTTTTAATTTTTTATTTTTTTATAATGCAGACATATGAGCGTAAATTGAAGGTTACCAACCATGGTAACAAGCTGGCTCAGAGATTGCTTGGGTTTTCCCAAAACCACCAGTTATGGGCCTTTATCACAGGTTCCGGATTAGCCCCCCTCGTCTCGACCGGGCACACAAAGGTGGACCATGAGCTGATGTCTGCTTTTGTTGAGAGGTGGCACTCAGAGACATCGTCATTTCACCTACCATTTGGTGAAATGACGATTACTTTGGATGATGTCTCCTGTTTGCTGCATCTACCCATTAGGGGGAACTACTTCAGAGCCCCACCTACCTCGGTCACCACTGATCAGGCCATCCACCTAGCACATGTTTATCTAGGTGTGACTATAGAGGAGGCGGGGCTGGAGTGTCGAGCTTCATCTGGCCCGTATTACCGTTTTGAGTGGCTGCAGGAAATTGTTACTAGAGGGTCCATAGAGGATGACATGCGTCCTACTGTCAGGGCCTTTATCCTTCTGATTCTGAGCTGGTCCATATTCACGGTCAAGACCGGCGACAGGGCTGAGGCTAAGTGGCTGCTGCTACTTGAGGATGTCAGTAAAGCTGGAGTGGGATCATATGCATGGGGGGCAGCAGGGCTTGCTTTCATGTATGACCAGCTGAACTACTCTTGCTTGGATCAGGCGCATCAGTTAGGAGGGTATGCGACCCTCTTACAGGTAATAATTTTAAGTTATCTTTTGAGTTTGGTTAAATTTCTGTTAAACAGTTTTTAAGTTATCTTCTTCTTTTTTTCAGAGCTGGATTTTATGGTATTTCCCTCAGCTGGTGGAGAGGAGGAGTGGATTGCGGACTGGAGCACTATGTGGGCGTTGGAGGAAGAAGAAGACAGATGGAGTGAAGCTGGCGGTATACAGGCAGAGGATTGATGCACTTACCTCGGATGATGTCTGTTGGCGACCGTTTGAGGAGCACCGGGATGAGGATAGAGACTTTGAGCAGGTCTCATTATACAGGGGCCACATCAGCTGGGGAGACATCACTGTTCCCTACATGCCCGATAGGTGCTTCAGACAGTTTGGGTACGTGCAGGTCATCCCACGTCACCCTCTTACCGGTCGTCCGAGCCATGCAGACTGCATTTTTCGGATTGCACATTATATGCCTGTGGTGCATGACGTTTTGCGTGCTACTCATGCTGCTGAGGAGTTGGGTCAGGTTGCTCCGGACTACATACATTGGTATGTGAGAGCATCTATTCCTAGACTCTTACCGCTTTCATCATCACCACCACCACCAGTACAGCCAGCTGCACCACCAGTACAGCACGATTTGCTACAGATTATGGGGGACGAGATTCAGAGGGGGCTTCTGAGCGGAGACATTAGAATGGGTAGTCAGACATACGCTCGCCTCCACCGATTACTGGATAGGCTACCACCGGGGCGTGACTAGGGGGTTTTGTGTATTTTTTGTTTATGCTTGAACTGTTTTCACACTACTTGATTATTAGTATTTTTTGTTTATTATATTTGTGGATAAAACAAATAATTCTGATTTCATGCGATAAAAGATAAAACATAACCAACTACAATAACCAACTAAAATAACAACAAAATATAAAAGATACATTTTCCTGAAATAAATGAGCGATAGTGAAAACGATAAAATGAGAGCAACTACTAAGTTGGTGGAGTGAAACGACGAAGGATCTCAGTGACGGTCCGTGTCGTTTCGACGTGCAAATGCAGATAACCGTGCCACTTAAACATAACATGAATGGACATCATTGCTTGGACGTCACCGTCGTTCTTGATATCCATTGTAGAGCAGAGCACACGTCCATCAGCCCAATCCTTTTTCCGATAAACTATACGAGTTATCTCTCGCTCGTCGCCCTCCACTTGCACTTTACCCAGCAGTTTATCTTTTAGCTGAGCGAATGTTATGTTGTGTTTAAGCCTGCACTGCATTGTGTCACGCCCCTCGAAACAGACACCATCATCTTTGTTGGTGATGATGCCCTGATGATGAATGATAGTGAGGGATGAATCCCGTGTGTATTGTGTTAGGTGCATTTTTGGTGGAGAAGAAGAAGCTGATAATGATTTAGGGAGTGACTAAGAGTGAAATTTGGGAGTGACAAGAATGAGGTTTGGCAATAGGTATTTATAGAGTTCGTCAATGATTATCAACCGTTGATTTTGTCGGTGCAATCTGCACCGTTGATCAAAGCGGAGCTATCCCAAATTGCAAAGCGGATCTAACCCATTTTAGGTAAATCCGATTTCACCAGCTCAAAATCGAATTTACCTTGATCCGATTCAATTTATAATTTTCGCATCGGATTTACTCCTCAGAGGTAAATCCGCTTCGTAATTTAGTAAATCAGATGTATCTATAACGCAGGTAGATCCGCTTTGTCAAAGATACAAAGCGGATCTACCTGTTGTGGGGGTACATCCGCTTTGATAAATTACGAAGCGGATTTACCTTCTTCCAGGGTAAATCCGACTTGTAAAAAAAGTTAAAACATTTAATATTTTTATTTGGTATATATGGATAGATAGTTACACAAATGTGGGTATAATGATAAATACAATAAATGTCAATGTAAATCGTCGGAATCATGGGTTAAGTCTACAATAGTGGGAGGGAGACGGGGCATCTTCAAAGCGGTAGACTGCCAAAGGGCAAAACGACCGGTATAAGGATCCAGCCATGAAGTAGATTCATCTGATCGATTATGAGACCACATCAAAACAACTGGAGGCAACGGACAGACAGGGGATATCGAAATATGCATCCAATGGATATCCCTGACGTTAAGAATACATATGATTTTATACTTGGAAGAAGAATAACTACCTCTCAAAGGAAGATAAGTAAAATTCATATCCAAAGACAATTGAACTAGGGCCACATTATACTTAGTAGCTATAAAGTACCCCATCTCAGGAAAACTCAACCACTTATCCTCCTTCTAGAAACCGGGGTATTCAATGAATAACGCTTTTCTAAGCACAGCAAGTCTGTCCTTTCCAAACATGTAAGTATATAGTTGCTCCCCCTCCTTTGTTTCTTTGATTAAATCTGGCCTAATTATAGGCCAACTATCCTCACCAAGATCGAGACCAACCGCTACTGCTCGGAACCCACAATTACCATCCCGTTCAACATCAATAATTTTTTCCACATATGGTTGCACGTGATGAGGAACCGACGGTAAATTGAATTTTGTGTCACCCTGATGTGTTAATTTCTTAGAAACACTCTGAGATAGGATTGAACACCGCTGTGATGATTTTATACAAGAAGACCGCTGTGATGAATTTTTGGAAGAAGTTCCAGATTCTTGAGTCAGTTTCATCTTCTCATCCACATGCTCCCACCCAGAAGGATCACGCTTGACATCATATAATTTCTGCTTCTTCTTCTTTGGTGCACCTTTTGTTTTAACTTTAAATGGTGGTGCAACCATTGAAGAAGTGGTAGGGAATGCAAGCTCATTAAGTTGTTTCTTGAAGACAAATCTCTCCTCAGGAGTCATACGATTATATCTCGCCCAAATCATCTCCATTTGGTAAGAAATATCACAGTCAGCCGATTTTTCCTGCGAGAATTTATCATCCATAGAATCCAAACTCAATTTTTTCCAATGGTCGTCTACAACATCCAACGGAATAGGAGTACCGGAGACATGGTACACACCTAGCTCACAAGCACAAGGAAGAAGATGTGTCTTTCTAATAATGCATCCACAGCGGGCTTTGTCATATCCAACCCCAGATGTCGATTTTGAAAACTCTTTAACAATATGATCCAAAGCATTTAAAGAGACAAGACCGCGAAGCTTTTTAAACAAAGGAGTATTGGAAGCCACTTCAATACGGTTGATGCTTCTTTGAAAAGACCCGATGACTTTATCAAATTGAATAGTAAGCATCTCATGCATAGATGTAAAAGACTTAGACAAGTCACCTCCAGAAGTCCTCAACTGTCTCTTCAAAGTCCAATGAGCTGACTCGACTCTTAAATAATAACAATAAAGCTGTCGACCCAACCGGGGTAGTAAGCAACTGATGTGTGTGAAGACTACACCTAACATTAACACGCCAACCCCCATGACGTATTGTACAAGTAGCTCTCAATGTAAACGGACAGCTTCGTCTTTTAGACCCGAAAACTCTAGAATCATTAGACCACTTCCCTTGCTTCTCGCAACCAAATATAATCTTATCTCTAGAACCCCTTTTACCTCCAGCTTTGTCAGATCTTACAATGATAACCACAACTCCAATACGTCTCCCAACCGCGTTAGCCCACTCTTCAACATCCTGGCGTGTAGAAAAAATCTACAAAATAGAAGAAATAGATAAATGTTGCGTACTTAATTAATTAAATATCTACCAAACTTTAATCAAGAAAATTGGTTTCAAAAATATACCCTCTCCGTCCAGAATGCCTCTGTAGTGTCTACCACGAAAGGAACGACCTGCGACTCTGTATGCACAATACCTGTTTCAAAATAGAACAACAGTTATAAAGTAAATAATTAAAAAAAAAACAAAGCGGATTTAGATGACTTCAAACGTAAATCCGCTTTCTAATTTTTACAAATCGGATATAGCTTCATCCAGGTATATCCGATTTGTTAAACAATAAAGGCGGATGTAGGTAAATCCGATTGCGCATCAGATTTAGCTAAATCCGATTTGTTAATATTTCGCCTTATGTTCAGAATTAAATTGTCAAATCGGATTTATCTGTCATTTTGATAGATCCGATTTGACTTATGCGTCGTATTTAAAGCTAATCGGATTTACCTTCCATTTAGGTAAATCCGATTTCCAGATTAAGTGGTCCCCCACCAGAGAATCTTCCAAAAGTCAATTTTTGTAATTTATGTCAGGGGTATTTTTGGAATAACGATTTTGGGTGGGGGTACATGGAAGCTGATGGGGGTATAAAAAAAACCCATAGGAAATTAGGTTAAGGCTAAATAGTGGGCTTTATCCATGTTGTTGCAAAAACTCAGCCCAATGCACATTAGTGTAGAAACTGAAACTAGGATGCTTGCTAATAATAGTCCAAACCTCATTCATATTATTTTCAATGCAATTTCTTAACCACTAAAGCTAATTTTAACACTTCTAAATAAAAAATATAGCATTTCCAAAATATTGATAATTTACTGAAATAATTTTTTATAATATAATAATCAAAATAAGATGTAGTTAGGAGGAATTTACTGTAACTAGTAATGTATTACTTACAAATCGAATATGCACTAAAACATCACAGTAAATACTATTACACATATTCACATAAGACCACAAAATAATTGGATGAAGAAATCAAGGTGTTACAATTCTCCCCTCCTTATAAAAATTTTGACCTCGAAATTTCCGTCAAAATCAATGAAAACAAAATTAAATCAAGTTCTTATTTCTAATTGTCCTCAAAGTTCTCTCGTACACTACGCAATAGATCATGCACGTGTCTCTATATTCTTACTCTTGTACCAAAGTTCTAATGTCGAGGTCACTAAAGTTTCACTCGACTCAAACACTATCAATCCACTATGATGATACTATACTCTCTACGATGATTACTATGATTTTACTCAATTAAGTTTCTATATCTTAAAGATCACTTTATAAGCTTGAAAGTCCATGTCTTATGTCATGCAAACAATTGATATACTTATCAAGGTTACTAGCTAGTTACTCCATATCGGGGTAACTAAATGAAGCATTTCGAAAAGTTTTCAATAAATGTATGATTTTTCTTTTTCTTGCGAGTCTTAACATAGGGAACAAATTCTCTCTCTCTTTTTTTTTTACCCTATCTATCGTCTAGGTACATAACTCTAAAAAAAATTCACTAATGTCATGAGCACTATAACCAGATCAAAGTTACTCTAACATTAAGGAGCCACACACAAAAGCACTTATAAGACACATAATCATCTAGAATTTAATGATAATTATAATCAAAGTGAAACAAGGAAAATACTTTTACCTTACAGATCATAATTAAATTTGAAGTTTACGCACGCTTAAACATTTTTTTGTAACATCCTAGGCCCTTTTCGTACTTAGTAGTGGGAATGCATTGAGCATGTACCTAAGCCTCAGGGTACATGGTTCGATTCCCACGGAAGGCAAAAACTCTACATGGGGGGTAGAGAAGATCATGAGTGCATCGCTGGGTAGCCTACTAAGTAAGAAAAGGGCCCAGGATGTTACAAATAGCTTCCGCCTCCTGTGGTTGAGGCTTTCCGATGAACCAGATTGTTTTGGCCTTCACGAAGTGGCCTGTTTCATTACGAATACACAGGCCTATGCCGAATCTCCCATCATCAAATAGCGTTGCATCGACGTTACATTTGAACATACCAGCATCAGGACGATACCAAGAGGAAACAGCAGCAACGCGCTGAGTCTGAGAGCCAGAAGAACTCGAGAATTTTGCTCGCTTAGCTTCCTGCCAAGAAAACAACAAATCCAGAGCACATTGGATTGATATCCTCACTGGTTTACTCACATTGTCCCATACTCGCTCGTTTCTCCGCTTCCAAAGACACCAAATGATCATCGCAAAGCAATTCCTAGAACTCCCCTGTAATGACGACAATAGCTTGAAGAAGCCCTCTTTGAAACCCCCCCCCCTTCGATAAACACTGGCTCGATCTCACGCCACAAACCAGCACTCCTCCAAACAAGTTGTGCCTGGGGACATTCAAAGAACAGGTTCCACTTGCTTTCCACTGCTGATTCGCACAACGGGCACTCCTCTGGACGTGACGACGCCGAAGATTATAACGACAAGGAAGAACGTCTCTGGCAATGCGCCAAAGGTGAAGCTTGACTTTTGAGGGTATTTTAAGCTTCCAAATCAGTGTTTTAAAAACCGGCTCGGCCCGGCCGGTCGGACCGGTCGAACCGGGAACCGGGGGGGTAACCAAGCCGGTCAAGCCTTTGGATCGGTTATGCACCAAACCGGTGGGAACCGGTGGAAACCGGCCGGTTTTGGGGAAAACCGGCGACCCGGTGACCCGGCTCAAACCGGACCGGGTTGTCCATTTTTTTTAAAAATTTTTTTTTATCAAATCTTTGAACCGTAATTGGGAGAGGCCGCGCAAACGCAAGCCCCCACTAGTGATTGCCATCTAGGTAAGTATGTTTCCCATTGACATACACCTTGCTTTTATATCTCATTTCCTCCATGTTTTGTTCATTCTATCCGATGTGGGACTATTTCTAAACTACTTAAAACAAAAGAGACTCAAAACCCTCAACAAAAATGTCATTAGTGGGGTTTGAACCCCTAACCTATTGAAAGCAAATGTTGAGCACTACCATGAGGCTACCAATCTTATTGAGAATATTATTTATTTCAAATATATATAATTGGTACCTCTTTTCCTAAAAGTCAAGTATGCTCATCCTCATGGCATTAGCTTGTAATATTAATATTATGTTTCAACAAACTTATTTAATATTAAGTATTTTTTTAAAGATTTATTTAATATTAAGTTGTTAACTTATGAAATTTGTTCTAAATATTTATTGAAGCATGATATGAACTTTTAAAATTTATTTAATATATACCAAGCAAATAAAAATAAAATAGGCATGATGTGTAATTTTAGCAAATTAAGTTTTACAAGTATGAAATATATAGGTCCTAAAAATTTGGGAATTTTTTACATTTTAGTAGATATAAAATAAACATAGTTATTAATTTTACAGACACGAAATTTATATTATATACTATATAGGTATTGAAAATTCTCGAAATAGAGACCGGGTCCGAGTCATCCGGTTCCGGTTTTGGTCATGCGGTTCAACTGTCGACCCTTCGGTCCGACCCTTGACCCAGTGACCCGGTACCTTCACCGAGTCGGTCACCGGTTCGAGTTTTAAAACATTGTTCCAAATAGAACACCAATCACCTGAAACCCGAAGATCATAGTTACCAATTAACTCATTCATAGCAGTGTAGTAGGAAGATTTCACCGAAAATAAACCCTCACGACTAGGATTCCATATCAAAGAATCATTTTGGTCTCTGCAGTGTACTGTCATGCTCATAATTCGATTCTAGTCTTGTGGAGTAAAGATTTGATGAAGAAGTTGCGTATTCCACCTACTTGAAGAGGAGTCAAATAGATCACTAACAGTCATTGTCTCAGCACCTGCGACCACCGATGATGAGATAAGAGAATTGGGTGCACCTTTGACCCAAGGATCTTGCCAAACATTAATACTAGTTTCATCTCCAATTTTCCATCTAGCTCCAAATTTAACCAATACCTGTGAAGTATGGATGCTACGCCAAACATAGCTGGGATTATGGCCCAAGCGAACCCCCAGAAAGTTTCCATGAGGAAAATATTTAACTTTGAAGACACGAGTAACAATAGCATCGTTGTTGGTGCTTAAACGCCAACCTTGCTTCCCTAGCATGGCTAAGTTAAAACCATGGAAATGTCTGAATCCCATTCCACCAAACTCCTTTCTCATAGGATCAAAATAAAAGGAGTGAAACGCATCTTATTAAAGTTGTATGTTAATCTTAATATATCAAACTTTTTTGTTAGATTTAATAATTACAACCTAATATACAAACCTTATTTAAATTCTCTAAATATAAGTTAAAAATAAAAATTTCAAAGAGAGATGGAAAAAATGAATTAGCACAAAAGAAGGTAAAAGATGAAAACTGCATTGCATAATGTTATATTACATTAACTTAAGTAAAACCAAAATTTCAAGTTTAGAAGGGACAAACTCGCGTTTAACATGGTTAGAAGAGATTTTCGGTGTTTGGTTAGAAGCGATTAAAAAGAAAATAAAAGACGAAAAAGAGAGTTGCATAATGTTATCTTGCATCATATACGTATCATATTTAAATTCTCTCTATATAAGTTTAAAATCAAAATCTTAAAAAGAGATGGAAACAATGAAGAAGGCACAAAACAAGGTAAAAAATAAAAAAGAGAGTTGCTAAATGTTATCTTGCATTAAGTTGAATAAAACAAAAATTTCAAGTTCCGAAGGGACAAACTCACGTTTAACATGGTAAAAAGCATTTTTCGGTGTTTGGTTAGAAGCGGTTAACTTTTATAAATCCAATTTTTTTAGTTACATTTTATAATTACAACTTAATATACGTATCATATTTAAATTCTCTATATATCAAAATATCAAAGAGAGATGGAAAAAATGAAGTGGCCACAAAAGAAGGTAAAAGATGAAAAAGAGAGTTGCATAGTGTTATCTTGTATTAACTTGAACAAAACCAAAATTCAAAGTTCTGAAGGGACAAACTCATTTAACATGGTTAGAAGCAATTTTCGGTGTTTGCTCAAAGCGATTAACTTTAATAAATCCAACTTATTTGGTTATATTTAATAATTACAACCTAATATACGTATCATACTTAAATTCTCTTAATATAGGGTAAAAATGAAAATCTCAAAAAGCTACATTTTCATATATGGAGAAAAATAACAGAAAGAAAAGAGGAGGAAGAAGATGACACTGTTGTGTTGTGCGACAGCATGAGTATTTAATTTTAAGGTTTGGCTTCATGGGCCACTAAGGAGATAACCGGCTTTGGTAAAAAAAGGAAACAGTGGGCTGACAATAACGTAAATAGATAGAATAGTAACGTAATTATTTAAGAAAAATTGACGTCAATTTAAATTTAATTATGTTTCTAATATTACTTTTTGTCAAAAAGAAGTTTCTGATATAAATTTAAGTGACAACCAATCTTCTTGTTTTAATAAATGTTTTATTAATTTTCATAAAAAAGTTATTTTACACACATAAATTTAAATAGTTGAGACTCTATTTTTAAAATTATTTACCAAATAAATTTTATGTTTCTAATGTAATTCTGAGTTGAGAGCCATTTTAATAAGTTCACACATAAAACCAGTTTTAGCCCGACCTATCCAAACAATAAATATTGATAAAAATCATTTTTTTAGTAAATGTATTCAAATAAAAATCACGCAACGTTCAACTCACTTTTAACTAAATCAGTTTTGCAAAATCAATTTTAATCATCGCAGAACCAAACATACACAAAAGAATGTAAAAGATACAAAAGAGAGATTACATATGTATTGGAGAAACTGTAGAGGTGGACAATCCGAATAAAGAAAGCAGAGACCCACTTCCATCCATTTTGAACAACGGGTTTGACAGATGGCGGTTCAGCGGGTGGGTTTGTCCTCACCTAGTTGTCCTCTTCCATGTTCTTTCTCAAAATGATGAGTTTTCTACAATTTGTAACAGAGAAACGACGAGTTTTAAAAACTAGGAACGTTTAAAGTGACTACTTTTTTATTAAAAAATCAATTAATGTTTTTTCTTTGTTCTCGATTGTTGACTCTTCTGCAAGTTCAACGTAAATACCGTAGGCTTAAATATATGTTTGGCCCCTACAAATATGGTCATAATCTATTTAGGCCTCTGTAAAAAAAGCTTTAAAATGGCCTGCAAATATTAAGCGTTTATAGTTAAGCCCTTCTACTAACTTTCCATCCAAAAAAACTGACGTGGCTAACGGAGATGACATCAGCATGACATCATCAATGATTAACAGAGAAAGATTATCATTTTTGAATCGTGTCAATCTTTCTCTGTTAATTATTCCCTTTTTTTGAAACAATCTGAAGCGGAACAGAATCGTTTCAATCTTTCTCTGTTAATCATTGATGATGTCATGCTGACGTCATCTCCATTAGCCACGTCAGTTTTTTGGATGGAAAGTTAACAGAGAGGCTTAACTGTAAACGCTTAATATTTGCAAGGATCATTTTAAAAAATATTTTTTTACAAAGGCCTAAATAGATTATGACCATATTTGCAGGGGCCAAACATATATTTAAGCCAATACTATATCATCAATTGATGTTCACTTTACCCTTTATTTTGTGGGTGGGTGGGGGGGGGGGGGGGGGGCAGGTCAGGTTAGTTTGGTTGAATCACCATCAGTATGAGGTTAAAAGGTAGGCTGGAAAACAGGAATTTGATGATATGCCAAAATAGCACAGGAGGAAATATTTTAGTGAAAGCGAAGCACTAACCTATGCGTCTACATCTCAAAGAAAGACTCGGCTGTAAGACTGCTTGAAGGGCTTGAAAAAAAGTCCAATTCAACAGGCGTGTAACTGGTTGAGCAAAGGACTGCAACTCAATCGATGGCTGGAATGATCATATGAGAGTCTTACCCTTACTGGCACTACTCCTCCCAAAAGGGGACTAGGCGGGCTATAAGGTACATAACTAGAAGATAGAGGCAGGAAACTGAACTTCAAGAATGGTCGGGATAGCTCAGCCGGTAGAGCAAAGGACTGAAAATCCTCATGTCACCAGTTCAAATCTGGTTCCCGGCGATTCATTATATGTTCTTGCACTAAAGGTATATAATTCAGATGGGTTCAGTTCTTCATTGTTTCACTAGTCACGATCAAATCAAGCCATAGAAAGTTATATTCACTCCATTTTAGGCCATTTTACATTAAGTTTTTCTAAATTGAAAACTATTGGGTACAACTAACAATAAACCCTCATAAGTTTCAATAGAAAAATATTAAAAAAAAAATCCTCATAAAATTACGCTCATCCACTCACTTACGGTCATCCCTCAAACCTCCCTTAAACCCCTCTCATAGTTTATTTTTGGAGCTCCTCCAAAACCCTCTAAAATTAGGGGGATTTTGGAGGGGTTAAAAAAAACTAGATGAGGGGTTTAGGGAGGCTCGAGGGATAATCTTTCTTCCAATCATTAAAGAATACTATAACTAACTCTCATGCCCTCCCCTCCCCTCCCCTCCAAACTCCCAAACAGACCCTTAGTGAATTGGCTTAATTATACTCTTATTCAATAAATAGTTAAACACATATGTAAAACTGTTTCTAATTATAATCACAAAGGGAATAAAAATAAACTCCCTATATTAGCTTCTGTAAATAAAGAACTTCACATAAACTTCATGTAAACCGATACTATATTTATAAAACTTATCAAAATAAGCTAAAACCAGCTTACATAAGAAACTATTTTTATAAGCTACTTGAAACACTTAAAAGCCAAATGAACCCTTCTATAACAACTTTATATGTGCAACGAGCATTTTTCTACTCCCAATTCAGAGAGCAGGTCCTTCCTCAAGGAACTAATTATTTTCATGAATTACAAGATGAAATCATCAAGGTCCCACATGTAATGGAGAATTTTTGTGTGGGGAGAGAAAGAAAAAGCGAGAGAAGGAGAGAGCTATGCAATTACAAGTGCATTTACAATGAATTGGGAGCTACAAGTTACAATTGTACAATGAGTGCGAAGGATCTTAAGGAAAATGCACAAAATTGGAATTACAGGGGTCAAATTCATTTGCACCCTTGGAAGTTATTCTGTTTGAGTTCTCCTTAATTTACAACTATTTCAAGTATTGTAGTAAGTTTGGGTTTTCTATATCTTCTAAGAAGCAAAGAAGAGCATACAACACTCACAGAGGAGAGAGCCATACATGCACCAGCAACCCATGGTGGCAGCTTGATCCCCAGTGAAGGATATAAAACCCCAGCAGCAATAGGTAAAGCAACAAGATTGTAGGCCATTGCGAATACATAATTTAATCGAATACGAGAAAAAGTCTTCCTAGAAAGATCAATGGCAGTGATCACATCTTCCAAATTATCTCTCATCAACACATAGTTAGCAGCTTCTATTGCAATATCTGTCCCAGCCCCAATTGCCATACCAACATCTGCAGCAGCTAATGCAGGAGAATCGTTGATACCATCACCCACCATTGCAACTACACTTCCATCTTTTTGGAATGAACGAATAACATCAGCCTTTCCTGCAGGCATAACCTCTGCCCTAACATCTTCAATTCCAACCTGTCATAAAACAGGTATTTTAGCCAAGTTTGATCATAACATTAATTTCTGCCCAAAATTTATGTCTATAACTCTCATAAAGAAGTGGCAGATACTTGTTATGGTTTACAATAGAGAGAAGAATAAGACATTTCTAGTGATGATAAATTTAAGCCATGGCATTTCTTTCAAATATTACTATTGCATTTAGGAATAAGAAAATCAACAGCCTGCTCTAGAACAAGAGACCAGATTATGGGTTAAATCATACTATTCATAATTTACAACTATTCCTGTCCATAATTCAAATTAGTTGTCATACTACGCACCACAACACTACTATATTCCATGCAGAGATATTGGTTTTCTAGGTACAAGTAAAAGTCCATATGTTAAATGCATCAATTATGAAGCATAGCCTTGAAACCACACTGAAAGTAAGTTTCCTACCAAAAGAAAATATTTAATAAATATATACAAACCTCCTTGGCAACAGCTCGAGCTGTTCTCCAGTTATCTCCCGTAACCATAACAGGTGTGATTCCCATTTTCTGGAGGCCCTCTACAACGACTGAAGCTTCTCGCTTAAGTGGGTCTGCAACCCCTAAGGCTCCAATCAAAATTCCATCGTATGCTACTAGGATTCCTGTCCTAGCACTTTCTTCAAGCTCTACAACAAAATTTTCCACTTCAGTAGAAATGTTTATGCCACTTTCTGCCAGCAGCTTCCTGTTACCAACCTGATCAGAAATACTGCTTCAAATAAGAAACTATTTCGACATATACAAAACACATACCATTCATCAAGGATATTCATATTACAATAAGCCATAAAAACATTACCAGAATGCTCTTCCCATCCATAAAGCACTGCACACCCTTTCCCGGAATAGCAGAAAAATCTGAGACATCATAAAGCCATCCTGACTTTAACTCTTTTGTATCATTTTGGGCACCATCGGTAGAAGAGGACCCATCAAAGAAGTGAAAATGGCGAGCATATTGTATTATCGCTTTTGCCAGCGGGTGTTCACTGCTAGCCTGAATCAAAATACATATTTAAAAAGAATACAGTTGATTCCTCTAATAGGCACAAGAAATGGAAGGGTATTTTCTGACAAAAAAAATAAATTGTAAACAAGGTAATGAATCTTCTTCATTGTTCCTAATCCTATTTGACAATGCCAAAACACTTGTGGGGAAGTTGAGTCAGTAGTGTCAACAACATGGGGGGAAATGTAGAAAAATATTAATTCTTATATATCCTCTATAGCTGGATCTAGGTTCAAACTGTGTATGTGAGAATACCATAGACAGACAATGCGAATCAAAGAAAGTAACTATCAAAAAGAAATTGGAGTCACCTCAGCAGAAGCCACCAATTTAAGAAATTCGCCACGGTCCATTCCTGCGAACACCTTGGCAACGGTAACAGTGGCTTTCCCCTGAGTTAGAGTGCCTGTTTTATCAAACACAACATACTTCACCATTTGAGCCCTTTCCAAGGAATCTCCTCCTTTAATTAACACACCATTGTTAGCCCCAACCCCCGTTGCCACCATGACAGCAGTTGGCGTTGCCAAACCAAGTGCACAGGGGCATGCAATCACCACAACAGATATTGAAAACATAAGGGCAAAAACAAAGTGATTTCCATTTTCTGGCAGCCATTCTTCTGGGTAAGCCCCAAGAGCCCCAGCAGTATACCTAAAATTAGGACAAAAAGTAGGGATAAGCATTCCAATCGTGCATTAGAAATCAACTTCTATCAATATGCCAAAATTAGTCAAGGCAATCTTACCAGCACAATAGTGTCAATAATGACAAAGCCACAACCGTAGGAACAAATATGCTTGCTACCTGCAAGCAAAGAGAATAGTACCTGAGGTCGTTAATATTTCTTCAGTCATCTATGCCAACAAACTAGCCCGCTAATAAAGTTAAGAGAGTGACTAGTGACTACTATTACGAATATTATGAGCAAGCAAATAAAGATCCAATTGAATCATGAAAATATTAAGTAACTGGATCTGACAACAATCCAATTTTTATGAATAATTTTATAGAGCTTCAGTGATCAGAGGGCGAGGCATCAAAATGTTGCTCCAATGCAGCAATGTTTTACAGAACAGTAGCCCAGGAAAACTAAATGCCGACTTCTTGCTACTCAATGTTCCTTTTAACTACAAGAATTTGACAATCATTTAAAACATGAAATTATGTATTATTACTTTCCAGGCCATTTAGGAACAGGAAACACTTTGCTTAGCATCAGAATCGATTCATGAGCTAAACTTTCTTACCACAAAGAATAGAATGCAATCTATGTAAAAATGCATTCAGCAATAACAACAAAGAAAGTCTTTCCCCAACTATGCAATGCAATATAGGCAGAGTATAAAAATGTGATTAACTAATGTGATGAATGTGATTAACTAACAATCTTTATCAGTGTGAATTAGTAACTATTTGCTTATAATTCATTTCGGAATATGTTGCATTGCATAGCCTGCCCAAAGCTTGGAGAAAGAGTAGGGTTGTGTTAGGCACATTTTTACAATCTCATTTAAAAAATTAATTCCACCGTCTAAATTCCCCTTCATGTCATTTATTGCACACCAATAAGTGAAAATTTCATTTGAAACTTTTCATATTCCCCACATTAGATGAAAAATATTTTGGACATACTATCGCTAAATAGGAGAAAAACAGTTAAAACTTGCTTATATTTCATTCCATTATACACGAGCTAAAATTAGCTTATAATTCATTCTGGCGCGACTTACACCATCAAATTAAAATTTACAGAACATAAAAGTCATCCAAGATCACAATCAGAATACTTACATAATCAGCAAACTTTTGAATGGGAGCTTTGGACATTTGGGCTGTCTCCACCAAATTAATTATCTGACTCAAAACTGTATCAGACCCTACTTTGGTAGCTTGAATGTGAAGGACACCATGTAAATTGATTGTACCTCCAATAACAGATGCATTGACCTCCTTCAAAACAGGTATCGATTCACCGGTCACCATACTCTCATTTACATAACTTGAACCCCAAGTAACAGTACCATCAGCAGGAATCTTTGTACCAGGAAGAACTTTTAATGTGTCACTGGGTTGAATGAGCAATGAGTCTATTTCCCTTTCTTCAATAGATCTACCATCTAGAAAAGAAAACAATTATTGGCAAGTTCTAATTTGATGGTATGATGAAATCTGGATTACCTTCACTGATTTCAACCTAAATATAAAATAATCAACACATTTTCTGTTTCACCTCCCTAATTCTTATAAAAACAAAGCACATAGAATTAAAGTGAGATGCACCTTTATCTTTGACAACCAATAAAGCTGTTGCAGGTGTTAGTTCTACTAACTTCTTAATGGCATCAGATGTCTTTCCCTTGGCAAGGCATTCCAAATACTTTCCCAACAATACAAATGTTATGAGCATAGCACTTGTTTCAAAATATGTTGTAGACCAAAATCCAGTAAGAGCACCGTACAAAAGAGCACAAACAGAATAAACATAAGAAGCTGTAGTTCCCAAAGCAACAAGGACGTCCATGTTTGTTGAACCATTTCTAAGAGCTCTGAAAGCTGCTATATAGAAGCGCTTCCCAACCACAAACTGGATGAGACTCACCAATGCCCACTTCAGCCAATCACCCATGAGGAAAGGCCCACATCTCCAAAGTAATAAGGAGTATACGAATGGTATATGAGGACAAACTACTCCCATGAAGAAGAGAGGAATCTGAGACAAATGCATCAAGCAAAAGTCAAAACAAAATAATGAAAAGGTTAAACAAAAATATAAACAAAATAAGAGATGTCACCACGGGCAATTCTAAATATGACTCTTTTCTGCGCCAATATTAAGTCTCGTTTTGCTTCAGTTATATGTTTCTATGAAGAAAAATATGAAATGATGACACAAAAACACTTCCTATTGATTAAACTTCTGTATGGACTAATTCAACCCCTGTGAAACATGAAGTAAGATCTGACTATACAGAAGTACTACATCATGATCTCTTACCCCACCCCCTATCTCTATATGCTTACCATTTTCTTCTGAAAAAGGTTACATACATGCAAATCTACCCAGTGTTTTTCAGTGTGCATGCATTTTTTGTAAAGAAATCTAAGTTAGCAATTGTTCTTGTTCAATCATTTCACAAGAACATAAAGATAGAGATCCAAATAAAGAAACAAAATAAAGCACAATGAACCAAACAAACAACAACAAATACGGCTACATATTAAAGAGATACTCACACTGAGAAGCAAGCTGGAAATAAAAAGTCGATACATAGTTGAAGTCTCTGAAACATCCTTAGAAGCCATTCTAGCATAAGGACTTCTAACATGGAACTTAAACTTGCCATTGCTACCCACATGTATCCCATCAACCAATGATCTAGAACTGAGTAGTTGAGGATCAAACACAATATTCAGTTCACTAAACAAAGGATCAAACCGGAATTGCCTCACCCCTTTCATACCACTAAGCATGGCTTCCAAAACCCGAGCATCAACCAAAGAGAACACACCGACAACCCCCAAAACGACCTCGTCTTGTCCACTACTCTGTACAAAAGAAGCCTCAAAACCAGCATCTTCAATTGCATTAACAATATCTTCTTTGCTAATCACGTTGGGATAATACTCAACTTCTCCCAAACAAGTAGCTAAAGCCACCACCGCTTTTTTCACTCCCGATATGTTCCTCAAAATGCCTTCAACGGAGTTCACGCACGCCGCACAAGTCATCCCACCAATCGTGAATTGCCCAACCACCGTGCCGCCACCGTCCGGTTTGGATCCAACCGAACTGGGTTCAGGTAAGATCTCAGCTTCAAAACCTGCATCTTCAATTGCATTCTTAATGTCTTCATCCTAGGGTTCACAAACACACACCACTAAATCAGTAGCTAAACACTTTCACAAATCCAAGGACGAAGAATCAAGAACCTGCTAAAACAATAACAAAAAAGACTAAAAGAGAGAAACCCCAAACCTTGACGAGGTTTTGGTTGAAAACAACATCGGCTTTATTCTGGAGCAAGGCGACAGAGGCGTGGATGACGCCGTCGACGGACTTTAGAGCCGCTTCGACGGAGTTAGAGCAAGCGGCGCAAGTCATGCCGGAGATTCTAACCTGAATCCGCTTCGTTCCGTCGTCAACGTCGTCTTTATCGTAGGAATCCAGAAGGCGTACATCCTCGAGGTCGCCGGAGTCGTCGCCGGCGCCGGCGGAAGTTAGTTGAATGCTCGGCGCCATGAGGAGAGAGAATAATTAACGTGCAAAGACGAATGCGAGAGAAAGGAAATATATAAAGGGAAAGAAAAGGTTGAAGGGAATGTGGAAGGAAAGAAAAAGAAGAGGGAAAAAGGAAGAACTAGAAGACGAAGAAGAAGAGAAAAGTGGTTTCGAGGGAGATGGCGAGACAGCAATAATTTTAATTTTATATATAATCTGGTGCAGACAGCAATTTTTTAACTAAGTGGAAGGTGCTGGTGTTGCGGGACCAGGCTGCAAAATGCAACGGATTTTTTTATTGTTCTATTTTATTTTCCCATATTGCCCTTTGGATTTTGGGAGAAAGACTGATGGATCCCTTGTACTTCTTTTCTGATGTAGCAGCTGTTTGGTGAGGTTTTTGTACTGTATATGCCACATAGACCGTGTTTGGTTAGACAATGCTCTCGCACGCGTTGCTTGTGTTTCCGTCAAATGTGGCGTCTTGCCGTTGCGTATGGAAATATTCCGTCTTTTCTGTTGAAGTTTCCGGCAGGTCAAAGAACGTCAAAAATGAAAATAGTGTTTGTTTGGAATTTGGAATGAAAACTGGGAACGGCGTTAACGCAAAATCAGGGACGAAACGGGTCATGGTCATGCAAGGGTTCTTTTGCTGATGAAATTTTATTGGCCTCTTTAATTGTAACTTGCAAACACCTTGGCATGGCATGGACTCTGGCACGTGATCCCCGTGCTTTTAAACATGTGTTGGTTTTGTGATCAACGCGATCCAATTGCGACAATAAATCTACTACAATATAATAAAACACAATACCACCAAAATGTCCATTTTAGACACTTTACCAGCTTGCCACGTGTCCAAAAATGGGGGCAAAATGGTATATGTGATGCCAAAAAAAAGCAAGCAGCAAAAGTCAAAAAATCTAGAAAAAAAACTGCGCAACAGTACGCGCTACAATGCGCAGCAGTGCGCGCTACAGTGCGCAACAGTGCGCACTACAGTAAAAGTCAGAATTTATTTAAATTTTGTTTTCTTTTTTATTTTTAAAACACTTTTCTCTGATTTCCTTTAAAAAAAATTTTTCATTTTTTTAAAAAATCACTTTTTTTAAATCACTTTTTTAAAATCCATTTTTTCCAATTTTTTGCTGAATTTTTTTTTCAATTATTTTTCTAAAATTTCATTTTTTTTTTGTCATTACAAAAAATTATCAAATAACTATTTTAAAATTTTTAAAAGGGAGTAAAATGTCAATGGGAATGCCAATGGTAGTGGCAACTAGAGCGCCAACGGGAGTACCGACTTTTTTTAAACTTTTTCGAACACAACTATTTAAAAAAAAATTATTCATTTTTATAATTTACTCAAACTACTAAAATTAATCAATTTAACCACTATTAATTGTCGGAAAAACCTATACGTTTAACAAAATTTTCAAAGACTAAAATTTCCAAATAACTAAATTATTAAATTGATATTATACTCAATAATTGAATAATCTAAATTTTTTTTATTTACTATAATCTATCTACTTATAAAACTACAAAAATCAATCAATTTTTTCATAAAAAATAAAATCAATCAATTTAACCACTACAAAAAATTACCAAATAACTATTTTGTAATTACTAAAAATGCGTAAAATGCCAACGGGAGTGGCAAAGAGAGCGTCAACGGGAGTGGCAACGAGAGCGGGAGTGCCAACGGACTGCCAACATGAGTGCCAACGGGAGTGGTAAGGAGAACGCCAACGGGAGTGCCAACAGGAGGACCAACGAGGATGCAAACGGGAGGGCCAACAGGGATGCATATTTTACCTTTAATGTCCAAATACATTATTATGGATCAATGTAATTCTGATTGTCAACAGGGATGCATATTCCACTTTGAATTTCAAATCATACATTTTAGACATTGTTCACAACTTATGAATTATGAATATCTTTCAAATTACTATTATGACTTCATGATAATACACCGACCATACAGTATCACCCGTGCGTATGCACGGGTAAAATACTAGTTCTCTGTATTAAACTTGAGAATATTGAGTGTCATAAAGTCAATGAAGATAATTCATTTCCTCTAATTGCACAAGTTGATCTAAAATGTCTTGTTAGATCTCAAAATTTAACTTATTGAGTTATTAATTTCTTAGTCTATTTACAAAAATCTATACTCACTTGAGTGATACAGTGTTTTGTAAAAATTATTGCCCATACGTCAAAAATTATTGCTTGTATGTAAATTCATGTGTCATTTCAAAAAATTTAACATAAATTAAAATTTTGACCAAATATCTTCGGGAAACAATTACCCTATTTCAAATTTGACTAAATAAGTTGCAATGTTTTTAAAACTGGATGGGAGATAGAACCGGCAAGACCTTCAGATTACGGTTCAATTGGTTCAATCATGATTGAACTAGATGACTAATAAAAAATATTAAATATTAATTTTTTTGGGAAAAAGTAAATCAAAAAATCAAAAAACACATTTTAGAAACCAGAAACTAGACGGCTTGCAAACGTAGAAGGAGATGGATCGAGCAGCCATCGAAGTAGAAGGCGAAACCTATTTTGTTGAAAAAGAAAAGGCTTAATTACAGTTTTGGTCCCCCTATTTTCACCAATTCACGATTTCGGTCCCCCAAATTTTAATTTGACGATTTTGGTCCCCCTATTTTCCCAATTTGACGAATTTGATCCCCCCTCTTAATTTGGTCAAAATTAAGACTCAATTTTGACTGACTCATCCTACGTGGCAGTCCACGTAGACTGCCACGTAGGCACACCCCCCACCCCCTCGTGATCCTTCTTCTTCCTTGTGATCCTCCCACCCCCCCCACCCCTTCGCACCACCCACCACCCACCTCACAATCTCTCTCTCTCTCTCTCTCTCTCTCTCTCTCTCTCTCCTTTCTCTCTCACCGGCAGTCTCTCTCTCTCTCTCTCTCCTTTCTCTCTCACCCACCTCGTTTTCCTTTCCCTCCGACTGCGACCTCCGCGAACCCCTCCCCCCTCTTCTGCGACGAGCGAGAGAACGGCGAGAGAGGGAGAGCGACGAGCGAGAGAACAGCGAGAGAGGGAGAGCGACGAGCGAACCAAAGAGGGGGAGATGCAAACCAGAGAGGGACGGTGGTGAGAGGGAAAGGGGGATCGGTGATTGAGAGAGGAGGGAGAGCGACAGTGAGCGAGGGAGGATCGGTGGGGGGAGGGTGAGATGCGAAGGAGAGAGAGGGCGTGATTGTGGGGGGGGGGGGGGGGGTTCACGGAGGTGGGGGGTGGGAGGGGGGAGGGGAAGAGGAACAGTGGAGGGGGGGTTCACGGTGGGGAAGAGGAACAGTGGAGGGGGGTGGGGTGGGTGCCACGTAGACTGCCATGTAGGATAATAAGTCAAAATTGAGTTTCAATTTTGACTTATTTAAGAGGGGGACTATGATTTTTCAAATTGGGAAAATAGGGGGGGACCAAAATCGTCAAATTAAAACTTGGGGGACCAAAATCGTGAATTGGTGAAAACAGGGGGACCAAAACTGTAATTAAGCCGTTGGATCCTTGTTTGTTTAGAGTCTTGTGAAAATATATCTTGTTCATCAATAGTAAAAAACATATTAATGTAGTTTTTTTAGCAAGTATATTAATGTAGTTAATAATAATAATAATAATAATAATAATAATAAGAATGTAGTGTTATTTTAATTTTAAAACAACAGATGGGTGATTTAGCTAAGAATGAGAGTGTGTACCTTATGATGGCAATATGAGCCGGTATTTATAGAAAATCGAGCTCGTTTGTGGATCGTCGGATCAGTAGAATTGATCTTAACCATCTGAGTGTGATGGCCTTAATTGGGCTTGTATGTTGTGGATATGGGCCGAAATGGTTGGGCCAATCCATATCCAATTGCTAAATGAACCTCCTGGTATTGCTAAATGGACCCCCTGGTCCAGTCCAGAACAGTTGCCCCCCCAAGCTGAGATTATTCCGAAGGATAGTCTTGGCTTGAAGAATTTTTGTCGATCTACCCGAAGCGTTGCTTCATCTGTCTTGTCGGGTCGTATAAGATCTCTTCTCCGCGACCGTGACTCACACCTCCCTCGGTGTAATCCTTGTACCAGGCACCGAGCTGGGGTGTCGTGTCCTGATGTTGGCGCCCTACTGGGCGCCTTGTGCCCAGATGCTGCGTCCTGATGTTGGCACCCTCTTGGGTGCCTTGTGCCAAGATGCTGCGTTCTGATGTTGGCGCCCTCCTGAGCGCTTTGTGCCAAGGTGCTGTGTTCTGAAGTTGGCGCCCTCCTGGGCGCCTTGTGCCAAGGTGCGGTGGTCTGAAGTTGGCGCCCTCCTGGGCGCCTTGTGCCATGTTTGGATGCGCTGGGTGCCATTCTGCAAAACGAATTTTGGCGCCCTATAGGGCGCCTGGGTGCCGGTTTGGAGGCGCTGGGCGCCATCTTGCGAAAGGAATTTTGGCGCCCTTTAGGGCGCCTGGGTGTCGGTTTGGATATGCTGGCTGCCATCCTGCGAAAGGAATTTTGGCGCCCTCTAGGGCGCCTGGGTGCGGGTTTGGATGTGCTGGCTGCCATCCTGCGAAAAGAATTTTGGCGCCCTCTAGGGCGCCTGGGTGCCGGTTCGGATGTGCTGGCTGCCATCCTGCGGAAAGAATTTTGGCGCCCTCTAGGGCGCCTGGGTGCCAGTTTGGAGGTGTTGGTCACTGTCCTGCGAAAGGAATTTTGGTGCCCTCCTAGGCCCTTGGGTGCCGGTTTGTGCACGCTGGCTATTTCGACCCTTCAAGTGATTTGGCGCCCTCCTGGGCGCCTTGGGTGCCGGTTGCTAGGCACCTTCTATGGTGCCAGGTTTTGTTTTCTTTTGGCGCCTTGGTGCTGGGCGCCTGGGTGTTGTGTTTCACGACATTGGCGCCTTTGCTGGCGCCCTGTGGGTGCCATGACCTTGGATCCCTACTGGGTGGGCGCCGTGACCTTGGTTGTTTTGTGTGACTATCCTTTCAATCCTTTCGCGAGCTTTGTGGTTCTTCTTCTTTGCTAAGGTGATTTTGCTTGGATTTTGGATTTTAAGTAGATAGTTGCTAAGCTTGCCTTGCTTTATGAAGATGAGCCGACGCCTGTCGGGACAATTTGTAAAGTATACCCTTATCACAGTTTACCAAGACTCGGCTTGGATAGAACTCGCTCAAAGGGGTTGTGACCACCAAGGTCAGCTCGAAGTATGCTCTTGCCACAGTTTACCAGGACTCGGCCCAGATAGAACTCGCCCAAGGGGTTGTGACCACCAAGGTCAGCTTGATGTATCCTCTTGGCACAGTTTACCAGGACTCGGCCCAGATAGAACTCGCTCAAGGGGTTGTGACCACCAATGTCAGCTCGAAGTATGCTCTTGGCACAGTTTACCAGGACTCGGACCAGATAGAACTCGCCCAAGGGGTTGTGACCACCAATGTCAGCTTGAAGTATCCTCTTGGCACAGTTTACCAGGACTCGGCCCAGATAAAACTCGCCCAAGGGGTTGTGACCACCAATGTCAGCTTGAAGTATCCTCTTGGCACAATTTCCCGGGACTCGGCCCAGATAGAACTCGCCCAAGGGGTTGTGACCACCAAGGTCACTTATTTGTTTTGGGGTGCCATGACATCCTTGACTTCCAATGCTTGGAGAGATGATCTTGGCTTTGAGCTAATGTTGAGGTTGCCTCTACGATTCAGGCAGTCCCTCCCTGCATGGTATGTTGGGTCTCAAACTTGCCTCGCTCCACCCCTAATTATGGAGTTAGACCCTTTTTCTTTCTTAATCTTAAGAAATTTCCTTTGGAACAAGTGTTAATGCTAGTGAGCTAGCTAGAGCAAAAACTGTAATTGCAAAATGAATTTTTGTTAATCACTCGTATCGAGCTTTTACATTCTGTCTCTGTGCTTTAACATCAGAATTATTAACTGGGCCTAGCCCTAGGTTCAGGTTCTGATGCCCTGCTTCCTACTCAGAGTCACGGGTCTCATCCTCCTCTTCATTCACGTATTGGGAGAGCTTCCCTTCGCGAATCAGCTCTTCAATGTCATCCCTGAGGGTGTTGCATTTGCTGGTACTGTGCCCATAACCTTTGTGATAACGACAATACCTAGGTTCAGGTTCTGATGCCCTGCTTCCTACTCAGAGTCACGGGTCTCATCCTCCTCTTCATTCACGTATTGGGAGAGCTTCCCTTCGCGAATCAGCTCTTCAATGTCATCCCTGAGGGTGTTGCATTTGCTGGTACTGTGCCCATAACCTTTGTGATAACGACAATACCTAGGTTTAGGTTCTGATGCCCTGCTTCCTACTCAGAGTCACGGGTCTCATCCTCCTCGTCATTCACGTATTGGGCGAGCTTCCCTTCGCGGATCAGCTCTTCAATGTCATCCCTGAGGGTGTTGCATTTGCTGGTACTGTGCCCTTAACCTTTGTGATAGCAGCAATACTTCTTAGAGGTTCAGCCTTTCCTTTGCACGAGAGGTTCGAGCTGTTTGATGTCCCGAAACTTCGCGTCGACGCATTCGGCAAGGATTTCAGCTTGGGATGTGTTTAGTAGGGTGTACTCTAAGAAGCGACCTTGTCGATCTCTTGTAAGCCAGCTCTTCCTCCTTACTGCCAACTTTGGCTTCCTCTTGGTACGCCATGTTGTATTCTTCATAGTCCATGTACTTTTGTGCCTTCCGAAGGAACTCATCCAAGCTTCGGAGTTTGTTAACCCCCACGTCCCTTTGAAACAGGCTTCCTTCTTGAGGCCATCCTTCATCCAAAAGAGTCTCCTCTTGTCTTTAAGGTTCCTGACGTTGGCAGCCTCATTGTTGAACATTTCCAGATATTCTCTAAGTGTTTCTTTCTCTTCTTGTCTGATCGCCCTAAGAACTTCTTCAGATTTTGGCTTCAAGCGAGAGGCGGCAAAGCGGGTCGTGAACATGGTAGCTAGTTACCCCCAGGATGAGACTGATTTTGGTTTTAAATCCTGGAACCAAGCTAGTGCTGAATCAGTGAGAGTGAGAGGAAAGATCTTGTAGTGGACGGGTTGTTTTGCCCCCTAGTAACGCATCATGATTGAGAAGTAGGCCAAATGTCTGTCAGGGTCCCCAGTCCCGTCATACGTTTTGAGAGCTGGGAGATTCTCTAAGGTCCTCAGAATTGGGCAGTCGTCAACCTTCCAAGTGAAGGGTCATTCATTGGAGGTCCATCGCGAGTTGTGAGGTGACCAGTCCCCGAGATCTATGTCTCGACGGTCACGTCGGGCTAGAGATCTCCTCGAGGTAGATCTATGGCGATGCCTCCTATGGGTCTTGGCTCGGCTCCGCGACCTCTCACGAGAATCGGTGGTTGCGAGCGATGAGGTCCTAGGGAGAGACTCCTCAGGCCAGTATGTACCGTCAGACGAGGTTGGAGGGGTGCTTGGAGGTGAATCTGATCCTTGGTGCCTACCGCGTCGAGGAGGAGAGTGGCGAGCTCGCTTCCGTCTAGGTGGAGAGCGATGATTGTGATGACGCTTGGGTGGAGATCTGCGGCGCCTGGAGCTCATTGTCCTTGGTGAAGGGTGTTCCAGCGAGGATGTGGTTGCTCAGGCATGGCTGTCATTCGCCTCTCTATTTGCCTGAGGCGCGCTTCTTGCTGCAACATAGTCTGGGTGCGGTTTCACAGTAGGTCCAAGAGCTGGCGGATGGTTACCGCATCCCCAGGTTGGACGGGGATCTGGATAGAGGCTGGCTAGGGTGCCGGGTCCTGAATGTCTTGGTCTGGCGTGGAAGCAGCAAGACCTTCGGGAGTGCCCTCTGGCTGGGGGTGCGGAGCGACAATGCTTTGGACTCGGGGTCTACCTCTGGGTGCCATGGGAAAGGAGGAGGAAGTTCAAAAAGTAGAGATGATGTGAAAGATAGATATCTCCCACTGTGGTCGAAAATGTTCTGTACCTTGCAGTATTGGATTGACTGCAGTTGGTAGGTCTCTTGCTGCCAGGCCGGAGGTTAGTGTGAGCCTGGGGGGTACCTGCGAAGCCACTCCGACGCTCAAGTCAGTATTGAGAACAGATGAGTGATTTAGCTAGGAATGAGAGTGTGTACCTTATGATGGCAATGAGAGCCGGTATTTATAGGAAATCGAGCCCGTTTGTGGATCGTCAGATCAGTAGAATGCTTATGATTAATATATTTTTAATTTTAAGACTATTATAAAATAATGAAAATAATTTGAAGAATTTTTCTAAGCCCTCTCAAACCCTCAAAAAACGTGATTTAATAAATTTTTTAAGTTCCTACAAATTGGGGAGATTTGATTTTACGAAGAAAAATAAACTCCTTGTTAAAATTGATGGTACATTCTTCATTCCATTTATTTCTCGGCCTTCTTATTTTTTTTTGAAGTCCTTTCCTTTTCTCCCCTCCAAACTCACAATCAGGTCCTTAATCTCTCTATTTTTGTGGTTTGACAAAAATAGTGATGTTGATGTATCATTTTTTGAGGGATTTGACGTTGCTTCCAATTACTATATCTTTTTCATTACGTTAATGGTCCTATCATCTCATTTCGTGAGGGATCACACAATTGTTGTTATTGAAAGTAAACAATATATCATAAATGAATGAACAAACTTCCAAGTTTTGGTCATGGAAAAATTGAGTTAAAGCAAAATACTTTTATTGTACGGGACAAATATTGTTGGAATGCTGACATTTTTCTCCACTTAATCCTTATCACAAAAATTGCAATATGAAGACACATCTCCACTCATGACCTAAAACGAAAACAACCATTACATTCTTTTTAAACAAAAGTAAGTTAAAAGAAACGGTGGGCTATCTTGTATTCCACCCAATACAATGTGTCCTGTAGCATCTAATCTGATGTGGTAAACACAAAAGCATTTTTTTTTCATACTTGTTTTTGCATGCCATAATTTGCAATATGGTTTCATTTTCAATTAATATGTTGAATTGCAAGGACTCTAATAAGTAAGAAGTGGATGATGATCTAGGGAAGAAGAATTGATCATAAATAAAATTTAATACACTTTATGTGGTAAATGTCTATTCACACCAAAAAAAACGCGAGAATTGCGGGATAAATGTCTATTCAACACGGCAAATACATCACACCAAGTCAAAGTGTACTATTTGTACTGTACTACACATTTCTCTCAAATGGTACAAGGGTAACAGAGTAATTTCGGTTCGGGCTTAGGTGAGATTGTTTGAATTGAGATCATTTATTACAAAAATATCTAATACATTGATCTTCTTTGGGCCTGGTAGGGAGGTATAATGTCCACGTCAATACCATATATGTTGGAATGTTTTTTTTTTAATCATAACAAATTGTTAAGCTTTTCCACAAGTTAGTTGAAAGCATAGGTAGTTAGTTAACCAAATCCAGAAGAAGGCTAACAACTACTTTCGGAGATAATGTGGATTTGTGACACTTTTATAATAACCTACTGTTATGTGGATAAAAAATAAGTGTTTCAGATACCATTCACTGAAATCGTGAAAGTGTTTATAAATAGAAAAAGTCATTAACCTATCACTTATTTTTTATTGATTCAAATTTAAATGGATCTCAGATAAATTTGGTTAGACCACTATAAAAAAAAGATAAATTTGGATAGACCTATATTTGTACTTGAATCAACATGAGAGAGAGAGAGAGAGAGAGATTGTATTGGCAAGATCAGTTATGTTTTTTACATGAGTGGATTCTCTCTCGTGAAAAACCTCCCCCATTAAATTTAGGCTATTGGAATAAATTAGAATAAAATAAGAGAAAAACAAGTTGAGGGATGAAGCATTGTCTTTTTCGATCGCACATACAACTATCCCCTCCTTGAATTTCCTCATTGTTTTAAGCACTATTTTGATCAACAAGTTGAGTTCATATGCAAGAACGTAACACTAAATTCTGGTTCATAACACATCAAAGCAGCAATTTAATTGAAACACAAATCAATGTGTAAACATCTGTTTTGCCATCATTTTGGTACATTCTTGTGGACAACTCCAAAGCCTCTAGGTAACAATCAGCTTGTGGACATTCTGTTATCATTGCATTCTAAGGTGTGTTAACCAGACAACTCATGAACTACCACTCAAAAAAGAACTCGTGCATCAGACAGTAAACATTACAAAATTAGTTTTAGATTGGTAAATTTATGGTAGCAAACACTTTGACTTTGAAATTCATTTTGTCCCCAAGAATATTGTACAAAAGTTAGTAGTAGTGGATGATAGATTCAAACCTTTCGGTTCACAATTAGCTAATATCCAATCTGTTGGGATAGAGAGGAGTTAGGTTAGCAAAAATCATTCTATAATCCTCTAGATGTACCTAATCATTTAGTAAATCAATTTTTTTCTGAGGTATTCATCCATGCTTGCTATTTCCTTTTATCTCAACATATCTTTCACAAATACTCAAGTAAAACTAACACTTAATTATGTATGTTTCAAGAATTTTATTCTTTTCATATGCATATAAAAATACTTATCACAAATATCACATGTCCTACACAAGAATGCAAATTCTTTCTCTCATGTTATATAGATTTCAAAATACAATCAAGCGATGAAGTATGAACATAAACATTAAACAACAGTCCTTCTTGGACAGGACAGGAGTAACACCTAAAGAATCTCTAAGCAGTTGCTGTTTATCATTTTGTACTTCAATCGGCCATCAGTAATTCCCACCTAAAAAATGAAGCTCAGTCCTTCCTGAAATACAGAACATTTGGTTAGCCCAAATTCCATATGCAACAATTAAATTATATGCTACCCAAATATCCATTAAAGAAGCACTGGCATCTCAAATGATCCAACCAGAATTATTATGTTTTGAAAAAAAGAACGGGTTACCCTACCTGAGAATAACTAATAACTTAAGTGGTCGAGGTGGGGTGTAAGGTTACTCAACACTAAAGTAATGTGCAATATTTTACACGTGCATGAATGTAAATATACATATCCAGATAAATATGTGTGAATTGTCTGTACCTAAATACGTAACTGGAAAGCAAATCTAAGAAATAATATACAACTGATCAGTAACCACATCCAAAACAAAATAGACTATTACAACTAAAAATTCACTAATGTAAAACCTAATGGAAAAAGGGGATTAAATTTAACATACTAACAAAACATAACATGAAGTCAACTCTGAAGGATTACTTGAAGAGTTTCTCCGTAATATGGTTCAGCCGCGTAACATCTGCGCCTATAAGTTCGTCAGCCTTTTTCCCATTATGAAAGAAATGAAGTGTTGGCTGCAGCAAGGTAAAATCATTGTCATGCTATCTCACTTTGAAAACAAGATACATATTAAGCGTGTATTGGCTGTTTCAGTCCACTTTCCAAAAAAAAAAACCTTAAACTCAAATAAAAATAATTAAACAGATCTGACCCCGGAATTAAGAAACTTAAAAATTGCAGAGCTCATAATCCTACAATTGAACATGCCGCTTCATGCAATTCAACTTGAAAATGATTAAAAACGCAACCCTGTCTCCATGACTACAACTCAATTGGTATAGTGCTACTGTGCTACACATCCATGACTGGAAGTCTATCATGAATTAAGTTTATTTTCCCTGATTCTATCATGAAGATATGAAGGACGTAAAGGAAAGCAACAGAAACTCAAAAGTGATTGCAATCATTGAAGCAATATCAGAAAGAGTGAAATCAAACAAGAATGCATAGATTAAAAAAAGGATGACAGTCCAGTCAGCAAATTCCAATTACAAAGCCATATTCTGCTTATGAGTGGCTAACACGATTCATGGGTACAACTACAAGTAGATTAGATAGTATATACATATTTAAAAGTTGTCACTGAAAACAATACTCAAACATAAATTTTCGACAAAAGGATTGAAGAAATTACCACGGATGTAATCTGCAACTTGCCCAACGCGCCTTGAATTGCTTCCTAAAATATATAAAGGGAAAGCTAAAAAATTTAGCCACTGTGATTCATAGCATACCATAAAGCAAGAAAATTTTGAAGCCATTGCAAACAGGTGCTTATGAAATGCGAAGAAACTAATGGAAAACTGTGGACAAAAGGAAGAAAACACCAGATCCTAAAAAGGAAATAGCCAGACAGTTACCACCAAATTAGCAAAATCTGACAACCATTCAAAGTAGCAAGCGAAGAAAGGTAGAAGGCTTGCTACTTTTTTATAACTAATTGATTATATAATGTTCAATAAGAAATAGACTTGTGTAGAACATAAATTTGAAGCTACTTTAAATTATGAACTGAAAATCTCATTGACTATTCAATATACGGTTAAAAAATGGCCTTCAAAATTCCAACATACAAACAATGATCTGGTTCACAATATAAAACCATACATTACACCATTAAACAGAAATGAACCTGATCAATGTCAATCTTGTATGTTGTTACATGAGGGTACTTCTTACTGAGCTCCCCAACTATAGGAGAAATGAACCTGCCTAAACAGAAATACAAAATAGGAAAACCGTGGAAAAGTATCTTCAGAGATTAGAATATAGGTGGCAAGAAAGACATACGAACAATGATGCATAAACCCGACCTATTGGCAGATTGTCAATGGGGGACATAATATGTGTCCTCCACATAATTTTTACCCAAGCATTTGGCAGCTATGAAGCACGGACTCTGACACAGACACCGGACACGACACGGACACGCGGACACCGCTAATGTCTAAAATATAGGACACCAGGACACCGCATATATATAATTATTTATTTATTATAATTAAATAAAATATGAACATTACCTATAAAAATTTAAATTGAGCAATTTGTTTCATAACAATAGAAGTTCTTAAACAAAATAAGATAGTTTTTCACATTCATTTTCTATCTACTATATCGATAAGCTAAAAATGATGTAATCAAATTTAATACTTTTTACCCCCTCCTTGATCATCACTACTTTGACATTTCTTTAACCTTTGTAGAAGTGTCTAAGATGTGTCGAAGCAAGAAAAATAAAGATTTTTTTGGGACACTTGTCTGAGGTGTCGGACACGTGTCGTACGGGTGTCGGACACTGATACGTGTCGGACACCAGGACATGTCTAATCTCAGAGGTGTCCGTGCTTCATAGCTTGGCAGTTTCAACTAAATGATTAGACTTTCAACCAGAACAAGGACAGGAATCTGTTTTTCAACTTTTTTACATTTTCAATCAGGAGATCTTGTGGATATTCCCAACATCCACGAGGGCATGTAGTGGTAAAATCAACATCGATGTACAAACCTAATATCCTAATTCAGAAATAGATTACAAATAACAATTAATTGAGCAAGTTCCTCTTGCATCACGAATCATGCTTCTTTGGAGTTTAGCAGACACAGCCAAAGATCCCATGTGAAAAGGAACATAAATATAGCCACAAGTGGCTTCTGAAATATTTTTGAAAGACAGAAGAGGAACCTTCTATGTTCAAAGTGATTGAAAATGGAATTCAACAAAGAAAGGCATCAACTTTATTCATGCATTGCTTTTTGCTTCAGAGTTTCCTAGATATGAAAGGAAGGTATTTGACTAAAATCTAAATTCAGATCCCCCCTATATGTTGAATTATTTAAAATCATATTATCTGGTAGATAATTTTAACCTCCTTGACGACCGATCGTCATTGATTTAATTAGAATGTTATGCACAAATTTCCTAAAGTGGTTCATGTTATGCTTTCTATATCTATATTACCATTTGCAAATATCAAGCCAAATCATAGGTTAGTTTACCTTTCCGGGATTCTACTTCATGTGTTAATAGGCATATAAAAAGGTTAGGGAAAATTATACCCATAACCTCTTATTCTGGAATATCTTGAATTTTTGATTAAACTCACTCAGGTTTGTAACCAAAAAAAAAAAAACTCACTCAGGTTCACTTTCATTCAGTGGATGTGAGACAAGATCTGCCTTACACGTTGCTTTTACATGCTTTTTGGATTAATATGAAAAGTGTAATGCCATAGCTAACTGTAGAAATTCACATATACAATATAAATTATTTAGATATTTCTTCTAGGTATCTAGTCATTTAAAAAGGTAATTACATGGAGAATTGAGTCTCATGAATTAACATTACATCCATAAGGCAGCATTCACCATTAAACAATATATACATATTACATGTACAATATAACATCTCAAAAATCACACTCGATATCAAAACCAAGACTTAATAAAATCTTCCACTGCTTCAGTCTAGTCTGTCATTAAACAATGAGAATAAATCTACGTGAGTGTATCATCAACTAGAACCACAATACATAAACTTTTCTCTGATTTCATGTTAAAAACAAGAAATGCTTAGTTCTTTTATGCTATTTGCAAGATTTTCATTTGCACGACCTTATGTACAAATAATCTTGGGCAAATAACCTTATTTCCTTTTCTGTTCTTAATTTTGCTTTGGCATCTAAGGCGGCTTGAGCTCGACCCTTTTAAGAGGCATCCCTTTTGGATTTGGAGGTCACATGTGGATCCGATGTTCCTGACCTTGCCTCAGGGATAAAACATATACCCTGTCAACATTTCTACCTACAAGTAAAAAGTTTGTCTCATACTTATAAAACCACTTAACAACACCCCTATTATCCTTCCTTACCAATACCAATTTGACATTTCTACTGCATACTTTCTTAACCATAATCCCTAAAACTATAACTGATCAATGAATATCATAGATGGTATTTATATATAGCTAACAGAACAGCTATTATAGCTGGCATTATCGATTTGTAGGAGCTAACCAAACATGAATGCAATAGTTATTATTCCTTACTTTCTCTAAAGACCCATAATTATCACACATAATTTGTATAGAACACGTGAAACAAACCCAGCTAGTTGAATCTACACTCACCTCACCTGGTTCTAAGAGAGTAAGATCATTTCAGCCACACAATTTTTTTCATCCAGCTATAGAGAGGAGTACCCGGGGAAGCAAGGATTGATGTCTTCCACATGGGGTACCATACAATAACCAAAAATGCATACACTAAATTTTTGAAACATTTCCAAACAAAATAATGGCTGTAGCTGTTAATCTGTTGTGCTAAAGGCAGAGGAAATTCTGATTTTGATACCACCATTTTCCTCTAAATATCTATAGATTCTATACTTAGTGTGTATTAACAATTCTCTTCCTAAACATAAAATCCCGATTTATTCTATTCTTTCATATCATTAATTAATTTTGGGGATGTTACAATATGAACAAACCATGAGTGAGTTGAGTGATGCAGTTTGTAGCACGAGTGGGTCAATTGAATTTTTTTAAAAAAATTTGTATCATATGTCTAATATTGATTTCAATTTAAACCATATTCTGATAAAAAAAAAAAATTTAAACCATATGGTCATGCAACAAACACATTAAGTAAAGAAGAGTTCAATTACTATAAAGAACTTAGTAAACGAAACAAAAGACATAGGAACTTACAAGGCCCACACCAAACTGCAGTGAAATAGAAGATCGCATGCAACGAATTATCTGTTCAACAAAATTTCATAAGAAACCCTAACAAAAAGAATGATCAAAAGAATAAACTATATTTACAGAATGAAGCAAAGGGAACAAAAGCATAAAAAAGGACATAGAATAAGTAAGAAGAAAAACCTTGAACTTTGCTAAGGATATTATTGAACTCTTCCTCTGAATTAACAAGAACAACGCCAGGGGAAGCTGAAAAACGATATAACATTGACTTGATTACATGTAAATTCACGCAACGCATTTCATTTTCGTTTCGATTTCTCGCGATTAAGAAAATTGAAAAATTAAATACAAATATTGAAATTGAGAGACCTGAGGCGGAGCAAAGGGAACGGGAGTGGTGAGAGGAGTGAAGGGAGGGGAGTTGAGAGGAGGCGAGGGTGACAGCGAGGAGAGACGGTTTGGAAATGCGTGAATGAATGTGGTGGTTGAAGAGTGGCCGAACGGTGTTCTTTATTGCATGGCGAAGGGCTAAGGAGGACCTAACGATCAAGCTTCTGGCACCGCCCATCTTTCCTCTCACTCTCTACTTCTTCTTCCTCTTTCAATTTCTTTTCCAACAATCAAACGGTGTATGTAGTGAGTACTGTAGTAGGGTTTATAAAAGTTAAAGACTCCTCTTCTTTCAAGCAAGCTAGTATGCCAATGTTCAATTAAAGAGACCTAAATCTACTACAATATAATAAAACACAATACCACCAAAATGTCCATTTTAGACACTTTACCAGCTTGCCACGTGTCCAAAAATGGGGGGAAAATAGTATATGTGATGCCAAAAAAAAGCAAGCAGCAAAAGTCAAAAAAGCTGGAAAAAAAACTGCGCAACAGTACGCGCTACAATGCGCAGCAGTACGCGCTACAGTGCACACTACAGTAAAAGTCAGAATTTATTTAAATTTTGTTTTTTTTTTTTTAAAACACTTTTCTCTGATTTCTTTTAAATAAATTTTTTTCATTTTTTTAAAAAATCACTTTTTTTAAATCATTTTTTTAAAATCACTTTTTCCTGATTTTTTTTTTCAATTATTTTTCTAAAATTTCATTTTTTTCTTCAATTTTTTACTCAAAAACTCATTTTTTTTTGTCATTACAAAAAATTATCAAATAACTATTTTAAAATTTTTAAAAAGGAGTAAAATGTCAATGGGAATGCCAACGGTAGTGGCAACTAGAGCGCCAACGGGAGTACCGACTTTTTTTAAACTTTTTCCAACACAACTATTTAAAAAAAAAATATTCATTTTTATAATTTACTCAAACTACTAAAATTAATAAATTTAACCACTATTAATTGTCAGAAAAACCTATACGTTTAACAAAATTTTCAAAGACTAAAATTTTCAAATAACTAAATTATTAAATTGATATTATACTCAATAATTGAATAATCTAAATTTTTTTATTTACTATAATCTCTCTACTAAAACTACTAAAATCAATCAATTTTTTCATAAAAAATAAAATCAATCAATTTAACCACTACAAAAAATTACCAAATAACTATTTTGTAATTACTAAAAATGCGTATCTACTACAATATAATAAAACACAATACCACCAAAATGTCCATTTTAGAAACTTTACCAGCTTGCCACGTGTCCAAAAATGGGGGGAAAATAGTATATGTGATGCCAAAAAAAAGCAAGCAGCAAAAGTCAAAAAAGCTGGAAAAAAAACTGCGCAACAGTACGCGCTACAATGCGCAGCAGTACGCGCTACAGTGCGCACTACAGTAAAAGTCAGAATTTATTTAAATTTTGTTTTTTTTTTTTTAAAACACTTTTCTCTGATTTCTTTTAAATAAATTTTTTTCATTTTTTTAAAAAATCACTTTTTTTAAATCAATTTTTTAAAATCACTTTTTCCTGATTTTTTTTTTCAATTATTTTTCTAAAATTTCATTTTTTTCTTCAATTTTTTACTCAAAAAATCATTTTTTTTTGTCATTACAAAAAATTATCAAATAACTATTTTAAAATTTTTAAAAGGGAGTAAAATGTCAATGGGAATGCCAACGGTAGTGGCAACTAGAGCGCCAACGGGAGTACCGACTTTTTTTAAACTTTTTCCAACACAACTATTTAAAAAAAAATATTCATTTTTATAATTTACCCAAACTACTAAAATTAATAAATTTAACCACTATTAATTGTCAGAAAAACCTATACGTTTAACAAAATTTTCAAAGACTAAAATTTTCAAATAACTAAATTATTAAATTGATATTATACTCAATAATTGAATAATCTAAATTTTTTTTATTTACTATAATCTCTCTACTAAAACTACTAAAATCAATCAATTTTTTCATAAAAAATAAAATCAATCAATTTAACCACTACAAAAAATTACCAAATAACTATTTTGTAATTACTAAAAATGCGTATCTACTACAATATAATAAAACACAATACCACCAAAATGTCCATTTTAGACACTTTACCAGCTTGCCACGTGTCCAAAAATGGGGGGAAAATAGTATATGTGATGCCAAAAAAAAGCAAGCAGCAAAAGTCAAAAAAGCTGGAAAAAAAACTGCGCAACAGTACGCGCTACAATGCGCAGCAGTACGCGCTACAGTGCGCACTACAGTAAAAGTCAGAATTTATTTAAATTTTGTTTTTTTTTTTTAAAACACTTTTCTCTGATTTCTTTTAAATAAATTTTTTTCATTTTTTTAAAAAATCACTTTTTTTAAATCATTTTTTTAAAATCACTTTTTCCTGATTTTTTTTTTCAATTATTTTTCTAAAATTTCATTTTTTTCTTCAATTTTTTACTCAAAAAATCATTTTTTTTTTGTCATTACAAAAAATTATCAAATAACTATTTTAAAATTTTTAAAAGGGAGTAAAATGTCAATGGGAATGCCAACGGTAGTGGCAACTAGAGCGCCAACGGGAGTACCGACTTTTTTTAAACTTTTTCCAACACAACTATTTAAAAAAAAATATTCATTTTTATAATTTACTCAAACTACTAAAATTAATAAATTTAACCACTATTAATTGTCAGAAAAACCTATACGTTTAACAAAATTTTCAAAGACTAAAATTTTCAAATAACTAAATTATTAAATTGATATTATACTCAATAATTGAATAATCTAAATTTTTTTTATTTACTATAATCTCTCTACTAAAACTACTAAAATCAATCAATTTTTTCATAAAAAATAAAATCAATCAATTTAACCACTACAAAAAATTACCAAATAACTATTTTGTAATTACTAAAAATGCGTAAAATGCCAACGGGAGTGGCAAAGAGAGCGCCAACGGGAGTGGCAACGAGAGCGGGAGTGTCAACGGGACTGCCAACATGAGTGCCAACGGGAGTGGCAAGGAGAACGCCAACGGGAGTGCCAACAGGAGGACCAACGGGGATGCATATTTTACCTTTAATGTCCAAATACATTATTATGGATCAATGTAATTCTGATTTGTCAACGGGGATGCATATTCCACTTTGAATTTCAAATCATACATTTTAGACATTGTTCACAACTTATGAATTATGAATATCTTCCAAATTGCTATTATGACTTCATGGTAATACACCGACCATACAGTATCATCCGTGCGTATGCACGGGTAAAATACTAGTTGTGGAAATAAAAAATTGTCAAATTAGTTATTTTTGAATAACTTTTTAAGAACTAATTTAATCAAAAAATTTCATTCATCAATAATTTTCATTGATAGGAGCAGAAAGTGTGTTCAAACCCACTACAAAGGAAACACCTCAACAGTTGTTATTACAAAGCAAAGTACCAGCTCTAAATATAAATCAGCTCCAAGATAAATATTTGATATTAGCCTTAATAGAATTCACATTGATTGCTTCCTCTTTAAATAGAAGATTATTACGAGCTAACCAAATATACCACAAAATATACCTTTACACGCCTTTTTTCTTTACACAACTCGCCCAAACCATAAAAATGTTGAACCAAGTCAATCGAACTAGGAAGGTGGGAGTTCAACCACAAACTGATATCGCGCCAAACCTCACGAGCTATCCTGCAATGCAAAAATAAATGGTGCAAGTCCTCACTCTCCTCATTGCACATCAGACAAACAGCAGCCTCGAAAGAAGAAATCACATGGCGACGAAGTAACACCGCACGCACGGGGAGGGAATTATTGAACGTCCTCCAACCAAAAATGATGACTTTAGAAGGAATTGGAGTACTCCACAAATCGCTAAATACCCCACTACGATAGTTGAGTAAATTTTTGGAACCACCATTTGATAGGTCACCAACCTCTTAATTAGATTGTTTTTTCCAAATCTGTTTGCAGCTTGCCATAATCAGCCTTTAGCCGCGACTGACATGGGGGGTTGGTTCAATAATGTGTGGAACTGGGTTTTCCATTGGAGTGA
This sequence comes from Astragalus membranaceus, assembly GCA_039519185.1. Classification (NCBI taxonomy): domain Eukaryota; kingdom Viridiplantae; phylum Streptophyta; class Magnoliopsida; order Fabales; family Fabaceae; genus Astragalus; species Astragalus membranaceus. The sequence goes on from CM076850.1 coordinate 160,120,738, forward strand.
CATGGTCGAACAAACCGCTATGGAGTAGTCTCGAACTTTGTCTTCTATTGTTTCTGAAATGAACATTGAATATGGTAAATAAGGCTTTTGGATTTGGGTCCTCAAATGCTACAAAGAATTTTTCAGTAAATTCTTGTTATGATTACATTGTTTTGGCTGCCCTTAATTCAGTGATGGCGATGCCCGTAGCAATTAGTTCCAAAAATCTAAGAGCTTGGTCGAAGACTTTAGAAGGATAAAGATTTAATAAATATATTTATTTTAAAGAATTAAATTGGTTTTTTTTCTATTCTCAAGAATGAAGTGAACATTATAATAGTTGTATGGTAAAATTTAACTGATTACACCAATCTCAACTTTAATTTCGAGGTATTTAATGGTCATTCTTAGTCTTAATCACCGGTGGTGTAAGTTGGTGCAAACTTAGAGGTACTGATGTAAATTTAAATTTCAGGAGTTCAATTAGTTAGGTTTTGATTTTAGATGTCACAAAAAATTATTTACCTTGACATGCATGATAATTGGTTTCTTCAATTATTAATTATAAATATCTAAATTATGAATTTAATATAAAGAATTTTTACTTTGACAACTAATCAAAGAATTTTACCATGAGAGAGAGAAATAGAGAAGTGGTCAAAAAAATTGACGAAAAAGAAGTGATAATTTTGATGTGTGAAAAAAACAAACATCATGCCAAATTCCTACATTCATGAGACTAGGTTTGATTTTGATCTGTTTCTTGGTCTTGGTTACTGTTTCGCCGTCCCTGTTCTGTGTGTTGATAGTTGGTGCTCACTGGTTCGGTTCAGTTTCTGTGATAGCTGCTCCCCTTCCATTGGTCAACCATCACTGCAGTTTCAGGGTTTTAGCACTGCGAAACTACTAGAACAGCAACACAAAGTGAGCGAACAATTTCTTTCACCCTTCCCTTTCTTCTACATATTATTCAATGATTCATAATCGCCAATTGCTCTTTACTACTTCCAGTCTCTACAAACTCACCCACCGTCTATCCTCTCTCTCCCGTTCTCACTCCTTCGTTTCCCCAACACCCTTTGCCCCAAAGTTAACGTTTTTAACTTCAGCAACCAGATTCACTTCCACTTGGAGAACCCCAGGTTTGTGCAATGATTCCAACTTTGTGGGGAAGGTTAGTTTTATAAGATGTTATTGTAATGATAGTGGTGGGTATAAGGAATTTACTGAGGAAATTGAGTACTTAGATGAATCTGGTAGTGTTATTTATAAGGGTAAGGGCATAAGGTCTGTGGAACCTGGGCTTGATGATCATGTTATGGTGGGTGAGGTTAAGAAGCCCTTTTTGAATTCCCTGGCTGTGGCCAAAATTGTTGAGGTTGTTAAGAGATGGAAATGGGGTCCTGAATTGGATACCCAATTGGATAAACTTCAGTTTGTACCAAACATGATTCACATTGCTCAAGCTTTGAAGGTTATTAATGATGGTGATGGTTGTTTGAGTTTGTTTAGGTGGGCTAAGAGGCAATCTTGGTATTCACCAAGTGATGATTGTTATGTTATGTTGTTTGATGGTTTGAATCAGCATAGAGATTTTGATGGGATTCAATCATTGTTTGATGAGATGGTTGGTGATTCTGCTAATAGTGGTGTTTCGTTGATTGTTGCGTGTAATCGAGTTATTCAGTACTTGGCTAAGGCTGAGAGGTTAGAAGTTGCTTTTTGCTGCTTTAAGAAAATACATGATTCTGGTTGTGAAATTGATACTGAAACATATAATTCTCTCATTACTTTGTTTTTGAATAAGGGTTTGCCTTATAAGGCATTTGAGATATATGAGAGTATGGAGAAAGCCAATTGTTCATTGGATAGTTCAACTTATGAATTGATGATCCCAAACTTAGCAAAGTCAGGTCGTCTTGATGCTGCTTTTAAACTCTTCCAAGAATTGAAAGTGAGAGAATTTCGGCCAGGTTTAAACATCTTTACATCACTTGTTGATTCAATGGGGAAGGCGGGGAGATTAGACAGTGCAATGAAAATTTACATGGAGATGCGAGGTTATGGGTATAGGCCACCCCCTACTGTGTATGTTTCTTTGATTGAATCTTATGTGAAATCTGGAAAGTTAGAAACTGCTCTGAGACTTTGGGATGAGATGAAATTGGCTGGGTTCAGACCTAACTTTGGCTTGTATACATTAATCATTGAGTCCCATGCAAAATCAGGGAAGCTTGATATTGCTATGTCTGCATTTTCTGATATGGAGAAAGCTGGATTTCTACCCACACCATCTACATATGCTTCTCTCTTGGAAATGCATGCTGCATCTGGGCAAATCGATCAAGCCATGAAACTTTATAATTCAATGACTAATGCAGGTTTAAGGCCTGGCTTAAGCACTTATACTGTTCTTTTAAGTCTATTGGCTAATAAGAAGCTGGTTGATGTTGCTGCCAAAATTCTACTTGAAATGAAAGGCATGGGATATTCTGTAGACGTGACAGCTAGCGATGTTTTGATGGTGTATATCAAGGAAGGTTCTGTGGATTTTGCTTTGAGATGGTTGCGTTTCATGGGTTCATCCGGGATAAGAACCAATAATTTTATAATAAGGCAGTTGTTTGAGTCGTGCATGAAGAATGCGTTATATGATTCAGCGAAGCCTCTTCTTGAAACATATGTTAACTCTGCTGCAAAAGTTGACTTGATACTTTACACTTCCATTTTAGCCCACCTTGTTAGGTGTCAGGAAGAAGAAAATGAGAGGCATTTGATGTCTATCCTAAGTGCAACAAAGCACCAAGCACACTCTTTTATGTGTGGACTTTTTACAGGTCCAGAACATAGGGGTCAACCGGTTTTATCTTTTGTCAGGGAATTCTTCCAAAGTATTGATTATGAATTGGAGGAAGGTGCTGCAAAATACTTTGTTAATGTTCTTCTCAATTACCTAGTTCTTATGGGGCAAATAAATCGTGCTCGATGTGTTTGGAAGGTTGCTTATGAGAATAAACTTTTCCCAAAGGCTATAGTTTTTGATCAGCACATTGCTTGGTCTCTTGATGTTAGAAACTTGTCAGTTGGAGCCGCACTTATAGCAGTAGTCCACACTCTTCATAGGTTCAGAAAGCGCATGCTATATTACGGTATTGTCCCAAGACGAATTAAATTGGTTACAGGGCCTACATTGAAGATTGTGATTGCACAGATGTTAAGCTCAGTAGAGTCTCCATTTGAGGTGAGTAAAGTGGTTCTTAGGGCACCAGGAGATTCTGTCATGGAGTGGTTTAAGAAACCAATTGTTCAGAAGTTTCTTCTGAATGAAGTTCCATCTAGGTCTGATATCCTGATGCACAAGCTGAACATACTTTTCCCCAATTCTGCACCTGAAGTTAGATCTCTATCCCCTCCTAAACCTCTCATTGCAGGCAGGGCAATGTAAACAGTCTTATATCTAACAAATGTCCGAGGTGCACACTCTTTCTGATGTTCCCAAAGTCCATTCTATAAACATAAATGTACTATTTCAGAATTTGGAGTAAAATATTAAGATTCATATGCTTTTTCCCCAATTTTTTTTTTTGGAGTAATGCAAAATATTTATATCCTTTGTCATGATTAGGGTCTTCATATATGTCAAATTAGTGTTATCTATCCTGTTGATATTACTTGTTAGGATAGGTTTAGTTTGCATATTAGAGGATTGTTATGTTGTTATGTACTTATCTCACGAACATATGGCACATTTTAGGAAAAGTTCCTTTTGTTTTAATTTTTGAAAAACCTTTTGAAAACATATGTTTCCACTTGTCATGAATCTCCTCCTTCAGCTGAAGAATCATGCCACCAAAGTTCATTCTAGAGGTAAACAAATGGTTGAGGCAGAATTTGTGAACCCTGGGTAGTGCCGCTTCCAAGGACGACAACCATTGGATTGGAAAAGTGGCCATTGAAGAACATTAGAACAACGATTGCTTCAAAACCAGGTTACCCCGGTAGTTTTGTACTTTCTCTTTGATTTTGAAGAGTGAGTCAAAAACTTCCACTTCCATGTAGAAAGACTCCCCATTCTCCCGCACGAAAGTCATATCCATGTCAAAATCACTCAATAGAAAAATCAATAACCCCTTTTAGGATTTCTTATGTAGCCTCAAAATGCCTCCAGTAATAAGTGCAGTCTCATAATTGTTTTAGCCACAAAAATGCCTCCACAATATGACCAGTCACCTTGTATAGCTAAGCACCCTTTAGTAGTACTTATGTAGCTTTTGGTCTGCTTGCTAATTCTACTCTCCTTAGGAAATCCCTCCCCTATATGGATGTGCAAATAGTATGGTTAACCAGTCCAAATTCAGTAACCTGGACCACAACAATAAAAAGCCCAGTAAAGGTCTTCTCGACTTCCGTTCTTCAATTACGCAGATTTTGATTCTTCTCCATCTTGTTGGTGATTTTCGGTCTCGCTCAGTAAAGGTCTGCTCAATTTTCATTCTTAAAAATGCATGATTCTGTATATGTTGTAATTTGTATTTTTTTTTTCTGCATTTTTGAGTTTCAGAGTTTGCTATGATTTCATTTTCTTTTAATTTGTTTTGTTTTTATAGTCGTGTCTTTTCATTTTTATTCTTCAATTTAATAAAATATCAAACTGTATTCGATAGATTAGAACAAAGACAGCCTGGTACTATGAAGTTTTTTCCATGGTATGTTTACATTGTTTTGATGAAAGATCTGTTTTATCCAAATTTGCTTGATATTCTTTTATGGTTGTATTACATCCTAAAAAGTTTGGATTTCATTATTCCCCTTTCTGCTATAATTCTTATATGTATGATTCATTACTCGACTATACTTGCTTTGATCTGTCAATTTGTCATGTTACAAATTTGAAAAATGGATTTAAGGTTTGTCATATTAATTGAAAGCAATAGCATACTCACAGCTTGGTGTTATGGAAAATTATCTTAATGCTTTTGGAATTTATGAGTTTTTTGGTTTTCATCTTCAAAATTCAATAAAGAATAATATAAATTTGTTGTATTGCATTGTTGATTGGTGAATGAGCAGGAGGAAGCCAGAGAGGAGTTCTGCTCATAAATTCAGAGATTTACTGATATTGAGAAGGAAACCAGCATTTGCATTAACAGACATGTTGACTTGGGAAAAACTGCTCTCTATAATATATAGCTGCAGAGGATGATTCTCTGGTATCACATTCATCAGTTCCGCTTCCATAGAATGCGTTGCAACTGACTACAAGAACGAAACAGAAGTCGGAGAAGCACTTAAAGAAGCTTTTGACAGTGGCCTTGTGAAGAGGGGGAGGACCTTTTTATTACCACCAAGGTCAATTTCATTACAAATCCTGCTGATTATTTTCTTTGGTAATGATAATTGTAATAGTGATTAGTCTGATAATTACTCTCTTATGACTTGTGAGTTACCCTTTGCATTTGAATCTGCTTTCAGCTTAGGAATTCAAGAAGCTTCAGTTAGATTATCTGGATTTATATCTTGTTCACTTTCATGTAGCCAGTAGCCACTGCACCTCCAAATATGGAAGTCAATGGAGATGATTGATGAAAGTGAAGATTTTCCAGAAATAGATTTATATAGGATGGGAAAAAATTATAGCTTGATCGTGTGCCCCAACCTACATTGTCTTCATGTACTATGTCACAACTTATATTCAATTAATAAAGTGTTTTGTTCTATATCATCTTCTGGAAAAAAATTGCAATAATGACACAAGTAGTTGATCTGTCATTATTGACTAGTAATCCCTCTGGACTTAAATATAAGCAAAAAAGTTTATGTAATTGGTCCATAAATGTTTTTTGAATCTGAATTATTATAATTTCTACTTCCACTTTTCTCATTTGCATCATCAATGATACATTGAAAAGTGGGATGGGTGGAGAAACGGCCATAGAATACTTGGAAATACAAAGCAAAATTAATGATAATAAATATTGGTAGGAGCAATGTATCATACTAAATGACGGGTAATATTAAGAAAAAATAATAAATATTGTATTGGTATTCTGAAGTGACAAATAATTCGAGATAGAGAAAAATGACAAACATAACACTTAAAATGAGACGGTTGAAGTAGCTATTTGTTGTAATTCTCTGGTGCAACCTTTTTCGCTTTGCTATTTTTTCTTTGTGACGAAGGATTGAAAGCCTGACTTTTACTTAGAGGAGGATTACTAACGTGTTATTTGATTGCCCCTGGAAAGTGTTGGATTAGTGTCTCAACATTCAACACTGGAGAACATTTTCCTCTCTAAAGAGGAGTAACATACGTGTCGTTATATGGATCTTGATCCCAAAATTACGAATCAAACTATGCAATGATAGCTTCCCAAAAGCGTATGCACCTAATTGACGTTAGGTACGATGCTGAAAGTGGACAAGTTAACGTCAACACATGCATGACAAAGGGAAACATGTGTCGACATATATACCTTGAAAAAACCTCTAGTATCCCACATAATATAATCAAATACACTAAATTTTACCTTAAATACAAGTTTTTCATCAAATTTGTTTTTGATGCGACAAATACGCCTATAAGAATGATCAGTGTTGTGAAATGTTAGAAGTGGAAGATGTTAGTGCGAAATTATCAAGCAAAAATCTCTATGTGAGCTGAAACACACTCACACAAGAAGCAAAAAGAAAGAAAAGAACTCCACAATTTAACGTGGCTCAATACTCTTTATCTACACTCACGAACTCACAACAAAATATTTTATTACCTAACTTGCAATTTAATACAAGGAGAAAATTGCAAACCCTTTCAAAGACACATAACTACCCAAACCCCCAATACACTCAAAAGACTAGAATTGTTACCATGAATAAAACTCAAACTAACTCTATATTTATAATAGAGTTTAATCTATGTACACATACGGTGTATAGGTTTTTACAACCACCACCGATAACAATTCGTGGAATAGTTGACATATAAAAATGTTACCAATTGACTAACTTCTTTTGAATGATGTGTCAACTTGTAATTGGTAGATAGTGTAAAACATTTGTACACCTATTGTTTTCCAGTATTTTTCCGATGTCAAACAAATGAACTCTAAAGAAATAAAATGAAGAGGACTCGAATTAAATTTTGGGTTCACTAGTTGATAGGTTTAAGTGCAAGTTTGATTAATTTTTTTTATAAGCCAAACTTATATTAAAGGGGGTATAAACGGGTACCCCAATATATAAGAGGCCTCATTAAAACCTCATTGGGCCAAAACCCCATGGGAAAAAGACTCAAGGAGGAAAGAGTACCCCAGGAAGAATGGGACAAAAAAAATAGTTACACTGAGTTCATACAAACAAAATGATTACCCCGCCAATCAGAGATCTTAAGATTGGAGTTACGATCTTCTATGCTTATAAACCAAGTCCATGATATAGACTTAACGTGGTTAACAAGCACCTGCAAACAAAAAACCTGATTTAAGTTTGATTAAACATGTTTTCAGAAAGTAAAACAGGGTTTTCACAGGTGAAGTCAATTATATTATGAATCGATTCCCAAATTAGACTCAGGATCAATAACAAAAGCAAAATTCGAAAGTTTTAGTTAACAACAATGACTTAAACAAATTATGGGAATCAAACCTAAGAAAGAATGAACATCCTGAATCCTTTAGGGTCTGTTTGGGAGTTTGGAGGGGGAGGGGAGGGGAGGGGTTGGGACTAATAGTGTAAATTCTTTAGTGATGAGAAGAAAAATTATCCCCCCAAACCCCCAAAAACCCTTCTCCTAGTTTATTTTTGGAGCCCCTCCAAAACCCTCCATATTTGGGGGAGTTTGGAGGGGCTCCAAAAATAAACTAGGAGAGGGGTTTGGAAGGTTTAGAGGGATAATTTTTCTCCCAATTACTAAAGAATTTACACTATTAGTCTCAACTCCTCCCCTCGCCTCCCCTCCAAACTCCCAAACACACCCTTAAGTATCAAGGTTGGGAAGTAAAACAAAGTGCAAAATGAAGTAAAAGAAAGGACAAGAGTAAAGCACTCAATTGTCAAAGTAAAAACATTCAATACAAGTAGAATTCGAATACAAAGAAAATGACCCAAACATATATTTTTTACTACAATTTGCCAGAGATCTTGTGTAAGCAGATATGTTAGGCGTGTATGGGTAACTGAATATTATGAATGTCGCCCCTAGAACTACTTACAAACAACTATATATAGAAATTACAAAATTGTAACTACCTATTTTCATGGTGGACACATGTCCAATTCAAAAATAACCTAACTACTTACTATCTAACCATCGTCAATCACACGCAGCCACGTAAGCTCTGACCCTCTGAATTTTATACATCTGTTTTTGTGCGTAAAAGCCCTTCAGAAATCCACTAGAAACTGTTTCCAACTTCCACACGTTTTGGATGAAACTCGAATCTATTTTGCATTCGTCTCAGAAACTGCTCCTTTCGAATCTTGACCGCATCTCGAAATTTCCATTTACCTACTGACGTGTCCACATAGCCAATTTCAAATTCGAAATTTGACGATAACACCAATTATTTTTAATTTTATCAAGGTGTTTTTTATGTTATTGCTCAGTCAACTTGTACAGTCAGTATTTAAACCCATGTGGCAGACACGTTGTCAATTTTTGTAACATCAGTCTAACAAAAGGGTTAAAATCAAAAAACTATATTTTGCAATGAGTTTTTTCAAAAAAAAAAATTGTAGGGGCTAAAACCAAACACGCTATATTTGCAGGGGCCTAAAACATATTTAAGCCTTTATTTATTTTTGGTTTACAACAATTTTTTGTTTGCAAGTACAACGACCCTTTGCAATTTGCATTAGTTTAAAGAATGTTCTCCACCTAAATCTCTGCCGTCTTTGTCTTTTTTTTTGGTGAAAAACAAGGCCCAAGTCCCGGAGAGAAACTAAACCATTAGAATTGGACCAGCAGGCCCATACCCATCATCAGTAAGCAAAATGACTAAAAAGTCTAGAACAGAATCATAAATTACATAACTGCCACTAATAACGTGGCTTTCTTTGGCTAGCCTATCCGCGACAGTGTTGATTCTTCTTCCAACCACACACCACTCCAATTCAATTCTATCTTCACCCACCTCAAAAATTCTGTCGAGCAGACTTTGAAGACGGTGGTTGTCATCTCTCCCACCACGCAGAAGATCGATCGCCTCCGTGGAATCAGTCTCAATTACCAACTTCGAGTAACCCATGTTCCACGACATTCTAATTCCTTGGTAGATACCAAGAATCTCAGCTTCCATAACTGAGCAATTAGACAAACGGTGAGAGAAAGCAAAAAGGAATTCACCCCTGGATCCACGAAGAATATCCCACCGCAACCAGCAGATCGACCGTTATTTCTCACCGATCCATCACAGTTCAATTTATAGTACCCGTTTTGAGGAGGGGTCCAATTCTCTTGCAGATCTTCAACACGCAGAAGTAATTGGGGTTGAATTGAAGCGTTTCTCAGCACACAACTCTCAATCCACTCAACATGGTTTCTGATATTGGTAATTGAATCGAATGTTGAAGAAGATTTTTGGGAAAAAACCCACTCGTTCTGATTTCGCCAAAAGATATCAAGGGTTACACCAAAAAGAATGTTCCACAGATGCTCTTCACCTCTATTCACCTGAAGCAAGAGGCTCTGTTTCAGTCAGACCTGCCAATTGGAACAAGAGAAGAACTCTCTCTGTTTTCTGACTCTGAATCTGCTCCAAATTGCCAAGCTACTAGGACAGTCACGAAAACGGTGGAAAAGAGATTCACTCTCCATCCCACAGATTGGGCAAGAGTTTGTTGTTGTCATATTTCTACGGAGGCGCTCATCATTGGTGAGAAGAGGTTTATGGGCTAACTTCCACAATAAGGTACGAACTCGTTCATTACCTTTCCATTTCCATATAAATTTGAAGTCTGGGTTGTTCACATTCCCATGGAATTCATGTTGAACAAGGTAGGCTGATTTAGTATTAAAACTCCCATCTGGAGTTGCTCCCCAACTGAAATCATCATCTTGACTCAAGATAGATGGAGGAGTATAATCTGTGATCTTTTGGATAATTTCCCTAGGCAGGAGATTCTCAAGCATGCCCAAATTCCATTCACCATTGTAGCTTATGTAATAGCTTATTGGAAGGTTAGCATCTTCACTGTTGATGTTGATCCTTCTATAGGTGGATAGAGAATCACAATTAGGAAGCCAGCTGTCATACCAAAACCTTACATCTTCCCCATTCCCCACATTCCAAACTAGATTATTTCTGAACTCCTCCCAAGCTTTCACCAAACCATTCCAGTAATTTGATCCCTTTTTAGTAGGATCAATCTTTGGAAAAGCTCTCCAACCACATTTGTATTTACTATGAATAAGAGAACACCAAAGAGCATCAGGATTAGTGCAAAGATTCCATAAACCTTTTCAAAATGAAGGCTGTGTTGGCAGCCCTAGTGGATCTTAACCCCAATCCTCCAAATTCCTTAGGTTGACAGAGTGTATTCCACTTAATCAGATGTACAGTTCTATGATTTTCCTCGTCACCCCAGATAAATTGCCTACACAACTTGTCAACCTCGTCACAAGTGCCTCTAGGAAGCACACTTGATTGCATAACATATGTGGGCATAGCTTGCACCACAGATTTGGCCAATGTAACTCTTCCTGCAAAGGAAAGAGTTTTGGATTTCCAAGTGCTCAATCTCTGCTTAACCTTCTCAATAACATAGTTAAAGGTGTTGAGACCCACTCTCTTGTGGAAGATAGGTACTCCAAGATACTTACCCAGATCCTCAGTGTGATTGAAACCCATCAGATCACAAATATCCTTTTTAGCAATCTAAGAACATTCTTAGAGAAATAAACTCTAGTCTTCTCATTACTCATTTTTTGCCCTGAGCTTAGACAAAAGTTCTGGAGAATTCTGTGAATGATTTCTGCCTGATCCACATTAGCTTTAGCAAAGAAAAGTAAGTCATCAGCAAAAGCCAGATGAGAGATTTTAGGTCCTCCCCTTGATATTTGAATCGGTTTCCATCCCCCATCTCTCACATTCTTCTCAATATCTTGAAACAATCTTTCAATACACAGCACAAATAGATAGGGAGAAATTGGGTCTCCTTGCCTAATCCCTCTTGAAGGTTTGAATTCCTCCAAGGCTTCACCATTACATAAAACTTGCATTGTAGGAGTAGAGATGCATTGCCAAATAAGTTCCACAATGTTACTAGGCAGCCTTATATCCTCAAGTGTATCGTGAATGAATTCCTATCTCAATCTATCACAGGCTTTCTCAAGATCAATCTTGATAGCCATCCACCCTTTCTTTCCACCTCTGGTTCTCATTGAATGAAAGATTTCCTGGGCAATGATAATGTTATCATGGCAGTGTCTCTTGGGTATGAAGGAACATTGAGCAGGACCAATAAGATTTTGTAGACTCTCCCTGGGACGAAATTGTCTTGTATGCCACATTACACAGACCTATGGGACGAAATTGTCTCATATTGCACATATTTTCCTCTTTTGGTATAAGGGCCAAGAGAGTAGAATTAATGTCTTTGATCTTTTGAGGATTCTCCCAAATGTCCTTTATCATCCTACAATAGGAAGGACCAATAATGTTCCACTGTGGTAGAAGATAGCCTGGTAACCATCAGGGCCAGGTGCTTTATAGGCTCCTATGTTCTTGATTGTTTTTCTAATTTCATCATCAGTCACTTCTCTTCTTAACTCTTCAATGATTGCATCTTCAAGGGGAGGGAAGTGCCCATTGATGGAGTAAGGCGGAATATTTTCTTGGACAGAAAATAAGTTTTTGAAGTAATCAGTAGCCATTGCCTCAATAGCAGAAGGTTCATCAATCCAGCTACCCTGGTCATTCTGAAGAGATGTGATGTGATTCCTTCTTCTCCTGATAGTAGTGACTCCATGGAAATATTTGGTGTTTCTATCCCCAAACTCAATCCACTTGCCCTTGGCTTTTGGTACCACAGAATTTAGCAAGAATACCCTCATAAGATTTCCATGTAGTCTGTTGAAGAGACAGAAGCTGATCAGACCAGCCGCTTTGCAGATTGTAATCAATCTCTTTGAGCTTCTGCAGAAGGTGTTTCTTCTGAACAAATATATTACCAAAAGTCTCTTGATTCCAATCCTTTAACACTCCTTGAAGTTCTTTCAATTGGAGGGGGGAATTGTGCAATTCACCTCTCCAATTGTCCCTCACTAACTGGGTGAAAGATGAGTGAGTGAGCCAAATAGCCTCAAACCTGAATGGTCATCTTCTTCTGTTAGTAGCTCTTCTTTGTTCAAAACTGAGCAACAGAGGAGAATGGTTAGATTTTAGCTTTGGCAGATGAACAATCTCAACAGAGTTGAATCTTATGCGCCAATCTAAATTGCAAAGAGCCCTGTCCAGTCTCTTTCTAGTATTCCCCCTAGCCCAGGTGAAAATATCTCCATTGAAACCAAGGTCTAAAAGGTTACAAGTATCAATAGTATTTTGAAACCCCGTTTCAAAACTTTGAGCTCTCATCAAGGGTGGACCCTGTCTTTCACTATCCTTAAGAATAGCATTGAAGTCTCCTAGAAGAACCCAAGGACCGACAACATCAGAGTGTATTTCTTGTAAATCATCCCGCAAAGCTTGTCTAGGTGCATGGTGAGGGCTACCATAGACAATAGTTAGAAACCAAGGACTTGAATTAGTAGGGTTAACCTTCACATGCACAAATTGATTAGAGTCCTTGATTATTTGAAGATTCCATTGTAAACTATCCCAAAGGAGCCAAATGCCTCCTGTCTGACCCCTAGCATCTTTGATAAAATGTTTATCAAAACCAATTCTCTTAACAATCCTCTTAGCTAAATTCCCACTAGTATGACTTTCTAGCAGAGCAATGAGAGAGGCTGAGTACTCACGTCTCATATCCTTAACCAGTCCTGCAAACCCCTTGGAAGCTGTGCCACGACAGTTCCAACAAATGAGATTCATTAACAAAGATTTTGATGTTGAGAGATGACTCTCTCAGAGGTTTTCATGGAAGCAACATCTCCATTGTCATTTGTCTTGCCACGACTAGGACTTATAGATCCACTAGTCTTAAGAATATTTCCTAGGATAGTCATCTTCCCTAGACCTTCTGCCCTTATTTTATCAGAATCAACAATCTGGCACAGGGAATTCCTTATAGGATCAGCATTTTTGAATTTGTTGAGGAGGTTCTCACCATGAGTATGATACAGGCTCTTCATGTAGGCCATAATAGCTGCCTTCTCTGCCTGTTTATTCACATCATGACTAGCTTGATTACTAGATGAAGGAATATTTCCCTTTCCTGGGGCACAAGGTTTTGTTGTAGCAGGCGTTATACTCTCACTAAGCTTGCTATTCTTATCTTTCTGGGCAAAACCTTTAGATGGTTTAGTAAGTTTCTTACCTTTGACTTCCAATTGAGGATTTTTACCACCAAGAGTATTCCTAACCCTTCCTTTGCCGATGGGTTTAACTTTAGGAGTACTCTCATCCTCCTTGGTCATAGAAACATCTTGTTTAACTTCCTCCTGAAGAGGGATTTTCACAAGTGGATCTGAACCACCATCAATTACTTAGGCTTGTTTCTTCTTCTTGTCTCTAGGAGTATCTTCCTACATGAGGATCACCTCATTACTCTTACTGTTCAGTTTCCCCCCACCGTATTTCTTCCTTTTGGTCACATATTTGGGGATATTCCAAGGTCCCATCTCAATAACTATTTCCTCTTTATCAATATCTGGATTATTAATTTGTTCATTAGGGATAATCTGCACAGCAGGTGGTACAAACGTACAGTGGTTGTAGTCTCCATACGGGTACTCTGGCTCTGGCCGTGGCTCTTCTCAGTATTAGTAGAACCCATGTTTTCATCCACTTCTAACATCTCTCTACAACTATCTTTTTGTGTCCATATTTGCCACATCTAAAACATATGGAATGCAAGCCTTCATATTCTAAAAACACTTTCATACCTCTTAGGTAGAAATGAGATTGTAGGGGTTTATCCAAGTCTAGTTCCACACAAATACGGGTTCCCCCTTGAATGTAGAGAAGTCACTTTATCAATCTTGAGCATGTTACCTAGGGCTGATCCAACACGGTTAAGGAATATATCATTGAAAAGTTCAATCGGAAGCTTAGGTATACGAACCTGTGAACACCCAATTTTAACCAGTACATTTTTACTTTTCCAAAAAAAAAATCACAAAAAATATGTTTTTCGCGTATATTTGATTCCTAATCCCTCGAATAGGTCGTTTTGCGCTAATTTACTAATTTTACGTTATTATTACTTTTTTTAGTGGTTAAACAAAAATTAAAAAAAATATATGCTAATTCAAAAAATTTACAAAGTAGATTTAATTTATTTTTCTTGTTACAATATCTTTAATTAAAAAAAGAAAATAAAAAAAAATAAATAGATAAGAAATAATACAAATTACAAAAGAAAATAAAAAAGGGGAGGTGCAATAAAAAAATTATTATTACAAAAAGTAGTCGCTTTTGGGTATTTTCGGGTCTTAGTTTTTAGCTACTATGCGAAAGCAATTTCTCTCTCCTCGGACCTCGTTTTGACGATCCGAACGGTGAAAGTGAAGATATATGTCTCACGAACCTGCTGTCAAAAAACAAAAACGATCCAACGGTTAACGAATCCGGAATCGCGCTTTTACGGTGACAGGTTTGAGAAAAACGAGAATTGTGTTCTCTAAGTGGGAATTGCTTTCTCTATCTTGTTTTAGTCCCACATTGCTTGCAAGAAACAACAACCCTATAGCAAATGACTATAAAAGAGGTTGAGAGGTGAAGGTTTGAAGTGAGGAGTCATTGGCAGAATAAGTGATCTTTTGGGCTAGCCTTTGCGGTCCAGACACTAAAAGTCTGTCTTTGATTATTTTGTAATTTTTTTGAACCGGTTTTTTTCCGGTTCTCAAAGCAGTCCGGTTCACAGTTGACCTGGTCAGACTGCTCGGTCCGGTTCGGCGTTCCTCGCGTTCATCAGCTTGAGGTTAGTTTTGTATTTATTTATTTATTTATTTATATCTATTTGTTTATTTGTTTATTTTATTTATTTATTTATTTATGTAGATATTTGTTGATTACTTATTTATTGTTTGTTTATTTCTGTATATATTTATTTATTTATATTTTTTTTAGGTGTATAGTTTTTTTTTTATCTTTCCTTTTTAATTATTATTATTATTGTTATTGTTATCTATTATTATTTATATTATTATTATTGTTATCTATTTCTAAAAATGAATTAGAACATCAATAAAAGTGGCTTTGATCGAGATGTACGTCTTATCAAACCCGCAACCCGGTTAAGACGCCTGAGTTGTACAACTTGGTGATCTCAAACGCCTTCAAAATGTTAAAATCAACAAAACAAACAAATATTTTCAAGAAGAACTACGTAGCCTTTGATTCTCCGCACACGGAGATACGTAGGAGCGGGGCCTCCCCGTCAAGCTAAATTAGTCTTTTCCTAAATAATCAAATTTCTTTTCTTTAACACCTATTTTTCTAAAAAATACAAAAAAAGGGATTGGCTGAGATGTGACATCTTGTCAATCCCGGTTTAAGAGACTTTAGCTGTACGGCTTTGATCTTAAACCCCTTCAAAAATAAAATCAACCAACCAACAAAAATTTTCAGAAAGAACTACGTGACTTTTGAGTTCCTCATTGCACCTGAGGATACGTAGGAGCGGGACTTTCCCGTCAAGTCAAAATTAAACTTTTCTAAATTAAGTCCTATTTATTTTCTACTATTTTATTTTTGGGTAAAACAAATAAATTCGTAATTTATATTGGCACAACCAGATTTAGGGTAATTGTCTTAGGACAGATGTACTAGGGGTGTAGTGGAATTAAGTTTTCGCCCTTCCCTATGCATAACCGACTCCCGAATCCAACCTAGTTTACGCAGACAAATAATTTTAAGGTAGGTTTTTCTCAATTTTTCCTATTTAATAAATTGGGTGGCGACTCCCTAAAATATCAATTTTGGGCCGTCTACGTCGGGATCCTGGTCACGACAGATGGCGACTCCACTGGGGATACGTGAGAGTCAAGCCTATTTAGTTTGTTTGTGCAAAATGATTATAAGGTACGCTTTGTTTACCCCTCTTAATTTATTATTTTTCTTTGTATATATTTCATTTGATATTTATTTGATATTCTGCTTGATATAAACCCTAGGCTAGAGAACACTTGATATTATTGTCTGGTTGTATTTTCTGGTTGATATGCAGGTTCAATTTGGGTTTTTATTTTTAGGATTTGAGGTTTGTATGCTCCCTTCACACACTACACATACACCGTAAGCACACATTGAGAGTTGAGCTCGCACCTGAGCCGCAAAAAACACATAAGTTAGAACGAGGATAAGTGGGACTCATTTTGGATGTACATCCTGTGTGACTTCCATGAATTCCCCATCTAGAGTACGATTCTTCTATGCGGGTATCCACATTTTGGATGCACATCCTGGTGTGTTTAACCTTCTAGAAGAGTACTTGACTCTAGAGACCTTAAATCTCAATAGGTTAGAACACCCACCTCGTGAGTACTCACAATAGAAGACCTTAGATCTGTAAGACCCAATAGCATGGGCTAACCAATTTAGGTTACAAAGGGAGCTACTCCACCTCTTACCTTATTTTTCATACAAAAAAAAACAAAAAAAAAATCTTTTCCCCATAAACAAACTTTTGGGTTCAGAAAATCACTCATTTTTTTTCTATAAAATTAGAAATCATATTGCATTTCATGCATAAACAACATAAAAATTGCATTACATTTCATGCATGAAAGAGCAAAAAAAAAATCATGTTGCATTTAGAAGTTCATTTCATGTAAAGACAAAACTAAAATTTAATCGATCTTATTTTCCGCGTGTCATTCATTTGCATTTTGCATATGTCCTTAGAAAAATTGCATGTAGCGCACATTTTCATTTCATTGTCATTCATCATACTCATTTGTAAAAAAATAAATATAAAAATCATTCATCATAAAAATTCCTCCATATTTCATTTTTTTTCTTCACATGTATGTAAAAATCTTTGCATAAGTAAATAAAAAAATTATCATTGCCATTTGTAAATTTTCATAGCATATTCCCTTCAAAAGGGGCAATTGCATTGCATTTTTTGCATAAAACAATGAAAAAAATTACAAAACAAATGCATATTGCATCTTAGGATGAGTGCTTGCATGCATACCATGCATTTCATAACATCTTGTTCTCTTTGACTCATTCTCATATAGCATAATTTTTTTTCTCTCTTTAAATAAAATCAATAAAAAAAAGAGTTTTGAAGTCATTAAGTCTTTCATGTTGAATTTTTGTGCTTGCGTGAATATGGATACCAATCAAGCTTAGACTCATAGAATTAGATCATTCCCTTGAAAGTTGTTGAGAAGATTTGTCATTCGAGGATTAGAGAAGTAAGGTGAGAGGAAAGATATCAGGGAGCACTATATTGGGGCATTTTGGGAAAGATGAAAAAAAAGAGAGACATAAGGTTGGCAATCAGTTCTCGGATAAATAAATAAAAGAGTGGGAAAAGATGATTGTCATTAGTGCTTGTTTAGTCATGTAAGCTTGAAACCAAGTTAACTTAGTTGAAGCTTTACACTAATGGATTTGCATGTATTTAAAAACTCATCTCCATCCTTTCTCCCCGTGTCCCCTTAAAACACCGACCCCTTTTGAGTTCTTGCCTCAAGTGATAATTCTTAAAGCCCTTTTAGTTGCGTCATTCAGGGATGAACCGGTGAGCGAATATCGGATATCAAATGTCCATTTCCCAAAAAAAAAACAAAGAAAAAAAAAACAAAAAAGAAATCAAAAGAAATGAAGAGCAAAGAATGTGTAAAAGAGTAGATGTTATTTCAAAATTAAAATTTTGCAAACGTGGAATCATGATTTCAAATGAAGAGTGGTCGTCTTTCTCTATCCCAAACAAAATATATCCCTTACCATCCCCTTTGAGCCTGTAACGTCCCTTCACTAAACCCTGGACAAGGATCGACACTACAATAGAATTTAGTGCATTCAGTTTTCCAAAGTTATGAAATCAAAGAGATGGTGGAAAAAGTTCAAAAGAAAAGAAAAAGAGAAAAATGAATAAAGCCCGCAAGACTGAAAGCAAGTATTGTCAGTCTTGGCAAAAATTAGGGCACAAAAGAAAGAGTGATCAAAAAGCAGAGGGGGTGAAAAAAAAAGTAATAAAAATAAAAGAAAAGTGAATGATATGAGGTCTGGGGAACACAATAGAAAGCTGAATGCACTAAAGATCCTTGCTTGATCCATTCCTATAACCCATAACCTAAAACCTTTCTTTGAGCCCTCTATTCATTTGTCTCTCATAGTATGTAACCCATACTCTCAAAACATTTCTTTGAACCTTCTACTCATTTCCTTTCCATAACCCATAATCCATGCCTGTAAAGCATTCCTTTAAGCCTCCCAATCAATCTATCCCGATAACCTGTTACTCATGCCCGTTCTTTGAACCTTCTAACCATCTTTCTTCCATAGCCCATAACTCATGCCCGTAAGACGTTTCCTTGAGCATTCTAATCGTCTTTCTTTCATAACCCATAACCCATAGTCACATTACAAGCCTCCAAAATCCCACTTTGATTGATGAATGATCGTTTTCATTTTCTTAACGTTAATTTTGAGATAAATCATTTGCTTCTTTTAAATTATTCTTTCTCTAATAAAAAAGGAAGTGAAAAAAAAATCCCGCTAGATTGAAAACCCGAAAGGGCGGTCTAGGCAAAATTAGGGAGAATAAAAGAAAAATAAAGCCCGCTAGACTGAAAACCTGCAAAGGAAGTCTAGGCAAAAATTAGGGCACAAAAGGGGAATGAGACTTACAATGAGAAGCTTATGTAGTTCACTGGGAAATTTCTTCTACTTGGGCCACACAATAGTGTACATTTGGGCAACTTTGTGAAGGATAAGCTTGAGAGTCTCGAGAAAACCCCACACTGGGGCAAGTTTCGTAAGACCTTTAAGAGTCAAATGTTTCTTGTTACATCAAGTAGTATTCTCTCAGGGCAAATGCTTTCACCAGAATGAGGCAAAATCCTTACCATACCCTACATCCGTCAAGTTTGCCACACCAGTGCACTCTTGTGAGCAGCAACTTTCACCAGTACTGGGGCAAAACCTGTGTAAGACCCGTCATGAGTCAAAACTTTCTTTTCCACACCTGAGCTGTTTGAAGCAAAATCTTTGCAGGTCCTTTCATGAGTCAAACTTTGTTTGGTACACCCGTGTAGCCTTCTCTTGGGGCAATACCTTCTACTAACACCGGGGCAAAAGTGTTTGCATAACCGTGAGTTAGATTTTGCTTGCTACCTCTGGAAGTCTCCCCTATGGTAAAACTTGTTTCCAATACCCAGCCAATTCCCAGCAAGTCAGGCACCTCAAGTAAATGGAATCCCCAATAAACTCGAGGTTGCCATAATACCTTTTTTCCCTACCATCCTGTGTCGCCTTTGTCTTCCCTATGTTTTCCCTCCAAAATACCCTCCACTTTCAAACCAAAAATCCAAACCCAAAAAAATTCCTGCTCTTAAATACCTGTGAATCCATGCATGCTCATTAAGTAATGCTTCAAAAATAGTCAACTTGGAATCAGTAATGTGATTTAGAGAGCTAATGACAATTAAAAAAAAGAGAGAGAAGGTCAAATTTGAGGGTGATTTGCTTGAAAGGAGAGAAGTGGTCATAAAAAGAGAAAAATGGCCTAAGCAAGTTAGCTGTGTTGAGGATAAACTTCCATATGAGGACAAGCTTGATTGGTTTCAAATAAAGCCTGCACAAAAAGAAAAAATTCTCAGTGAATCCAGCTTTCAAGACAAGTGCATCTTAATTTCAACTCAAGATCATGCATAATTCATGCATTTCATGCCATAGTTTGCATACATTTCATGTCCATCCATGCATTCCACTTCTTGATTAGAATCATACATTTGTGTTCAGTACTTTGTAAATAAAGTAATAAAAAAAAGAGTCCTCCAAAGCAAGACGTGCATTGACACTGCTTTACTTCTCATGCCGACGGTTCAGCCCTGGCATTTCCCTTCTCATCCTCGTGCTATCGGTTCAGCCCTGGCACATTCTTTCATGCCGATGGTTCAGCCCTGGTATTTCCCTTCTCATCCTCGTGCTATCGGTTCAGCCCTGGCACATTCTTTCATGCCGACGGTTCAGCCCTGGCATTGTCTTTTAAATTTCGTGCTAACGGTTCAACCCTGGCACTGCTTTACTTTTCATGCTAACGGTTCAGCCCTGGCATTGTCTTTTAAAGTTCGTGCTAACGGTTCAGCCCTGGCACTGCTTTACTTTTCATGCTAACGGTTCAGCCCTGGCATTGTCTTTTAAATTTCGTGCTAACAGTTTAGCCCTGGCACAACTTTACCTTTCATGCTAACGGTTCAGCCCTGGCATTGTCTTTTAGATTTCGTGCTAACGGTTCAGCCCTGGCACTGCTTTACCTTTCATGCTATCGGTCTCGCCCTGGCATTGTCTTTAATTTTCATGCTATCGGTCTCGCCCTGGCATTGTCTTTAATTTTGTGCTATCGGTGTCGCCCTGGCATTGTCTTTAATTTTCATGCTATCGGTCTCGCCCTGGCATTGTCTTTAATTTTCATGCTATCGGTCTCGCCCTGGCATTGTCTTTAATTTTGTGCTATCGGTCTCGTCCTGGCATTGTCTTTAATTTTCATGCTATCGGTCTCGCCCTGGCATTGTTTTTAATTTTCATGCTATCAGTTTCCCCCCACCGTATTTCTTCCTTTTGGTCACATATTTGGGGATATTCCAAGGTCCCATCTCAATAACTATTTCCTCTTTATCAATATCTGGATTATTAATTTGTTCATTAGGGATAATCTGCACAGCAGGTGGTACAAACGTACAGTGGTTGTAGTCTCCATACGGGTACTCTGGCTCTGGCCGTGGCTCTTCTCAGTATTAGTAGAACCCATGTTTTCATCCACTTCTAACATCTCTCTACAACTATCTTTTTGTGTCCATATTTGCCACATCTAAAACATATGGAATGCAAGCCTTCATATTCTAAAAACACTTTCATACCTCTTAGGTAGAAATGAGATTGTAGGGGTTTATCCAAGTCTAGTTCCACACAAATACGGGTTCCCCCTTGAATGTAGAGAAGTCACTTTATCAATCTTGAGCATGTTACCTAGGGCTGATCCAACACGGTTAAGGAATATATCATTGAAAAGTTCAATCGGAAGCTTAGGTATACGAACCTGTGAACACCCAATTTTAACCGGTACATTTTTACTTTTCCAAAAAAAAAATCACAAAAATATGTTTTTCGCGTATATTTGATTCCTAATCCCTCGAATAGGTCGTTTTGCGCTAATTTACTAATTTTACGTTATTATTACTTTTTTTAGTGGTTAAACAAAAATTAAAAAAAATATATGCTAATTCAAAAAATTTACAAAGTAGATTTAATTTATTTTTCTTGTTACAATATCTTTAATTAAAAAAAGAAAAAAAAAATAAATAGATAAGAAATAATACAAATTACAAAAGAAAATAAAAAAGGGGAGGTGCAATAAAAAAATTATTATTACAAAAAGTAGTCGCTTTTGGGTATTTTCGGGTCTTAGTTTTTGGCTACTATGCGAAAGCAATTTCTCTCTCCTCGGACCTCGTTTTGACGATCCGAACGGTGAAAGTGAAGATATATGTCTCACGAACCTGCTGTCAAAAAACAAAAACGATCCAACGCTTAACGAATCCGGAATCGCGCTTTTACGGTGACAGGTTTGAGAAAAACGAGAATTGTGTTCTCTAAGTGGGAATTGCTTTCTCTATCTTGTTTTAGTCCCACATTGCTTGCAAGAAACAACAACCCTATAGCAAATGACTATAAAAGAGGTTGAGAGGTGAAGGTTTGAAGTGAGGAGTCATTGGCAGAATAAGTGATCTTTTGGGCTAGCCTTTGCGGTCCAGACACTAAAAGTCTGTCTTTGATTATTTTGTAATTTTTTTGAACCGGTTTTTTTCCGGTTCTCAAAGCAGTCCGGTTCACAGTTGACCTGGTCAGACTGCTCGGTCCGGTTCGGCGTTCCTCGCGTTCATCAGCTTGAGGTTAGTTTTGTATTTATTTATTTATTTATATCTATTTGTTTATTTGTTTATTTTATTTATTTATTTATTTATGTAGATATTTGTTGATTACTTATTTATTGTTTGTTTATTTCTGTATATATTTATTTATTTATATTTTTTTTAGGTGTATAGTTTTTTTTTATCTTTCCTTTTTAATTATTATTATTATTGTTATTGTTATCTATTATTATTTATATTATTATTATTGTTATCTATTTCTAAAAATGAATTAAAACATCAATAAAAGTGGCTTTGATCGAGATGTACGTCTTATCAAACCCGCAACCCGGTTAAGACGCCTGAGTTGTACAACTTGGTGATCTCAAACGCCTTCAAAATGTTAAAATCAACAAAACAAACAAATATTTTCAAGAAGAACTACGTAGCCTTTGATTCTCCGCACACGGAGATACGTAGGAGCGGGGCCTCCCCGTCAAGCTAAATTAGTTTTTTCCTAAATAATCAAATTTCTTTTCTTTAACACCTATTTTTCTAAAAAATACAAAAAAAGGGATTGGCTGAGATGTGACATCTTGTCAATCCCGGTTTAAGAGACTTTAGCTGTACGGCTTTGATCTTAAACCCCTTCAAAAATAAAATCAACCAACCAACAAAAATTTTCAGAAAGAACTACGTGACTTTTGAGTTCCTCATTGCACCTGAGGATACGTAGGAGCGGGACTTTCCCGTCAAGTCAAAATTAAACTTTTCTAAATTAAGTCCTATTTATTTTCTACTATTTTATTTTTGGGTAAAACAAATAAATTCGTAATTTATATTTGCACAACCAGATTTAGGGTAATTGTCTTAGGACAGATGTACTAGGGGTGTAGTGGAATTAAGTTTTCGCCCTTCCCTATGCATAACCGACTCCCGAATCCAACCTAGTTTACGCAGACAAATAATTTTAAGGTAGGTTTTTCTCAATTTTTCCTATTTAATAAATTGGGTGGCGACTCCCTAAAATATCAATTTTGGGCCGTCTACGTCGGGATCCTGGTCACGACAGAACCCAAACAACTACCTTTTGTGAAATAGAGGCTGTGAATGAAAAGAAAGGTCTCCACCTTTGAACAATCAGGTAGTGGTCCGCAATCTTCCATGGCCCCTCAAATAAAGCATGTCTATAATCTTCAATGTCTGGGAGTTTCACCAAATAGAAGTCATCTGGCATGTCAGTGATACTCATAGTATCATTCTTCACCCATTCTCTCCTGAGTTTATTTTCAATCGTTTTGAAGTTTACCTTCTTACCCAAAACCTTGACTATCAGTGTGTTTTTCCACGGTTTAGGTGTAACACCCCATTTTCTACCCGGTATTTAAATAAAAATTATCAGAGTTCAAAAAATTTATTTTTCAACTAATCCAAACGGGATGCTACATTTCTTTGAAACAAACATCAACAACATAATAAAATTCCTTTTATAAATCAAAGAAAATACGTAACACGTAACAATGGAATGGGGTTCCCAGAAACATATTATTCAGTCCACATGACAGGAACTACAACGTCTCGCAGCGGAATAAAATTAAAACTCAGCACACATAACGCAGCCTCAACATAAAAATCTTAATAAAGATGTTCAACAACTCGAATAATCAAACAAAGGAAAACTAGCGCCCATCCCCTGAGTGTTACGTATCAGAGCACTAGACCGACGCAAGAACGAGGGAAGACAAGCTTTCACTCATGGTTACCTGTAGTAATAAACAACGAATGGGTGAGTCTAAACCACATAATAAGGCTTATAATAAGCGGTATGCTAGAGTATAAGGACTACACCAATCACAGCAATACATTTATATTTTATACATATACAGCAACATTTCCAACTGATAAATAAACATCAACATCCGCAATATATAATTGTCACACAGTCATATTGTACACCAAACAAAGTAATTATCAATAATGAGCATGTGTGTATGCGGTGCAGAATGCATGTGGTACCATTATCACTTCTCATTAGCCAATTGGGCACGTCGCGACCGCAGCCGAAAAATAACGTCAAGACCGCAGCCGAAAAATGCATCGTCAAGACCGCAGCCTAATGTATGCATGTGACTCCATGAACAATCAATAAGCATAATTTTTCACGATCCCAAGTCACACACATCATCATTATAAATTACAACGTCAAGACCGCAACCTAAAATCATCACCAACATTTTTGGTCCGTAGACCCACCGTCACTTTACCACACCACTAGCAAAATACAAGTGTCCAGAAACTTTCAGCCAAATTAATTATTTGTCACATTACAGTAGCATACACAGACAGAGGACTGAACGAGCTTCGAAACGCACTTTGAAGCACTTAAAAGGGACACCCGAGTCAAAAGATATGTCAAAAACAAATTTGGGACAAAACCGAGACACATGCTGAAAATGGCTCCCAAACGCTGGGCGTCTAGCAGGGAACAACAGCACACAAAAACAGGCGCAGGGGGATCCTGGCGCCCACAGAAAACTGGCGCAGGGCGCCTAGCGCCCAGACACAAAACTGGCGCAGGGGGATCCTGGCGCCCACAGAAAACTGGCGCAGGGCGCCTAGCGCCCAGACACAAAACTGGCGCAGGGCGCCTGGCGCCTAGACACAGAATTGGCAACACAGCGCACATAAGCAACACCCACCGAGACAACTCCAAAATGACACATGCAAAAATAAAACCACTCGAGCCAAAATGTTTAAAATTGAATTTGGGCACGCAAATACAAAAATGGCACGGTAAAATATGCCCAGAATTTGAAGTTCACCCAAAACACCCTATATACGCACACGAGCAACGCCCACTGAGACAACTCCAGAAAGACACGTGCAAAAATAAAACCACTCGAGCCAAAATGTTTAAAATTGAATTTGGGCACGCAAATACAAAAGATGGCACGGTAAAATATGCCCAGAATTTGAAGTTCACCCAAAAACCCTATATACGCACACGAGCAACACCCACCGAGACAACTCCAGAAAGACACGTGCAAAAATAAAACCACTCGAGCCAAAACATTTAAAATTGAATTTGGGCACGCAAATACAAAAGATGGCACGGTAAAATATGCCCAGAATTCGAATTTCACCCAAAAACTGCAACAGGAAACAAGGCAGGCAACAAGGCTCCCGGGGGAGGGGATCCCAGTAACTTTTCAGTACACACAGTCTAACAACCCAAATTCGACCCCAATGATATCCAAGTAACATGACTACTCAGAAACACAACTCAGGAACACAACACGGGCAGCCAAAATTAGGCGCCCTTGGCGCCCAGGCACAGGGAACCGGCGCCCCTGGCACCCAGAACAGCAACACTGAACAGGCACAGGCGCCCATGGCGCCCAGATAGCAGTAACCACGTGGGACAGTGGCAGCAACAATGGCGCCTAGGTCCTTCAAACTCAAATTTTTCCAAACTTACCTATGTTCAATTATTCAACAATTATTTCTAACATCTCCAATTTCACTTCACATCTTCAAATACTCAATTCATTCATCAACTGGCATGCACTATGACTATCACATACATCTTATAATTCATGCAATTTTCAAATAAACACATAGGGACAATCAATCTTCACGCAATTCAATCATGTATCAATTCAACAATAGAATTATGGAACAAATAGTATAAACCCTAAACCCTCACATATAACCCATTCTAAGTCCTATTATAAGGTAAGACCCACCCTTACCTTGATTACACCGAAGACGAGGTCCTTCCTACGGAGTCACCAACAAAACCACAGCAACAGCTCTTCTTTTCCTCTTCCCTTTGCGCGAATCTCCTTCTTCTTTTTCTCTTTCTCTCTTCGCGACCTCTCTTCTCTCTTCTCCTTTCTTTTCTTTTTTACGTTTTCTTTCTTTTTCCTTTCTTTGCACAAATGATGCGAATGCATCATACCCCCAAGCGCCTAAGAACCTTAGCTAACAGGCTTGGGCTTCTTGGGCCAAATTTGCCATTCCGAAATTATTTATACCACTCCCTTCAATTATAAAAATAAAATAACATATTAATAATTTTAATATATTAATAAATATGCAACACTTAAATAATTTAATCAAATAATTAATTAAATTATTTTGGGTGTTACATTAGGCCAATCATAAATTTTCAAATCTGAGACATTGACGACTGGTGCTGAGTTTAGGGTTTTAGCCTCCTTCACGGTGGGTTCAGGATCCTCCTAATACCAACGATTCTCAGGTAGATTAGGGTTCAAAAGATCCCCCCAGCAGGCATCATTTATGCCTTCACCAGCAGTTAGTTTCATCATGAGCGCATCTTTGAATGTTTGAGATCGAGAGATTGGCGCCTCTTGCGCGCCTTACTTGATGTAGCTTTAGGTATTACATTCATTTGCTCTTCTGGTAACTTATTCTTTCTATTACTTCTTTGCAGGATATCAATCTCCTCCGCGGAGGCTGTCGTTGGTTTTGGTGGCGCTGAAGTCGCGGTCATGCCCTGTACAGTGTCAAACGAAGCTCCCCTTCTCTCTCCACGTCAAACCCAACACAACCACAAATAAAATTGTGTCGTCTTTGTCTTATCCCGTATGTATGTTTTTTTACTAATATAAAAAGTGTCGTATGTATTTTACACTATGCCATCCAACAATATTAAGACGAATTTGGAAATTGAAAATGAAACGCACCTCCAAAAATTTAGACAGGGACACTGCAATTAGGTGTTTTGAGTCATTCAATAATATAACTCATTTTACTGTTTCAATGAACTTGAAGAATATTAGTAAAAATGAAAAAAAAACTGTTATTTAGTACGAACTACTTTCAACGAAAGGTATGAAATATATTGTGAATTGAAATTAACCGTTCACCGAATAACATTTCACATGCGTGGTTGCTGCATATCATTGTATTCTTATGTTTCGTTCCCAGGGACAGAGCTAGTAATGATCAAATAGCAGGGGGTTTTAAGTCTTAGCGGAGGTTTTTAACCCCCACAAATTAAACAACGGAGGTTTTCGAAATTGCCGAAATTTCAAATTGTGCTATCCTTTCATTATTAGTAATAATAAATAGATTGAGAGTTGAGAATATCTAGGGAGTTTAGCACGGTACGTTTTTTTTTATAGGCAATATTAGTGGGGGTGGGGGAATGTTAGTTTTCGGGGTTTGAACCCGGGACCTCCTTCTTGCACTCTTTTGGTGCACTCCTTCGATATCTCTTAGCTCGCCAATTGAGCTACCTACTTGGGATCTTTAGCACGTTACGTGAACAGGACATTGGCAATTTTTTACATAAAAAATCATTCTTTATACTTTTTTTATCAATAAAATATCAATAATCATTATTTATACTTAGAAGGCATAGAAGTTATAATTTTTTTACAGGACTATAACTACTGTGCTTTTATCAAATAAGTGTGATGTCCATTAAAAAAATCAAATAGGTATGATGTTATTCATAAAAATTGATACATATATACACGCATAACATATATCCATCCTGGCTGCGTCCCTTTTCGTTCCCATACTATCCATCCTTTCTCAAATAAAAAATATTTTAAAGTTTTCTTGAAAAAAAAATAGTTTAAAGTTGAAACCTCTGAAGCATTCCAAATTTTAAACTAATAATACATGTTTTTCCTATTGCTAATATCAATTACTTTCGATTATCAAACGATCAATCAATTACTATATATTACTATATAATCAAATCAAATTACTATATTTACTATGTAATCAAATCAAATCAAGTGATAGAAAAATGTTTAATTTAGACATCTTAAAAATTTGCCATTTGGCAAATAATATGGGCAAAATCATAAAACTGCTACTAAAAAACAAAATTTAATAGTTTTTGGCAACTTTTTTTATTAAAAAAATACCAAATCTGACACGTGCGACTGACATGCGCACTGACGCGTGTCAGCTTTTTCTTTTTTTTTCAAAATTTTATTTTATTCTGTTTTTCTATTCAGTTTGTTTTTTTGGCAGTTTTTTTTAAAAAAAAATACAAAATCTGACACGCTGACGCGTATCGACTTTTTCATTTTTTTTTCAAAATTTTATTTTTTCCCGTTTTTTTGTTCAGTTTTTTTTCCATTATTTTTTTAGCTTTTTTTTCAGTTTTTTATTCCAATTTTCTTTTTCCATTTTTGTTTCAAGTTTTTTTTTCATAAATTTTTTTGTCAGCCTTTTCTATTCAAAAAATCATTTTTTTTTACTATTTTTATAATCTACTAAAATCAATTAATTTAACCACTACCAATTGTCAAAAAAAAAATATAACTCTAACAAAAGTTTCAAAATTATTTTTCCTGAAAAAATCAATTATTAAATTAATATTACAAAATAACTTTTTTATAATTAAATGAATATGATTAAATTAATATTAATTTATGTAGAAAAAAAGAGTAAACGTCAAGTGGCAACGGGAGCGTCAACGAATTTATGTAAAAAAAAAACGGGAGCGTCAACGAGAGAATGTCAATGGGATTGACAACGAGAGCGGCTATGAAGCCCGGATACCGGATACGATACGGGATACGACACAATACGGATACGGGGATACAGGAAAATTTTGAAAATCAAGATATGACACAGCTAGGATACTTTAATAAAAAATTAAATTAAAATTTAAATATAAAAAAACATAACAGAAAAAATAAAATAGAATAGAAACACAAATAGAAAAAAAAACAAAGATGAAAAACTGAAATATTGCATTTTATGGATATGAGAAAAAAAAACAGCCCAAATAGATAAAAAAATCACACAAAAATATATAGATGAAAGGAAGAGGACAACCGACACACCTATGTATGAGTGACTAGTCATAAAAAGTAAGGGTGGACAAATAACTGAGACCACCCGAAATCGTATAATACGAATAGTCAGTGGCAGAAATAGATGACTTTTTATAGACTAAGATATTCATATTAGTACGTTGTTGCTCAATAAAACATAAACATATCATTAGTCAATATATATTCATCACATTGTAGAAATAAATACTTGTGATCTTATCAAGTGGAGATAGTTACGTATATTTATCCCACTCATATCACAATGTATTATTTCTTCTATTATTGTATTACGAAAAAACATATAATTTTGTCTTTTAGTTATTGAGGTATTAAAGTGTATCATATATGAGTGACAATCATGTGCTAAGTTGGTAAGAGGTATCGAAAAAGTATCTGAGAAGTATCTTTAGTTAGTAAGAAGTATCAAAGATGTATCTGAAAAGTATCGAGTCAAATATTTTTTAAAAAGAATTAAAAAATTATTGGATACTCTTTGGGTACGTATCGGGAAGTATCAGGTGCGTGTCGGTATCGAATACGTATCCGACACGGGTACGTCTCCATTTTTGAAGTATCGGGGCTTCATAGGAGAGTGGCAACGAAAGTGACAACGAGAGATGGAATTGTGATCGGCAACGATAGCGGCAATGGGAGCGGCAATGGGAGTGGCAACGGGAGCAGGAATGAGAGAGGCAACGAGAGCGCCAACGGAAGCGCCAATGGGGGTGCATATTTTACCATTATTTCTTTAGCTTTTTTTTTCAGTTTTTTATTCCAGTTTTCTTTTTCCATTTTTTTTTTCATAATTTTTTTTTACTGAAAAAAATCATTTTTTAACTATTTTTATAGTATACTCAAATCAATCAATTTAACTACTACCAATTGTCAATAAAAAAACCATACCTCTAACAAAAGTTTCAAAAATATTTTTTGCAAAAAAATCAATTAAATTAATATTACAAAATAACTACTAAAATTACAAAATAACTTTTTTATAATTAAATGAATATGATTAAATTAATATTAAATCATATAGAAAAAAAGGAGTAAACGTCAAGCGGCAACGAGAGACTGACAATGAGATCGACAACGGGAGCGACAACGAGAGATAGCAATGTGAATCTGATTTGCAATACTAAACTTATATTTAGTATTAGTTACTAAAAGGGTAAATCGGCCATTTACCTAAAAATTACTAAAAAACGGTGTTTTCTGGGCATTCAAACTTCATTCATTAATCACAGATTTGTAACACAATGGTTAGATGTCACTAACCACACATGTGCATAGCAATTGTTAGATGCCACTAACCACAGATATGCATAACTGTGGTTAGATGCCAATGGTTAGATGCAACTAACCACAGATATGCATAACTATGGTTAGCTGCCACTAATCACAGATTTGCATAACAATGGTTAGAGTGCACCAAAACCAGCCAAATTGCGAGCAGGAAAGAAGCACCAGACAAATTCGATTGCAGGGAAGAAACTGAAGAAGAAAAATTTTCCTTACGGCAATTGGTTCTGTGATGAAAGAGCGATCCGCACCTCCCTGGCTTGCGCCGCCGCCTGAGCCTCCAGATCGAAACTTTGGCGTTGATGGAGAATGGCGCGCGGAAACGAGTATGAAGAAGAAGGCAAAATCGGAAGGAACGAACAAGGAAGAGGAGCGAAGGGGTGGTGACGACGATACACCGACGACGGCGGCGGGAGGGGGATCAGTGGCGGAGATGCCACCCGTTCGCGATGCAGAAGCTCTCACTTTCATTTCTGGAATGCGTGAATAATACGTAACAAGCGTGAATTGTGTAACATCCTAGATTTTAGTCGACAATAAAATCCGAAATGTTACTTTTTAGACTTTTTAGATATGTACTATGATAAGCTGGATTAAGCAAAACTAAATAAATAAATAAATAAATAAATAAATAACTGTCTCAATACATAATTGATATAGACTATCCTCAAAATTGACCTGAGTGCTTAATCCAAAAATCACGTTACATATATCCTAATACATCATTACGCTAAGCCTATGGTTTCACAAAATACATAATTGGCACAACTTTAAACTTAGCATTTGATAATATGCTAATCTCCTAAAAAAATTATCCTCAAAGAGTGAGATTCCTTATCTTCGCCTTTACCTGTTTGTCTGAAAAACAATAACAATGAGGGGCGAGATTACATAATCTCAGTGAGTCCTTTCGAGACTCCCTTACCATAATATACTTCGAGTATCTTTTATTATTTTACCTATGATGCATCCCCCTAACGCAATAGACTTACATAATATAAAATCTATTACGTACACATTAGGGAACCAGCGCTCAATAAATAAATAGAACCCTCTAACTAAACCTCTTGGGCCTTGAGACAGTTCATGACACCGCCCCAAGTACATCATCCATTCATTAGTTCATTTACGATGTACTTACATAGATACTAGGTAGTTCTCGTACACGTGGTTTTGGAAAGAATTTTTTAACACGACGTAAAAATCGTTTAACCGTGACTTCCGAACACATTACAATCAACAGAGATTTTAACCACTCTAAACATGACTGTCAAGATGCACAAAATCAACCTTTCATACAAATATAAACTACCATCTTTTGTGGTGGTTTAGCTCCTCAAAACTTTAATTGAAACATATCCATCATCTCAATCCTCTTTCAAACCACAAACATATCAAATGGCTTTGAAACTTGACTATCACCTCTTGGAAACAAACATCCAGCAACCAAACAACAACAAACGCATGCATTTATCAGCCAGAATTTTCATCAAGCATACCTCTACTTTGGTGAATTAATTAACCTATCAAACGGTGTCGAAACTTAGCAAACGACCACTCTTTGGAAAGCTTAGAGTGTCTAGTTTATGAAGAAAATTTTTATACATTTATTTGTTCAGCCAAAAAGTACAGTTTTACAAAACATTAAACATCTATTCAGAAAAAGGACAGCTTCAGTGACTTGGTTTGTAACACATGTTTTTCTTGCTCTTCTTCAAGTACCCAGTCTGGAAATATTGGTGGAGGCATGTTGCAGTATCTTTTGGTCAATTTGTTGAACATGATGGTTTCCCACTCAAGGTGTTCTTTCATAAATTTCCACACTGCTCGTTGTTGAAGCAATGATTGCTGGGGCAATGAGGTGCTGATATTATCCTTTGGCAACTTGCTCCTGTCTTTGAAGTTGGCAGAAAATGCATTCTATGGGAACTTTCTCAATTCATCCTTGTCAATGGTGACCTCAGCATTGATGCAAAGACTTGTGATTAGGCATGGAAAGAACAAATATCCAGTCTTCTTTGTCTTGCATGCCATAATTTCTTCAGCAATCACCCTCCCTCCTCTTTGTTTAGCAATGCCAACGTAGAACTCACGAACAATCTGTTCACAGTATGATCCTGTGTTTGACGAATGTATCCCATCCCAAGTTCTTTACTGTTGATAGAAAGGAAGGAGATGTGTCTGTAAATTTCAATCCACGTTCAGCAAGACACTCTATGTTCTAGAACTTCATTCCTTCCTTGCTAGGAGCAATTGCTGTTTTCTTCGTTACAGGGCTTGATATCTCTGCAACAGATGATTTTCCAGATGATTTCCTTGCTGCCTGTTTCTTCACCATGATGAATTTCTGGAAAAAGTTAGGGTTTGCAAGGCTGATGATGGGGGCGTGATTTCCAAAGTTTTGAGACAGAGAGAGTTTTGAAATGTTTAGGCAACGGTAATGTTATGGGTATAATGAGGCGGTTTTAATTTTGGGAATGTGGTGATTATGGTTAGTGGAGGATTAGGTGAGGTGATTGGACTTTGATATGACTCAAAACTCACTTGTTGGCACACATGCAGAATTACACGTGGGCAGTGAGGTGTTTAAATAAAGACTGTTTTTCTCCTGTATTTGTTTTGGAAATGAAGCAGGATGTCACTTAAAATTGCTCTTTCATTGCTGGGGCAATGAACTTTCTTTATTGCTGAAATAGTGATTGCTCTTTCATTGCTGGAGCAATGGATCTCCTATCATTGCTGGGGAAATGGAAGCACCGACAATACTTCTACCTGAAAATTTAACAAAACATACTAAAATTAAATCAAAAATTTCATGGGTTGCCGCCCAGAAAGCGCTTGAATTAAGAGTCTTTCAGCCTGACTATCTCCTTAATTCAGAGATTTTTGAAGTGAGTGGTGACCTTGTCTCTCACCACATGTTCACCATAGTACATTTTCACTCTTTGCCCATTAACCTTGAAGTTGGTGTTGGATGCTTCATTAAATAGATCCATAGCACCATGAGGGTAGATTTTTAACAGTTTGAATGGTCCTGACCACATTGATTTGAGCTTTCCAGGGAATAATTTCAATCTAGAGTTATATAGCAGTACCATCCCGCCCTCAATTAATTCCCTTCTTTGGATTTTTTTGTCATGCCATGCAATTGTCTTGGCTTTGTAAATTTTAGCATTTTCATAAGTAAAATGCCTAATTTCTTCAAGCTCATTAAGTTGTAAAGGCCTAGATGCACATGCTTGATCAAGATTGAAATTGAGCTTCTTGATTGCCCAATATGACTTGTGTTCCAATTCCACAGGTAGATGACATGCCTTTCCATACACTAGTCTATAGGGTAACATTCTCAGAGGTGTCTTGAATGCTGTTCTGTAGGCCACAAGGCATCATCCAAGTGTAATGACCAATCTTTCATTGTAGGTCCAACCATTTTTTCAAGTATTCTTTTGACCTCCCTATTGGATAATTCTGTCTGCCCACTTGTTTGAGGGTGGTAGGCAGCAATCTTGTGTTTTACCCCATATTTGGCTAGAAGATCATCAATCAGTTTGTTGCAGCAATGGGAACCTTCATCACTGATGATTGCCCTTGGAGTACCAAATCTAGTAAAAATGTTTCTTTGTAGGAATTTACTTATAGATTTGGCATCATTGTTTGGCAATGCTACAGCCTCTACCCATTTAGAAACATAGTCCACAACCACCAAGATGTATAGATTCCCAAAGGATGGCGGAAATGGTCCCATGAAATCTATTACTCAAACCTCAAAGAGTTCTATCTCTAAGATATTGGTCAATGGCATTTCATGTTTATTTGAAATGTTTCCAACCCTTTGACATCTATCACATGTTTTGACCATTTGGTATGCATCTTTGAATAATGTTGGTCAATAGTAACCTAATTGTAGCACCTTGGCTGTTGTTCTGGTGCTGCCAAAATGTCCACCATAAAGGGCAGCATGGCAATGTTGTAGCACTGATTGTTGTTCTGCTTCTGCTAAGCATCTTCTCATTATTTGGTCTGGACATTTCTTGTAAAGAAAAGGATCATCCCAATAGTATTGTTTAACTATATGGAAAAATCTTCTCCTCTGTTGATAAGTCATGTTGACAGGTACAACTTTGCTTGCCAGAATTCACTATGTCAGCAAACCATGGTGCAGCAGCATCAATTGCTCCAGCAATGGTTGCTCCGACAATGGATGTTGTTGCTGAAATTGCTAATAATTTCTCATCTGGAAAGCTTTCTTTTATTTCTCATTCTTTTGTTCCTGCATAATCTCCTTCAAGTCTAGACAAATGATCAGCTACTTGGTTCTCCACCCCTTTTTTATCATGAATTTCAAGATCAAATTCTTGGAGGAGAAGAACCCATCTTATTAGTCTTGGTTTTACATTTTTTTTGAAATTAAATACTTGATGACTGAGTGATCTGTATAAACAATCACTTTTGTGCCTACCAAGTATGATCTAAACTTATCAAATGCAAAAACCACTGCTAATAATTCTTTTTCAGTCTCATTATAATTCATTTGAGCTTCAATACACTACAAAAAACGGATCAAATAACGGGGGTTTTTTTGCGGAGGTTTTAAAAACCCCCTCAGTTTAACATTAAAAAAGGAACTTCTCGTCCATCTAGTTCAAAATTTCATTTCAATTTACGGAGTTTTAAAACCCCCACTGATTGTCAAGAAAAACCCCCGCTAATTATAAAAAAAAACAAAAAAAAAAACATTTCCCTCTTCACTTTCACACTCCCGCTTCGGGCAAACCCAATTCCCAAAAATTCATTTGATAAAAATTCATTTCTCTCTTCTGAGTCTCATCTCCTCACTCCGCCTCTCTCGCCTCCATCCATCTCCTCACTCCGCCTCTCTCGCCTCCATCTCCTCACTTCGTCTCTCTCGCTTCCATTTTGTGTGCTTGTTTCCTGTTTCCTGTTTCCCCATTCTCCAAAATACAACAAAACGGCAAAAGGTTCTTCAATATCTCTCAAACCTAACATTCGCAGCAGAGAAATCAAAATCCACACATCGATTCCTTGCTCTCTTCCATTCCATTTTTCGTTCTTCTTCATCATGTTTCCCCAATCCTTTAACACTGAAACCCCTTTCATTTGAGTCAAAAAAACCCTTCCACGATTCTCCCATCTCGCACTCTAGTTGCACAGTTCTTCAATCTTCGATTCTGTCTCTCACTACAAGCACGAAGATCTTCTCTTCCATTTGAGGTGAACTGAATTTTAGGGTAAGCACCACAATCTTCGATTCTTTCTACTTTGTTGTCTCCTATTTCCTTTCTTTAGGGTTTTTGTTTGAAAAGTATGGAAAGCTGTAAAAGAACTCTAGCTATATGAGAAGAGAACCTTGCTTTTGAATAGTCAGTCATAGCAATGTTCGGAAGACAAAAACAGCCGTGTGTTGTGCAGTAGAGAAAGAAGATTGGATGAAAGGAAATTATTATTATTTGTAAATGCTCATCTTGTTAGTGCTGTTTTGATTTACTTTTGGTTAAAAATGAAATCTTGACTATTGCAGAGACTAGATAGAGATGGTTGCCTTTGGGAAGAAGTTGAAAGAAAGACAACTTCAGGAATGGCAAGGGTATGTTTTCTGATTTTGAGTTGTGGGTGGCAAGTCAAATATTAGTGCCATGTTTGGAGTAGTTTGGATTCATTTTTAGGCAAGCTCATAACTCATAAGTTTTGACTTTTGATTCAGATATTACATAAACTACAAACTAATGAAGAGACGAGTAAAGAACTATGCTCAGCAAATTGAACTCGGAACACAAGATCGACGAAATGTACTCAAGGATTTCTCAAGAATGCTAGATAATCAGGTTTGTTCTCAGTGTTGATTGGATGATTATGAGTCAGAGTCACATACTATATAAAATTCTGACCTTTTTAGTTACATTTAACTTTTTTAAGTATTTAATAATTGCTCAAACTGGTCATTTTCAAAAAGATTTTGACCTGAATTTCTTTATGGTTTTTCACGGCGCCAAAATCAAACTGGTCATAGCCATATTTAGTTTTATATCCTGAAAGTCATCATATTTATGGACAATATTAGATACATGTTTACTGTTACTGCAGCAGAACAAACACATTTTCAGTAATTGGACAAGAGAAATAGCCATTTCCTTTTTTATTTTCCCTCTTTTTGTTGTGAATATGTGCATGACATAATATCTGCTATTGATTGTTATACTGCATTGGGTTCAATATAGTTCTCACAGTATTTTATTTTTCTTCTGAATTTGTTCATTTCATCCAAAATTAATGCCAACCAGCATGTATTTGTCCAGGTATGTAGCAACTGAGTTGGCATCTGACATAGTCATCAAGGTTGGAGACGTAAAATTTTATCTACATAAGGTAAAATTTTCCTGTACTGATAATGTTTCTAATACATGGATTCTAAATTACAATTATGTTTTTTTCCTCTAACTTGTAAGATACTGAATTGCTTATTATTAAATTCTATAGGGGATGGGAAGACCCAGCAACTTGGGCCAAAAGTGTGGGAAACAGTTGGAGAACAACTGGTGATATTGAAGATAACTGGAAAAGGTATCACAATATATTAATTTGTCTTGGATATATAAAAATGATAACTTAGTTAAATAAGTATCAACTCTCTAGATTATATCTTCATTAATAGATGAAAACGACAAATGGGCATCCTATGCTGGACCTGTTTCATTCAAATGCACCAAAGAATAGCATAGATTCCACAATCCACACTATCCATTATGCTATATGACTAAATGATAAGTCAGAGCTTTATTATTTTGTTATTTTTTATTTTTCAGAGGAAAGTTGCTAATTTACCTTTTTGCCATACATGCAGATAGCCTTGTTTGTTTCATCCAATGATGCTCTGAAGTCAGGCTGGCTTTTGAAGTTTTTAAAAGAAGTTAGACCTGCCCATATAAAAGAAATGCAACAAAATCTGGCCAAGGTTTGTAATCAGGGTCATATAGAATTTCACTTCTTTTTCCCCTATCTAGTGCTGCTTTAGGATTATCTTCTCATCAATCTTGCAAGTACTTTATACCATTTCCCAAAATGTTGGCAGCACCGCTGAAACAATTAACTTGGATATTGTTCATTTTCTAAAGTTGTCATTCCGTGTGTTGTCTTGCTTGCCTGTATGGTGTTTAATGTTTTATTTTGTTACCCTTTCAGTACTCAAGGCATTTCCTATATTCCAGTCCAGCGCAACTGTTGGGTCCTGAAGACTTGGTTTGGAAAATGGTTTGTTACTTTTTGTTTTGTTATTAAGTTTCTGTTTCTAATATTCTTTTTGGGCACCTTGCCATAATGAATTTAAGCTCCGGCTTGACCCTCAGTATGCTCATTAAGTTTTTTTCTTCCATTGCTTTTTTGTATAGTTTTGTGATGTTGATATGTCAGTTGGTGCATGAGTTGCAGTAACTAGAGCGATGAGGCATCATACTACTAGTAACTTGGCCTTGCAAGAAATTCATTGTATAATATGGTGTAATTTGTTATGTATGCAGCTGTAAATAAAGATGAATTGCTTCAGATGGTTAGATTTGGTGCCGAAATGGTTTTTAGTTCCAAGGACAGTACAATTACAGATGAAGATATTGACAGAATTATTGCTAAAGGAGAGGAAACGACAGCCGAGCTTGATGCTAAGATGAAGAGATTTACGGAAGATGCTATCAAATTTAAGATGGACGACAGTATGTAACCTTTGAATATAAAATCTAGTTTTGCAAATATTCTTTATGCTGA
Organism: Astragalus membranaceus; assembly: GCA_039519185.1. Lineage (NCBI taxonomy): Eukaryota > Viridiplantae > Streptophyta > Magnoliopsida > Fabales > Fabaceae > Astragalus > Astragalus membranaceus. The sequence continues at coordinate 160,158,805 of CM076850.1, forward strand.
AGTGGATGAGCCATATTATGGTTTTGAGTGTGATTCATCCCTCTGAAACATTGTTCTTATGATGAAATAGTGAACTAACTACCATGTCATAACTATTTACTGTATTAAATTTGGTTCTAAACACAAAACCTAAACCAAAAGGTCTTTCTTTTCAACTCTTAATGTTTTCACGGAAACATTTTTCTTCTTCTAAAAGAATTATAGTACATATTTTGTCTGATAGCTTTTAATTCTGTTACTTCAGGCATGATTTCCAGTTTTTCAACACACAAAGGTTGAATGAGCTGTACGAAAAGGAAGTTCGCTATCTAATGGTGGGTAACATGAGCATGTTGATTCACATTACCTCAGTAAATGCTTATGTGCTGATGTTTAACAAAATTTCAGCAAACACATCAGAAGAATGAGGTAAAAGACTCCATAGATGTTGATGAACCAAAATTGCTAGAGGAGGTGAGCAAAATTCTTTATGAACTAGGCTGAGATTTGTTTGTTTATTTTGTGTTGATTTTGGTATTTGGTGAACATAGGGATTTTCAGCATGGAGTGTTTCACATGTAAATTATGTATGCCCTAGAAATTATGTAGGCCCTAGAAATTTCAATCAATAGAAGATAGTATGTTGAAAAGAGTGTTTCACATGTATTGTGTACGGTGAGTTTTTTGATGAAATGAGCTTGTTTGTTGGTGTACAATGGTGGCAATGAGATTTGAGACAACTACAGAGCATCTTTCCCCTACCCAATTCTAGTAGCTTTAGTTTACTTATTTTATTTTATATTGGTGCAGTTTGGTTTGTTTGTTTGATATGGCCAACAACGCTGATATGGACCGTGTAGACTGTATATAGTATAGTATTTTGTTGAGCCAACTACAGAGCATCTTTCTGATTAATATATTTTATTGCCTGTAGATTATGATAGAATTATTAAAAACATCGAAAGAGGGGAGTCGAGAATAGCTCGGAAAGATGAGATCATGAAAGCTATTGGGAAGAAGTTGGACCGCTACAAGAATCCTTGGTTAGAGTTGAAGATACAGTATGGACAAAACAAGGGAAAATTATACAATGAAGAATGTGATCGATTCATGGTGTGTACCATGCACTTTAGAGGGGCCAAATCCTATTCATAGAGACTATTGTAATTTTTTTTTTAAAGATTTTCTTAAATCTATAAGGAAGCATTGTCTTTTAGCTGCTATTTTGTTCCTAAATATCTGATTTTCAATTTGCAGCTTGAATATTTGGATGGGGAGTTTCTCTATTCAGGGATTGTGCTTTTTATCAAATTTATTTGTAGGAGTATTTGCTTCCAGAATGGTTCATGGATCCGATGTTTTGGATGGTTGACATGGCCAAGAATATCAGAGCTAATAATATCAACTTTTCTTTCAAAGGTTTGCCTTTACTCTCTATGCTATAATAAACTTTGTTGAACAAAGACTGTGACCATGCATCCTGTGCTCTGAAACAAAGTTATAAATATTATCGTTACTATTGTACTTAAGTTAAATGTCTCTAACCATGCTATTTGGGTAGCTTGCATTGGATTTAAGACAAAATTATAAATATTATTGTTACTATTGTATTTAAGCCAAATGCATGTAACAACAAGATTTAACTCTAAGTCTCTAAGAAATTAACAATTATCATAACACTTGCTTTAACTAGAGGTTTATAGTGTTCTTACTTCTTACCCTAGAGCATGGGACTGCTTCTCTGATCATTTTATTCACCTCACATCATATGTATTATCCCGCACTGATGTCAGATCATTTTATAGTGTTCTTACTTCTTACCCTAGAGCATGGGACTGTTTCTATATGATTTGTTGAATCTTGATTAGCTATATAGCTTCTATTTTGATCTTTTTAGTTGAGGGGTGTAGTGTGAGGCTTGATTTCATTCCCACCTCAACATTGCTGGCTATTTCTTATTGGTATCTTGATTTCTTTTAGGTTTCTGCTGAGGTCAAAAAAGTCTTGGATACATTCCGAATTGCAGCTGAACTAGGGAGCGATTCACTTGGAGCCTATGTGATCTGTTGCTGCTGCTGCTGGATCTGCTGCTGCTGCTGCAAGGCACTTGGATCTGCTGCTGCTGCAAGGCACCTGGATCTGCTGCTGCTGCTGCAAGGCACTTGGCCTGCTGCTGCTGCAAGGCACCTGGAACTGCTGCTGCTGCTGCAAGGAACTTGGATCTGCTGCTGCTGCAAGGCATTTGCTAGCAACATTTAATAGTTTTAGGATCCTTTAGTATAGGATTTCTTGATGCTATTATCATTTTGATAGATATTTGAGCTACAATTGTTTCTTTTTATTTTGTTTGAGTTAGATGACATTAACTATTTTAGATATTTGACATTACATTTATGTTATCACAATTATATTTTTAATGAAATTTTCAGTTTTTTGATCAAGCTTTGTAAGTGTTACTTCAGATGTGTGTATAGTTATTATTGATAAAAATATGGTAATGAGATAAGGAAAAAAAATTCTCAAATTTCAAAAGAAAGATTGTCTCTATTAAAGGAGGTTGTAATTAACCCGCACAAAAAAGTCCTATAAACTATATGGCAATCAAAAATCTCCACAAAAATAAAACTCCTACAAATCACTCTGGTTAGGGAGGTTTATAACCCCCTCAAAAAAACCTCCACTAATTGTGGGGGTTAAAAACCCCCGCAGTAAAACCCCCGCTAATAGGCATGATACTAGCGTTTCCTTAAAACCCCCGCAAATAGATTGCGGCACTTGATTCTCCGGCGTTTTTTAAAACCCCCGCAGAATGCGTTGCGGGGGTTTAAAACCCCCGCTAAACGACTTAAAAACCCCCGCAATCTGTTCCGTTTTTTGTAGTGATAAGTGTTTTGCTAGCATAATATTTAGAATGAAAAACTTTGTCATACCTCTGCCCTATGACAGCTCCCACAGCAAAATCACTAGCATCACACATTAGCTCAAATGGTCTGCTCCAATCTGGTCTGACTATCACTGGTGCTGTCACCAATGCTTTCTTCAGTTTTTGAAATGCTTCTAAGCAATATTCATCAAAGTTGAAATGTACATCATGTTGCAACAATTGACATAATGGTTTTGAAATTTTGGGAGAAGTCCTTGATAAATCTTCTATAGAAGCATGCATGACCTAAGAAGTTGCTGATACCTTTGACAGTTGTTGGAGGAGGTAATTTGTCTATCACCTCAATCTTTGCCTTGTCTAATTCCAGCCCTTTCTTTGAAATTCTATGACCTAGCACAATGCCTTCTTGGACCATAAAGTCGCATTTCTCCCAATTTAGGACCAAATTGGTTTCTTCACACATGTTGAGTATTTCTTCTAAGTTTGCCAAAAAGAGTTGAAATGTCTCACCAAATACTGAGAAATCATCCATGAAAACTTCCATGGATTATTCTATGAAGTCAGAGAGAGGAGCCTCTGGTTTGCTGGTTTGATGGTTTCTGAGCGAAGAGCGTTTGATGGTTTCAGAGAAGACGAGGGTTTGATGGTTTGTGAGCGTTTGATGATTTCAGAAGACGAGGGTTTTCAGAAAAGACGAGGGTTTGATTTCAGAGAAGGCTGAGTGTTTTTGTGAAAAACGTAGTGTTTTAAATATTTTTGTTTAAGTTTTTTTTTTTAATAATGGTCTCTATGGCAACGTTTTGTAACCGTTGACTAAAGCTTAAACAAATAACCGTTGCCGTAGACCTTATGGAAATGCTTTTTAACCGTTGCCTCAACTTAAACAAATAACCGTTGCCGTAGACCTTATGGGAACGGTTTTCAGCCGTTGCCATTTAAAAAAAGAAAGAAAAAAATGAAGCATCAACGGGTTAAAAAAACTGTTGCCATTGTTGGCTAAGGCAACGGTTTTTTTGGCGTTGCAATTTTGGGAGTTGCCATAGGGTCCAAATGTTGTAGTGTTGCCATGATACACCTTTAGAATGTTGCTGGAGCATTGCATGGTCCAAAGGGCATCATTCTAAATGCAAATGTGCCATAGGGACATGCAAAAATTGTCTTTTGTTGGTCTTCAGGAACTATAGCAATTTGGTTATAGCCTGAATATCCATCCAAAAAGTAATAAAATTCCTTACTAGCTAATCTGCCCAGCATTTGATCAATGAAAGGCAATGGAAAATTGTCCTTCTTTGTAGCTTTGTTGAGCCTCCTGTAATCCATACAAATTCTCCATCCTGTGACAGTTCTGGTTGGTATCAATTCATTCTTCTCATTGGCTATTACTGTCACTCCACCCTTCTTTGGTACACATTTCACATGCCTCACTCATGCACTATCTGAAATAGGGTAGATTATGCCAACTTCTAGCCATTTGATTATTTCCTTCTTCACCACCTCTTTCATGATTGGATTCAATCTTATCTGCCCTTCAATGTTATTTTTGGAGTTTTCATCCAAAACAATTCTATGCATGCAGATAGAAGGACTGATTTCCTTTATATCAGACATTTGCCAGCATATTGCCTTCTTATGCTTTTTTAGGGTATTAATAAGATCATGCTCCTGCTTTTGAGATAAGTCAGAAGCAATGATAACTGGAAGTGTATTATTTTCCCCTAAGAAAGCATATTTCAGATGCTGAGGCAATTCTTTAAGCTCAGGTTGAGGAGGTTTACCAATTGAAGGAATGTTCTTTTTGAGATTTAAGTCTTCAAGCTCTAGAGATTCATATTTTCTTGTCCATACCTCATTTACATCCAATTCTACTTGCACAACTTCTTCTTGCACAATTGCTCCAGCAATGGATGCTAAAGCATTGGTCAAGTGGTCATGCTCTTTGTGGAATTGTTGTTGTACTGCTTGATCTAGAGAGACCATTTGAGAGCATTCTTCAACATCTTCATTTGGGTATTTGAGAGCATTCATAATGTTGAATTTGATCTCTTGATCATTGACTCTCATGATGGTCAATTCACCTTTCTGCATATCAATGAGTGTTTTGTCAGTAACCAAAAATGGTCTTCCAAAAATGATTGACACATCCTTATCTGCATCAAAATCAAGGATGACAAAATCTGCAGGAAACACAAATTTGTCAACTTTTATCAAAACATCCTCTATGATCCCTTCAGGATAGGTTATTGACCTATCTGCTAATTGAAGGGTCACAGTGGTAGGTCTGGCAGTTCCAATACCAAGTTGTGTGAATATGGATTTAGGCATCAAGTTGATATTTGCACCTAAATCACATAATGCACGACCAGTATAAAATTTTCCAATTGAAAATGGTATAGTGAAACTGCCACGATCCTTTAATTTCCTTGAAATTTTGTTCTGCATGATCATGCTGCATTCTTTTGACATAGCTACTGTCTCAAATTCCCCCAATCTCCTTCTCTTTGTAAGCACATCCTTCATGAATTTGGCATAATTGGGCATTTGTTGGATTGCTTCAACAAGGGGTACTTGATTTGTAGTTGCTTAAGTACCTCAAGGAACTTACCAAATTGTTTTTCTTCATGTGCCTTCTTCAAACTTTGTGGATAAGGTGGAGAAGGGTATTCTGGAACTAACCTTGGTGGTGGTACATAAGCAGCTTCTGATGCTCCAGCTTTGGGTGATCCTGCGTCTGTTGCTGCAGCATTCGTTGCTCCTGCATTTGTTGCCGGGGCATCAGTCGTATTTTTTTCTTTTCTATTTTTTTCATTTTTTTCTTTTTCTTCCTTCTCTTACCCTTTAGTTTCATATGGCTCTGAGAGATCTTTCCCACTCCTCAAGGAAATTACTTTTACATGCTCCTTCCCTTGCATTTGTGAGGTTGAGGCTTCTGTGGTGGATGGTAGTGAGCCATTTGGCCTCTGATATAATGTTTTAGCCAATATTCCCACTTGATTCTCCAAGTTCTTAAGTGATGCATCATGAGCTTGCCTTGCAGTTCTGGTTTCATTGATGAAAGCATCAGTTTTGCCCATGTATGCTTTGAACATGGCTTCCAAGGAGTTATCATTTGCTGGTGCAGGAGGTCTTTGGTAATTTTGAGAGTGAAATCCTGGTGGAGTCGAGGGAGCTGCAGCAGTGGATGCTGGAGCATTGTTATTACTCCACTTGAAATAGGGGTGATTTCTCCAGCCTGGGTTATAGGTGTTAGAGTAGGGGTTGTTGTTTTTGTTGTATCCCACATAGTTAACAGAGATAGGGTTGCTTGGACATTCTTCATACAAGTGTCCACCTCCACAGTATACACAACTAGTTATTCTTGGAGGGGCTTGTTCTATTGCAGCAGTGGGTTCTGTTATTGCTCCAGCAATGGATGCTGGGGCATTGGTAGAATTGAGATTTTTGATCATGTTGGTGAGAGATGCCACTTAAGATGATAGAGCTGATATTTCATTGAGTTCATGAACCCCAGCTGTCTTCTTTTGAGCACTGACCCTTTTGTGGGCCAACTGTAGCTGTTGGTTACAATTTTGTCTATCAACTCACATGCTTCATTGTTTGGTGAATTTAGTAACACTCCTCTAGATGAGGCATCCAACATGAGTCTGGTTTGGGGCTCCAAACCATTATAAAATATTTCTATTTGTATTATGACAGATATACCATGATGAGGATATTTTCTTAAAAATTCTTTCCATCTTTCCCATGCTTCAAACAGTGATTCTCCTTCTTTTTGTCTAAAAGAAGTTATGTCATTTCTCATCCTGGCATTTTTAATTGGTGGAAAATACTTGCTAGAAATTTTTCAGCTAATTCATTCCACTGAGTGATAGAGTTAGGCTCTAGAGAATTAAACCAAGCATTGGCTTTATCCTTGAGTGAATATTGAAAAAGTTTTAATCTAAAAGCATTTTCTGAAACACCAAGGATGATGAAATTGCTTCATATTTCTAAAAATTGTCTTAGATGCAAATGAGGGTCCTCATGAGGAGAACCACTAAATTGACCCACTGTTTGAATCATTTGAAACATCATGGGTTTGAACTCAAAATGAGTTGCATTAATTTGAGGTCTAACTATGCTGGTTTGCATGTTTTGCCGATCAATCACAGCATAGTCTCTCATTGGTCTGTCTCTGTCATTTATCATACCTATAGGTCCCACATTGATGAATTGGTTTCTGTAATCATTCTCTGATCAGGACCAGGGTGTGAGTCATGAGCTGAACCTTTGCCTCTTCCAGAGCCTCTTCTTGTGCCATGATTAGAACCTTCACCCACTCCTGCTTCAGACATTGTTTGTATAGCTCTTCCTCTTTGTCTTTGAAGTCTGCACAACCTGTTAAATCTCCTCTCTATCTCAGGATCCAACTGAAATTCTGGTGTGTTGGACCTGGGCATATGATGTAGCACCTATTGCTGGGGCAATGATTGCTAGAGCAACGATTGCTGAAACAATAGGGAACAAACACCAAAGTAAAATTATCACTAATTTACTGCTAAATTAAACAATAAAAATTAATGGCAATCCTTGGCAACGGCGCCAAAAACTTGTTGTGCAAAAAGGTGTGCAAGTGTACACAGTCTTTAACAAGTAATATAGTAGAAAATAGAGATCGTACCCACACGGATTGGATTAACTTTTGAGAGTTTAAAATGGTAGCAATACTAGTGAGTAATTAAAAATAAAATAAAAGATGATTGGTGTTAGTGAAACATAATTTAAAGTAAGAAAGATAGAGATTGATTTTAAATCAGTTAAGAGATAGTTGGAATGCTCCTCACTAAGTAATTCACTTCTAATAGCATCTTGATATATATGATGCTGAAGCAATGACTGCTCCTGCAATGAGTGCTGTAGCAATTGATGCGTGCTTTTCAGCAACTAATGCCGGGGTTTCATTATAAGTCTTATGTCTAAGCTCTAAATAAGTTCACCCCTGTATATGAAGTACCCACAGTATCACCGTATGGACTATGCTATCTTATGTCTAGGTTTTAGCATGGATTTAACAAAGTTTCCTTTTATTAAAACACTTATCCATATTAGTTCTTGAGTTCAAATCACAAACCATGTCTGTATTCATGACCCTACTTATTCTAAGTGATATACCTTAAAATAAGTTTGAAAGAATTATAGCACAAGAACTAAATTGTAAGCATCAATATAACATAATCACTATCTAAAAGTTCATTACAAAACTAAAGCATCCCAACTAATATATTTAGTTCATGTTTGACATAACTAAGCTCATATAAACATAAGGAGTCATATTTATATGGTTGAAAATACAAAGGAAAGGAGATAAGATAGAAATTACACAAATGGAGTTCCTTTGCATATTCTGCCTAGCAATGCTGGAGCAATGAAACAACAATACAAGATGGTATAAAAGTAGAGGGAGAAGTTGTCAATTTCTTTCTCTCCTTCGAACCAAAATATTATATCTAAGACTACTTCCTAAAATTTGAGATATTTTGCAATGAAGAGGAGGAGATGTATTTATAGGCATCTTGGGGTGGAGTTGTCTTGAGCATCAAGGTTACTTTGAGATGAAGTTAGGTTTTCCTTTTTTAATTTTATCTCAAAAGCTTCCATGTGATCACCCATCATGTAAAAAGAAGAGGTCCATTGATGAGAGAACAAGCGTCCCTTAGAGGTGTGACTCTTGTGAACTAGAGGGTCAATGGCAGGCGCTGCATTTCTCCCAAATGGCCACTTGTGTAACACCCCGGTATTTCTTTAACAAAGAAATACCTAAATATACAATTTGGTATAAATCAGAGTATAAAAATTCCTGTTTAGATATACATCTTTACAAGAAACAGCGGAAACTAATAAAATAAATAATACAAGCTCGAGTCATACGACCGAATACAGAGACAACTACAGAAGAACAAGGACAACTATAAATAAATCAATCTTCGATCTTCTCCTCGAACCCGACGACCAACTGTGACACCTGCTGTCCTTATAACCTGTTCTCTGTAAAAACAACAAATATGGATTGGGTGAGACAACTTGTCTCAGTAAGTCCTACCGTGCCCCCTCACTAACACTCGGTTCATTTTATTAAACCGTTAACAATCATATTAATAGTGAACATGTTACAGCGAATTGTTGATCGTGAACCTTGCCACAAATCTCAACAAGTCGAGTCCAATCAAGCAAATCTTTATGTTTTATGAGGGACAGCCGGCTGTGAACAACCACGAATACCGGAGATTATATTTGTTGATTAGTGTAAACCAGTGGTGAAACCTCACTCATCCCGGCACACAATCATGTAATTAATTTAGTGTAAACCAGTGGTGAAACCTCACTCATCCCGGCACACTAATACCTTATTATTTAATTTGTTTAGTATAATCCGGTGGCGAAACCTCGCTCATACCGGAAACCCGTGAGTTGACCACGCCAAAACACATACATGGCCTAGATAAGGGGTCATGACTACCCTCTCTAGTATACTACTTGTCAGGTCGTCACCCAACGAACGATATATACGACAATACATATCAACGATCACCAAAGGATCAAACATAAGCTTATGATACATGTTCCATTTCATTTCATAATCCGTTTATGAAGAGTTCTATTAACTTCCAGAATTATAATCAATTCCAGGTCTTATATCCATATATAAGTTCAGCCCAACCATTACTCGGTGTGCTCACACGTAATCTAGGATTTTCGTTCTCGACCAAAATAGGTTTCAAGACTCTTTTTCAAAATATAGTTTGAACGGTTTGAAACTAGGTTTTCAATAGGTTGGTAGCTTTAAAATAGTTTGAGGAAGGGATTAGGAAAGGTTCGGGATTGAACGGAGCGTTGAAACGAGAAAAACGGAATTACGCATCAAAAGGGTCACAGTGGCGCGCGGCGCGCAACCCACGCATGACTGGCGCGCGACTTGACAGAAGCGCAGCACAGAATCACGCACGGCGCGCGACTCCCGCGTGAACGGCGCGCGGATGGACAGAACCACCAGTCTGATGCTCAACTCAGAATTTTCTCACTTTCGTTCTCCGTTCGCTCTCGATTCGATTCCTAATTTCCGTTCCACCTGAAACTCAGAAAATTCCAAATACTCCAGATAGTTTACAAATCATTTTTATTTCAACAATTTAATCAGAACTTCATAAATTGTTCGACAATTCCATAAAAACCGTAAAACGTAATGTTTCTCAAAAACGGTTTCCGGTTCAAAAATCTTTCGAAAACGGATAATGCCTTATGACTCAAAACCGATATATTTTCAAGACATGTAAAAATATCCCTATCCGTGAGTAGAACTCACCCGGTTGACGATTGCCAAGAAATCACGTCGAAACACGGACGGCCGGATTGTAACCACTCGAACAATCCCCGTAGTCACGTACACGCTCCTAGTGCCTCCGCATCTGAACTCGATGGGTCCCATGTGTACCACCAGTAACTCGATCAAATTCTTGCTACTGAACACTCATCCGGTACTTGAGTTGACGACCCTCGAGACTTATGACGAATCGAACCCTTAATCCAACGAACCGTTATTTCCAGATTTATTTCTAATTTCCAGAATCAAAGAGCAGTTTTGAAACAGAGTTATCTCAGTCAATCCGTAACCAAATCTACTCAAATCAGTGCCCATTTTGAAGATAATTTTGTCTTCTTTCTGATGATCAAATTTTCACACGCATGCATCCAGAGGTTTGGGATATATCACCAAAACAAGATGACTGGTCCAGGACAGTGCTTGATCCTGAATCCGAAACTTGGGAACATGATATCGTCTTCATTTCTCCATGAAATCATACGATTCCTGTGCCCAAAATGAAGAGCTTCGTGTCTAGTTTCCAGAGGGACAAGAATCACAATCATCGGAGCTGTGTACAGTGAGATACGATGAAAACAATGAAGATAGGTAAAACGGGTTTTACCCAGAATTTCTGTTCAACTTGGATCATCAACCCCAATTCAATTGCAACTACGAATTTGGGCTTTAATCTTCTGTACCAGCAACATTACAACCTTCAGACACTTCCTAATCCACGAAATGTGTCCAGATGCACTTCTCCTCTAGCTCATAGTGAACATGCAAGGCTTCATGAGTGACAAAACTCCATTTCTTCAAGCTTGGGGCTTCAAATTTCGAAAATGGTAATATGCAAGGGAGGATGAGAGAGCTTCAGAAATTAGTATCACTAGAGAGGAATTCGAAAATAGGAAAGGATGGGCTGTCTACCACTTGCATGCATCCAGAATTCTAGAAGATCTCTCCACCCCTTCTTCTTATATCTCCCCTCTCTCTCCCTATTCTCTTGAGTTTTTATTTTTCTGTTTTGCTTCCTTCTTTCTTTTCAGCTGGAAGTGTTAGGATGTTGTGGCTAATGTTGGTTCAGCTGAGTGAGAGTGGGAGGGGCTGAGGGCTTAAGTTGTGGTGAAATGACCAAATTGCCCTTGGCCCATCTAAGTCATGGTTTGGAGGCTAAAACCCCAATAACCTTATGGCTTTCCGCTCGGCATAGGTTTTCTCGACTAATCCTCATTCGAGTCGAGACTAACTTCTCACTCAATTGATACGTCTTCGATGTGAGGCGAAATGACGATTTTACCCTTCCGCTGAATTGTTTAATTAAATTATGACTAAGCCACAATTAAATGTAGAGTAGGATTTCTTTGGACTTTTCCTCGACTATTAATCCCCGAGACACGACCAATTATTCCCACAAATAATTTCTCGGTCTTAGGCATCATAGTACGAGTCTTTAAAAATTAGGGATGTTACAACTTGCATTTACTTTTGACGCACCATGACGTCATCACTAGGATGCTGAAGCATTTTGTGTTGTGAAGATTGCTGGGGCAATTGATTGCTGGGGCAATTGATTGCTGGGGCAATGCTTCTGTTTCTATTGTTGGGGCATCCATTGTTGGGGTTTGATGAGGCACATGCAGTTCAGTTAGCAGTGATTGAATCCACATTAATTCTGTAGTTGCTTGTGCCATGCCACGGTATTCTGCTTCTGCACTTGAGCGAGCAACAAGGGGTTGTTTCTTTGCACTCCAAGTCACTAAGTTAGGGCCAAAGAAGACACAGAGCCCTGTTGTTGATCTTTTGTCATCTACATCACTGCCCCAATCACTGTCACAGTATACTCTCAATGAGAATTTGGTGTATGGTAGACCTGGTTGCATGAGGAGACCATGATGCAAAGTTCCACTGAGGTACCTTAGTAATCTTTTAGTAGCACGCCAGTGAGATTCAAGTGGGCTAGATAGGAACTGACAAAGTTTTGTTGAAAGAGAATGCTATTTCGGGCCTTGTTAGAGTTACATATTGCAGAGCACCAATGACAGATCTATACTGATGTGGGTCTTTGAGATGGTCTGTACCATGCTTGCTGAGTTTTGGTTGTGTGAGAATGGGAGTTGGCATGCTGTTGCATTCAGTCATGTTCACTTTCTGTAGTAGATCCTGTATATATTTTGACTGTGTTATCAAAACAGAGTCATTTGACAGAGTTTTGAATTCTAGCCCCAAGAAGTAATCTGGTTCGCCCAGTTCTTTGAGAGCAAATGTTGTATTCAGCTTGCTGATCAGACTATGAATGAGCTTGCTTGAAGTCCGTGATGATGATATCATCCACATATACTAAGGCATACAGTGTGATTCCCTTGGTTGAGAGAACAAAGAGAGAGGGGTCACATCTGCTGGCCTTAAAGCCAAACTGAAGAAGAACTTGAGTGAGTTTCTCATACCAAGCACGTGGTACTTGTTTCAAGCCATATAGGGAACTTTGGAGGCGACACACCTGTGATTTATCAGCTAATTCAAACCCTGGTGATTGCTTCATGTATATTTCTTCAGCTAGAAAACCATTGATAAAATCATTGTTGATGTCTATTTGTTGCATTTCGCACTTGTGAGTTAGAGCTAGGGTGAGAATAATCCTGATGGTTGCAGGTTTGACCACAGAGGAGAATGTTTCTCCAAAGTCTTTGCCTTGAACTTGGTGAAGGCCCTTGGCCACAAGTCTTGCCTTGTACTTGTTTAAGGTGCCATCAGGGTTTTGTTTCACACGAAAGACCCACTTGCAGCCTATGGCTTGCCTATGTGGGGGTAGTGTAGTCAAATACCAAGTTCGATTCTTCATTAGTGCTTCATATTCAACTTTCATGGCTTCATGCCATTTGGGATCCGCGAGGACTTGCTTGACTGAATTAGGCTCTGCCACAGTCAGAAAGATTCTTGGTTTCAAGTTTCCAGTTTGTGATCTTGTTAACGTTACCATGTGGTGTTTAGGAGGGATTGGGGTGCTATAGGATGGTGCTGATTGTTATGTGGTGGAAGGTGTTCGTGTGACAGTTGTAGGTGTGCTGATTGTGGTTGGTGTAGGTAGTAGTGGTGTTTCTAGCTGAGGTGGTGAGGTACAGGGTATTGGTGATGCTGCAGGGTTGTTGGTTGTGGTATGAGGTGTTTCTATGTTGGCAGAGTTGTTGTTTTGCTGTGAGAGGGTTGTGTTTGAGGTTGCTGGTGTAGTTGGTGTTGTAGAGGGAGTGGGTAAGAGGTGAGTTGAATTGTCAATGGGAAATTTTGGTGAAGTATTTGTGGTTGATGAGGTGGTAGTGAAGAGGGTTGGGTAAGGCATTTTGTTTTCATTAAACAGAACATATTTAGTTATGTATATTCTGCCCTCACGGCTCAAATATTTGTACCCTTTGTGCTGGGATGACAGGCCAAGGTTAATGCATTCTGCACTTCTATATTGGAGTTTGTGTTTGTTGTAAGGTCTTAACAGTGGGTAGCATATGCAGCCAAACACACTAAGGAGTTTGTAATTGGGGACTTTGTTGTGGAGAGCTTGGTAGGGTGAGATAAACTTTGGGTGGCTTGAGGTTGGTAGCCTGTTTATGAGTTGTGTGGCTGTAGTAAAGGCATGATCCCAATAGGTTGTTGGTAATGATGCATGAGCTAACAAGGCTAGTCCCATTTCTACTATGTGTTTGTGTTTTCTCTCAATTGTACCATTTTGACTGGATGTATAAGGACAGGTGATTCTGTGGATTATACCTTGGGCTATGAGATGTTGTGTGAAAGGTCTAAACTCACCACGAAAGTCAGATTGAACAGCTTTAATAGTGGCACCAAACTGTGTTTTAATCAATGCTTGAAATTGTGTAAAAGCAAGCAAAGCACCAGACTTATTTTTAAGGAAGTATATCCAAGTAAACTTAGTGAATGAATCAACAAAGGCAATATAGTAATTGAAGCCAGACTTAGAAGGTGATGGGGAAGGTCCCCACAAATCTGTGTGTATTAACTCAAATGGTTGAGTGTGTGAAGTGGTAGATGCAGGTGAAAACAATTTGTGTGATTTGCCCATGCAACAAGACTTACACAAGGGAATCTCAACTTTATTAGACAATGGAATATTATACAGCTTTAGAATAGAATTGACTGTATTGACATTAGCATGACCTAAACGTGTATGCCACAAGTTATATTCAGTGACAGATTTATTTGAGCTATTATCAAGTGCTCTAGTGACAGTGTTAACAAAAGAATGACCTATATGTGATGATTTGTGAAAGACTTTAGCTGAGACTTGAGCTTCACTCTAGGCTTGATTGCTACCCGGAATGGAAATGTCTTGAAGAAGTAGAGTCCATCACGACCTTCCACACCTTTGAGCAATACACCCTTAGTTTCGTGAGATTTCACAAGGCAAAATTTAGGATGAAATTCAAAGAAAACTTTGTTATCTCTGGAAAATCTGGATACCGACAACAAGTTATTTTTTATATGAGGAACATGAAGTAATTTGTTCAGTTTTAGTCTAACTCTAGGACCAAATGGAAATCTAAAACTAGCCGTGCCTACTGATTTAATGAGAATTTCTTGGCCATTGCCCATAGATACTTGTGTTGTGCCGGTGTAGGGTGTGCTAGTGTGTTTTATAAGTTACCTATATTCTTTTAGAATATATAAGAACGAAGGTTGACACCGTTGGTAAGGAGTTTGCTCATTCCTCGCAATGACGTGTGTTCAATCTCTTCGACCGCAGACATAAAAACCTCTTTGGTGGGTGATCCGTAAGTATCTTTGTAAACGCTCAAAAAACCGTGAGACCTGCTCTGACACTGATAAGCCCTTGAGCCCAACTCTCCTAAACTTTTTTTGTAAAAAAAAAAAATTAATATATATGTATAAGTAGTTTCCTTATTGATGGCCTAGAATCACTCTTGTAATAATAGCCTAGAATCACTCTTGTTGATATAGCCAACAATGATGCTTATATTGATAGCCTAGAATCAATATTGTTTCATGTCTATATAAGTCTATGATATGATGCTAACGAAATAAGGAGGGAATTATCCTCTTAATAATTAACTTGAATATTACATTAATTTAATATTAAATTAGCGGAATATGTGCTTTTAAATTACCTAAATTTTTTCAAAGAAATCCAGACGTATTTTTTTATTCATGTTCTCAGCACTTATTTCTGTCATAAAAAAAAAGGACCGAAACAGTAATTCTAGAATGACCTATTCCATAAATAGATATACTCCAATATACAGTAGGTTCTTATTACTTCATAGTTTAGGGTTGAGAGATGGAGTGAGAAAGAGAAATGGAAAATGGTCGTAACACAAACACAGTAGCCGATTGAGAAAAGCAAAAACCTCAATCATAAATATCCTGTTTCTATAGTTCCTTGCAAACCGCGCAACAACAGTTAACTTAATTTGTTTAGCTGAGACTCAGAGAGAGAGGAGTGTAGAGAGGTGTAGAAACTATCAATCAATCAAGACATAGATAGACACAGACATGAGAGGAAGAGTAGGAGGAGGTAGTGGAAGTGGAAGTGACCCATCAGAGATGATGATGAAACCTGCATGGCTAGAGAGACTTATGGCTGAGACATTCTTTGGTTCTTGTGGGGTCCACCCTAATAGGAGGAAGAACGAGAAGAACGTTCTTTGCTTGCACTGCTGCCTTACCATCTGCCCTCACTGCCTTCCTTCTCACCGCTCACACCCTCTCCTCCAGGTTAGTTAATTACTTCTATCACCTCCTTCCTTCTCACAACAAGTTCTTTAATTTCATGGAAATTTCTTGGTTTTCATACTCTCAGAGTTACACCGCGTATAATCATGTTTCCAAGTTTTGTTTTTTTTGTTCTTCAAGCTGGATGGTTTTGTGTTGTGTTCTTCAATTTCTACGGATTCCCTAAATTAAAATTAATCAAGGTGTTCTTTTCTTGATCATGCAACTTAATTTGGTGTAATTTCCTTCTTAATTTCAATTTTTTTTCTTACTTGAAATAATGATTATTTGCTAATTTGCGTCCTTTTGTTTACATACTTCATTCAAATCCCCTTTCTCGGAATCTTGTTCTCCGAGTGTAATTAAAGATGAACAAGAAGCATAGTGGGTAATAAGAATTTGTTAAATTCACTTATAAAATTCTAGCTTCAACTTGTGCCTCGCAATTCTCCATTCTAGGATTTTGACATATCTACCCACAACACACAGGGTTTAGATTCTCTCCAATTATCGGAGGTTATAATACTACAGACAAAGATTCATCAAATAAAATATTATTATTTAAAAATATTATTTAATATATTTTTCTCTCTCCTAAGGGATTCTTGGATAATCGGAGAGGATCCCATTCCCACATTAAAGAATTTTATTTTCTTTAAAAAACATTTTTTTTTACGAAAATTGAGGAAGGGCTGGTCAATTTAAGTCACCAGTCACAAATATTGTCTCATTGTGTGTTTGTTGTTTCCCAGATATCTATATTCGACTTTCTGTTCACCATGTCTTGTAGTATGATTTCCACTTTTTTGGTTTTGGTTTCTAACCCATTAATGGAAGATCTCTTTTTTATCCAATTTCCCCTGCAAAGCTTTCTCAGCTGTTCCTTTCATTGAAAGCGAAAGCTTTGACCCAATTCTCTTTCCAATTCATCTTCTGTTTCCTCAACTGATTTTTTATAAATTTTCAATTTTTTCCATGAATTATTAGAGCATCTCCGATGGAAGTAGTTATTATAGGGTTCATAGATATAAGAACTCATTTTTTTTGGTTCACATTGGAGTTGGCCAAGTTGGAAGGGAGAGAAGTTGGAAGGGAGAGGTGAATTTGAGTTCTTCCATAAAAGAGGAGAGGTAAACAATAATTGGAGCAAATATTTGATCTAGTTGTGGGACCCATAGTGGGTTCTTAAGTGGCTCACCATTGAAGCAAATATAAGGCGTAGTTGTTAAAAGTGGAGGAGTGAACCCCAAATAAGAACCAAATATTGGTTTACCATCGGAGATGCTCTTACTCCTTAAACTATAAGAGCATCCAGGATGGTGAATCATTAGTCGGTTGTTAAATGAGAATTACATTTTCACATCACTTTTAATAATTATATTTTATATTTGCTCGGTGAATTTCTTAAGAATTACTCTGGGTCTCATAATTTATCCAATTTTTAAACTTTTTTAATCACATTTAATTTTCCCTCCGCAAAAAAAACTTCTTAATTTTTATGTCCATTAATAAGATAGTTTTTTTTATAAACAGGATATTTTCTGCGCGTAACTGCAAAAACTTCCTCGAGTTAGATAGAAATAAAATAAGATTTAACTCTTATGAATTTACACTCCCTCCAACTTTCTTTTAACAAAAGTACTAGTACTAACTTGATGATACTGCATTTGTATTATTAATTTAAAGGTAAAATTGAAAGTAATAATTAATATTATATTGAATATAAAATAAAATGACACTTATTTTGAAAAAAATTTCCCATGATACAGGTACATTTTTTTACCTAAGAAAAAATACACCTCTGTAGTTGACATATAATTCTCAATCTCTCATACAAAAATTGTGACATGCATATTTCTCATACAAAAATTGTGACATATTTCATTAATAATGTTAGCTTGAATAATATATTTTCAAAATGCATGTAAAAATGATGTAAATTTTTAATTTAAAAAGTAAATTTGTTGTGAACTGAGTTTTATGAGCTGGATAACATATTTTTCGTTGATGCATAAATATAGAAAGTGGGTTGTTTTTATCTGTTCATATCACAATGACCAATAATGTGTTACAATAATTGCTTGCTTTTGATGCCATTGTGCAGGTGAGAAGGTATGTTTACCAAGACGTGGTTCGATTGGGTGATCTTGAAAAGCTCGTCGATTGTTCCAACATTCAGGTCACACAAACCCTTCTCAAGAGATTAAATGATCATTAGAGCAAAAACAACACATAATTATACCTAGTCATTTGTTAATATAATGAGATTAATTAACGTAATTTTTTTGTTTGTTGGATTGGGAAGGTGCAGCCATATACATTAAACGGTGCGAAAGTGATATTCTTAAATGAAAGGGCACAGTCAAGGTCATCATGCAAAGGCAGTAGTACTACTGCCAACGTTTGCTGCTCTTGTGACAGGATTCTTCAGGAACCCTTCCACTTCTGTTCTCTCTCATGCAAGGTTTTTTGTCTTATTTCTCTGTCTCTAACTCTCTTATCATTCTCTTTTGGCCATTCTTTTTTCACAAAGAAATTACTGGTCAAGATCCAAGTTTTTTTTTTTTAACTTTTCTCATCCATCAATTGTTTTCTTTTCTTTTTTTTTTTTTAAGTTTGTTAAAAGATTAAAGATGCCTTAGTTTGTTACAAGATCAATCATGCATGCTATACCTGTGGTAAGAAAAACTAGGTTTTATATCATTGTAATTTGTAACACTAGAAATTTCCGGGTAAGGGGTTGATCCATTGAAAAAGTCTAGCACCTTTCTGATACCATAAGAAAAATAATGTCGTAATAAAGGGGACTTTCTTCTTTTAGTAAACTTAGTCAATGTATACTTTACCATGCCAAGAAATATTCTTTTTATACGGTTAAGGTCACTTTCACCTTTCAAGACTTTACCATCTCATTTTATTTCATTTTTAAGATAAGATTGATATTTTGGTAGTGGGTAATTATGAATTCAGACAAAATTTAATTAGTCTGAACATTATCTCGTGAAAATCAAGACAATTTTAAAGTTGACAGATTTTTTTTTTGGTCAATTAAAGTTGACAGATTTAATTAGCTTAAATATTACTTCGTGTAAAAAAAACGGATTAAAATTTTGTCAAAATTTGAAAGTTTTTAAAATAGTAAAGGAGAAAAATGAAGGTGGCATGTAGATGAAATTAAAGTAGATATATTGTAAAAATTAGAGAAGAGAAAGTGAACAAGTTTGAAAAATATGAAAAACAGATAAATGAGAGAATTAGAAGAAGAAATAGGAGAAAAGAGTGAAAAAGTGTGAGAGAGTGAAAAACCGTGTGAGAGTGTGAAAACGTTTGAAAAATTGAAAAGTGAAATTATTTAAATATCCTCTAATTATTTAATTGGAAAACGAATAAAATTGATATTTTTGTAGTAGGTAAATAGATATGGATAGATAGTAGATGACATACTAGTACATCTTAATTAAAAAACAATTAGATTGGTAGTTCATATTTCATAATAGTTGTCTTCTATTATGCTGTTGTTACTCCATTTTTTTTAATATTATATCAATGCTTCAAAGGTATAGTAGGGAAAAATATTTTTTATTCATTGTTATTGTACAATTAAAATAAGACAATTTTATGGCTAAAACGTCAAATAAAATTGGAGGGGGAAGCATATATAAGCAAAGATAACTAACTTAAAATGTTACTAACGATCATTGATTCAATTTTATTAATAATATTTCTTATATTTCAAACTACTGTGGCCTGCTTAGCTGCTATATTTGAGAATCTGATAAAAAAAAAAGCTATATTTGAGATTGGATGGGATATACTAATGAGAAGAGCTATCTTTCAACACTTTTTTTTATCAAACATGCTACATGCCTTGAATTTATTAAAAAGAAAGAAAAAGAAATATGATAGAAAAGAGCCCAAGAGAGACTAGATCAATACTCTTAGCAAAAAAGAAGATAAAGTCAAAACAATAATAGTGAGCCTTTAATATATCCCCCTAAACATCAACACTTATTTTATGATTGGTTGAAAGTTATGTGGGTTCTATCAATTAATGAGTCTCATTTTCAAAGTTGTGAGACCCACATGAGTTTTAGGCAATTATAAAGTCGGTGTTGAAGGGAGGGTATACTCGAGATTAATCACATGGTTTAACTAATTTATAATTGTAAAATGATATAAAGGATTTTCAAGAGAGACAATCTATTTATTGGATGACAAATGAGAAATTTGATTAACATAATAAGGATAAAATCCTAAGAAAAATGATGTACAAAAAAAATCTTAAAGAAAAATGAAAAGCCACAAGTTATTCGCTTACTTCAGATAGCATTTTTTTGCGAAGAGAATGAAGAAATCCTCGTTAAAATCTTATGAAAAAAAAACACCAATAAGGAAAAAAGTAGCACCCCAATTTTTCGAAACAAACTTTTCTTACCCCTATCCAAGAAGTAGTTCCCTAACTTAAAAAAACAATTTGCAGGTTGATCACATAGTATGTGAAGGGGAAAGCTTGTCCAACATTTTACATCGATTCCATGAATCCGATTTTTCATTTTCACAGTTCGAGGGTCTAAGGGTTGATAGCTCAGAGGTTATTGATGAAGATAACCAATTTGCCCCTACTTCCTCTTGCTCTAACACTGAGGCTACGAGCCATTCCGCAATTTCATGTCTACCCAAAGTAGCCACCACCATTGCCAACAACAAGAAGAAAACTAATAGTTTCTTTCTCTCTCTTGGCAGCAGAAGAAAGGGTGCTCCCAAGAGAGCTCCTCTATCCTAGCATAAGTTTATTCAAATATTGAAAAAAAGGTAAATTTAAATCTGCAAGGTTTAGTTATTATAAGCATCAAGTTGTGACCAAATAAATATTTGATTTTGAGTATTTTTATTAGATTTTGAGTATTTTTATTATCTTATTTGTAAATATATGTCCTTATGGTTTTATATGAGTAGGGAACTTACTCTTAATTATGATCCCTTTATCCCCCCAACACTTATAAGTTATACCCCTCTCTGTGCTTTAGTAATCACAAGAGCATTTATACCATTTTCTATTATTATCTTTGGTGGGGTTGTTGATGCCAATATGCCACCAATCTTGCACTTATAAAGAGTTTGTTCGTTATATTGATTCAATTTTATTAATAATAGTGAATATTTCTTATATATCAAACTACTGTGGCCTGCTTAACTATATTTGAGATTCTAATAAAAAAAGCTATATTTGAGATTGGATGGGATATACTAATGGAAGTGCTACCTTTCAACACTTTTTTTATCAAACATGCTACATGCCTTGAATTTAGTAAAAAGAAAGAAAAAGAAATATGATAGAAAAGAACCCAAGAAAGACTCGATCAATACTCTTAGCAAAAAAGTAGATAAAGTCAAAATAATAATAAGGAATATTTAATATATCCCCCTAAACACCAACACTTATTTTATGATTGGTTGAAAATTATGTGGATTCTATCAACTAATGAGTCTCATTTTCAAAATTGTGAGACCCAAATGAGTTTTAGGCAATTATAAAGTCAGTGTTGAAGGGAAGGTATACTCGAGATTAATCACATGGTTTAACTAATTTATAATTGTAAAATGATATAAATGGATTTTCTAGAGAGATAATTTATTTATTGGATGACAAATGAGAAATTTGATTAACATAATAAGGATTAAATCCTAAGAAAAATGATGTACAAAAAATATCCTAAGAAAAATGAAAAGCCACAAGTTATACGTTTACTTCTGATAGTTTTTTTTTGCGAAGAGAATAAATGAATCATTGTTAAAATCTTCTTATTCAAAAAAAACATCAAGAAGGAAAAAAGTAGCACCCCAATTTTTCGAAACAAACTTATCTTACCCCTATCTAAGAAGTAGTTCCTAATAGAGAAATGAACTCTCTCAAGTTAATTGCACTCTCTCAAGTTAGTTTAATTCAAGCTAGAATTGTATCCAGTAGGATTCTGCCATGTGGCAGTGATTAAATTCCTTGATTGCTGATTGTATATATGGCTGGATATGTTTACTAGTCAAGATAAGATTCATTTTGTACAAAACTCAGATTCAGATATATCAATACAGTAACACAGTTGCAACTGATTTCTCTCTCTATTATGGTATCATTCGCGATCTCGCCACCGTTCCTCGGCCGTAACTGAATCACGCTTCCGTTCTCAGCCTTCTGTTACCGGCGATGGCTTCACCGGTTGAAGAATCGGTCAATGTCAATCCTACTCCGTCCCAAACTCCATCAATTTTCCAACAAACTTCGAATGGTTCGTCTTCATTCGTCACCGGTCCCAAGCTTAGCATTAAGCTTGATGACAAAAACTTTCTGATTTGGAATCAACAGGTCTCCGGTGTGGTTGCAACTCATCGTCTTCATCGCTTTCTGGTGAGCCCTCAAATTCCTGAAAAGTTTGCTTCGGTTGAAGATCGGAACAACAACAAGGTCACTGATGCCTATGATCAATGGTTCGTTCAAGATCAGACACTGTACACTTGGTTGCTCTCCACTTTCTCCGATGTCATGCTCCCTAGGGTTCTTGAGTGTCGCCATGCGTATGAGGTTTGGAATACGATTCATCAGCACTTCAACGCACATCTCCGAGCGAAAACTCGTCAACTTCGTGCTGAGCTGAAGAGTACGAAGAAAGGAAATCGAAGCGTCACCGAGTTCATCGCTCGTATTCGTGCGATTGCGAGTTCGTTAGCGGCGAGCGGTGATCGTGTCTCCGATCATGATCTGGTTGATGTCGCTCTTGACGGACTACCTGAAGAATACAACTCTCTAATCCTCTTTGCCTTCTCCAAACCAGGTAGTCTCGATCTCACTGAACTGGAATCACTGCTCCTCGTTCAGGAAGCGCAGCTTGACAAGTTTCGTCAAGAACTTGCCACGCCAACTGTTTCTGCTAATCTGGTTCACACTAGTGAGCGTGGTGCTCACACCGCTGGTAGATTTGGTCGTGGACGCTTTGGTCGTGGCCGTGGTCGTGGTCGTGGTCCTCCTTCTGGTGATAGGCCGATATGCCAGGTCTGCAATAAGCAAGGGCACATTGCGTTGAACTGTTGGTACAAATATGATGAAGACTACACTCCACAAGCATCTCTCAGTGAAGCCTCTGAACAGGACAAAGCCTCCTCATCCAAGTCTGCAGAACAAGGCACTACACCCAAGCAAGAGCCTCCTCCACAGGCTTTGGCTGCTTACACGTCGTTTGATCCTAGTGCTGCTGAGACTTTCACCATTCCACCAGAAGTAACACAAGGTTGGTTTCTTGACACCTGTGCTTCTCTCAATTTCACTGCTATAGCTAGACACTTGCTCACAAGATCATCATACAAGCGTGGTAAATATGTATACATGGGAGATGGTCGCCCTGTTTCAATTCACGGTGTTGGAACGGCTAGCCTATACTCCAAACATAACCCCAAACTATCCTTTAAACTCACCAATTTACTCTTAGTGCCTAAGTTAACCCGTAATCTAATATCTGTTGGCCAATTCACTTATGATAACAATGTTTCTATTGAGTTTCACCCCTTTACTTGTGATATTAAATGTCAGGTATCTAAACGTGTTCTGCTTCGAGGTTATAGGACTACTGAGGGACTTTACTATCTGCCGTCTCTAGTTGCTGCTACTCCTTCATCCATTCCTGCTTCTTTGTTTGTTAATGTTGCCTCATGTTCAAGGTCTGTCTCTAGTATTCCATCTACTACTACCACTACTAGCAATGTAACTAGTTATCCGGTATGGCACCATAGGCTGGGGCATGCTAATAGCAGAGCTATACAAACTGTTTTACACACTTGTACTGATGTTACTGTTGCTAATAAAAATACATTTGAACTTTGCAAGTCTTGTGCTGTTGGTAAATCACATAGAATACACTCACCACCATCCACCACTCAATATAACACACCTTTTGATCTAGTGCACATTGATTTGTGGGGCCCTTCACCTTCCCCCTCTAGCTGTGGTTACTTGTATTACATTGCCTTTGTTGATGCTTATACTAGATACTCTTGGCTGTACTTGCTTAAACATAAATCTGATGCCATTCAGGCACTTAAACAGTTCCTTCAACTTGTTCACACACAACACAATACCACTGTAAAAGCCTTCCAAACTGACAATGGGGGTGAATTTCTACCTTTCACCAAACACCTCACTAGTTTAGGAATACAGCATCGTTTTACATGCCCTTACACCTCACATCAGAATGGTACTGTAGAACGCAAACACAGACAAATAGCAGAAATGGGACTTACCTTGCTAGCTCATTCATCCTTACCTATCACATACTGGGATCATAGTTTCACCACTGCTGTATTTCTCATCAATAAACTGCCTACATCAGCCCTTCCTACTTACATCTCACCCCATGAGGCTCTTTACAAAACTAAACCAGATTATTCCACATTAAGATCCTTTGGTTGCAGCTGCTTTCCTTTGCTTGCACCATACAACAAACACAAGTTAGATTTTCACAGTCAAGAGTGTGTCAATCTAGGTCCATCTCCACATCACAAAGGTTTCAAATGTCTAAGTCCTAGTGGTCGTATCTATATCTCTAAGGATATCATTTTTCATGAGGAGTCATTTCCCTTTCCCAGACTGTTTCCCTCCTCAGTCTCGGTCACTTCAAATGTGTCCAAATTTCCTGTCTCAAAATTACCTGTTGCAGTCACTCCTTCTCAGAGTCCCTCGCAAACTCTACCTTCTCCACCAAGTTTACCTCTTGCAAATCCTGTTCCTCCACCTACTGAACCACCGCCACCCTTGGTTGCCTTACCAAATGACTCACCGCAGCCTATACCAGCCTCACATTCACCTGTTAATCCTCACCCACCTCCAGTAACAGCACCTGTACCTGACATCCCTCCCAATCCTGTCCAACCTCATCTCTCTACCTCTGCTGATTCCAACTCTGTACCTGACCTACCTTCTGCCACCACACCCCAGTCACTTACTAAACCCAGCTCCCCTCCTAATATCCACCCTATGCTTACACGAGCTAACACTACAAAAAAAACACTAATTAGCGACGGACATTAGCGAGGGACTTGTTGTCCCTCGCAAAAAAGTCATTAGCGAGGGAATTAGCGAGGGCATAGAGCTGTCAATTTTTTTTGTCATTAGCGAGGGAATTAGCGAGGGAACTGTCCCTCGCTAATGACTGCCCTCGCTAATTCCCTCGCTAAATTTTGCTTTTTTTGATGATGGGACTCAGCGCAGGGGTTGGTAAAGGTGCAGAAATTAGCGAGGGACAGTTCCCTCGCTAATTCCCTCGCTAACGTTAACTTTTCAGAAGATGAGACAGTTCCCTCGCTAATTCCCTCGCAAATTTTTTTTTTCCTTTATATCCGTTTACACCCTCACTCTTCTTTCTCACTCACTCACTCTTCACCATTCCTCTTCCCTTCCTCTTCCCCCTTCCACTTCCTCTCACACCCTTCTTCTCTCTTCACTCTTCCAACACCACCACCACCACCATCATCACCACCTCCTCTCACACTCTTCTTCTCTCTTCACTCTTCCACCACCACCACCACCACATACCTCCTACCACTCTCACTCACTCTCTCTTACTCTTCACCACCACCAACCCACCACCCCACCACTCTCACTCTTCTCTCTTTCTCCCTCTCTCTCTCTCTCTCTCTCTCTCTCTCTCTCTCTCTCTTACTCTTCTCCTTCTCTCTCTACTCTAAACCACCCATCACCACCACCACCACGCCACCACCACACCACCACCACGCCACCACCACCACTCTCACTCCTCTCTCTCTCTTTCTCCCTTACTCTTCTCCTTCTCTCTACTCTAAACCACCCATCACCACCACCACGCCACCACCACCACCACACCACCACCACGCCACCACCACCACCACCACCACACATCACCACAAAATTAATAATATAATATAATATAATATTCATTAATTAATATATATAAAAAAAAACAAGCCATTCAGCACTGGACACGTGTCATTTTTTTTTTGAAAACTGCAGTCATTAGCGAGGGAATTAGCGAGGGAAAAAGCCGTCGCTAATTCATGCGCATTTACCAACCCCTGCAACTGAGTCCCATCACCTGAAAAGCTGCAGTCATTAGCGAGGGAACTAGCGACGGCATAGTCCCTCGCTAATTAGCGAGGGATCCAACTTCCCTCGCTAATCCCATTTGCGAGGAGGGAATTAGCGAGGGAACCAGTCCCTCGCTAAGTCCCTCGCAAATGACCATTAGTGAGGGAATCGGGTCATTTTGCGAGGGAACTGTCCCTCGCTAATGACTAGTTTTTTTGTAGTGTAAAACTGGCCACCTCAAGCCTAGAGTGTTCCTCACCCATGTTGAACCCACCTCTGTCAAAGAAGCTCTATCCCAACCTCCTTGGCTAGCCGCCATGAAACTTGAATATGAGGCACTGATGGCCAATAAAACTTGGACTCTCACTCACCTTCCACCTAACCGTAAGGCTATTGGGTGCAAATGAGTATTTAGAGTGAAAGAGAATCCGGATGGCACAATCAATAAATACAAAGCAAGACTTGTTGCCAAGGGATATAACCAACAAGCTGGCCAAGACTACGGTGAAACGTTTTCACCAGTTGTCAAACCAACCACCATTAGATTAATTCTAACCTTGGCCCTAACTCATAAGTGGGATGTTCAACAAATAGATATTAATAATGCCTTCATAAATGGGCATTTGGAGGAGGACATATATATGGTTCAACCACCAAGATTCCAAGCTGCTGATAAGTCACTTGTTTGCAAGCTCAATCGGTCCCTGTATGGCCTTAAACAGGCTCCAAGGGCATGGTATGAGACCTTGCACAAAGCCCTCATCATGTTTGGCTTTCATCACAGTCAATGTGATCATTCCTTGTTTGTCTACAATATGAAGGGGATTCACTTGTATGCTCTAGTGTATGTAGATGATATTCTAATAACTGGGAACTCCACTACATTGATTCATGATTTAATCTGCAAGCTCAATACTCAGTTTGCTTTGAAACATCTTGGGAGACATGAATACTTTCTGGGTTTGGAAGTAAAATACTTGTCTGATGGTTCTATGCTTCTTACTCAAAGTAAGTATGTGCAAGACCTTCTGATCAGGGCCAAGATGCTGAACTGCAGCTCCATGCCAACTCCTATGGTTGCAAATGTGAAACTGAGTTGTTTTGGGACTGATAAACTCACTGATGCTTCACTGTACAGATCAATAGTTGGGGCACTGCAGTATATCACTCTCACACGGCCTGATATTGCCTACAGTGTAAATAAGGTCTGCCAGTTCATGTCTTCACCCCTTGACAGCCATTGGAGAGCAGTGAAACGCATCTTAAGATATCTCAGTGGCACATCTGGCTATGGTTTGTTATTGCAGGCAGCTCCAACTGATGTTCCTTACTCTCTAAGGGTGTATTGTGACTCAGATTGGGCTAGTGATACAGATGACAGACGCTCTACCTCGGGTACTTGCTTGTTCTTTGGGCCCAACCTGATTTCTTGGAGTTCAAAGAAGCAATCTCTAGTTGCCAGATCAAGTGCAGAGGCCGAATATAGGAGTATGGCAAATGCCACTGCAGATCTGTTATGGGTTCAGTCCTTACTTGCTGAACTGCACATTCCAACTCAGACACCACAGCTTCTCTGTGACAACCTGAGTGCTGTGATGCTTTCTCACAACCCCATTCTCCATGCTAGAACCAAACATTTGGAGTTAGACATTCATTTTGTGAGAGAAAAGGTTGCTGCCAAGAAGCTTCTGGTGCAGCATATCCCTGGAGTAACTCAGATTGCAGATGCCCTTACAAAGCCTCTGCCCTCAGCCAGCTTCTGTGATTTCCGTTTCAAACTCAAAGTTGTTAGCTACACCACACAACGTTTAAGTTTGAAGGGGGAGTAATAGAGAAATGAACTCTCTCAAGTTAATTGCACTCTCTCAAGTTAGTTTAATTCAAGCTAGAATTGTATCCAGTAGGATTCTGCCATGTGGCAGTGATTAAATTCCTTGATTGCTGATTGTATATATGGCTGGATATGTTTACTAGTCAAGATAAGATTCATTTTGTACAAAACTCAGATTCAGATATATCAATACAGTAACACAGTTGCAACTGATTTCTCTCTCTATTAGTTCCCTAGCTTAAAAAAAACAATTTGGAGGTTAATCACATGGTATGTGAAGGGGAAAGCTTGTCCAACATTTTTACATCGATTCCATGAATCCGATTTTTCATTTTCACAGTTCGAGGGTCTAAGGCTTGATAGCTCAAAGGTTATTGATGAAGATAACCAATTTGCCCCTACTTCCTCTTGCTCCAACAGAGGCTACGAGCCATTCCGTAATTTCATGTCTACCCAAAGTAGCCACCACCATTGCCAACAACAAACAAGAAGAAAACTAATGGTTTCTTTCTCTCTCTTGGCAGCAGAAGAAAGGGTGCTCCCAATAGAGCTCCTCTATCCTAGCATAAGTTTATTCAAATATAAAAAAAAAGAAGCTAGGTAAACTTAAATTAGCAAGATTTAGTTATTATAAGCATCAAGTTGTGACCAAATAAATATTTGATTTTGAGTATTTTTATTATGTTATATGTAAATATATGTCCTTAAGGTTTTACTCCTATATGAGTAGGGAACATTCTCTTAATTATTATCCCTTCACCCCCGACACCAACACCACCATTCTCTGTGCTTTCATAATAGAATGAGCATTTGTACCATTTTTCATTATTATCTTTGGCGAGGTTGTTGTTTTGTTGATGCCAATATGCCACCCATTTTGCATCTTATGCATGTGTAAAAGACAGAGAATATTTATTTATTTCATTTAATAAAAGATAAATGAAGAATTCACTTAATGTAACAAGGGTAAAAGTAAGATACAGAATGAATCACACTCTAAGTTATAAGTTCAATGTTACTTTAAATAGTGTTTTCAAAAAAATGCTATAAGATAGTGAAAAACACTATAAGTTATTCGTGCTAAACACTTATAAGCTATCAAACTAGTTCTTTTTGTCGTGAGTTTTGAACTTCATGAAGGATTATTTAAAGTGATATACAATATTGTAGTTTTTATTAGCAAACGGGAAAAATAGCATATAATAATTAGTTGTTGGTAATAGAAAACAATCGGATAAGGTCGTAATATTGGGAATAAATTTGTGATTAAACCAATGGCCATTCTAATATATATATATTTTTATCAAATATACTTAAAATCATCTTTCATGGAAAGCATTTTTAAATTCAAAATATATTTGTGTATTGAGGGTGACCGACCTGGCTACTAAATGACTAGTCACAATTTAACCTAAAGGTAAGGTCCACTATTGGCCCAAATTTTGGCTATATAAAGAGGGCCCCCTCTTAAGGTAACAGTAACATCTCTTATTCTTAACACACCATTACGCCATTGTGACCTGACTTTGGCATTTGAGCGGCCTTGTAGGTACAACCCATCGGTGACACCACCACATCGGAGACCAGTAGAACCACTATCCTCAACCTACTCCAACACCCCTGTATCTACACAAGTACAATTTGTAAAAGATAATTTTGATAAATAGAAAATGATTGCAATTTTCTTATGGTATCCACAGATGTGCAAATTGGAGAATTTGCACGAAATCCACACATTCGAGCCCAAACTTATGCTTGACGTGAGCCGACACCCTTCTTAAGTTGTCTTACACGCTCAATTTCCATGAGAGTCGAGTAGTGTGAGACTTCTCATTTTTGAAAACAATCATTGGTCCTTTATTGTTACTCCTCCTTTTTTAGGTCTACCCTTTTTAGTAATATCTTTGTCCTTTCTCTTGAACTAAGTTCGAGGACCCATATCTAGAGAGTCCTTTTTTCCTTCTATAGAATTGATTAAGAGTCGTTGGTAGTGAGACAGAGGGCTAACGTCAAGCCTAGCAAGTGTTGGTGCACCTTGGTCGTCGTTAACCACCAACTCCAAGGTTTTCTCAGTTGCCATCTTTGGACTAGTAGACTCCAACGTCTCTCTACATTGTTCCTGTTTCTGACCATATTTCCCATATCTGAATCATATCAAATGCAACCCCTCACACTCCAAATTCAAACTTGATATGTGACAAGAGATGTTTTTCAAGATCAGGTTCCACACAAATTCGAGCAAACTTGCCTCTGTCGTGGATAAACGTTAATTTGTCAACCTTCAGCATCGTCCCTAGGGCAGATCTAATCCTTTTAAAAAACTATTCATTGTAGAGTTCTACTGGAAGCGTAGGGATTTGAACCCATACTGCTACTCACTTTCCCACCATCGATGTTAAAGAGAAGAAAGGTTTCCCTCTTCCTTTGCACTACCGAATTAATAAACCACAAGTTTCCACGACCCCTCAATAAGGCATGCCTGTAATCCTCAAACGAATAAAGGCAGACTAAGAAAAAGTTATGTGCCATATCCGTAATTTTCAAAGAAGAGTTCCTTTGCCAATTCCTTTTGAGATTATCTTTCGGCATCCAAAAATTCATCATTTTTCCCAAGACCTTTACAATCAATGTGTTCTCATCCATACGATCACCCCAACACTCTTCTTATTCACTTTCCTCTCCAAACACATTTACCAAGACTTCTTTAAAAGTTGTGGGAGACCGACTATGTAACAGCCCAGGTCCAACGCATTGGCCACCCCCGCACTATTACCTCATGGTTTTCTCTACCCCTCTTGTAGAATTTTTGCCTTCCGTGGGAATCGAACCTTGCACCTGAGGCATAAGTGCAAGTTAAACACACCTCCCACTACCAATTGAGCGCGCGCTCAATTGGTAGTGGGAGGTGTGTTTAACTTGCACTTATGCCTCAGGTGCAAGGTTCGATTCCCATGAAAGGCAAAAATTCTACAATGGGGGTAGAGAAGACAGTGATGTAATAGTGCTGGGGTGGCCAATGCGTTGGACCTGGGCTGTTACAGACTACCCCCTCACCTTTCAGTAATTCACCATCAGACTGAAACCATTCGTCAACAGATCCATCCTTTGGACTTTTAATCTTCTTGCTACTTCTCAAGAGGAGATCTTCTCTTGAGTAGATGGGTAATAGAATTTAATTTGCATACACAATAAGTGTGTGGGCTTTTACAAACCACTGCCAAACACAATTCATGGAGTGATTGGTTACTAATTGACAAATTAGTGGTTACCAATTGACCAATTTTTCTTTAATGATGTGTCGCCATGTGATTAGTAGATAATGTACAACATCCATGCACCTATCATGTATGTATATAAATTGAATCCTTTAATTTAACCATCCATGCATGCATGCATGTGTTGGAAATTAGGAATTATTATTATATTTTATTTTTTTATTCTAGTACACATAACATAATAGTGCGGAGTCACCCAAGAAAAAAAGTAAAAAAAAAAAGAAAAAAGAAAATAGGGGAAGCAAAATGGGCACACCCACATGTCTGTTGAGGGGAAGAGCAGCAATAGGGGGCGGAAGTAATTGGAGTTGGTGCGAACCCAGAATCGGGAAACAAACCATTATTAGCTTGCGTGATTTATCAACAAGGGGAAACCCCTTCTCGTTGTGTTGTTCTTGGTCGCCATTAACGACAGTAGTTTCTTCAATGCCTTACGAGAAGGAACTCGCCGCTGCAAAGAAAGCAGCCACTCTTGCCGCTCGTCTCTGCCAGGCATTACCCTCTCTCTTCCCTTTATTGAAACCTAATACAATTGCTGATATAATAGTTATGGATATTCATTCTTGCTTCTATTTTATTGTATGGTTGATGTAGAAAGTGCAAAAGGCTCTATTGCAATCCGATGTCCACTCCAAATCAGACAAAAGTCCCGTCACTGTCGCTGATTATGGTTAGTTCTCTAGTTACTCTTAGAAAGCGCTTATTTTTCTTACAATGGCTCTTAATTACAAGCTAATTGTAGTTGTATGATTACTAAGCACAACCACCGCTATTGCATCTGGATAAGTAGAAGCTGAAAATGTTGAAACTTTTTCTTACATGAAATCATCTAGCACTACTTTTTTTGGAAGTCTTATTGACCCACACTAATCTCAGCCACACACTTTTTCTTCTATTCACAAGGAAGAAAAACCTAGCTCTTCCCCATTTAGATCAACTGGCATTGGTATGAAATATGAAAGAATATTGAGAATTCGTGGTTTTAACAAATAGAATGGATAGTAATAACTCTAACACTGTTACACTAATCTTTCTCCATGGTAAAAGTTGATACTTCAAATTTTGTAATGGTAATAGAAATTCTTATTTATGCCTTTCCTTTCTTTTGTTATGTCTCTATACTTGTCACTTGATGGATAACCGGGAGACATACTCTTTATAGGCAAAGATGGGGAGGGATTTTCATTAAGCATTTTGAGGAGACTCCTTGCCAAGAGTCATGTCCCTTAACTTGAGCATCAAACAATATATCCTTTCAGTTAATGATTAAACGGTTTTAAACCCTCAATATGTATTTGACGTACTCACACATGAGACATTTCTTATAGAACAATGGGAAATGATGTGCAATTTTTAGTAGTCTTTTTATACTTTTTGTGTTTTATTTAGATGAATAATATGGGTTTACTGATCAAAACGTTTCCTGCATGTTGTATAGTTTATCAGCTTCTGTTAATCAAATGTTCACATATGCTATCAAAAACCCGTTGATTTTATTTCTATTTATTTTGTTCAAAGAAAATATCGTTCCTCATCCTCATTATAACATGTGAAGTGCGAGTTTACATAGTATAACTTGTGTTGCTTACATGTGGTTTTCAGGTTCACAGGCCTTGGTCAGCTTAATACTTGAGAAAGAACTTCCTTCTGAACCATTTTCATTAGTAGCCGAGGAGGTGAAATTGTAACTCTTACAGATTTCTTGGACATGCAGAATCTGCTTTCTTTTCTTAAAATCCAGTTTTTGAACTCTAGGATTCAGGGGATCTTCGGAAAGAAAGTGGCCAGGATACACTGAAGCGTATTACAGATCTTGTCAATGATACTCTGGCTAATGAAGGATCATCTAGCTTTTCCACTTTAACAACAGATGATGTCCTTAAGGCCATTGATAATGGCATGTCAGAAGGTGGTTCTGTTGGCCGGCACTGGGTTCTGGATCCAATAGATGGCACTAAAGGGCAAGTTTCTTTCTTTCAAATAAATTTGATATTATGGTATGAAATATGAATAATGTTTTTTGCATGCCTAAGCTTCATTTGTTCGTCTTCCTGAAAAAATGGAATCTTCATGCAGAATGGATTTGTTTGTTATAATAATATCTCATGATAAATATATGAGATTTCTCTTGTATTATAGATCTTTATTTTGTACTAGGAATGCAGTGATTATTCACCAACTTATTTTGGTTAGACTGTAAGGACAAAAACGTGTTGGATTTGATTTACTGTTACTTTCAAACAAATTAAAATTATAAAGATGGTTTTAATTTTGACGATGTGACATTATTATCTACTACCGGATATGTTGAAATTGACAATGTGGTTTGCCTAGAAAACTTCAGGTTGGTGAAAACTGGAATCTCTGATCATGTTAAATATGGATTCGGTATATTTATATGGAGAGAGTGAGACTGAAACGATAAAAAATTTCCTTTACTCATCAAAAATTCAAAATAATTACACACTTCATTGAATAGTTCCTTTTCTATGCTAATTTCCTAATTTACAATCTTTATGTTTATACTATTTGCTTCACTTGCATGGTCACTGTGCTATCATCGTGCTTTTGAGTCACGGAGTAACCCTTACTTGTGAGATGACATTATAGGTTCGTAAGAGGAGGCCAATATGCCATAGCATTAGCTCTGCTACAGGGAGGGGAAGTTGTATTGGGTGTCTTGGCTTGTCCAAATCTTCCACTGGCTTCCATTGGCGGTAATCAGCAGCATTCTTCTTCTAATGAAGTTGGTTGTCTTTTTTCTGCTAAAGTTGGTGATGGAGCATATATGCAGGCACTGGATGGTTCTACACAAACTAGGGTACTTGTGCTTCTAGAATGTTATTTTACATGAAAATTTTGCTGATGTCCTTGACATCTGTGTTATGACCAATTGTCTTGTTATCATCATCCAGGTGCATGTCACTTCTGTTGATAATCCAGAAGAAGCATCATTTTTTGAATCTTTTGAAGCAGCACACTCCTCACATGATTTGTCCAGTTCTATTGCACAAGTAATGCTATCTCCGTTGTCAACCTTTTGCTCTCTTTGTTGCTTTTTCTTTTACTTTTTGCATTTTTAGCTTTAATCTGCAGACAGACTTGAATATGATAACTTCATGAACAGAAACTCGGTGTCAAAGCACCGCCGGTCAGAATTGACAGTCAAGCAAAATATGGAGCTCTATCCAGAGGAGACGGGGCTATATATTTGCGTTTCCCCCACAAAGGATACCGTGAAAAAATATGGGATCATGCCGCTGGCTATATTGTTGTGAGTGGTGCGTAATTTTCTTTCTCTTGTCTCTTGGGTTATGAGCTATTTCCTTTTGTCCAATTTTTCAGCTAGTGTGTGCAAGAAATTGGCTTGTTTTTCTTAGTAAGCATGCTCTACTTGCAAAAACGACTAACCAGACCCGGGGCTTGTCGGGGCTTGTTTGATTGTGTTCTTGTTTTCTTTTTAAAAACTAGTCTATAAAACAAATTTTGCAAAATTGTTTTTCAAAACAAAACAAATTCTATTAGCAAAATTAGTTTGAAAACAATTTTGAGATGAGTAAATTATAAAAAAAACCTTGCTTGATGAATTTGCTTTGAGATATGCTATTCAATGGTTGGCAATGGCTTGATGAATTTGACAACGGTTGCATCTTATGGTATGCTATTCAATGGCTACACTATATAACGTGCTTAGTTTTCACCAATGTAACCGTGTCATAATTCCTTACATATCTACGGTACCGCTGAATAATTGTATTGATTTCAATCACTCCTTATGTTTAATTTGTCTTTATCACGTTTCTTCCATTTTTCATTATCGACTTTGTTTACTTTATTATTTATGACGTATCTGTTTTATGGTAATAAGCCAAAGGTAGGAAAAAGAAGTTGAGTGTGCTAGTCTCTTCTGTTGCCCACATAAAAGGGGCGATAGTTTGGACTTTTTTGGAGGTTATAATTTTACCTACATAGTTTGCACCTTATATGTAGCTCATAAGTTGAATGTGCTCGATATAATGAAGATTGATCGCTCTCATGGCAAGTTATATGCCAACGTTTATCGCGAATTACATACTCATTGAGATTAAAACAGAAAAATGTGACTTCCATTGATTGTTGCAATATTTAGGCTCCTGTATAGTAAAAGAGGTTTGTGTGGATTGTGTCTTCTACTTCTAATATTGTATACTTGATTCTTTAACAATTAAACTTGCGCAGAGGCTGGAGGTATTGTCAGCGATGGTGCTGGGAACCCTTTGGACTTTTCAAAAGGAAAGTATCTTGATGTTGTTTCTGGTATTATAGTTACCAACCAGAAATTGATGCCTTTGCTTTTGAGAGCAGTTAAAGAAGCACTCAACGAGAAAGCTTCATCCTTGTGATATCCTTTGAGCGTATGATTCTATTACCGAGTTTGCTTTGTTGTCTGCTTAAGTTATATGGACCTTCCACCTCAATCTAGTGCTATATTTCATACGCAATGTAAAATGTAATGAAGTAAAGCACGTGATTGGACTTCTGGGATGTTTTTTTTTTAATTTTTATATCAGACCTCTGTCCTGGTTTTTGCTTCTATCGCCTTCAAGATTCTCGTAATTTTAAGCTCAAGTTGGAAGACCCTTTTCTCATATTTTCTCTCTCTTAAATGCACCTCTGTTAATATAGACCTTTATTTAAAACATCAGTTTGATAACTAACTCCTCTGGATTAACTTGTTAGAGATGATATTATTCAAAAAATAACGCAAAACATTCGTGAAAATTGGGATAACAAGGAAACGTTGGCACTTGGCAGTGTCATCATGTATACAAGCATATATGAACTTTGAAGCTTCCAATTATTGACTCTTGTATGGCTTGAAATGATATTATTATGCTATGGATGATTCTGAAATTAAATAATAGTTAGTTGGGAGAATTGTAAGTGTTAATGCAAATATCAAGTCGCACTTGGACTATGAACTTGTTTAGATTGACTTATTTTTGAGCTTATGAAAAAAAACTTATATAAATAAATTTTTATGTTCTTTCAAAAGTTCTAAGTAATGAAAATTGTATCTTAATAAGTTGTTTTTTCATAATTATTCGACAAACTTATGAATAATGCATAAAAGCTTATTTATTTGCATAAGTAGTTTTGCATAAGCTCAAAAATAAGTAAATCCAAACTGACTCTATGTAAAATTGTCAAGAGTGAGCATCCGAGGAAAAATGTTAAAAGAGAGTTTTATTTTATTTTTTTGACAAGGAAAGAGTTTTATTATTACTCTTTAAATATAAAAAATTGTCAATGGTAGGAGAACATGAGAATGGAGGAGGGGTAATTGGAAATTTAGGCCAGTAGGCCATCACATGGCAAGATATCTCATTATCTTATTATATTGAAAAAATCAAAAGCATATCCGTGTATATATTGGGCATATTATTTGGTCTAACTCCATCCATGCTAATCAGTATCACACCGTTACTTTTCAATACTGTATGCTCCGGTCGGTAGCGAGTAGAAGGTAAACTATCAAAACATAAGTATTAAAATAAAGGTAATCAAAACCGGACCGGACATTAAACCGGAAGAGGTGGCGGTTCAGGGGTTCTTGGGTTCAACTGGTTGAACCGGGGGTTCAACCGGAATTAATTAAATATATTATTTAATATTTTTATTACAATATATAAAAACCATAATACCCAAAATTTCACACCACAAACAATTAAATTATGCTTAACTTAGGCTCAACAATATAATATCCAAGTCATTAGTTAAAGTTACACATAAAATTGGTAGGTATAAAAAAACTCAAAGTTTGACATGTTTAAAAAATATATATTTTAATGCATTATTTAGAAAGAATCTAATGTCGCTTTATTTAGAAAAGATCACATCATGTAAGAAAATTGCAAACAATGAAGCTAATGTTGTTGAAAGGTGAATATCTAGTCCCACATCGGATGGCAAATAAGAAGAATGAGCTGTGTTTCTCTATAAATAGAGCTAGAGTGTGCACAGCAAAATATAAGTGAGATTCTTGGCTTTCATAATATATAAAATATATAAATAGAGCCCTGACACTCATTTTGTTTTACAAAAAATAGTTTAAATTTTTTTATTTCAGTTAAAAAAAAAAATAATAAAAAAAAAAAGTCATTTCTCAGAACCGGTTTCTGGCCGGTTCTTGACCGGTTCTTGACCGGTTCTGGCCGGTTTTCCCGGTTCTTGACCAGTTTTCCGGTTTTTCCACCGGTTCTGCGCGTATCCGGTTCTGTGGTCCAATTGGACCGGACAGGGGTCCGGTTCCCGGTTCAACCGGTCGGACCGGCCGGTCCGGTCCGGTTTTGATTACATTGATTAAAATATAACGAGCTTGCTTGAAGATGAAATTTTCCGCTTTTAGATACTTATCAAACAATCTTGTGTTCACAAATAAAATGTGTCCTCAAGTACGGCTTATCATTAGAACTAAAAAACTGAACTGAACTGTCGAACTGAATCGAACCGAATTAAACCAAATTTAATTGAACTTTTTATAACAGTTTAGAATCGAACTATTATTTCAGAAACAGTTCACTAACTGAACTGTTAAGTTCGGTTTGGTTAGTGAACCCAACGAACTGTTAACTGTTAAGGCTACCAGACTGAAACTACCAAACACCTAATAATCAACCAAATTCTCTTTAAAATGGAAAGATTCAAATGCATGAATGGCATCAGAAAACCATCAGAGACAACCAATAGATGAATCCGACCGAAATATGCTTCACCACCATGTTTAGTATTGCTTGCATCTCAGCGTTGTTCACTGCATATTTGACATGGAAGCTTGAGTTTTTTGTGTTTTGTTCTCAGTTGAAAAAGAAGATGAAGTACTGTATAGAACTAAGCTCAAATGCTTTTCACCGGGATCATTGAGATGGAAGCATAGTGACCATTAGATCTGGTTCACGCATAACTATTTGGAAGGCTTGGATTTCTTTAATTTTGTTTCTTTGATGTGACTTGTTAATAGCTTATATTATTTAGTAGTAAAAATAAATATCATTACTAAATTTGTTGGCCTGTTAATGCTTTCTCTTTCCACTGGCCACATGTTTTACCAAGTTGACAAGTCTTGACACGTTTTACCAACTACTAGTTTTATCAAGTCTCTTCTTCAACTCTTCTCAATTTTAAGTTGCTGTAGTTTAATTTTCTTTAGGGGCAGTTCAGTTTTCTTGAAAAGAACCGTTTGGGCATTTTTAATAACAGTTTGGGCAGTTTGATCTAAATAGTTCTGACTCAACAATTAAAAAAAGTTCAAAATTTAAACCGTTCGGTTCGAATTCGAACTGTGGAACCGAACTGTTAAAACGGTTCAGTTCAGTTCGGTTCGGTCGAACTGTTTAAACAGTTCGATCCAGTTCGATGCGGTTCTCCTTAAAAACTGAACCATGAAGAGACCTATCCTCGTGGACCGTGATGGTGGCCTGGTGGGTACTCTTTTTTTTTTAGATAAGCTGGCCTGGTGGGTTACTTGAATTATAGTAATTTTTTTTGGAAGTGTTCGGGATGAGACCTCAATAACATCTGTAAGGAACTATTTTATTGGTCTTTATGAATTAGAGAACAGGAAACAAGTGTCAACATCAACAAATAGTACTAGTTTTTTTGGGTGTGGTGGGCACAACAAATAATTTGTAGTTTCGTAACTTGTAGAAGGTATTATTGGTTTTAGAATATCATAATTTATTAGGTTTAATAAAATTGCAACGAATCTTGACTTAAGAATGCGAGATTGATTACTTTTTAACCACTAGATGTAGTCATCAAACTACTAAAAGTAACAAATTAAAAACTACTAGTAGTTGAAAGATGAAATAGTGCTAATGTAACTTTCTATTCAATTAATTGAAAGCGCATATTTCTTATATGTTGGTTGAAGCAAATTAGAGGTGAATTACAGCATTGGTATGAAGTTGATCGTGAGAAAGAAGATGTGAGGGAGGGATATTTAAGTCATTAGACGTAAATGAATGAAGTGAGGTGGTTACTGATTTGATTCTTGTCTTCATCGCCTCTGTTTCCCTGTCGCTCGCCATAACCAACAAACAAACTATACATTAACACCAACAACAGCACTCAACTCAACTTCACTTCACAGAAATTTGAGATCTGAAATCGAAGAGAAACATGAGGGAACCGTCTTCGGTAGGATTCGAAGGCAACGGCGTCGTTTCTCCACCTCCTCAAGCGCTTCTCGAGAGACTCAAAGATTATGGTCAAGAAGACGTTTTCGCCCTCTGGGATGAGCTTTCCCCTGAGGAGCGCGACTATCTCGTCAAGGACATCGAGGTAATTTCCTTACGATTCACATTCACTCTCGATTCAATAACAAATTCTAGATTTGCAATTCAGTCTTATCTCGTTTTTCATTTACGGATTATTTTGATTTCTGAAGAACGAGGATTTGGATTTTCGTTTTGTTCAATTAGTCTGTTTCGTTTTACAGAGTATAGATCTCTCGAGAATTGATCGGATTATTCGGTGTTCATTGCGATCTCAAGGTTTTGTTTCGTTTAATCGAATCGAATTTTTCTCTCTTCGTGTTTTGCATGTTTATGATTGTGCTGAGTTGTGTTGTTGATTGATAATGATGGTTGCCTTGCAGGGTTGCCGGCAGCTGCGATTGAACCTGTGCCGGAAAGCAGTGTGTCGAAGGTGGAGGAGAGAAGCCAAGAGGAACGAGAAAGATGGTGGAAAAAGGGGTTGAAGGCTATTTCAGACGGCAAGTTAGCTGTCTTGCTTTTATCCGGTGGCCAGGTATCTTTGAAACTGTCTTGGATGATGATGATGAACGCATACACATAAACGTGACTTTTTGTTTAAGAAATGATTAGAAGATTATAATAATGGTGTGTTATTCGATGCCAGCAACATATTTTAGAATCTCATTTGACATGCAATTGTGCTTTTTGATTTTTGGTTTTTATGAGAAAGTTACATTAAGCGGGGCATTATTTATGTACCGACGACGATGATAAAGATAACAAGCAATATGATTTGTCCATATATTTTTTCTATCGACATTATTTTGTTATAATGTCTTCCCTTTTTGGGAATGTAGTACTCCATTAGATTAGATTAGAGACAAGTTAAAATTCGGGACTCTTCCATTTTTTATTTTCTTTTGGTCCGTGGGACTCTTCCATTTTTATTGTCCCTAAAAAGCAACATCATTTGGTGAAAAGATGTGATAGTGTAAAAGTAGATGCTTTCCCCCTTTAGAAAACTTCAATATACTAATCTAATCTGCTTTGAAGTGTTATACAGTACTAGTTGTAGTGTCTTCTTTTTTGTTTTTGTTTTCAGTTAAAATAATAGGCAATTGAGTATGATAAAGTTGCTTTATGGTTGGAGGATCTGGAATGGGAGAAAAATAATCAACTTATTTTTGGTTGTATACTTGTATAACCACTTTAAAGTGGGGCCACAATGCCACATAAGCCTTAAGCAATCTTTTTACAATTCATCTAATTTTTACTTCAATAGTACAAAAATAAACAACACTTAAGCAACCTATTTTTTTAGATTAAATCAACTATTATTATCTATTACCTTTATTAAAGAAAGGTACTGAATCACGTTTCTGTTTGCTTTGAATTATAAAAGTATTATTATTTTATTTATAAGCATACCACTGTACTGTTGCTTCTACAAGCAAGTTTCACTTAACTTTAGCTAGCAACACTTACACGAATGCAGCCTCCGGCGCTAGTTTTTCTTATTGTTGAGTTGCAAACTTTTAGCAACATTGTAAGCAATAAGTGCTGGAGTTGCTCTTACCGTCCTCTTCATCTCCTCGGATTCTAACAAAACGGCAAACGGTGCAAAATGTCATTTGGTTAATGGTATCAACAATATATCATGATGTTTGAAACAATTAAATTTTAATCCTTGCTTATTTCCAGTCAGAACAAAAATCCTTGCTCATTTAAATTCTCCAGTGTTTTTTAAATTTGTTCCTAGATTTTCAATATAATGAAAATAATTAGTTTATTTGTAATATGATCTCGTAGCTGAAAGAACTAATAGAGTTTTTAAATGCTCATCTGAATAAAGTACCGCTGAGATATCCAGATATTATTATTTTTAGTTATTTTTGTCATTATGTCTATCATCAAATCATCGTTAATATTGTTATTATTTTTATATTATATTATAATATAATTATAGAATAATATACTATACTATATAAAGATTATATATAATTTTAATATATATATATATATATATATATATATATATATATGTATTTAACATATTTAATATATATATATATATATATATATATATATATATATGGGTATTTCTGTTTTTTGAGCAGTTGTTTTCCTTTGATGGTTTTATGAGTAACAAAATTTTGAAGTTTTGTCCTGTATCTTAGCTGTGTTGTCCCATGGCCAATTTTTAGAATAAATTTTAGCAAATCAAATGAACCCTTAATTTACTTTGATAGTTATTTTCAATGGACCTGATGCACATGGATTATTTTATGTTGCAGTCTCCCTTTTAAATTGCTAATTGTCAATTCTTTACCTGTTTGGCTGACTTAAGAATGCCTGAATACTATAAATGCAGGGGACTAGGCTTGGAAGTTCAGATCCAAAAGGATGTTTCAGTGAGTGTTCTCTTTTGATGTTGCAATTGAAAGCATATTATTGAAGCTCAAGTTTCTTCAGTTGGCTTGTGTTTCTGTTAACTACTCCATTAACTACTAGGAAATTCATAAAATTCCATATAATGTTATAATAATTATTATCTGTTTAAACTCTTAACCTGTAAAGCACTGAGACAGACACAAACACCGGACACTGACATGGATACGTAAAAGACAGCATTGATTTTAATTTGAAAAATGGAAGTAATTGAATGTCGGTGTCCGACACGACACACGTTGGACACCGGACACGTCTTCAACCTGAAGTATCCGTTCTAAGGAGCTCTTAACGAAGTATGATAAATTATGACTATTCACTATCCATTGTATTAATCATTTGGTAGAGGTCTGATGCATGGTTCTGGGCCTTAAATGAATTTGTTTTGTTCTTCTAAATAAATGTTAAGTGTATTCATTAGGAAATTCATAAAATTCTGTATAATGTTAAAACAATTACTGTCTGTTTAAGCTCTTAACAAAGTATGATAATTTATGACTATTGACTACCCATTGTATTAATCATTTCCAACTCCAAGAGATCTGTTGCATGGTTCTGGGCCTTTAAAAATTTTATTTTGTTATTTTAAAAAAATTGTTCAGTGTATTATTTTTTCTTCCATTTGTTTTCGCTATGTGTGGGTTTTACGTTTAATGATGTTTATAACTTGCACACTGTCTATTTTTGTACTCCTCCCTTCTATAGATCATTCTAACTTGAACCCATGGTAGAATGTAGATGCTTTTTCCAAACAAACAAGCTTGGAACGACTAACTAAGCTTCTATTTAATATATGAATTTTTTTAATTCTAAAGCTTCGGGTTAGAAAAAAGAACATACTACTCATCATGGAGAAGCAGAAAGGTGAGGTGGCTATTGAATGTTGGGCATCCAAGTTAATATTTACATGTAAAAATAGAAGGCATCTGAATGCTTCTGATTAGACTACCGATATTTATGAATACTAAGTGCATTTCCTCTAATCTGCTTGAATTCTCTTCCCTTTTGTCTTGCCAAAATTTGTGTTAAGTGTGACTTCTAAATTGTATTAAATTAGCTAAAGGATAGTATGCATTCGTTTGACATTTGTATAAACCTTCCTTTATTTATTTATTTATTTAATAATTTTTTATATGTATATTGTGATATTTTTTGCCCTTATATAGTGCTTTGTATTAATCATGAAATATATCTTTTATTTATGTGTTTTCATATTTTATTTTAGATATTGGACTTCCATCTGGAAAATCACTTTTTCAACTTCAAGCCGAGAGGATTTTGTGTGTACAGAGATTAGCTGCTCATGCTAAAAATGAGAGTAAGTTTCATTTGTCTTCTTAGTTCAGTTTGTTCATGCATCAACCTATGTGTTTCTAACATCAGTTTTTCTATTGCAGGTTCTGCTTCATCAGTGCAAATACACTGGTACATTATGACTAGTCCATTCACTGACGAGGCAACA
The DNA here is from genome assembly GCA_039519185.1 of Astragalus membranaceus. Taxonomy (NCBI): domain Eukaryota; kingdom Viridiplantae; phylum Streptophyta; class Magnoliopsida; order Fabales; family Fabaceae; genus Astragalus; species Astragalus membranaceus. Next base: position 160,202,098 of record CM076850.1, read on the forward strand.
CGTAAATTCTTTGAAAGTCATAAATTTTTCGGCCTTGAAGCAGAACAGGTAAATGTCTTTAAACCTTTTTCTTGTACTACTAGTATTTGTTTGTTTTTACAATGTTTTGCTTACTTAGACTCACCACTCTGGTATAGGTTACCTTTTTCCAGCAAGGGACCATCCCCTGTGTTTCCAAGGATGGTAGATTTATTATGGAGACTCCATACAAGGTATGTTTCATGCTCTCCCTTTTATTTCTTAAGTTTTAACTGTTTCATGGGGTATTTGTTATCCTCCTTATCTGTATTATTCTTTCTATTCGATAAATCCATCCATTGTGATAGAACATTTTTTGGTTCCAGCAAATTTTGTTGTTGGATTGTTTAAATAATTTGGTTTTAAAAGGAAGGAATTATTCAAAAATGAGGATTGCTGGGGGGGAAAGGCACATTACAGATAGTTTGAAATTATTAGGGAGCATGCCAGGCTCCCTCGGGCACAACATTTCTTTTTAAAAAATAGCAAATGCTGCTGACTAAGACATTTAAATAACAAATATGCCTCTGATTAAGACACTTAAATAATAATAATAATAGGAAATAATAAAAAAATACTTTATTTTCCTTCTCTCCCTACCCCGTTTTTCAATTATTTTAAGGCCTTTAATGAATCTAATTATGAAATGGGCACCTGGGGATGATATTATTTGTTTACAACTTCTGGCGTTGCCTATCTAATTTTAGCTCTATTTTGCTACATTAAAAACCTTTAGCTCCTTTATTTTTATGACCCTATTTCAAGTTCTGGCTGGTGGTTTAATAATTTAATCTTTTAAAGCCAGGTAGCAGAGGCTCCTGATGGGAATGGTGGAGTGTATTCAGGTACATTATGGTTTATGAGTTCTTTATTACAATATGTAAATTGGTTGGGGCGTTGGGCGCTTGGATCTATTGTAATTTTTTTTGATGTTCAGCTCTGAAATCTACCAAACTATTGGAGGATATGGCCTCAAGAGGAATTAAGTATATTGATTGCTATGGAGTCGACAATGCACTGGTTAATTTTCTTTGCTTTCTTGTTTATCTGTTGAATTAGCCTTTCCTGGTCGTTGCTCACTTTTTATTTAAAGAAGTATTGACTTGGACATATGTAACAGGTTCGAGTTGCCGATCCATCATTTTTAGGTTACTTCATTGATAAAGGTGTCGCAGCTGCAGCAAAAGTGGTGCGCAAGGTAACAGATTGAATAAGTTATTTCTGACTAGTCACACAGTCATCTTTGTTAGAGAAAATTTGAATTTGAGAGGTCTAGTTATTTATTACTTCTATTTCTCAGATCAGTGCATGGGAAAAATACTTTCTAGCTGCCTGTAGTTACCTCTCTTCTGAAAATAATGAACATTGTATTCAAAGAGTTTATTCTCAAACATATTGGCAGGATCTAACCCTTTTATTTGTTAGATTAGGTCATGATTGTGTATGATTAGATGGTTGCTGCAAATAGACTGGGAAGTTGATAATCACTCTGCATGAATTATTTTTGCAGGGTGTACTCCTTGCTTAGCTACTTGCACTGAATCTGTTTGTTGTTTTGTTACATTCACAGATGTCTTCATATATCTCAATTAGTTGTGTTGCTTGAGAGTTGAGATCATAACTGAATTAAAAATACATTGCAGCGTGCCCTTGCTAGCAAATTGATAATTTTGTTATGACGACATTTCAATTCTGATTTGTCACATTAATTTCTCTCACATGTCTTTTTACACTTTTTTTTTTGCTTCGCTTTCCTACATCCCTCAGTGGGGTGAGAGACTATTTATTCTATATATTTCATTGGATTCTATTTTGATCCTAACTTATGATCCCGCCACTGCACAAGTCAACAAAATAGACTAGAACTAAGGAATCCAATTATTTTGACTGGTGAATTCCAGCTCTGCCTATTTCAAAAGTTTATATATTCGATAGAACTAAAACACGTGGGGAGCATTTATTGATTAATTTAATTATGACTTACCAAATCTTATTATATTATAAACAACTCTTTGGTTTCATTTCCACGGTACATCAACTTATTTTCCACCTTCCATCTACTTGGTTAAAATGCTGCACAGTTCTCCAATAACTGAATAAAAAGGTACCTGTTTTAAATTTTGCTACACAGGAAAACAGTGGAGACATACTGAGTTGTATACGACCAATGAATTGGAAAGAAGAAAATACATATACTATATAGTGCCTCTATTCCTAAACACTGTTTCCACAAATCCTAAAAAGTGCCTCTATTCCTTTCCCTTTCCCTTTGATCGACCAATGTATACTACCAAAGTTGTCTAGCCATTCAGGTATTCAAGAGAGTGAACTCTCTCTCCTAAACACCGTTTCCACAAATCCTAAAAAGTGCCTCTATTCCTCTCCCTTTGTTATTAATATACAGTATGTCATGTCCAACCTCTCGTACTAACTAATTCAACTTACTCATTCTAGCTAAGTAACTAGTTGGGTGGGTTTCGTAAAAATACCCTCCCCCGGAATTTCATTGTCATCGAGGTGAAATGCATAAAAAATTGTCCTTCACCCATGATCTCGCAGCAACACAACTTCTCCTTCCCCTGAACATTCTTCTGTCTATGTTACATGGAGTTGCTTGTTCTTGCATGTATGGTCTGGGTTACATTTATCATGGTATTTAAAACATAGTGTCTTTTTGATTTTCTACCGACTCCACATCTGAAAGGCTTTTCCTGTTGTTACTTCCATTGAATAACAATCTGCCAAGGTTTTTTGTTCTTTCATCGAGTTCCTATCAAGTAATGCCTCACCTCCCAGCCAAGCTATTCAAGGGACTTGACTCTCCCTCACAAACTGTCTCCAAAAAGGAAAATAATTCTCCGACACCCAAATGCAATTAGATATCTTGAGAGAGATAGAGATAGAAGAGAGATGAGTGATAGATTTAAGTAATAATTGGATGATTTGATAAGAAGAGAGAGATAGAGAGAACAAAGGGGTTAGATATTGGTGTTGATTTTTGAGGGGTGTTCAAAAATCAAAACTCTTGTCATCTATTTTTTCCCCTTATTATTATTATTATTATTATTATTATTATTATTATTATTATTATTATTATTATTATTATTATTATTATTATTATTATTATCGTCTGTAACTAACAAACTCAACAAACTCACTTCAACTAACTAGCTCATTTGGGGTTACCTAGCACATGCATAAAAATATATACGCATGACTGTGTATTACTTGATTCTTATACTTTTGATGTTCCGTATCTTCCTGTGATAATAATACTAATAATATTCAGGATTGGTGCTTTATGAAAAGAGTAGTGATAGATAGTACGAAGAAATGATGTAAGAAATGTCAGAATAACGTTGGGAAAGTGAGAAAAAAGGAAAACTAACCCACCATCATTGTGCGTCCGTACATTTCGTTTCGTGCCTACGATCATTTCTCTTATGAAAATTGCATAGGGAAAATGATAAGTAGGATTTTTTTGTTAATCAATAATTCAATAGATTTTGTGCTTCTCAGAGTTTATCCTTTTTAATCTGGTCATTATATGACAGGCATATCCACAAGAAAAGGTTGGAGTGTTTGTACAGCGAGGTAAAGGCGGACCACTTACCGTAGTTGAATATAGCGAGTTGGACCCATCACTAGCTTCTATAGTCAATCAAGCAACTGGCCGTCTTCGTTTTTGTTGGAGTAATGTTAGTTGGTTTATGTTGGCTTTCCGCACTTATTTTGCTTTGAGTTTAGAGATTGTATCTATTGAACTTTAGCTAATGTTTTTCTAAAATGAAAAGGTAGGGTTGAGTAGTTAGCACCCTACTCCTCCTAATTAAGAGGAAACCAAGTATCAACTTTTGATAGCAACAGGCTGGGATCCAAACAGGAGCTTATGTGTTTTGATCCTCTTAGAATTTGGGTTGGGCCTAACTCAACCCTACAAAACCGGCTTGTAGAGTGAGTGATGCCTCCCATTTATATACTCTTTTTCAGACCACATATATCAGTTAATGAAAAGGCATGCGCTGTTAGAAACTATGGGAACCTTTGATTATCTAATTTTGTTTATTATGATCTTACATAATACTCTGAGGTTCTGTACTAATTTTTTTAAAACATCTAGTTACTTCTTCATGGCTTCTTTTCCTATCCATGGATGTGGTTGCCACCCTAGTGTCTCATAGGTCATTATTCAATTTTCTATATCAACCAAAACAGAAAATTCATAAAGATCAGATGACAAGGACTCGATGGTATCAATCTATCTATTTAGCATACCCCATTAATGGGATTAGGCTCCGTTCTTCTAGTTGTATAAAATTATTTGAGACTGATTATTACTTTTTGCTGGCTGCATATTAAGTTATCTTCTAGATTTCTGATTAACCTTGTGATTTCAGGTCTGCTTACACATGTTCACTTTGGATTTTCTAAACCAAGTGGCAAATGGTCTTGAAAAGGACAGCATGTACGTGTCCTATCTTGCTTCTCAAGTTCTCATTGTTATCTGATTTCCAAGAGTGAAGACATTTCTAAATTGCAAGATGTGTAACCTTGTAATCTTAATCAGTGTTTTGAAAACCGAACCGGTGAGACCTCCGGGTCATGGTTCAACCGCTTAAAACCTAGATCAAATCGCGTTGAACCGCCGAAATAACCGAACCGTGGAAGGTGTCGAATCATGGTTTAACCGGTTCAACGGTTCGGTTGGTTCGGTTTTTAAAACACTAGTCTTAATGTCATAACCAAATGCAAGCTGAAAAAATATTTTTTCATTGGTATAAAACCAATTAGCTGTTGAAAATGTTCATCTACTTCACTAGTTTAATCAGATGACATGAACTACCTAGGGAGATCAATCATAATTCTTATGCCCAAAGACGCCTGATTTATCTAAAGTGAAACATTATATAGTTTATGTAGTGTAAATATGGATGAAGTCAAAACTGGTGTTGATACCACGTTTGATCCGTATGTATCATATATTCTGCCATTGATTAGGTGTTTTTTAGATATTGATCTTCGCATCAATTCTATTGTAGTTACCACCTTGCAGAGAAGAAAATCCCTTCCATACATGGATATACTATGGGATTAAAACTTGAACAGTTTATATTTGATGCATTTCCATATGCTCCTACGACAGCACTTTTTGAGGTGACTATAATTCTAACTTTTACTTCAAATTGTGCAATTTATTTCCTGACATGATGCTTTTTTAAGGATGCTGCCCTTATTTTGCCTAATTTTGCAATCATGTACAGGTATTACGAGAGGAGGAATTTGCACCTGTGAAAAATGCAAATGGATCCAATTATGACACTCCAGATAGTGCTAAACTGCTTGTTCTTCGACTCCATACTCGTTGGGTAGTTGCTGCAGGTGGCTTCTTAACACATTCAGTTCCCCTATATGCAACAGGTAAGTTCTTCCTCTTTACTGCCAAGGAGAGAAGAAATTATAAATTATAGGCCAGGGGTCACGCCTACATTAGTGGCCAAGGCCATGACAGGCTGCTCTTACAAAGACAGTTATTTTATAGGGAGATAGAGAGACAAATATATTTTTGATTTGAAGAATTATTATCTTATCTAACTCTTCTTTTCTTTCAGGCGTTGAAGTGTCACCACTCTGTTCATTTGCCGGTGAAAACCTGGAACCTATATGTCGAGGAAGAACATTTCACGCACCTTGTGAGATTACGTTCTAGTTCTACCCTGTTTGTGCGGCTTAGTTGTGACTTTTACTGCAATGAGGGAGTTCTCAGTCACTCATGTTTGAAGATAAATTGTATGCCACTCATCATTCACGTGTATCACTATATCTGTGTCTCTCCAATCTGTTTCTGATTGGCTTTTGGTTTTTCTTTTTTGATCATTGATCCGTTTTAGTGTTGCTAAGCAATGTACATGTGATCCGTTTTTCTTTTTCGAAAATGTATTTTTTATTTTGGCTTTCAGGTATTAAATCTTATCAAATATATTCGCTTTCATTTTTGCCTTTCGAAGTTTTTCTTTCTTGTTAATTAAAATTGAAATGATGCTCACTCCCTGAACGCTGTGTGTGTGTACACCATTATATACTTACGGAGAGGCAAGATAACCTAATGAAATGTCAGCACCATCGTCAAGAAGAGTAACTAATTGAATCAATTTAGAATATTCAAGTAGATAATTTGATAAATATACATACCTGTGATTTATATTAAAAATATTTAGTTTCATCTTTTAAATTTCGTTATAATATTTACAAAGTGAAATCTACTATTTTCATGTTTTACTTTTAAAAACAAGAGAATAGAGACTACAGGCTTTCATGTAAAAAATGAGAGGAAATATTGACTCCATATAAATTAATAATTACAATTTTTTGTTAATTTTGTGTTATAATTGTTATTACGCTTGCGAATTTCTTTCAGAAAAAAATTTATTTATTTATAAGTAAATAATTTCCTTATAAAATTATACTTCTACATTATATGCTTCATTAAGTTTGTACTTTTTTTTGTCAAAAAGAAAATGTTTGTACTTTTTTTGAGTAAAATAAAGTTTGTATTATTTTGTCAAAAAAAAGTTTGTATTGTAAGGGTAATATTTTTTCAATTTTTTAATAGAATTATGATGTAAATATCTATTTTTATTTTTAATTTATGCAAATTATGTCAATCATATAATTTTATGCTTTATAGCTATGTTAACTTTTTTTGTCAAAAAAAAGAAGCTATGTTAACTTTCATTTAAGTTTTTGTAAAAGAAGAAAAAACTTTCATTTAAGTTTACCGTGCTCTAATAATAAATCTAAATGAGCCGCGGAAATTTAGCTACGTGTCATTTTGGGATGACAATCAAAGTTTTTTTGTTTTAACCAAAGATGACAATCAAAGTTGGATTGACATCTTCTCTTGTTAGAGATTTTTGAACGTTTATATGGTCAATTTTTCCAAATTTCTTGTGGACGTTGTTGAATATTTCTTGAGCACTAAGGCACCTTTTCTTGGCTTGGGTGTGAACATGTAGAATTATGGTTTACGTTTTCTTAATATTAAATACTCGACAAACTGTTTAAAAAATATATTTATGCCATAAAAAATTGTGATAAAAAATTTTGCTATGTTTTTATGGATAAATATGATATATTATTATGTATAGTGCTCTAATTTGAAAAAAAAAATATAGAAATAATGTTTTGCCCTGTCACCAAACGTCCATTATGCTGAAGAAGATGCTAAAGACACATACAGATCATAAATGTTTTGCTGCTCACATTTCAAATCAACCGAGTGATTCAAACTGGCCCAAGCCATTTATATTTATTTAGGTTTGATCTTGCCCAAAATAATAAAGGGGCAAATTAGAATCACGTTTAAATTAAAACTCAGGATTGAGCATATAGCAGTGTTAAATCTTTTGAGAGAGAGTTTTGCCATCTATTGTGGTCATATCCAGTTCGAAGGATTAATCTACACAATTGCGCGTAAATGATACTCAAATTATAAAAAAAAAAAGAATCACGTTTTCTTACTTAACATTGGGTTAGAACTTAGAACAAGTTGCTACTTGCTTGAAGCTTTTTTTTCTTTTGTGAATTGATATATGATCATTCTATAAAGTAGTTTTATCAAGATGCCAACCTAGCTTATTTTTTTTACGAGAAATTAGATATAATAAGTAAAAATTGTATCGATAAAGTGATCGAACTTCGTTAAAAGAGAACCAAAAGTATTAGAAGTTTTTTTACCAGGAATTTAGGTACAAATAAAATTTAAGAAAAAAAATAAGAAACTCATATTTTAACAAAACCAAAATAAATAGTAGCCTAAATTAAAAAGCTAACCCTTCTAAACAAAGTTTTAGACACTAACTTTATACACGAAAACAAATACCAAAATTGCAATGGAAAAATAAACAAGAAAAATTTAAAACATAACTAAATTATAATATGCAAAAATAAAACAACAAAATGATTAATTAAAATTTATAAGATGAGAGACTCTTTTAGTAAGCAAACTAGCAGTATACCCGTGCATACGCACGGGTGTTGTCGTGTTATTTTTATTAATAGACTTAGACATAATTTAATTAGTCCGAATATTACCTCGTGAAAATCAAGACTAATTTAAAGTAGATAAATAAAAAGTTTCAAATTGTAACTGTGTTAGTCCGAACATTACCCCGTGAACATTTACCAACAATATGTAATATTTCCCGTAGAGATTAGAAAACAAAATTGTATTAAAATTTCAAATTTTCCAAATTGTAATATTTCTCGTAGAGACTAAATAAAATTTATAGATAGAGAAAAATGGAATATTAAAAATGAAGGAGACATGTAGACAAAATTAAAGTAGATATATTGTGAAAAATAGAAAAATGAGATAGAGTTGGAGGAGAGAGTGAAACAATGTGTGAGAAAGATTGTAAAAGTTTGAAAAAAATATATGAGAAAGAGTGATAAGTAATATTTCTTGTAGAGATTAGAAAACAAAATTGTAGTAAAGTAGAATATTAAAAAAAATGAAGGAGACATGTAGATGAAATTAAAGTAGATATATGTATCAAAAAATTAAAGTAGATATATTGTGATAAATAGAAAAATGAGATAGAGTTAGAGGAAGAAAGGGGATGAGAAAGTGAAAAAATGTGAGAAAGAATGAAAAAGTTTGAAAAAGTATATGAGAGAGAGTGAAAAAGTTTGAAAAAAGTGTGAGAGGGAGTGAAAAAAAGGTTGAAAAAGTATGTGAGAGGGAGTGAAAAATTTTGAAAAAGTGAAAAAGTGAAATTACATAAATATCTTAAAATTGTTTAGTTGGAAAAAATGAAAGATTGATATTTTGGTAGTAGGTTAATGGTATATAGATAGTAGATTTCCTATAGAGATCTGAAAACAAAATTGTAATAAAGTTTCAGATTTCACAAATTGTAATATTTCCCGCAGAGACTAAATAAAATTTATTGACAGAGAAAAAAATAGAATATTAAAAAAATGAAGGAGACATGTAGATAAAATTAAAGTAGATATATTGTGAAAAATAGAAAAATGAGATAGAGTTAGAGAAAGAAAGAGGAGGAGAGAGTGAAAAAATGTGTGAGAAAGAGTGAAAAAGTTTGGAAAAGTATATGAGAGAGTGAAGAAGTGGAAAAGTTTGAAAAAAATGTGAGAGAGAGTGAAAAAAATTGAAAAAATGTGTGAGAGAGTGAAAAAGTTTGAAAAAGTGAAAAAGTGAAATTACATAAATATCCTAAAATTATTTAGTTGGGAAAATGGTAAGATTGACATTTTGGTAGTAGGTTAATGGTATAGATAGATAGTAGATGTGATTGAGAGCATACGAGAGACTAGTAGTTAGATAATAAAAGATGATAAGACTTTTTTTTCGATAAGAGAAATTGTATTAAATGAGAGTACTAAGGGTACTCCAGTCCAATACAAGAGATATTAATGAATATTGTTTATACACACCGATGGATTATTCCACCATTGGGCTACCGTCATATTATATTTCTGTCCTAAAGCACCCGCAAATCAACTTCAATACAAGATGATAGGACATTATTAATCTATGGGGTAACAATAATCTATTAGTATGCTTAGTTTTGACTATATATATATTCTATTTTTGAATGAAAATGACTACCCCATGAGCATATTTAGTATCTTATATTTTGAAGACTTCATCATACTTAGATTGGCTTAATTAGAAATATTTGTATTCCATTAAATTTGTTATAAACTTTAATCTAATTAAAATTATTTTTTATCCATCATCTTATAAGACACCTATTTTATTTTCTAAACTAAACATTTTGTCAAAAAAACAATATAAAATTAATTTCTATCCATCACACTATAGACACCTATTTTATTTTCTAAAGTAAACATTTTGTCAAAAAAAAAAAGATTGTATAGTAAAGATATGTCGGGGGAGAAAACTGAAAACCGAAAAAAATCCAAAGAGTGAAACAAACGTTAAGAAAAGGCCACGTATGCCTTTCTCTAACCACAGCCAATCCCTCTTAAATCAAACGCTAACACCATCTCTTCTTCTTCATAGCTTCTTCACTTTCTCACTCACATTTTACTTTCAACAAGGTTTGTGCTTCCTTCTTGCCCTCTCTACTCTTTTCTGCTATCTTTGCTGTTCATGCCATTATTACATGTTATGTTCATTATTTCCCTCAGTTTTGTCAATTCCTTCACTTTTTCAGCAATTTGATTTTTAAAATTGTTAATGGTAGACCCTCTATACTAAAAAAAAACTCTTACTTGAAGACTTATATTACATCTTTCATTAGTTAAATTGTTATTTCCTTCCCCAATTAGAATAATTCCTGCTTCGGTTTGTTACTTTTTCATTCTAGAGTTTTAATTTTCCCAACATTTAGAATGAATTTCCTGTTTTTGGTATGTGTGTAACAAATTAATTTGCATTAATTTATTCTCCTATTAATCACTGAGCTAGTATTTAGAAGCTTATATTTTGGTTTTGGATGGTGTTGTTGATGCAGATGGCAGCATCATCAGCATGTCTTGTTGGGAATGCTTTATCCACAAGGAGTAATAGAATTACTCTTGGTAAGGACTTCAATGGAAGATATATCTTCTCATCTTGGAGGCTTTCATCATTAAGTAACAAAGCATCAAAAGCATTTTCAATAAAGGCAACTTTAGACCAAAATCAAGAGGAAGGTAGAAGGGGGTTTCTAAAATTGTTGCTTGGAAATGTTGGAGCTAGTTTACCTGCAGTATTAGGAAGTGGAAAAGCTCTTGCTGCTGATGAACAACAAGGTGTTTCGTCCTCCAGAATGTCGTATTCGAGATTTCTAGAGTATTTGGATAAGGATAGAGTTACTAAAGTGGATCTGTATGAGAATGGAACCATAGCTATTGTTGAGGCCGTGTCTCCTGAGTTGGGGAACAGATTGCAACGCGTTAGAGTTCAACTTCCTGGACTTAGCCAGGAGCTTCTTCAGAAATTTAGGGAAAAGAACATTGACTTTGCTGCTCATAATGCTCAAGAAGACTCAGGTTCTCTTTTATTTAACTTGATTGGGAATCTTGCTTTCCCTTTAGCTGTTATTGGAGTATTGTTCCTTCTTTCAAGGCGAGGTGGTGGGATGGGAGGTCCTGGTGGGCCGGGATTTCCTCTTCAATTTGGTCAATCTAAAGCTAAGTTTCAAATGGAGCCAAACACTGGAGTGACATTTGATGATGTTGCTGGTGTGGATGAAGCTAAGCAGGATTTTATGGAGGTGGTGGAATTTCTTAAGAAGCCTGAGAGATTCACTGCTGTTGGAGCTCGTATACCGAAAGGAGTTCTTCTTGTTGGTCCTCCAGGAACTGGAAAGACTTTGTTAGCTAAGGCTATTGCTGGTGAAGCCGGTGTTCCGTTTTTCTCTATATCAGGTTCTGAGTTTGTTGAGATGTTTGTTGGTATTGGTGCTTCTCGTGTCCGTGATTTGTTCAAGAAGGCAAAGGAGAACGCACCTTGCATTGTCTTTGTTGATGAAATTGATGCTGTTGGACGACAAAGAGGGACAGGAATTGGTGGTGGGAATGATGAAAGAGAACAGACTCTCAACCAACTTTTGACGGAAATGGATGGGTTTGAAGGTAATACTGGTGTCATTGTCGTTGCAGCAACTAACAGGGCCGACATTCTTGACTCTGCCTTATTGAGACCGGGTCGATTCGATAGACAGGTATGGATGTGATTGTATTGTGAAATGCCTTATTTGTTATCATTTTGTAACGATTAAATGACTCAACGTAATGCTTTTGCAGGTATCGGTTGATATTCCAGATATAAGGGGAAGGACTGAAATTCTAAAGGTTCACGGTGGCAATAAAAAGTTTGATGCTGATGTTTCTTTTGATGTAATTGCAATGAGAACACCAGGTTTTAGTGGAGCTGATCTTGCAAATCTCTTGAACGAAGCTGCTATATTAGCTGGTCGGCGAGGAAGGACAGCAATTTCATCTAAAGAGATTGATGATTCTATTGATAGGATTGTGGCTGGAATGGAAGGAACATTGATGACAGATGGGAAGAGCAAAAGTCTAGTGGCTTATCATGAAGTTGGGCATGCCATTTGTGGGTAAGAAATTCCGTCTATCGTTTCGTCTTTCAAGTAAATGTTGTGTAAGATCGCGATAAAGGCAAGGTTTTGTTGTCCAAATAACTTCATGTTAAGCAACACTTAGAAGCTATTCTAGTAAAGAAAATTCCCATAATGTTGTTCTGAAACATCGATTTGTACTCGCTTGCAGAACTTTGACTCCCGGTCATGATGCTGTGCAAAAGGTAACATTAGTTCCTCGTGGTCAAGCTCGGGGTCTTACATGGTTCATTCCTTCAGATGACCCAACTCTAATCTCAAAACAACAACTCTTTGCAAGAATTGTTGGTGGGCTAGGTGGTAGGGCTGCAGAAGAAGTTATTTTTGGTGAGTCTGAGGTTACAACTGGTGCAGCTGGTGATTTGCAGCAAATCAGTGGTTTGGCAAAACAGGTAATTGTTGATTATAATTACCATCATTAGAAGTTATTTCTCTTATTCTGTGGTGTGAAAGATGCTAATGTAGCTAAAGATATTTATAATCTGAATTCATTTTGGTAACATTCTGTCAGAACAATCTGAGCTATGTTGTTAGCTACAATTAGTTGGCGAGACCTGCAATAAGATCCCCATCATATGATTTCTTGAATGCTTGAAACTAAAAACTTTTGGTTTTAATTGAATAGAATGGTAGTGTATATTTTGAAGGATGATATTTGATTTTCCTTTCTTATCTTCCTATGTTAATTCAAAAATTGTTAATGACGCTCTTGCAGATGGTAACCACATTTGGAATGTCTGATATTGGTCCTTGGTCATTAATGGAAGCATCACAAAGTGGAGATGTTATTATGAGAATGATGGCAAGAAATTCTATGTCAGAAAAACTTGCAGAAGACATTGATGTTGCTATCAAAAGATTATCAGATGAAGCATATGAAATTGCATTGGCACATATAAGGAACAACCGTGAGGCAATTGATAAGATTGTAGAAGTTCTTCTGGAGAAGGAGACAATGAGTGGCGATGAATTCCGTGCTCTACTGTCTGAATTCGTTGAAATTCCAGCTGAAAATCGCGTCCCGTCTTCAACTCCAGTACCAGCTGGTGTTTGAATAGCCTATTTGTAATGTATTTAATATGTATTGTTACTAAGTTACCCTCTACACCCTGCTCCATATTTGTGAGTTGGCAAACTTCTAGCTTACATTTTCATGTTTATAATGTTGATAGTGACAACATACAGTATATACCAAAAGAGTAAATGTTTAAGTGCAGATTTCCATAGTTTCTTTCTTTGCATCTTTCAAACAATATAACTTCTGTAATAGTAACATGCCGTTTGTACCAAATGGCAAATGCTATGTTTTAGTTTGGGTGTGGTAATTAGCCATTTTTGTGAGTTTCCTCATGTTTGGCTGTTTGGCACCGGTGTAAGAGTAAAGATCTTCTTCATTTTTCAAAATGATCTATTATTATAGTTTTGGTTGTATAAATACACATTTTCGATACTACTATAGAAATATGTGCATTTATATACCTAAATTATAAACGGAATCCTCCATATCTTTTGAAAAATATAGAAAATCGTAACTCGTTGTGTAAGGGAATGGTAAGCTTGAGGTCGGCTATATATTGAACTATTTTGATGGTAAGTGTTGAAGGAGAAGGTACTTGATAGTAGATTAGTAGTAGCAATTTCTAATAGGAATCGATGGAATTAGGGTTTATTTGACCAGCAAATAAACACAAACTTGAGACACTTAAAATCAGTAATTTCTTAAATGGTTAACGCAATCCACACACTTGGTTAGTGAAATGTTGAATTTAGCAATTAAACACAAATTTGAGACACTCCGTATTCTATCCTTCCTTTTCATTCTCTGTACTTAACAAACAACGGTTTTTGGAGAGGGTGATAAAGTCGCCAAGGTGTGCATAGATTTAAGAAATAGCAATAAATAAGGGAGACTTAGAAAGTACTAAAAAGACTTATTATCAATTCAATTCAAAATATAATCATTGAGTGAGCCTTTCTAAGAAACAGATAAACGAGTTTTTGATTTTTGAGGCTAACTCAAGAGTCAAAATTCGGCTTCAAAGATAAAGATCACATGAACTTCATAAATTTTATTTAAACCTTATGCTAGGCAATGACATTAGAATTAAGTTATAGGCCCATCACCCCTAAGATTATTGAGCATGATGCATGAATAATACATGTGACACAACAATAAATCTAGAATAGGTTGGGATTTCATCTTTGATTATAAGACCTTGAGTTTTCCTCTAATAATGGGATTATGATCATAGATAAATGCAAATGATCTTACCCCTCAAATATCTTTTATGACATGATGAGGATCATTATTTTTATGGTATAACATTTCAAATAGTTAGAGAATGAATTGCATATTTTCTATTTGTTTCAAAGCTATAAAGGGAATCCATGTATGGGTAATGTTTCTCAAAGCTATTCGCCAAAGTTTTTTTCTCAATATGATTTTGTAACTGACAAAAAAGAATTCAGTAACTTGTTGAAAAGTAAATTCTGTTAATCATGTATAATGTGAAAAGAGTAATGTTATTTACATACTATCTAAGAAACATTCTGAGCACACGCATATAATTTTTTTATTATTAAATTTTATTTAACTTCATTGAAGTCTATGTATACTTTATTCTCATCCTACAACAACATTAGGTTAGGGAAAAAAACAAGTGATGTAATTTTTTTTACATGTTTGATTTGTACTTTTTTTGTGTAATGTTTAGTTTGTACTTAGTGAGATGAGCATAATAAACATGAACAAACATTGTCACATGTTTCATGCATGGGGAGATTTGGCCTTCCTCGTAACAGCTTCTCTCGTGTTTCTGCACCCACCATTTTTCGAAATTCCATCTCTCGTTTCTCCTCGATTTCCTTCAATACCCATTTGCAAAATGGGAACTTTTCACACGGCAAAGAACAATTTGTCACCTTATGTTCCAAAGGGCGCATTAAAGAAGCGTTTGATAGCTTCGTATTTGAGATATGGGCAGAACCCCGTTTATTCTCAAATCTCCTCCAGGCATGTATTCCCACAAATTCCGTTTCTTTGGGAAAACAGATACATTCTTTGATAGTAACTTCTGGTTGTTCTTCAGATAAGTTCATTTGCAATCACCTTCTTAACCTCTACTCAAAATTTGGGGAACTTCAAGCTGCTGTGACACTGTTTGATCGAATGCCAAGGAGGAACTTTATGTCATGTAATATCATGATCAAGGCATATCTTGAAATGGGCAATCTTGAGAATGCTAAGAAGCTATTTGAAGAAATGCCTGACAGAAATGTTGCTACTTATAATGCAATGGTCACGGGGTTAACCAAGTTTGGATTGAATGAAGAGTCTTTGTTCTTGTTTTCAAGAATGAATGATTTGGGTTTCATGCCGGATGAGTACTCGTTGGGTAGTGTGTTGAGGGGGTGTGCACATTTAAAAGCTTTGTTTGCAGGTCAACAGGTTCATGCTTATGTTATGAAATGTGGGTTTGAGTTTAATTTGGTTGTTGGATGCTCTTTGACTCATATGTATATGAAAGCTGGAAACTTGCATGATGGGGAGAGAATTATCAAATGGATGCCAAATTGTAATGTGGTTGCTTGGAATACACTTATAGGCTGGAAAAGCTCAGAATGGGTACTTTGAAGGAGTTCTGGATCATTATTGTATGATGAAAATGGCAGGTTTTAGACCAGATAGGATTACTTTTGTAAGTGTGATTAGCTCATGTTCGGAGCTAGCTACCTTGGGTCAAGGGAAGCAAATTCATGCTGAAGTAGTCAAAGCAGGAGCTACTTCTATAGTTTCTGTGATTAGTTCATTGGTCAGTATGTACTCTAGATGTGGAAGTTTGCAAGACTCCATCAAAGCTTTTTTAGAATGCGAAGAGCGAGATGTTGTATTATGGAGCTCAATGATTTCTGCTTATGGGTTCCATGGTCATGGAGAAGAAGCCATCAAGCTTTTCAACGAGATGGAACGGGAGAATTTGGTGGGAAATGAAGTTACATTCTTGAGCTTGCTTTATGCTTGTAGTCATTGTGGATTGAAGGATAAAGGGCTTGATTTCTTTGACATGATGGTTGAAAAGTATGGACTCAAGGCTAGACTAGAACACTATACTTGTGTGGTTGACCTACTAGGTAGGTCTGGTTGTTTGGAGGAGGCAGAGGCTATGATACGATCAATGCCTGTGCGAGCAGATGCAATTATATGGAAAACATTGTTATCTGCATGTAAAATCCACAAGAATGAAGAAATGGCAAGAAGGGTTGCTGAAGAAGTTCTTAGGATTGACCCTCAAGACTCAGCTTCGTATGTTCTACTTGCCAGTATTCATGCTTCAGCCAAGAGGTGGCAGAATGTTTCCGAGGTGAGGAAAGCCATGAAAGACAAGATGGTGAAGAAAGAGCCAGGCATAAGTTGGGTAGAAGTAAAGAATCAGGTTCACCAGTTCCGTATCTGCGATGAATGTCATCCAAAGTCTATAGAGATTAATCTGTATCTGGAAGAATTAATTTCAGAAATGAAGATGAGGGGCTATGTACCTGATATTACCTCTGTCTTGTATGACATGGACAATGAGGAAAAAGAATACAACTTGACACACCATAGTGAGAAATTGGCTATTGCTTTTGCTTTAATGAGCACCCCAAAGGGAGAGCCAATAAGAGTGATGAAAAATTTGCGGGTTTGCAGTGACTGTCATGTTGCCATCAAGTACATATCAGAAATAAAAAATTCAGAAATTATTGTGCGAGACTCTAGCAGGTTTCACCATTTCAAAAATGGAACATGTTCTTGTGGAGATTATTGGTAATGCTTATTCTTCAGTTTCCCATTCCAGATCTTGTTACAGGTAAGATGTACCAAGTTTCTTGCTACAGCTCTTCGTCATTTATCACGTCCTTTTTACAATAGTAGCCTTAATGCCTCAGGGTGTATTTGAATGGAGCAATTTTATGGGGTAATTAAAATGGTTTGCTTGGGTAACAAATACAAAGAGTTTTTTGGAGTAATCTTCACTTATTAATTTTTTGTAAATTTCAGGAGCACAATTTCAGTTCTTTATGTCAGTTAGATGTTGATTATCCTTAGCTTTGCAGATAGAATACACTGTCCACAGTATTTGTTGTTGCAAGTTGCAGCAGCGGCAGCCGTAGTTGCAAGCCAGGCCACAATAACTGCAACCTTTTTGATTATTAAGCAAGCCTTTGCTTATGGATGTTTCCCTAGAGTTAAAGTTGTATATACATAATTTCAAAAAAAAAGTTGTATATACATCAAGTTGTATTTACTCTAGCAGTATTGGCAATGCAAAAAACCATAAGGACCCAATAGTGAAGATGGCATGTGCGGTGCCAATAGTGAAGAAGAGTGAAATCATGACTTCTGTTCACTAGTGAGTTTGGAAAAAGAGGTGCATCTTGGCGGCATTGCAAACATAGAAACATTTGGATAAATAGGTACTAGGTATAGGTTGGGTTTATTTGGATTGTTTATGACTTGTTACTCTAAGCCGTACATAACACAATTGTGTCCACAAAATTATGATCAATGATGATCAAACAAACATACCCAAATTTATCCATTGGCAACGTGATCAACCCCTCTCCTATTTAACCTAACCCATGTCCCATCCCATTCCCCTCTCTTTAGTCTTACTTTCTTTGTTTGGTTCACCAAAGAAAGTGAGAGGAAAGAAATGTTAGGGAAACGAAGGTGATAGAAAAGAAAGAGAGTAGAAAGTAAGATGATTTTCTAGTTATTTGATTTAAGTGAAAGTGAAAGAAAAGAAAGGTAGAAGTTTTCTCTTTCCTTGTTTGATATGCCACCTTGCGCTTCTTGAACAACTTGAAACAAGGAATATAAAGATTTCCGTTGCTCTTGATCGATTGACTACCATATGTTTTGAACAAAAAAGGGAATAGAACTAGGGAGACCTTAAGGTGTACGCACGAAGTACGCGAGAGCAAGCGAAATTATTTATATGTCGCAATCGTGTTAGGCTATGGTGTTATTCCCTTGAATCCTTTCGTATCCGGAAACAAAAGTAGAGGTTTTTAGTTTCACATCAACATAAATTAATACAAGAAATGATTATTAGTACGAAACAGAAAACAAGAATGAGTTGGCAAAAACTTCAAGCACATTTTATGTATTAGTATGCCAATTGTACAATCAAAAGTGAGAGTTGAATTTCTAAAACAAAAGAAACGTAAGCATTCGTATGTTTCTAGAAAAATTCATCGTGCTATATAGCATTGCGCAATTAATAAATATTTTACAAGAGTTTGGTGTAGGCATTAATGGAATTAAAAAATAGGATTTTTTTATTTATTAAATATACGATGTTCAAAATAATAGTGATTTTATAATAGCCAATATCATTGGCCAGTGGCTTAATCTACCATAGAACAAGTTACATGTTAATTATCTTTTTTTTTTGACAACAGTTGCATGTTAATTATCAAAAAGAAATAATAACCACATCTTTTACTTTGTTAATTTTCTCATTATAAGACATTGTCAAAAAAACAAAATTGACAAAAAAAAAATTATTTAAGACACGTAATTTCATAATAACGACATCGTTCAAATATCTTTCACAAAATAATGATTGTCGGGGTTTCTTTTTTTCCTTTTTCAAAAATTAGTTATTTTACTATTTTTTTACATTTTCACTTAAAATATATTCCTTTGTCGGAAATTTAGATGTTTGTGGCTTTTATAAGTTTTATTTGAACTAAATACAGTGGCGGGCCTCCCTTGTGCACTTACAACCCTATATAAATAGCTCAAATTTCCTGAAATTTTAATTTTGAACCCTCTGAAAATTTTAAATTGTACTAGTAGACCAAGTTTTGCACCCATTTGACACTGACCTTAAAAAATTTGATACCCCTGACCCCGGGGTCCTGGGTCCGCCACCGACTAAATATATGAAAATATTGATGCATGATATACTTATTTTATTTACACTGTGCGTGTCTGTTTTTCAAGATTTATTTTTTTACGTTCAAAGTGTACATATCTTAATGCATTTAACTTAGTAATACAGTTTTTAATTTAATTTTCTTTTACATTTTAGGTATTCTGGTGTGTAAATTTGAGTTTAATCTAATTTCATAAATTACTAATTTTATTTGAATTTAGAATAAAGAGCATGGAATTTGAAACGAGACAGAGAGAGACACATTTGTATTTACCCGACACATTGTTTTTTAATGATATTTTGCACATCAATGATCAATCAATCACTATCTATATTATAGAAATTTTGGTCCCTCGAAGAAAAAAAATTCCCTTCTAAATCATAGCATTGTTTTAATATTTTTTTAACATTTTCTATGCTTTTAGTTTTTTTTATTCTTTTCATTATAGTACTATTCTCTGGAAATAAGTGGTAGCTCATGAGAAAAAACATTTCCTCTCAAAATATAATATTATTTTAAATTTTTATTACCGTTTTTTTCTTTTATTCTTCTCTCCACTTCTTTTTCCCATAAGGAAAGCTTGGTCCCGAAACATTCGACGACTTTTGAGAAAATATTTTTCAGCCAAAATATATTTTAACATTTTTGTATAGTAAAGTTTTTAATTTTATCTCGATTGATTTTTAAAATTTTTGATATTTTATCTTTTCCTAATACTATTATGTTTTAGTAATTTATCTTTTTCTCCATTTTTGAATTTAATTATTTTTTTACTTTTGGCTTTCTCTATTTTCATTACATTTTTTATTTTCTTTTTCATTTTTAAGTTTTTAATTTTTAATATTTAACTTTATTTCACTTGTCATATTTTAGTTTTAATAAATGTCTTTATTATTTTACTTTTAAGATTTAATGAAAAATATTACATGTTGGTATAATTTAATCGTATCTAAGCATATATCAAAGTTTTATAAACATTTTTATTATTTATAGATAATTATGTTTCTTTTCAATTCTTGATGAGGGATTATTTTTTATTTTTTATTTTATTGGGTTTGTTTACCCTTTTTCTGTTTTCCTATACTTTTATTTTTTATTTTACTTTCAATTTTTTCATTATTTACTTTTTTATTTTTATTTATCTCTTATATATTATATTTATAAATATTTTTATAATTTATAAATGATAAATTATTGTTTAGAATTTAAATCACAGGAATTATTGCACATCATAATTTCATTCTATTTTAGAATATAACAATTGGAAAACTTTTTATCATTTATAGAAGATTATCTTACTCTTAAATCTTGGCAATAAAATATTATATGTTATCCATATAATATAATCATCTTTGACCGTGTATCAATTTTATGGCAAAGATTTATGATACTAAAGAATTTTTTAGTGACAATTACTAAATTTTTTCGGTAACCATTATACAACACTCAAATGGTTAGTACATACTAACCACAATTTAGTGTTTGTGTGGTTAGTATATGCTACTAACCATTATACAACAATCCAATTGTTAGTGCATACTAACCACAATTTAGTGTTTGTGCGGTTACCCAATTTTTTCATTGATAGGAAAATGACTATTATGCACATTTAGTAACAATTACTAAGGAATTCTTTAGTACTCTAAGTCAGACTATATATATATATATATATATATATATATATATATATATGTGTGTGTGTTTTTATTATTATTTTCTACACAAAAATGTCTTTATTATTTATAAATAATTAGTTTACTTTTGAGTCTCTGCTTACAATACATTTTATATTCTATCATTTTATCTTTTTATTGTCTTTTAAAATATCAATTTTTTAAATATTTTAGTACGTATGAATGATTTTTTAATTAATTGAATTCATGTGTTTTTTACATGTGAGCAGGGACGGAGGGAAGCATGTTTTTTTTTCCGATAAACAATGATTCATTGATTAGAGCATTAGAGATCCTCAAAACCACAAAGATAAGAAGAACTTAGAAATTGTTAATACAAGTCAAAGCATTATTCCACCAAAGAGGTGAAGACAAGCTAGAATCTCTACTCACATAAAAAATAAACCAACACCATGACAAAAACTTAATACGAGCGACAATCGAATCGATCTTGGCCTTTTCCCTTCTAAAGTAAACTCCATTCCGGGCAAACCAAAGACACCAACAAATTGTCAACCAGAGTAAGTATTTAACCTTCTTGGATTTCTTCCCCAAACATAACTCGCCAAAATGAATATAGTGTTGATATAAGGTAAGAGACATAGACAGCTGGACATCAAGCCATCGCTCTATCTCCCTCCAAACCTTTCTCGAAAGATCAATATCAAGGAAAAGATAATGGAGATCCTCACTTTGATTGTTACAAAAAACGCACAAGCCCCCCTCCTCTGAACGAATAACCTGTCCGCTTCTCAGTAGCTCACGCACCGGTAGAGCGTTTGAAATTAATCTCCAACCAAAGATCAAGATTTTTGAAGGAACTACTATTTGCCATAACGATTTGAAGTTTGTACTGTCACCGTTAGTGTTCACAGTAGAAACCGAATTAGCTGACAACAAAAAACGATAACAAGATCTCACTGAATAACGATGGGAAGGCTCCAGTAACCAACTCCAGCTATCTGTTCTGTCTCTATTTAACTGCACGTCTCTCAGAATGTCAAACAGCGCCGATCCATCCTCGCTAAGGAGCTGCGAATTGAATCCAAAAGCTGTCAAATTCCAACGCCAGTAGCTCTAGTTCCATACACCTAGATCAACAATGTAAGCATTTTTGTTGCTGCAACCTGCAAAAATGTTAGAAAAATCCATCTTCAATGGGCGCTGCCCAATCCAGTGGTGATTCCAAAAATTCATGCCTTGACCATCGCCCAACCCTCTCCTAACATTCGCTTTGAACCACGCTCCCGAAAGTCTATCTTCACCCACACTCCGAAGATCACGCCACCACAGAGAATAATTCGCTCTTCTATTCAACGGTCTATTTTCCGAAAAGAAAATAGATTTCAAGTCACCATAGCGATGAGAGAGTAAATCCAACCAAGGGGCATCTTCTTCCGGCAATATATGCCACTTCCACTTGACCAATAAAACATTAAACAAGTCAATATTTTTTACACCTAGACCTCCTTCCTCCTTAGGCTTGCAAATTTTATTCCTTGCCACTAGGGGTGTCAAAAAACCCGGACCCGCGGGTACCCGCGGGTAAAACCCGTCACGGGTCCGGGGCGGGTAGTTAAACGGGTACCCGCGGGCCAAATAAACGG
This sequence comes from Astragalus membranaceus, assembly GCA_039519185.1. Lineage (NCBI taxonomy): Eukaryota > Viridiplantae > Streptophyta > Magnoliopsida > Fabales > Fabaceae > Astragalus > Astragalus membranaceus. The sequence continues at coordinate 160,224,433 of CM076850.1, forward strand.
GTATTTTGGCTACCCGTCAATAAACGGGGCGGGTCCGGGTAGCGGGGTGCCCGGACCCGCGGGTACCCGTACCCGTTGAAAATTCTGTTGTTTCTTCCTTTTTTTATCATCTATTGTTGTTGTTGTTTAAGTGGATGTTTATTCACATTTTGTTGTATCTTTTATCCTAATATTTTGGATAATGTTTAGTTGTTATTTTTCAAGTTTCTATTATCATAATTTTAGTTTTTTTATCTCAATTCATTAACAATTATATATTAATAAATAGTTGATACGATAAATGCATATCAAAATGCGTAATTTTTTTATATAAATGAATCAAAAAAATAGTGTTAAAAAAACTAATTTTCTATGATATTTCAAATTTTATTATTAAAAGTTTTTTATTTATTAATTTACAAATACCCGCGGGTACCCGTTTAAAAAAATATCAGTTTAAAACCCGTTAAACGGGTACCCGCGCGGGTCCGGGGGCCTATTTATAATAAACGGGGCGGGTCCGGGTAGTGAGATACCTGTGCCCGCCCCGCCCCGTTGACATTCCTACTTGCCACCCAATACATGCCTCTATCAACTTTGTTTATACCCCACAAAAGTTTCTTTGGATTTTGATCAAACTCTTGATCACTACCTTTGGCGCCTTATAAAAAGAAAGATAATAAAGGGGAATATCATTCAAAACAGAGTTGATTAGTGCTACCCGACCACCCATCGATAAATGACGCCCTTGCCACAAAGAGAGCCTTTTGCGAAGCTTATCGATCACTGGTTTTCAAGTTGAGCTCCTTCTTGGATTTGCCCCCACAGGAATACACAAGAACTTGAAAGGAATAGATTTCGAGCGACAATAAAGAAAAATTGAAGCGGAATTCAAGAAATCCTCCAAAACATTCATCCCAATGAGCTTGCTTTTGTGAAAATTGACTTTCAACCCCGAAACAAGTTCAAAGCTCCTTAGAATCGATTTTATACACCAAATATTCCCCCAAGTAGCTTTCCCCATCATAATAGTATCATCGGAAAATTGAAGAATGAAAAAATGAAGGGAATCATGAACATGGTATTCAGTGAAAGAACCAATCTCAACCGCTTTGGCCATCATAGTCGTCAAGCCCTCGACAACAATTAAGAACAAGAAGGGGGAAAGAGGATCCCCTTGCCGGAGTCCTCTCCCAACTTGGAAATCATTAGTGGGGCTACCGACATAGAACTAGTAAAAACACAAGCCTTCATCCACCGAGTCCACTGCGGACTAAACCCCATTCTATCCATCATGTACGCCAAGAAACTCCAAGAGATAGAGTCGTACGTCTTTTCGAAATTTACTTAGAACATCAAATAATCCTCCTTACTTCTCTTTGCCAAATCTACGACTTCATTCACCACCAACACGCCATCTAAAATATTGCGCCCTCCCAAGAAAGCGGATTGACACTTAGAGATAACCTTGGGAAGAACGCGCTTCAGACGACTAGCTAAGACTTTGGCCATAATCTTATACAAACAACCAATCAAACAAATAGGCCGAAATTTCCCCAAGCTTTGGGGATGATCATTCTTAGGAATTAGAGCAATGAAAGAGGCCGAAAAAACTTTAGGGAGATAAGCCTTCGAATAAAACTCATTGAAAGTAGCCACTATATCATCCTTCAAGAAATCTCAACACTCATTTATAAATCTCTATAAATCTCAAGTTAAAGGCGTCCGGTCCCGGACTCTATTTTTTTCCCTATATTATATGTTTTTATGCAATATTTTAATTTTATGCAAATATATTTCAAAAATACATAAAACAGAGTGACATGGGCGCATGAATGAAGGGAAGTATATGTCAGTTTGAGGGAGCTCATTTCCTCCCTTAATTTTTTTTTTTTTTGCCTTTTTATTAACATTTTACAAGATAAGAGAAATAACTTGACGACTTATATTTAACTTAAGGCAACTAGTACACTTCATAAGAAAATATATATAAAAACGTTGATGTGTTTAGCCTAAACTTAAATAAATACACCTTTTTTTTTCTTCTATTAAGTTACGGTTAGACCAAATATATTCATTTTTTTCTTTTATCAAAATCCATTTTTCTTATATTTTGTTTTTTTTACAACTTTTTCTTATATTTTGTTAATGAGTGTGTATCATATAATCTTGTATAAAAAAATATTCCCCTCAATTAGTGTGGTCCGACTCGCTGAACGAATATCTGGATATGGATCCTCTCCTTGCCAATAATGATACTTCCTACTTAGACGATCCATACTTCATTAATTTGACTCAAAATAATCAAAATCAATGTGATTTTCAATTTGAGCTAGCAAGATATTCGTACTTTGGATCATCAGCTTTTCATTTTCTTACATCTCCGTTCATCCTCTCCTTTGTCTCTCAATTTCACTCTCTACCATCATTATTCATTAATTATATACATTGTTTTTCATCGATAAAAAATTCGATAAAGAAAGAATAAGTTTGTCTGAAACTAAGCACACTTTTTGTATAAATCAGGTATCCTCTATACGCAACTGTAGAGACTAATCCATCGAGTCGGGTAGGACCACAATCTACGGCAAAGCTCTCCATCGATATCAATAGATTAAACTAAACACACTTTACTACAATGCGCGTGTGGTCTTTCTTTTATAGGTAGGCTGACGTTTCCCATAATTTGATACCATATTTAAAGTTTAACAGTGACAGCACTTACCATAAATACTGTTTAGATTCCTTAAATGCTTCCTTTGTCATTTAATGTTTAGCACGTGTACATTGAATCATTCTTATTTTTTTATTTTCGGGAAAATCTTAATTACCTGATGAGATTTTTTTTTTTTTTTTTGAGATTTACCTGATGAGATTTGTTTGAAAACAAACGCGGTTTAGCTTAGGTGAAAAATATTTTGATCAATGTTATATTTGGCATAAAAATAAACCGTTTGAATATTTTTCTAATTTTACAAAAATTGTATATTCAGAAATAGACCTTTCTAGGCGCCAACAACCAATCAGGTGTCTGAGAATTGCGGCACAATTATTCTAAAACTGTGTGTATCTAAATGAAATTGATCTAGTTGTTGAGAATAGATTATTCTAAAGATGATGCAAAATTCAATTCAAATCGTATACATATATATGTCTTCTTTTCTTTGATGTTCTAGTATAAAAAAAATCTTCATTATACTGTTGACTAGGGTAAAATTTGATTCTAAGCACAAACAGAATTTAGTCTTTTGTTAAAAGCTTTGGGTTACTTCGTGGGTAGCCACGATAATCCGAAAAGAAAAACATTATTATACTTTTCTTTTGTCGGTACTCAACTATTAAGAGACAGACGAAATAACAATATACAAATTGGCAAATTCTTAAGTACTTTTATCAATTAGTTGGGTACCTGCAAGGCAAAATGTGATGGTTTTTTTTTTGACCAAGTGGAAACCTGATGATTTTTTTTACCAACAAATGCACTCACAATTGACATGTTGGGTGCAGCACCCAAATTTATGTTATGGGTACATTAGTCGTCACCAAAAATAATAGTATGATATGATTTTCATGAGTTTAAAAATATTAATTGCATATATTAATTCATGTGTCAAAACTTTAAACGTAAATCAAATAAAGTGGAGAGAGTGCTTTTATGATCGATAAGTAACACAATTAATTGTTTTGACTAATTGGAGTAAAAAAAATGTTTTGACTAAAAAAATATTTAATTATTTATTCAAATCGATAGAATACATTGAAAACAACATATTCAACATCACTAAAATTGAAGGAGACGAATCTGCGAACAAATTCATAGCACTCGGGTTAATAGCATAAAACAATGAAATGCATACAAATATGACAAAATCAAAGTAACCGAAATACTCAGGCCTCTAGATCTATAACGTTGACATCCAAGTCATTGATTTAATCTGTAGTATATCGAAGCTGATATGTCAATCTGAATCAAACAAATACCGCAACAAGACAGAGAATCAAAGAACGCTGCACCAAGACGATGAACTAACAAAACACTGCAATCAGATGACGATATCAAGGAAAAACACTAAATAAAAACTAGGGGTCTATTTGGAATCTTGGATCGACTTCTCTACTGACATAAGTATTATGAGACTATTTAGGAGAACTTAATTATGAAAATAGTTTATAACGTATTTATAAGCTCTTTTCAACTCATTTTCACAAACTCTCCAGAATAACTTACGAAAACAACTTATAACTTATAAGAAAATAGTTTAATATTTTCTAATATTTTATTAAGTGCTCAATTAATTTGTTTATCTAAATATAACCTTTATCTACGTGAAAATCAGTTATCTAGATAATATAAAAGACTAAAGGGAATGTAGTGTAAACACGTTTTACTTTCCTATACTATAATATCTACCAAAAAAAGTTTTGTCAAAAAAAAATCTACCAAAAAAAGTAGATTATTTTTCTTAAAATATACAAATAAAGTCTTATTTTTAACTACATTACTTATTTAATTACTCTTATTTATTACAAAGTATTTTCTTAACCGTTTAATACAATGTGTTGCCATTAGTTTTTTTGACAATACAATGTGTTGCCATTAGTTGTTTTCATCTTTTTGAGCCACTCAATACAAATGTGGGAAAAAAAATTAGAATTATAAGTTTTTTACTTAAAAAATAAAAATAAAATTAACCCACCTTAATACACTCATTGGTTTTGATGTTTTTGCCAAATGTTGTGTGTGTGTGTATATATATATATATTGAGGCCACCGTTCACGTGGACTGAGTAGAGACACTAGGAGACGTGATCATCTTCTCCTCTACGCTAGCTTCAAGAGGTGAGCACATGAACTCTTTTAAGAAATTTTGTGCTTACGTAGTCCTTGGCTAGGGTTTAATTCTACTTCGACATTATTTCATTTTGATGGTTATCTCTCAAAACCCCCCAACAAATCTGTTCGTGTGGATTACATAAAGGCACTGCTCTACTTGGATGTGTGTGATTTGCAGCGCTGCTAGAGGTAATAACTTAATCTCCGAATATGCTCATTCAGAATGATTCTTACTTTCTTAGATGAGATTTTTTACTTTCCGTTGCATTTATACTATATGTGCAAAATTCCCTATGGGTGCAAAATTCCATATGTACTATACGTACATATATGGGTGCTGTATAATATTAATATATCTTTACTTCTATATAATGGCAATTGTATAATATATCTTTAATTCTATAACTAATTTTTGGGTGTCAATTCTCTTGTTTTTTAAAGGAAATGTGAAGGACAACAGTGAAGGACAAATACAAAAGTAGATTGATACGAGAAAATATGACTTCTTATATTAGAGGTGAATGTATAGCTGATTTACACTAACAAGCTACTATTATTTGCACCATTAGTAGTTAATTTTTTTTTTTTGAATATACTTAATAGTTAAACTTTTATCAATAAATTTTATATCATAATTATATATTAATACTTATTTATATTTAAAGAGTTTAATAATTATTTCTTTTGAATAATGATATATCAATTATTCAAAATTAGTTTAACTAATTTTTCTCAGATTTTATAACAATTTTTCTCAGATTTTTTCTTTCAAAATAATTATATTATTCTCTGTAATTGAAACTGAGTTATAAATAAATATAAATAACAATTGAAGTTTTCATTATGTATACAATTAAGCCATTAAAATAAATTTGCAACAATACATAATAATAAATGCAAAAAGACGCACAGAATGGTGCCCATCTTTCTTCTTTTTTTTTGGTACAATGGTGCCCATCTTTCTGTTAGTAGTAAATAATGAGAATCTGAAGCCTGGATACCAGATACGATACGAGATACGACACGATACGGATATGGGAATATGAGAAAATTTTGAAAATCAAGATACGACACGGCTGAGATACTTTAATAAAAAATTAAATTAAAATTTAAATATATAAAAACATAACAGAAAAAATAAAATAGAATAGAAACACAAATAGGAAAAAAACAAAGATGAAAAACTGAAATATTGCATTTTATAGATATGAAAAAAAAGTGCCCAAATAGATAAAAAAAATCACACAAAATATATGGATGAAAGGTAGAGGACAAGCGACACACCTATGTATGAGTGACTAGTCATAAAAAGTAATGGTGGACAAGTAACTGAGATCACCCGAAATCGTATAATACGAATAGTCAATGGCAGAAATAGATGATTTTTTATAGACTAAGATATTCATATTAGTACGTAATTGGTCAATAAAACATAAGCATATCATTAGTCAATATATATTCATCACATTGTAGAAATAAATACTTGTGATCTTATCAAGTAGAGATAGTTACGTATATTTATCTCACTCATATTACAATGTATTATTTCTTCTATTATTGTATTACGAAAAAACATATAATTTTGTCTTTTAGTTATTGAGGTATTAAAGTCTATCATGTATGAGTGACAATCATGTGCTTAGTTGGTAAGAGGTATCGAAAAAGTATCTGAGAAGTATCCTTAGTTGGTAAGAAGTATCAAAAATGTATCTGAAAAGTATCGAGTCAAATATTTTTTAAAAAGAATTAAAAAATTATTAGATACTCTTTGAGTACGTATCGGAAAGTATCGGGTGCGTATCGATATCGGATACGTATCCGACACGAGTACGTCTCCATTTTTGAATTCCATATAAATTTGTTTAAGAGATGTAGTTTTTTTTATGTGGTATTTAAGAGATGTATTTTGAAAAAAAAAACAATAACATGTTAACAAAATAAAATAATACTTGTTGTCAAAAAAAAATAAAATAATACTCCCTCCATTAAAAAAAAACAACACCCCTGTCTCTCTCTTTTCCACAAACTCTCTACTCTCCTTCCATTCTCTCTCTAGATTATATACCGCTCTGTCTTGCCACTCTCTCACTCTCTCTCTCTCTCTCTCTCTGAATTTGTCTGCTAGCTTCTATGCGCCAAGAGAGTGCTCTGTTACCGTCCAAAAGCAATAAAAGAACCAAGAGAAGCTAACAAACCGAACAAAAAGGACACTCTGCACTTCTGCTACAATCTTCACATGAATAATCTTATTGCATCACTCCTTTTTCATCTCAATTCTCATCATTGTACATGTGAATGAATTTTGAGATGAGATGGGTTCTTCTTTCCGATTCTCTCAATTCTTTGAATTAAAAAAAAAAACACACTTTTTAGCGGAACCCAGTTTGGTATATTTTCAGTGACTTGTAGCAGATTGTGCTTCAGCAGGTTAGATTTCTTTAAAAACAAGAACTTTTCTTTTTATCAGTAACTGGGGTGTGGTTGCATGTATCAAATTTTACATTTCTGGGTTTCAAATTTGAGATTTTTTATTTGGGTATTTGACAATCCAAACCATTTCTTAATCTTTTTTAAATTCTATTGTGTTAGAGCTTGTAAAAAATTGAACCTTTTTTTTTATTTTAGTTCTGCTCAAGTTTATATAGGCGTGGTTGGTTGGTCTTTTTCCCCTCTTTCCATAGATGGGATGGACCACTCAGTGAAATCTTCAATTTTTGTTTTCCCTTCAAGATTTTATTGGTTGATTTGGATCCATCGTTAGAGTAAGCGTGGATTTCAAGTGATTTCAAATTTAAAGCCCGAAGATTTTGTTGTTAAAATTTGCTTTTTTGTATTTCTCTGAAAATTGTAGTATTTTCTTAAGGGGCAGAGGAACTGAGAAGTTGAAGATTGCATAGCTAAAGTTAGCTCACAATGGCTTCAACTGATGAAGATGGTGATAACAAAGGTAGTATGTGGGATTTGGATCAGAAGCTTGACCAGCCTATGGATGAAGAAGCAGGAAGGCTCAGAAATATGTATAGAGAAAAAGTATGATGCAGCATTGCCATTTGTTTAACTTTCTTTCTCTCTCTTTCTTGATTGCCATTGTTTAATTGTTTTATTGAGGGGAATATTTATTTCTTCAGTTTTATTTGACTTTCTCAATTTACACTGAAATTTATGATTGTAATGATTATTTTTCAATCTAACATTAAAAGTTCAATTAATGTAGTTATATTCACACAACTGTTTCCAATTTACAAAGAGTCTGTTTACGAGAGAAGAGAAAAATGCAGCTTTAGGTTGTAACTCATTGAATAATATAGACTAGATACATCATATATTCAATAGTAGCAGAAGGAGTACTCGTTAAATGTACAATTATGATTCATCCCTTCATATTTTTAATTTCCAAACTTATATATATTTTAACTGTTAACTGTGACAAGGATTCATTCATTTGGACACAATTTGAAACTGAAAAGAGGGATTTCCTTACATTCAACAAAGCACGTTTTCCGAACCTCCTTACCACTCGTTTGGATTCACGTTGGTTGGGAGGAAACGCGCGGCAATACTGGCGCTCCAAGTTAGAGCTTCCACGACCACGTCAATGTTGCTGTGGAAATCGTAAATATCCAAACACATTAGAGTGTGGTTGGAAACACGGTAGGTAGTCACTTCCATCAAGGACAGCTAGTAGCTTATGTCCAATTGTGTGTCCAAGGGATTTCTACCGTGGGTCCAAATGTATGCCTAGAATATCTTGAAATTGTGCGATTCTGGAGCTTTGATTTTTCTAAATGTTAGTTTGGCTAAGAAGCCTGAATTTTTCTGCTATTCATAGATGCACTAATAAGCTAACATATAAGCTGATGGGATTTGGTATATAATTCCTTGCTGATGTAGTTTCAAATTGTTCAGAAATTTTCTGCATTGTTGCTTCTGCGGCTTGCTTATCAGAGTCTTGGTGTGGTTTATGGAGATTTGGGCACTTCACCCTTGTACGTTTTCTACAATACATTTCCTAAAGGTGTGAAAGATGAGGAGCAAGTACTTGGAGCGCTTTCACTGATTATCTACTCTCTTACTTTGGTGCCGCTCCTCAAATATGTTTTTATTGTACTGAGAGCAAATGACAATGGCCAAGGTATTGATTATTTTTTGTTAATTTTTGGTGCTTAAGCTATTGAAGCTTGTATAAATGACATATTTGGTAGTGTATTTCAACTTTATGTATATGTATATCAACTCTGTAGCACCGACACCTCGGATTGAAGACGTGTCCGGTGTCCAACACTTGTTATGTCAGACATCGACACTTCAATTACTTCCATTTTTCAAATTAAAACCAATGTCTGTGTCGTGTACGAAACTAACATTTGTAGAGCAGGTGGAACATTTGCGCTTTATTCTTTGCTCTGCCGACATGCAAAGATAAAAATCATTCCCAATCAGCATCGCACTGATGAAGAGCTAACAACATATAGTCGGTCTACCTTCCATGAAAGGTCATTTGCTGCAAAAACTAAAAAATGGTTGGAGGAGCGTGAATCATGGAAGAGTGCTATTCTTATTCTTGTCCTTGTTGGCACCTGCATGGTTATTGGAGATGGGATTCTTACCCCAGCTATATCAGGTATTCCTTCTCTCTGAAGATAATTTACTGTTCCCATTTTTTCAATATTTATATGAGTTTCAACTTGCTTGGTGTTTCCATGCTTCCGTATGTGATGTGTGCTAATTTGATTTACTTACCAAACTGTGAAAGGAAATGGCAAAATCATTTACTGTGGTGAGAAAAAAAGAGCACTATGATGTGGACATAATGTATTGGTAGGATTTTGAGTGACATTATACACTACTTGATAGTTGATACTAATAGACTCCAACAAACTTATTTATTGTATATAAAACTTGAAGTGCCAAATATGGCATCTCATCAATGATCCCTCGCCTCAATATATAAAACCAGAAGCGTGAAATATGAAGTCGACATCTCAGCAATGATCCTTGATATTCTTATTGGCACATCAGTAATATTGCATTGGTGTCAATTTCTGATACAATCCCTCACTTTCTATTCCTTCTGAGAGTGATAGATATCCATTTACTAACTTGAGGGGGGAGTATTGTGTGGCATAATTACCATACAGATTTGTTTCCATAATTTCTTGTAATTAGGACAATTACCTTGTGATTCCTTAATTATGATGGATTAGATTCAACCTATAACTCTTTGCATAAAAAAATAAGATTCACACCTTTTTGCTCTCTTTTCCAAGTTGGTTTATCATTTTTTCTCTGAGACAAGAAGAAAGAAGGACACCCTTTCTGTAAGGGTATGACTTCTCCGAGCTCTTATTCTTCGTGTATGATGTGGTGGCTCTTGCTTCTGAAGGATGATAGTATCTTCGATAACAAGGAGACTCCAATTTTGATTGAGTAAAGCTAATTTGACTTAGTTCCTTAATACTTTTCTTTTTCCCAAGAGGAGCACATGCTTAAGTTGCGCCCTTTTGATTCTTGTTTAAAGCATTATTAGTTATAAAACACATGTTAGGAAAAAGTGAGTATGGACTTAACTATTTTTTTCATTCATATTTTATTCGTTGTATTTCAAAAGGATCCAGACCCAATCAAATAGTGTTTTTTTTCTTCTTTTCTTGAGTATCATTTTTAATACATCTCCAACTATTCAAGAGATTCATAACCATATCTTCCTTTGTAGTTTTATCAGCTGTTGGTGGCATCAAGGTTAATCAGCCTGGCATGAGTAGTGGTATGATCCTACTTCTTCCGTGTTGTTACGATTTTCTTCTATTTCTACCACTATTCACGGAAGTCCTTAATGTTTTCAACTAATTTTTAAGTTCATAGGTATTGAAAAGCTTCTTTCTGTTTGGGATACAGGTGTGGTAGTGCTAGTTGCTGTTGTAATATTAATTGGATTTTTCAGCATGCAACATTATGGCACAGATAGAGTTAGTTGGCTTTTCGCTCCAATTGTCCTCCTTTGGTTTCTCCTAATTGGAGGTATTGGTATATTTAATATCTGGAAGCATGGAAGCAGAGTTCTAAAAGCTTTTTCTCCTGTCTATATATATCACTATTTTAGAAGAGGGGGAAAAGACGGATGGACTTCCCTTGGCGGTATCATGCTCAGTATAACAGGTAAAATTCAACTTTTGATTCCCTCAGCGTATTTCAGAATCATTGCAAATGAAGTGAATTGTTATTATTTTGTACTTGACAACTCGGGGATGATTTTTATCAGGGACAGAAGCTCTTTTCGCTGACCTAGCTCATTTTCCAGTCTCAGCTGTACAACTAGCATTTACTCTAGTTGTGTTTCCTTGCCTTCTTTTAGCCTATTCCGGACAAGCTGCTTACCTTATGAATAACTTGAGTCATTCACAAGACGCTTTCTATCGTTCTATTCCAGGTTTGTTAAACTTTAATTAACTCTATATTTGAAATCTTCGGTTTCGATATTCCTGTAGAATTTGAGACAGTTCTGCTAATCAGCCAAGTATATTAGATGTTGATTTTTCTTAGTTTTGCAGAGAGAATATACTGGCCAGTATTTGTTGTTGCAACAGCTGCAGCCATAGTTGCGAGCCAGGCCACAATCAGCGCAACTTTTTCGATTATTAAACAAGCCCTTGCTCATGGATGTTTCCCTAGAGTTAAAATTGTATATACATCAAAGAAATTCCTAGGCCAGATATATATTCCAGATATCAATTGGATCCTTATGATTCTTTGCATCGCCGTCACTGCTGGGTTCGAAAATCAAAACCAGATTGGAAATGCTTATGGTAAACTTTTCCCTTGCCGAATCTTCCAAATAATATTTTCACGCTATTAAACATATGCTTGGTGTATATTTGCGATAACAGGTACTGCAGTTGTGATTGTCATGCTGGTTACAACATTTCTTATGATTTTAATCATGATATTAGTGTGGCGCTGCCATTGGATTCTTGTATTCGTCTTCAGTTGCTTATCTTTGATTGTGGAACTCACATACTTCTGCTCAGTACTCTTCAAAGTTGATCAAGGTGGATGGGTTCCCCTCGTAATTGCCGGAGCATTTCTTGTTATTATGTTTGTTTGGCATTACGGTACGGTGAAACGCTACGAGTTTGAAATGCATAGCAAAGTCTCGATGGCATGGATTCTCGGACTTGGCCCGAGTTTAGGACTTGTTCGTGTACCTGGAATCGGACTAGTCTACACCGAACTTGCAAGTGGAGTACCACCAATATTTTCTCACTTCATCACAAACCTACCAGCCATTCATTCTGTTGTGGTTTTCATATGTGTAAAATACCTTCCGGTTTACACAGTCCCCGAAGAAGAGAGATTCCTTGTCAAGAGAATTGGACCGAAGAATTTCCATATCTTTCGATGCGTGGCACGATACGGCTATAAAGACCTTCACAAGAAAGATGATGAGTTTGAGAAAAAACTGTTTGATAACCTTTTGATGTATGTTAAGCTTGAATCTATGATGGAAGGATGTTCTGATTCAGATGAATACAGTTTATATGGACAGCAAACAGAATGGTCAAGAGATGGCTTATTGAATAACAATGGAAACACAGCTTCTTCTTCAAATATGGATTTAACAATCTCTACAGTAGATTCAATAGTGCCAGTTAAATCACCACCACATGTGAATATTACTGTTAGGTCTTCTGGTCAAGTAAGCAGTCAAACCGAGGTCGATGAAATCGAGTTTTTGAATAACTGCAGGGATGCTGGAGTGGTTCATATACTTGGAAACACAGTTGTGAGAGCAAGGAGGGATTCAAATTTGTTCAAGAAAATTGCTGTTGATTATGTATATGCATTTCTTAGGAAAGTTTGCAGGGAAAATAGTGTGATCTTCAATGTTCCTCATGAGAGTCTCTTAAATGTTGGTCAAATTTTTTATGTATAGTGAAGAGTTGAGATAAGTGTAGTATATGAACATCACTCTTCATTGAGGTAGTTGATGCTACAATTCTAAGGAATTGACTTCAGAAATGACTTTTTGGTAATTATCTATTGAAAAATTGAAAGTATAAATTACAACCGTCTAACTAGGTTGTTCAACTCATCTCTTTCAGTTAAAACTTCAAACTAGTTTGCGGTTGGTTAACTTTCCCTACTTGTGATGCACCACCAGCTTATATTTTTGTACTAAATATAGTTTGAGGTTGGTTTACTTTCTCTACTTGTGATGCCTCAGGTGAACTTAGAACAAGGGTAACAAACTCCAAACTATAGTTGGTTTGGTAGAATTTGACAAAACTTCTAGAAGATACTAAGCACATGAGGGGTAAAGCTTGTGGGAAAAAAATTGAGCAAACCTCAACATTATAAGGTAGTTGGGGCATAATTGAGGTTGATTATTGTGCATGCAATCATAAGTTGGTTGCCTCATGTGATGGGAGGGTGGAGTGTTTTCTGTCTTATCTATGGTGTGACTCATTATGGGAAGGCTTTTTTTTACCCCACCATTTCACCTTGTACCCCCACAAATTATGATATCTCGAAAATATCCATGATAATTTGACTTGAACGGAATTACCTATTTAACAGGTAGATCCGTTTGTAGAAAAAACAAAAACGGATTTATTTATTTAGTAGATAAATCCGTAGTTAAAAAATACACTACGAATTTATCTATTTAATAGATAAATCTGTAGTTAAAAACTATAAGTAGATAAATTTGTTTGAATTTTTTTTTGTTCCAACGGAAATAAATTACATTAACCACTCATGGGACCCAAAAATATTATAAAAATTCATTTTTAATGTGTTTATGTATGTATAAAGAAAGTGATTAACGGATTTAAGGCATTGGATAGAAACAGATTCATAAGTCCAACATAATTCCGTTTTCACTTTATACATATATCATATAACAAATAGATTTAAATTGTAAATTGGTAATTCCCTTTGAACCAAAAAAAGTCAAACGGATTTATCTAAATAAATCCGTAGTGTAATTTTTAACTACGGATTTATCTACTAAATAGATAAATCCGTTTTGATTTTCTTTAAAAATATATTTATCTTTTATTTAGATAAATCCGTTAGTTATAATATTGAGGGGTATTATGAGAATATCAATTTTTTTTGGGGGTATAGAGGCATACGGTGGGGGTAAAAAAAACCTTATGGGAATTTAGCTAAGGAATTGTTCAGGGTTTCTTTGCTGCAGATAGTCCATTCAAGTTCATGGGCCTGCTGGTGGATCTCTTGGGCCTAACCGTAATTCCTGTTGTGACAGCTGAAAGACATGTGTTGGTACTATGTTTGTACATAATTAATATTAATACTATTGTACAAATATAAGGCTCTCTTTTTTTACCCCCCATTGGACTCCATACCCCCCAAATTGACAAAACGGACCAAAATACCTCTAAAAAATTGTTAAAAAACGAAATCATTCCTCATTCCATCATAATTCAAGAAAAAGTAAGTTTTTTTTTCCGGAAATACCATTTTTGAGGTATTTCCGGAAGGTTAAATTCCAGGGAGCTCCGGAAATACCTCAAAAAGAGGTATTTCCCGAGGTTTTTGAGGTATTTCCGGAATTCCCTGGAATTTAACCTTTCGGAAATACCTCAAAAAATGGTATTTTCGGAATGTTTTTTTTTTTAAATTTCGTTTTAATTAATTTTTTTTGCTTTTTCAGTGGCAACCAGAACAGGAAACATAGAGCGAGGCAAGCATTCAGGAGCGGGAGGAGATGAGCAGAGTCCTTCTGGCAGTAGGAGTAGGTTCCGATTGAGGACTAGATAGGCCGGACACGCGTCTGAGCGTCAGAGATGTGTCCGAGAGCGAGAGCAGCAGCAGGAGGCTAACCCAGACGCCATGCATGTAGATGACCAGGCTGAGGCTGGGGTTGCTCAGCATGATGATGAGGCTGCTGAGCAGGTTTTGTTACACCGGTTGCATGTCCACTGCGTCCAGAGACTACTACAAACGGGACAGGTAATACTTTTAATAATTTGTTTATTTTTTTAACAATTAATTACTTTTAATAATTTATTAATTACTTTTATTTTTTTACAGGACCGGGGTAAGATTAAAGTTGCTTCTCATGGGGGGAAGATACTTAAGAGGAGACCTCAGCAACACCACCCACATATAGCAGGATGGTTGCAGCAGGCCCATCTGTTTGAGCTGGACATCACACCTCTCGGCAACATCAACCACGAGCTCATATCAGCTTTTGTGGAGAGGTGGCATTCTGAGACCAGCTCATTCCACATGCCGTGGGGGGGGATGACAGTGACGTTGGACGACGTGTCCGCGTTGCTCCACTTGCCGCTCACCGGCACACCGTTGACCCATCGGCCACATTTTGATACTGTCGATGCTATTCGGGCTGGAGTTGACCTGCTGGGCATTGACCACACAGCCTGCTGGGCAGAGTGTCAGTTCAACAGGGGACCGGCATTCCTATTTTCTTTCTTGATGGCCGCATACACACAGAACATGGAGCGCGGCCATCTTGATCAGGCGGCACAGTGCTATCTGCCACACTTGTTGGGCAGCACCATTTTTGCCGACAAGAGTCAGACATCTGTCCCTGTCAAGTGGGTGACTCTTATTTCGGACTTTGCCCTGTGTGGCCAGTGAGCTTGGGGTCCAGCTGCTCTAGCTATTCTCTACGAGTAGCTGAATGATGCTTGTTACTGGGAGACGTTGCAGATTGGCGGATACGCTTCTCTGCTGTAGGTAACTAATTAATTAATTATTTTTATTTCTTTTTAATTACTTTTATTTATATAATTACTTATTTATTTTTTTATTATTTTAGTGCTGGATATATGAGTATTTCCCCACCATCGTGGTGCGGAAAGACTTCAGTGCCAATGAACTTCCACGTTGCAGCAGGTGGGCGAACAAGAAGTGAACTTCCACGTTGCAGCAGAGGGAGCAGGTCATATGGAGCCCCTTGGACGACCACAGACAGTACCTCCGGTTTCACAACATTTCATTATTCAGAGGTTGGCTGCTGTGGGGGGATGTGGCGGTGCCTTATATGCCAGACAGGGTCCGTTGGCAGTTTGGATATGTCCAGCAGATTCGAGATCCACCTATTTCGGGCCCACGTCCATCTCCGGAGGTCATAGTACAGCAGCTGATGTTCTATCAGTCCCCAGCGCGGGCTTTTAGGGACAGCGGTCGACGGACACCCGTCCAGGGTACTTGTGATGACGAGTACCTACCATGGTACTTCCAGGTGTCCATTCCCCGCCTGACTTCGGCTCCGCCTTCACCACCAGCTCCGCCTTCGCCTCCAGAGGATGTTGCTCCACTTCCCTATGAGTCCAGGGAGAGAGTAGCTAGGCATGTCCAGGATGCCTATGATAGTCTTTTGGCAGTCGGCGTCATTCCTGGGGATGTCTATGATAGTATGTTGCCTGCTTTACAGCTTTTGGACATTTAGTTGTACTATTTTGGCTTAAATAGTTATTACCTCCCTGCAAATATCCTCATTATCCAGTTACCCCCCCCCCCCCCCCCCCCCCGCAAAAAAAAGGTTTACAAAACACCTTGTAAAATGTAACGTTATCCAGTTACCCCCCTGCTGTTAACTTTTCTGTTAAAAAAATGTAAAATGTAACTTTATCCAGTTACCCCCAGACGTCAGTGCCACGTGTCACCATATTATTGGGCCTCTGTGACACGTGGCACTGACATGCCACGTCAGCATCTATGTCACCACTGCCACGTGGCACATGTCTGTGCCACGTCAGCAACCAATGGATGGCTGCCACATGGCACTAGCTTGGCTATGTGGAGGTAAATGCTTACTTAAAAAATAAAGATTTTGGTGGCCAATGGGGATTGAACCCATGACCCCCAAGTGACACACACCCCTCCTAACCATTGAGCCACATGAGTATTTGATATTATTGACTCACCTACAAAT
Source organism: Astragalus membranaceus (assembly GCA_039519185.1). Lineage (NCBI taxonomy): Eukaryota > Viridiplantae > Streptophyta > Magnoliopsida > Fabales > Fabaceae > Astragalus > Astragalus membranaceus. Next base: position 160,241,172 of record CM076850.1, read on the forward strand.
ATATAATATATAATTGCCACTTAATTTTAAAAAAAAAAAATCTGGAAAATGGAACAATTCTTTCTTCTTTGTAAAACGCATCTGGAAAACGCAACTGGAAAAATTCAACAATGCCACTTAATGTAAAACGCATCTGGAATTAAAACGAAAACGAAAAATGAAATATAAACAGATTCATCATTCATCATCTCGAATTAAAACGAAAAACGAAATATAAACAAGAATCAAATCGAAAATCGAAAATCAAACCGAAAATCAGATCTCGTTTAATTTCGGTTGATGATTATGAATTTGGGTTAATTGCAGATCTGAGTTTTTATTTCCTCAAGCGATAATGCTTCATCATCTGCGTTTTCCAGATCTGAGTTTTTATTTCCATTGTTGCTGCTTGCTTTGAAGAAAAAGGAATTGAAGAAAAAGAAAAAGGAATTCGTTTTCCAGAAAAAGAAAAAGGAATTGAAGAAAAAGAAGAATTGGGGATAATGCTTGATGATGAGAGGTTGTTGAAGATGAAGATTTGTTCGTTTTCGTTTCATTGTTCGAAATTTAGGATTGAAGAAGATGATGAACGATTTCTGGATTTTGTGGATTTTATCGTTGGAGAAGATGAAGTTTTATGTTGTTGGTTTTCATTGAAGTTTTTTATGTAATATATACAATTAGTTGCATTAATAAACACAAGAATTGATTTAGCCAAATGGTAATATGGAGAGGTTTTAACAAAGTGGTCACGAGCTCAATACCCATCTATGCCAAAATTTTGATTTTTTTAGTAACACACAATATTCCACTTAGCCAAGTCAGTGCCACGTGGCAGCCATCCATTGGTTGCTGACGTGGCACTGACATGTGCCACGTGGCAGTGGTGACATAGATGCTGACGTGGCATGTCAGTGCTACGTGTCACAGAGGCCCAATAATATGGTGACATGTGGCACTGACGTCAGGGGGGTAACTGGATAAAGTTATATTTTACATTTTTTTAACAGAAAAGTTAACAGCAGTGGGGTAACTGGATAACGTTACATTTCACAAGGTGTTTTTTAAACCTTTTTTTTGCAGGGGGGTAACTGGATAATAATGATATTTGTAGGGGGTAATAACTATTTAAGCCTATTGTTTTTTGTATTTTTACTGTATTAATACTGATTATTATTGTTTATTAGTTTAGCAAGTTTCGTTACATTTAATTATTTCGCGTAATTTTTTTTAATTTAAAAAAAATATGTGTATTTCCGGAAATACATATTTCTGCCTTCCAGAAATACCTCTTTTTACGTATTTCCGGAAAACACATATTTCTGCCTTCCGAAAATATATGTATTTCCGGAAATTTTAAATTTTTTTTTTACGAAAAACTAGAGTATTTTGGAGATTTATGGTAAAATGGGGGTATGGGTCGGGGGTAAAAAAAAACAGCCCAAATATAATGTTCGTTAATTGTTCACCTTGATGACACACATGCTGGCAAATGTACCAGGTACACACATCAGAAGCATTCAGCTTCTCAAAATAAGGATTTTGGTTTTAATTCAACAACTCTGCAAAGCTAGATTATAAAGTGAGGGTTCACTGAAGCATTATTTCTACATGTATAAAAAGTTATGGATGTGTTGATGGTGTGGTGGCTTTTTGAAGTAGTAGTAACAAAGAAAAAAGAGTTCCAAATCATTAGCACCATTGATTTAACATTTTGGCCGCACAGTGCACATGCCATGTGTGAATGATATACGGATGATGAAATTAGAGGTAGCTTTGTCAAAGCTCTATTAATTAACTAGTGTCAGTAAACTAAATCTAACCCAAAAGTAGATGACTAGTTGGTACTGGCTATATTATTTAGGCTTAATTGCAGTTTTGGTCCCCCTATTATGACCAACTCACGATTTTGGTCCCTAAAGTTTTAATTTGGCGATTTTGGTCCCCCTATTTTCCCAATTTGAAAAATCAAGGTCCCCCACCCCAATTTTGACTCAGTTTGACTGACTCATCCTACGTGGCAGCCCACGTGGACTGCCACGTAGGCACACCCCCCCCACCCCACCCCCCCCACCCCCCCCCCCCACCCCACCCCACGTAGGAACCCCCCCCCCCCCACCCCACCCCCTCCACCGTGAACCACCCACCCCACCCTCTCCATTGTTCTCTGGTTCGCGCACCACTCCCCCACCGTGAACCACCCCCCCTTCCTAGCCACCGGAACGAGAGAGAGAGAGAGAGAGAGAGAGAGAGAGAGAGAGAGAGAGAGAGAGAGAGAGAGAGAGAGAGAGAGAGAGATAGAGAGAGATCTGGAACGAGAGAGAGAGAGAGAAATCTGGAACGAGAGAGAGAGATCTGGAACGAGAGAGATAGAGAGAGAGAGAGAGACGGAGGGGAAGGGGGAGGGTGCGAAGGGGAAGGGGAAGGGGGAGGGAGCGAGGCGGAGGGTGCGAAGGGGAAGGGAGAGGGTGCGACGGGGGAAAGGGGAGGGTGCGAAGGGGAAGGGGAAGGGGGAGGGAGCGAGGCGGAGGGTGCGAAGGGGAAGGGAGAGGGTGCGACGGGGGAAAGGGGAGGGTGCGAAGGGGAAGGGGAAGGGGGAGGGAGCGAGGCGGAGGGTGCGAAGGGGAAGGGGAAGGGGGAGGGAGCGAGGGGGAGGGTGCGAAGGGGAAGGGGAAGGGGAAGGGGGGAGGGTGCGACGGGGAAGGGGAAGGGGAAGGAGTGAGAGATTCAGTGAGAGAGAGGAGAGTGGGTGGTTCACAGTGGAGGGGAAGATGAACAGGGGGGTGGTGGCTGGGAAGGGGGGGTGGTGGGTGGCGAAGGGGGGTGGTGGCTGGGAAGGGGGGGTGGTGGGTGGGGGTGGGGGTCGGTGGTGGGTTGGGGTGGGGGGGGTGTGCCTACGTGGCAGTCCACGTGGGCTGCCACGTAGGATGAGTCAGTCAAACTGAGTCAAAATTGGGGTGGGGGACCTTGATTTTTCAAATTGGGAAAATAGGGGGACCAAAATCGCCAAATTAAAACTTTAGGGACCAAAATCGTGAGTTGGTCATAATAGGGGGACAAAAACTGCAATTAAGCCTATTATTTATTATTCATTTAAGAAAATAAAAAAAGAAAGGTTGAAGGTGATAGTTATTAGTTAAGGTGGTGAGTGGGACCCATATAGTAGTAGTTTTTTAGGCAGTGCAGTCAAATTATTTATCTGTACATTGACTAGTGACTGAGATTAGTGGGACGCCATATGCCATTGTCATGCTAGTGTACTATTCCACTAGTATATGCTCTCTGATCTTGTGGCCTACTGTTTTTTTTATTATTGCATTATTATATTTTCTTATATAATATTACTTTTATATACCAAAAACACTTCGATTAGATGGTAAGGATTTCTTCTATCTTAACCAATGTTCTGGGTTCGAATTCAGTTGCGCGCAGAAGATACACAATTTATAAAAAAAATATCACTTTTTATATTAGATGTAATTTCTACGTCACAAGAGGTCCCCGACTTGAATTTAACAAACAAGATAAAATGGGTTGGAGAAAAGAAAACTCGTAGAGCATAGAGTTTAGCCCTTCTAACCCCATGCTTATTAAGGGATATAGATCCTTACAAACATTGTGTTTGGTTATAACGAAAGAGGAAGGAAAAATTATTAGTGGAGAGAAGAGAGTGGAAGATCACTTGCAATAAGGGGAGGAAAGAAAATTCTAAGTGGGGCCCATGTGAAAATCAGTTCATCTCTCATCCGGGCAGAAAGCTAGAAAAGAAGTCCATTTTATTAAATGGTCAGAAACTGCCCCTAATAAAAGAGAAATTCATTGACAAAAAAAAAAAAGAGAAATTCACATAGCACCCCACCTCTCTACCCCTACACCCCTCAACCATCATACTTCCACGACGAGCAGCATCAAGCGTGACGTCACCACCACCGATCACGAAGTGTAATCGCAATTACTAGATGTTTAATTGATTTACACTTTCAAAATCTTAAGATTTTTATCGGATTCAACGCTTGAAAATTAAGATTTTGGAAATGTAAATCAATTAATCTGAAAATACAATTCTATTTTTTGAGTTTCCAGATATCTAACTCAAATACACGTCCAAAAACTTAATTTTCGGATGTGTATATGTTAAGTGACCAAGTACATCTCACAAATAAGCTATGGTGCGAACGCGTGTTCTGGAAACTGAGTTTCCGAAAACCATTTCACCTATTATTTTGGTGGCTAGTGGTGCATGCACGGTGGTTGTGGAATGGAGAGACGGTCATGTCGTGTTCTTTTATCAGTTTGAGTCATACTTAAAAATATTCATATATATATATATATATATATATATATATATATAATATATAGATGTAAAAGTAAATTAATGGGTTGGTATTTATTGTGGAAAGAAGAGTATTTTTGTTTGTAAAAAAAAAGGAGTGTTTTTTTTTGGTATAAACTGGATATTCCCTGCGCGCAACTGCAGAGACTAATCCCTCTAGCCGGGTAGTACCACAATGGGCGGCAAAACTCTCCCTCAAGAGATTTAACACTGTTGCATGTCCAAGACTGGATTCGAACCCAAGACCTTGGTTAAGCTGGAAGAGACCCCTAACATCTCATCCAAGTGCTCTCGGGTAAAAAAGGTGTATTTTTGTTTAAATTATTAGGCTTAATTACACTTTTGGTCCTCCTATTATCACTCATTCACGATTTTAGTCTCCCAACTTTTTTTCCACGATTTTGGTCCCCCTATTTTCTCAATTTCTAAAATCAAAGTCCCTCTCAAATTTAGTCAAATTTCTAGATGACAAGACACTCACTTATCCAATGTGGCATTCCATGTTGTACTGTCACATGTAGATTTTATTTTTGTAATTAAAATATTTAGTTTATTAAGTAATTAAAAATGGAGCTTCATCTTCCCTAAGTTTCAATAGAACCCTAAAATTTGGAGCCGAAAGTTTCAACCCAGACTCCCAACGAAGCTTCACTGTGTGATTTACTGAAGTTGTTTCGATTTTCAATCACCTCAATCTCGATGGCTAACCTTTTAGTCGTGGTGGGAGAAGCAGAGAAGGTATGGAAGGGATGGTACAGTAGGGATAGATTTTATGGGGGTGGATTGTAAAGGAAGGGGGCTTTTAAGAGCTTTGAGGGTCTCTATTGCAAAAATCAGTTCGAAGATCCATTGTTTCTCTATTTTAGAAGATATATCGTTCATTTTTCGTTTATAAACAAAATGCAACTAAAGCTTTTTCTGATTAATTCCTAGTATAATTATTTGTATGTGCAACTAAAGCTTTTTCTGATTAATTCCTAGTATAATTATTTGTATGTGTTTCATCATTTGTGTGGAGTGGACAGTGAACAAATGAACATGGCTTTGTTTCTGGTGAGTTCTTGCTACGGGTCTTGATTTTTATGAATGTAATGGATTGCTGTGTCTGTGGTGATAGATTATGTTATTTGTTGTTAAATCTAATTCCTATTTTTCTTTTCTTCTTACCCCAGATTTCTAATGCTGAATTTACAATGTTACAAAATGTTCAAAAAAAATGCAAACCTACGCTAAAAAATTACTCTGTCGTCTGATAAGGCTTTGAGGGTGGCTACTGTAAAGCTTAGTTCGAAGGGGGCGGTTCTGGTGTGCAAGAAGGCAGGTTCTGGTTAATTTGTTCCTAATTCCTAAACGAAGAAGATGAAGCTCCATTTTTAATTATTTAACAAACTAAATATTTTAATTACAAAAAAGTAAATTTAAAACAAAATGTCCACGTGGCAGTACAACATGGAATGCCACGTAGGATAAATGAGTGCCATGTCAGCTGGAAGTTTGACCAAACTTGAGAGGCACTTAAATTTTAGAAATTGGGGAAAATAGGGGGACCAAAATCGTGGAAACAAAAGTTGATGGACCAAAATCGTGAATGAATGATAATAGGGGGACCAACTAAAGATTTCTCCGTCCAGACAGGTCTTAGACAAGAGGATCCTCTATCCCCTTTTCTTTTTCTCATTGTTCCGGAAGGTCTGGCGGTGTTGGTTGATAGGGCCGTAGCTATTGAGGCTTTTAATGGGTATAAAGTAAATGATAATCTTGATTATTCTATTGTGCAATTTGCGGATGACACCATTCTAATTGGCAAGGCGACTTGGAGTAATCTTTGGAGCATTAAGTCTATTTTAAGAAGCTTTGAGCTAGTGTCCGGCTTGAGGGTCAATTTCCACAAAAGCAAACTCATAGGTATTAATGTGTCGAAAGACTTTTTAGACCATGCCTCAACATTCCTTCATTGTTTCTCAGAATCTATTCCTTTTAAATTCCTTGGAATTTCGGTTGGTGCAAATTCTAGGCGTGGGGCTACTTGGAAACCAATTCTTGACAAACTCCGATCTAGACTATCATTCTTGGAAAGGGCGCAATCTCTCAATTGGAGGCCGGGTATCTCTCATTAACTCGGTATTAAATAGTCTTCCCTTATATTTTTTCTCTTTTTTATAAGGCACCAAAAGTGGTGATTAAGGCTATGATCAAAATCCAAAGGGATTTTTTGTGGGGAATAAAGGAAGATAGTAGAGGAATGTATTGGGTATCTTGGGATAAAGTGTGCAAATCAAAGAAGGAGGGTGGCCTTGGCATAAAAAATTTGGAATCTTTCAACATTGCTCTTTTATCAAAGTGGAAGTGGCGTTTTTTGGTGGACGAGTTTGCTAGTTGGAGAGGAATTTTGACTCATAGATATGGAGACATTTCATCTTTTATGATTCATGATTCTAGACTGGGAGGGGAAAAAGACTATTTATGGTGGAGGGATATAGTCTATGTTGGTGATGATGTGGTTGATGTTGGGTGGTTTAATGCTTGCATTAGAAGGGGTTTGGGGAATGGAGAAAGTGTGGATTTTTGGAAACACCATTGGTTGGGTCATCAACCCTATACAAAGTATTTCCTCTTTTATTTGCAGGTTGTGATCGAAAAAATATCCTGGTGTCTGAGGCTGGTTTTTGGAGGGATGATCATTGGGTGTGGACTTTTCCGGGAAGACAAGATGGCACACAGCTGATTCAGGAGGAGGAAAACAATTTGATGGATATTTTGCAAAATGTAAAGCCTGATTGTGACTCAAAAGCAAGCTGGAAATGGTTTTTGGAGCAGCACAACCAATATTCGGTTAAATCATCATATGGCCATGTGGAGGGATTGCGTATAACTGTTGTTTCTGCTGCAGCTATATCAGACTCAGCAGCAGTGCCTTCAGCTACTGTTGTCTCTGCTGGAACCGATTTAGCAGCGGTGCCTTCGGTTACTGTTGTTTCGCCACTACTGTGTCTGCTGAAATCGATTCAGCAGCTGTGTTTCGGGAGGTTTGGAATTCTGATGTGCCGTCGAAAATTAGTATTTTTGGGTGGCGTATTTTCTCCAATGCTATTCCTACTCGCGCGTTATTGCTAGCTCGTCATGTTATTCAATCCGAGGAAGAAGCTGGCTGCCCCTTGTGCCATCAGCAAACTAAAGATTTAATGCATCTATTTTGTAATTGTTTCTTGGCAAAACAAGTTTGGGCAAAAGTGAGTGTTTGGCTTGGGTTGCATCATAGTCCCAATGACAATATTGTGGAGCACTTTCTATCTTTCGGTGCTATATTTTTTGGGAAAAAGACGCAAAGAACGAGATACATTATTTGCATCATGAAACGTTATCAAATCTAATGTTTCCCTCTCTTTGTTACAAAAATCAAATATCACTTGATTTCATCTCTACATACTTAAATCCATCCTAATTATAGAGCTCACGTGGCTGATATATGCAGATTGCAGTCAAGCCAACTTTTCTGTATTTTTATTCTACTAGATCTATCAAACACTAGTATGATATCTTTATTCATATTAATTAATAATTAATTAATATTAACATGTATAAGTGTTGCCAACCCCCCACCACACCCCCTTTACACATTCTTCATATTTCTATTCTATATAAATATACTAGTTCTACTTACAGTCAAAAAATACTAGTTCACACTTCACACTCACCTTCCCACAACAAAAGATGTGGCCTCTTAGCTCTGAGAAGAACACCACCTCCTCGACCACCGCCGTGGCTGTGGGCGCCACCAGCATTAGCTCATCATCAAAAAGTGAGTGTTGTTGTAATTGTTTGGTGAGAAAACTGATAAGAAAACTGAAGAGACATAGGCGGAGAGGGGGTGGGATTAGATTCCAATGCTGTTATGACCCTTTAAGCTATTCCTTGAATTTTGATACTACTGGATGTGGAGGGAACTTGTTGGATGAAGATTACTATAAGTTCTATGCTTTTTCTTCCAGGTTTGTGCAGCCTAATCCAACTACATCATCATCTCTCGCTCTTCAAAAGGAACTCTCATTAGATCAATAATAGGTGGAGAGGGGAAATGTCATGTTATTTTCTGGAGTTTGAAACCCTACTTCTTAGGTGTCCTTTAACTCACGAATCTAAGAGTCACGAACCTAAGAGTTTGAATGAGTGGAGTATACAGAATCTAACTTTCCAACGTTCGTTAGTTAGTTTCTTCTTTGCTTAACGTTAGATTAATTCATGGTGTAGTCTCTTATGAATCTAGTGTTTACTACTTTCATTAATTTGATTTCCAACGCCGTCTAGATGGGTATGTTACTTTTTTTTTTAGTTCATTTTAATTTTTGGAACAAATGTCTACAGATATGGTCAAAGATAAAGTAAAAGATAATGGCCTAGAACCTTGTGATCCAGATACGCTTATTTTAATTTATTCCACTTGTAACTTCAAGATTAATATAAGCGATGCTCACGATTATTGTCAAATTTTCCTTTCTAACCTAGATTCTTTGGGTCCACTATGGACTTACAAAAACACTTATATATATATATATTACTTAAATCAACGAAGTTCTCACATTTTTGTGGGATATATAAACAACATTAATCTTACTAATTGAACCAATTTTTATTTGCCGTCACAATGTCAATTCTCTCAACAACACTAGGTTGGTCTCATGACTCATTTTTTATTTGCAAAGGAAGACATCACCGTCCAGCATAGAGATGTTCTTCAAGGTCGAATGTGTGCACTCTAAAGTCGTCTAATGTGGTAATAATATTGATATTAATTAGTTAGAAGTACTGATAATAGGTGATGTTGGAAAACTGTGATATTACAGTGGTTGTTTCTTGAAATGTGGGGAGCCATGTGCAGGTCAGCTACTTTCTCCAAGCACGTCCTAGACAGTTGTAGTATATGCCGTTAAGGAAGTCTATGTGACAAAATTCCGCAAATAATGGTCAACAATATTAGCATCAACACACATGGTTTAGGTTTAACATGACATTTTATATGTGAGGAAAACTCCAACCTGGTATAAGTGGTTAATGCACTTTATCTAAAGGGGTGGACTCGACTAGTACCCAGGTTCGATTTTAGGCGATGGAATAAATTGGAGTCAGATTTACTTACTTCACGGTCGAACTCTTGATTATTCAGGGCCCATTTCCCCTGAACACCAGAGCGGGGTCAAAGATCCCTGGACCAAAGATATAATATGTGAGGAGGTCTAGCAAGCTAGACATTTTCTAACCCTAATTTCTTAATTGATTCTCTTTTATGGTTGAAATTTAAATGAGTCTAATTGAATTATATAGCTTTTATATAAATTTGATTGAATTCATATGAATTTTAATTAATTAAAATTCGGGACAAATATTATTGATCCATAAGAGAAATGCTAGCAACTCGATCACTGGTTTGCGTCTCTTTATTTTTCTATTATCTTTATGATTCTATGCACAAATTAGATACAATGTGACAACTCTTTGTTGCATGGTTTGAAAGAGTTTTGCTCCTTCCAAGGTTGTTACATTCTCTTGGTAGCTCCTTTTGGATAGAGTTCCTACTCGAATTAAACTGTTTAGTAGAGGGATGATCCCGGATACTACCACTGCTCTTTGTTGTTTGTGCGGGGATTACTAGGACCCAGCTTTCCATTTGTTCTGCCATTGTAGATTTGCTTCTAGGTTGTGGACTTGTGGTATGCTATTGTCAGTTGGTTGGGTTTCGATTTTGTGATGCAGCAGGACCTTATTCCTTCAATTTATTCATATTGGAGGTCGAGCTAGGTGCAGACAAGGTTTGATGCTCATTTGGCATATGATTCTCTGGGTCATCTGGGACTTGAGGAATAACTGTATTTTCTCTGGAGGCACTCTCGTGTTTAGGAGATCTTTTGACCATATTTTATCTCTATCCTGGCGTTGGTTCCAAGATGGGTAAGCATGCCTAATCAGTTAGTCCCATCCTTTAACAATATGATTTTTTTCATAGGTCTTTACGGGTCTGTTTGGTTGAAGAGAAGAGAGAAGAGAGAAAGTCATTCTCTTCTTTCTTTGTATTGTTTGGTATGCTCTCTTCTCTCTTTCAATTCAAACAAACACACTCTTAGTGCAATAGAAAGTCATTCTCTCTTCTCTCTTTCTCTCTTCCATTTCTCTCTCGCTTCAACCAAATAATAGAAAGTCATTCTCTATTCTCTCTCACTTCAACCAAACGGACGATGTTTTATGCAACTCTTTTTTTTTTGAAGACTTCACATCGTTTACTATGAGAAATAGCGCTTTGTGCCACTCATTTTCATCTTTTAATTTAATGTTAAACATAATCTACAACAATAAATTGTCTGACATATTCTCTATATATTGTATTTCTTTAAGTGTTCAAAATTCAAATCATAATCACATGTATTGCTTTACATTGTGTTTGATAATTGTCTTTCTTTAATCTTTATGAAAATCAATTCTATTCTTTCTTGCGCTATGATTTCGTGAATGTGTGTTATCATATTATATTATAAACAGTATAACTCCATTGGTTTAGTTCTTGTCGTACTGCCATGGAAATTTGAGGACAAAGTTCATGCATATTTATAATCCTTCCGTCTCATTTTAGGTGTCGTATTTGAGTTATTCACAATTTTTAATAAAATGATTATTTTTGTTAATTTTAATGATAAAAGGAGCTTCGTCTACTAAAATATCCCCATTAACAGTAATTAGTTGAATAGTTAGGTGAATGGAGATATAATAAATAATGTTATATTGGTAGAAAAAGTTAATAAATATATTACATTGATATTCTAAAGTGGCAAATAAATTGGGATAGAAAAATATTGCAAAAGAGACCGTCAAAATGAGATGGAAGTAGTATCATATATAGAAAATATAACAAAGAAAATATAACAAGGGCATTAATGCACGAATTGGAGATGCAAAAGGTAGGGGCGAATGGAGGTATGCTTACTTACAACTCCAACAACGGCTTTGACTTATGTTACTAAGCCTTTTCCTTAGTAACTCTTACTAAACAAACAATAGCTATTGGATTTTTAAACTTTTAATGACATTTAATCTAATGGTTAGTATTAAATAAGGGTATTGTTGTCACAGTTATTAGTTGATGCGAAATTTTTTTGTGTGAAAAAAAAACACGTTTTGAATTTGTTACCGTATTTGATGCGAAATTTTAGCCAAAAATAACTCCTAGAAAATAGGGATATTGATTAACCATATTTTTAATTATTAGATAAGTTACCTATATACCCCCTTTAGTAAGAATTACTAAACATTTCTTTAGTACCGTAAGTCATACTCATTCCCAATAATAATACTTAATAATCAGAAATAAAGAAGTATTTTTACATACCAAGACAATAATTAATTTTTTTTACTTACCATGTGTGACATCAATTAATATGTCTATTACTTGTTTCGATTTCATTGTCATTTTTAATTATTAGATAAGTTACCTATATACCCCCTTTAGTAAGAATTACTAAACATTTCTTTAGTACCGTAAGTCATACTCATTCCCAATAATAATACTTAATAATCAGAAATAAAGAAGTATTTTTACATACCAAGACAATAATTAATTTTTTTTACTTACCATGTGTGACATCAATTAATATGTCTATTACTTGTTTCGATTTCATTGTCATGTCATCTATTTGTTGAAAGCCAATTGATACATAGTTATATATATGGTTAAGTAGGAAAAAAGCTCAAATGGTTTGTCAATTTTTTTTCAAATATATATATATATATATATATATATATATATATATATATATATATATATATATATATATATATATATATATATATATATATATATATTGAAGGTTCGATAATTTTAGCAAAATATTCATTATCTATAATGCAGAATGCTCCCATTTGTTTTCCTTGTTTTTCGGGTGTTGATAATTTGATCTCCTTCTTTATAATTGGTGTTGTCTTTATTTTGTACTCATTCTCTGACTTCTATTTCTCATAATTTGCCTTCACCTTTCTTGTTGGTTTTGGATTAATTGTTGACTTATGATATTTTTGATGCTATTAATTCTAATACATGTTAATATTGTAAAATCAGTTTGGTCAAAAAAAATATTGTAAATTCAGATGCTTATAATATTATGTGTTAATATTATAAAAATTTTGTTTGATAAAATTAAACAAATAGAATTATCAAGTATTCAAATAAAAATAAATTTTAATTGAATGTTAATTCTATTTGTTTAGTTAATTTTAACAAAAAAACTTTTCATATAATATTAACATATAATATTAAACATCAGCTTTTTAACATTAACATGTATTATAGTAATATAGAAAATAATATCAAGGTTAACAATTAGCGCAAAACCAACAAGAAAGATGGAGACAAATTGCAAGAAATAGAGAAGTCAAAGAATGAGCATATAGAACAAAGACAACAACAATTATCAAGAAGCTTATCGAAAAAAAAAAGAAAAAAAAAACAATTATCAAGAAGGAGATCAAATTATCAACAACAAAAATAGAAAGGAAAACAAATGCAAACACGCACCATCCACATAGGTAATGAAATATTTTTTTTTAAATTATCAAACTTTAAAATATAGTGTTATTTGAATTTTTTGTCAAAATACTGGGATTTGGAACTTGCAAGGTCTCTCAACTGTATTATCTCCTGCGCTGATAGAGACTATCCAAATCGTGCCCGCCCCTATGACTCTGGATCCACGACTTCCTGATACTTGGAAGCATGCTGCTCAAGGCCACTATACTTGCTCGAATGGCTATTATATTGGTTGCTTAAACAACATAGAAATTGGGATGTGAACATAAATATGAGGTGGATTTGGCACCTCAAAGTCCCAACTAAGCTTCAACACTTCATTTGGCTTTGTCTTCACAATGCCCTTCCAACTAATGCCCGTAGGCATCATTATAAATGGTAGCTTCTTCAAGCTGCACCCGTCGCTCCTCTCCCATGGAAGACCTTCTTCATTGCCTTCATGAGTGCCCTCATTCTAAAGAGGTGTGGCTCCGTTTGGGAATGGGGGCTCATCCTAATTTTTTCTCTCAAGCTGAGATTAACTCCTGGATTTATGATATGATTCATTGTACTTCCATGTACATCTTTATTGCTAGTTTGTGGCAGATGTGGAGCTGGCGCAACAATATGATTTTTGAAGAACAACCTTGGAGAATTCATGAAGTCCTTAGGAAGTTTTATGTGTCCCATGCCATGACGTGTTTCTAGACTACTTCCTTCCCCAGGGGGTTGACGTTGCCTCAGCCGAGCTCACTTCTCACTGGACACCACAGCTATTCGTTATGTTAAAGTCAATGTGGAAGGGAGTTTTTTGGAGAATTGTTCTCGTATGGGAGCTGGTATATTTTTCGAGATCTCACAGGTGGTTGGATTGCTGGTTTCTCCTACCCCCAAACTGGTGGTGACGCCCTCTTGGCTGAATTGCTGGCGATCCAAAGGGGTCTGGAGCTGTGTCGTACTAAGGGCTTTGAGCAAATTATTTGTGAGGGTGATAGTTTAGAAGCGGTGTAACTTTTCTCTATGGATAGCACTCATGCATTACATTCTTATGTTTCTCTCATCTTACAGATATCAGAGGTTTTGCAGCGAACTAGAACTATTAGCTTGAGCCATGTTTCGAGAGACCATAACAGATGCGCAAATTTCTTAGCAAAGAAAGGCTTCCGATCGATGGTCGATATGCTTTGGGATCACCCACCGCCGGGACTGGAATCTCTCATTCTGAGAGATAAGCTTGGAACTTAGTTTGTTTGCTCTGTTTTTTTCTTTCTTTTGTCTTTGTTGCATCGTAACACCACCAAAAAAACTTAAACATATAGACTATAACTTTGCATCAACAGGCTTTCAAGGAATCCATGACAACGAAGTCAGGCCAACTAATAAACATATTAATTAATAATGTGATGCATCAGCAAACAATAAAAATTATACATAATTTTCAATATTTTTTTAAATAAATTTTTATTTCCTTAAGTATTGTCTTGGGAGTTGGGACGTAAAAATACGTCTTTATTTTTTATTAATTATTAATATTTGCATCTATTTAAACTTGCATGTGATAATATTTAATCGGAAAGATTTCAAGGAAGACATAACCACAGAGCTAGGTATGTTTACACTTTACATAGACTAAACAAGACTAAACATATATAAGCCTAAAAAATTGCTATTATCAAATTTGAATAATTTATTTTTATAATTATAATTTCTTAATAAATCTCCAAATTTTAAGATACAATTCGTTTAAACAATATATACTACGAAAACAAGACCAACAAAATTACAAATTTAAAGCTAAAAAATGCTTAGAAAAACTCTAAATAAGGATACAAACAATTTTGTAACATTAGAAAAAATTAACTGTTTTGGGTATAAACAGGAAATTAACTTGGTGACTTTTAGGAAGAGGGATCAACCGTTGTACCATTAAAATTGACGGTATAATATAATCTAAAATGTCCTCGATGGTAGAGATTCAAAGGGCACACTTCATTGTAACCAAAAAAATTGAAGAGCACAACCATGTCTAGAGCACATAGAAACGGGAAAGACAAAAATGGAAGGAAAGCATTTTCTCGAGTGTGATAAGCATAGAGAAATGCAGTTTCAAAAGATATTTTTTATTTGTGTAGAAAAAGAAAAGCAATTGTGCACAAAAAAAAGGAAAAAGAAAAAGAAAAGCAAAACCTGAATGAAAGTTGTTGCATGTTGGAAAGAGAGCATTTTCTCATGGCTTTATTTATGGTGCATTTGGATGCTGCATAAGTTATGGATTAGGATGCTGCATTCCTGATCATCAAGGGGAGGAGGGTAATGAAGGTTACACACTGACTGACACACATGATCCTTGATACCGATTGCAAGATGGTAACAGATTCCTTGGAGAGGAACTCCATCCCAAAAACCGAATTTGGTTCTATCATATTCATATCACAATGCAAGGATACCTTTATAGCTTTACCTAACTTTAGGATAAGTTTTATAAGGAGACAAGTAAACTAAGTTTTTTTCGGATAGAGTATATGATTAAATTAGGATGTATATTGTAGGTGTAAAGTTTTTTTAGACCATCGACCAATTAGAAGCTGAAACATCGTTGAAAAAGTTTGATTCATAACCTAATAATTTTAAAAGCCACACATACGTTAATCCCTAAGTTATTGATGGTGTAAACAAAATTTATCCTCACATGAAAATCAATTAAACATATATGATTAATGATCCAATTTATATGCATTGTAGATGTAAAAAAATTGTACCACATCAATCAATTATAGAGTGCTATCCCAAATGACGAGTATCTTTCTAACTATCTCTAAAGTCATCTCCATCATGATTTGTGATTGGTTATAGATATAAAAAGACGTTACACAGGTAATGAATACTAATTCAACTCGATTGTTTTTTTTTATGGAATTAAACTCAATATTTAATAGATATGTACCATTAGTGTAAAAACTTTACATTTTGACCAATAAAAAAGGAATGGTGTTTGTTACTTTCAAGATGACTAGCATAAAAGTCAAATTTTTTATGACGTATCAATTTGTAATTACTAGTGGAAAAAAATTACAATGTTGGTACATATTTATTAAATATATATATATATATATATATATATATATATATATTATATCTTGACCGGATATATATTAAATCCAATTTAAATATTCAGATATGGGTTGGAGAAGTTGTGGATATATAATAAGAGCCCATTGGGTTCAGGTTGTAACAGTTTGCAAGAAGGTTGTTTCCATGGAATAGACATATTGCAAAGAATGCCATGGAATAGACAAAAAGGCTACAACATACAAACAATACCCAGCAAACAACACTATATATTTCATTTCACTTGGAGAAAAAAAAACTTTACATGTTCTCAAAATACTATATTTGCTAGTTCACCCCCTGTCATACCTACAAAAATTCTAGCGCATTGGTTGAAAAGGCTTCAGCAGCAAAAGAAAGAATATGGTTTTAATTTTTATCCAAGACATTACTATGGTTACGTTTCCTGATCCCTTGCAGAATTATCTGAGACGGTTCCCTCAGATGATGACTCCCCTTTGCCAGGCCGTTCAACCTGGGAGGGATCCGACTGAGTCTTGCTGGAATCTCCACTATCAGGGTCTTGTTCTACTTTATGCTCTTGAGGTGAACACCAAACTTCTGGTGAAATCTCCCTACGCTTTCTATTTCTGAAGGCGCCTTCTGAGTCTTTGAATTTGGCTATGCCGACGGGCCTTGGCAATGGAAGCTTGCCCTCAAGGAAACTTGAAGAGCTGGGAATTAATGAAATATGGGGGGCGGGAGCAACACAAGATGCCACCAACTGGAGCACTTCAGGAGATGGAGAGAGTCCCAAGTTTGACTTTTTAGATTGGACTGATGAGTACGATAGGTTAGGAATTTTCAGATTTAGAGGAGGCAAGTTGAGGTCAGATTCCATCTGCTGAGGTCCTGGAGTTCCTGTTTGAGGAAGTAGAGGAAATGGTGGTGGCAAAAGAGCTGAGCTTGAAGCACCATTATCAACATGGTGGCTGCTGTGAAAGTCCTTGCTAGTTCCAGCAAAATCTGGAAGATTCTGCTTGGGCTTGTGTAATCTCTTCTTTTTCTTCTTTAGACAACATCGGGGATCCTTTGGTAAGGAGGGAGGCGGTCCGGGAACCACAAATGGAGGAATCGTTGGCTTGTCATCTCCATACAGCATCCGAACTGATTGAGCAATCGCCGATACTGTGGGTGGCAGTTCGGGATCAGGAAGCTTGGCAGGCGAACTCACAGCTTCCCGTAACCAGTGGGGAAGCTTGTCTTTTGAAGACCTACTTCCAGCTATTTCCTCCCCTTTTGAGTTCACAAAATCTGGTTTAATGGGATTAGATAACAATCCTGAGCTAGATACACCATTTCCTACATTGATGCGATTATTACGCATATCATTGGGTGATCCATCCAGAAGTACAGGCAACTTTCCACGCTTGTTTCTTTGGTCGTCCTCGTTTTGCTGTAAACCAATGTTGCCTGAGCAATTCAAACCTAAAGAACTCAAGCTGCTAGACCCAAAAGAATTCAGTAGAAATGGTCTTTCAGTCGGAACATTGGAAGAAGTTCCTGGTCTATCAGAAGTTTCAGCGGAAGCATCTTCAGGAAATTTTGCTCTGTTTACATCATATCTCCAGGATGGAAAAGAACCAAAGTGATTATTTTGCAGACTAGGTTGATCCATTGTTCTGAAATGTGGAAGACTAGATGGAGAATCACCTATTCCTAATTTCATGTCAGTCATATGGTTATGAAATTTTGGTGGCAAAAGAAATTTGCTCCCTTGTAAGGCCCTTTCCATCATTCCATCAGATATTGGAAAATTGGCAGATTTGGTAGACTTGGACGTCTTGGATGATGATCTTTGCACAGGAAAAGGTGGCCCCTGAAAGATCTTGACTTGTTCCTCTTCCCACCTGACTGATAAATCTTCGGATGTTTTATACTTTGAAAAGTTTAACTTGGGATCCCTGAGCATGCCATCCCAATTACCCCTTCCATGCCTACGAACACCAATCCAGAGGGAATCAAGTTCATCTTCAGACCAAACATCTGATTTTGACTTCTTTTTCAATAAACTACTTGATCCAGATCCAGTTCTCATCATTATATTTTCAAGAACCTTCCTATGGTTTTCCGTTAAGGATGAGAACGTGGTTGGTCTTTGTCCCAAACCCAAGGTAGGGGGTACATCCCTGTCTTTCTGATTATATCTGAATAAATCTTCGGGGGGTATTTTGAAAGTGGGTAATGCTGGCAGTGTTGGAAGGTCTCGCATTGATCCATTCAAAGCTTCAAGTCTGCTTCCTAATGACAAATTAGGCAAGAGGTCCAGATGTGAATTTGGAATACTCTTCGTTGTGAGTGGAAATCTCGCCAGCAACCTTTCATCAAATGGCAGGTTTGGCAGGGTCATTTTCTCCTGGAAAGTAGAGAATCTAGCACCTGAATTGTCAAACGCATTCGATTCCTTTCCTTGCACAGAGAGAGGAAACTGCAAAAGAGAAAAAAATGAATCATAATGATACGTGCATAAAGTCAACCATAATTCACAACAAAATTTACACGCATATCAAGAGAGCATACTGGAACAAATGGAAGCATGTTATCAGGGATGCTATTCTTGAAACTTTGTTGTAAATTTTCTGTCAATGTATTTGCTGATGTTTCCTTATTTCTGACCTCAGCATCCATAGATGTCCCAGTGCAGGGGGCAAGACTGAAAGGAAACTCTTGCCTGGCCCCGTGTCTGTTTTGTCTCCAATTTAACTTTGAAATGTTGCTCTCCGATGATTCTATTTGGTTAGCATTAGGAGCACAGAGTCCCAGAACCGGCGAGATATTGTTGGTGGGTATAGAGTTTGTCATGTTTATCCCCCCTTTATTATGGTGATTTGGAGGCAAAAGGTCGGCTAGAGACCGGCCTGGATTATTGACAGAAACATCAAAGTGATTGCTCATTTTATGTTTTGAAAGCTTGTCGATTCTTGATAAGGAGTCGGCATTGCTATTTGGAGTTTCTGAAAGTTGAGCATATCTGTTGTCCTCTGTGCTGACAGATGTCCCCTCTTGAACTGAATGCACCAGTCCAGCTCCTAGATCTCCACCCTTGGCGATGGCTGGAGAATGCATCAGTGATTCAGTACCTGCAAGTCCCTCAACGGGATGTGATTCATTAACCGCCTCCCTCTTAGCAAGTCGCTCCTTCTGCCGAGCACGGAGTTTAGCACTGTTGACCATTAGCAAGTGCAAATATTCAGTAATGAGGGCCTCGGTTATCATAAAGCTAAAAAGCATTGGATATAACAGTGCCAATCGTCTACCAAAAGACATGTGTCTGAATGTTCAACCATATTTAATAACTGTAAAGTAGTTCACAAAGATCGGTAAATATAACATACAATTTTGTCTTCAGGGCCCGTCCTGCTGGAGTATATTCACGCGCGGGTTCTGGTTCTGGCCCTTTTTCCTCCTCACCGCCACTCTGGTTGAACAAGCACATCAATAGAAAACATTAAAAAAGCAGAAATTTTTAGCAGAAAGAATCAAAATGTAGAAAAACTTAAGGTCTTTTTGGTTTCAGAAAATATTTTCTGATTTCATTTTTCAGTTTTAATTACAAAACTGCCACCTAGTTTTAACTTTGTTTCCTGTCTTCAAAGTTTTGAATCGAAACAGGTGAAAAACTTTTGTATATTTTAGAAAAGCATATGCACAGATATTTCAAAATTTTGTCAGAAACAAACCTTTCTCATCATCTCTCATTGGTGGTATTCAGAACCAAATACATAGATGGAAATAATGAAGCATTTTTTTTTTGACAATATAATGAAGCTTATTAACAAATAGGTTTTACTTACTGTTGTACGCGGTCGTTACATTTTTTTTTCTAAGAAAGCAAATTACCTCACTTATTGTTTCGCTCGGGTGTGGAGCATATGCTTCCCTGTATGAAACAGCTTTCCTCTGCCGCTTCCCTCGACCAAGAGCTGCTTCCTCCTCACTTTGATATTTTTCCCACCTATAAACCAGAGTAAATGTACAAGAAAATTAAAGACAAGACATATTAATCAGACCACTCAATGGCTAATTATGCTTTCAAAATGAAGCACAATAAAAATAATTTTGTTTGTGCAATAATCATCCTTTGCCACGTGTGCTCAAAGAGTTCAATGTTTGCCACTTCAGTTCTTATAAATAATTATATGGAACCAAGTATTACTCAGCCTGCTTTTTGACTACTTTAGCCAAAAGGGATTTCATGTGATGGGGATGTTTGAATACAACCCATGTTAGGCCCCTTCAGGTATATACAAGGAGGAGTAAAGATTAGTTAGGATCTGTTTTGTATTCTGTATAGTTATTCCATAATTCTGTTAGTAGTTACTGTGATTCTGTTAGTTAGTTATTGGTTAGTTGGTTATTCTAAGCTGTTAGTACCTTGTGCTCTATACCCCTATTATATAAAGAGGGTATCAGATAAGGGGGAGGACATGTTTAGATTTCCATTCATATTCCACTGATTAGATATCAGTTGGTGGTGCTTAGAGAGCATCAGTGTATTCTTCTTTCTTCTGTCATAAATAAAATAACACCCTAGGGATCAGCTGGCCACCGTCCCAGCCCCCTAGAGTTTCTATAATCCTGGGCTTTGTTAGCAGAAAGCTAACAATTGGTCCGACCTGCCGGATTCGATGACGAAGGGAGCAAGCCGTAATGATTCAGAGGTCACTGCAATGGAGAAGAAAATAGACGAGAAACTCCAGACCATGAATGAGGGCATTGACCAGAAATTCCAAACCATGAATGAAGGCATTGACCAGAAATTTGCAGATATGTTGAAAGCCATTCAAGAACTGCACAAGAAACAAGAACCACCCAGAGACAAGGGCACCGTGAGACAACCAAGACATACCAGCGAAGAGGATGGGGGTGTTCGTAACGAGATCACTCGGGCGTGGACGAAGAAGGTGGAATTACCCACCTTCGAAGGCGACGATCCCTTGGGGTGGATTACGAAGGCAGAGAAGTTCTTTGAACTCCAACAGATTCAAGACGACGACGAGAAGCTGAGGCTTGCCCTAATCTGCATGGAGGGCGAGGCCATTCACTGGTTTCGGTATTGGAAGGAAGACGTCGATGAACCAAGCTGGGATGTACTGTCAGAAGCGCTCTTGGAAAGATTTGGGGACTGCGCGCAAGGTTCAATTCATGAACGATTATCAGCAATCAAACAACGAGGAAGCGTCAACGATTACATTCGCGAATTCGAATTACTCTTAGCACAGGCCAAAGGAACACCGTCGCACATTATGATGGGCTACTTCCTCGCTGGGCTGCGCAAATCAATTCGCGACCAGGTAAGAATCCAAGATCCGAAAAGATTAGTCAAGGCTCTATCCTTGGCTCGACAAATTGAAGAAGCGCAAAGAGATACAAGAACCCCAGCAAGCAATCCATCAAAATTCAGGGACCCTCGCCATCGTGGGAACAGCATCAGCGCGCGAACCGGGTCACACGACGACCCGAACGGGTCACGGCATTCAGCGCACGATCCTGGGGGAAATTCAAGAGCGACGGTGAGGGCTTCTACTCCTACCTCCAACGCGAACAACAACAACAAGATCCCAGGGACTAAGACGCAGACCAGGAACGTGGGTA
The DNA here is from genome assembly GCA_039519185.1 of Astragalus membranaceus. Taxonomy (NCBI): domain Eukaryota; kingdom Viridiplantae; phylum Streptophyta; class Magnoliopsida; order Fabales; family Fabaceae; genus Astragalus; species Astragalus membranaceus. Next base: position 160,262,732 of record CM076850.1, read on the forward strand.
CGCGCTTCCTTCCTAAAGCAGAGCACGCAAGGAGGTGGAGAGAAAAACTGTGCTTCTCGTGCGGAGGCCCCTTTAGCCAAGACCATCGCTGCCCGGAAGGGAACCTGAGGGTAATCGTCCTAGGTGATCATGAAGACATAGACGACTCAGGGGAAATCATTCAACTTGAGAACGACGACGACCATAGTGATGACACCGACGGAGAAGACGACCAAGAACTAAACGGCATAGAGCTATCTCAATTCACATCCATGGGATTAACTCAGCCCAAAACCATGAAAATAAGGGTCATAATTAATGGAGTAATCATTATAGTGCTCATTGACAGTGGGGCAACTCACAACTTCATCTCAAAGGAGCTGATTGAGAGATTGGGATTGAAGATGGACACCGGGGGAATCTACAGCGTCAAATTAGGGGATGGAAACAAGAAAAGCACTCTGGGAAAATGCACAGGCATACAGTTAGCTATGGGGAACTATGAGTGTGTGGTAGATGCCCTGATCTTTGAACTTGGTGGTGTGGACATGGTGCTGGGGATAGCATGGCTAGCAACGCTGGGGGATGTGCAAACAAACTGGCAGCATCAAACAATGAAATTCAACACCCCCCAAGGCCCTGTGGAGATCAAGGGGGATCCTAGCCTTGGTAAGTCCCTAATTTCACCTCAACAGTTTTGTAAATTAACTGAAATAGATGCCATAGCTGTAGTTTGGAACTCTAAGGCTAGGTATGAGAAGCTAGGGTGTGAGTTAGGAAGCATAGAAGGCAACGGTCAGCATGAGGAGGTTAAGAAATTACTGGAACAATACTGCCAAGTCTTTAAGGAGCCTGTAGGATTACCTCCAAAGAGAGGAGTGGACCATAAAATCCCCATTAAGAGTGGAGAGGGCCCTATTAATGTCCGGCCTTATAGATACCCCCACCTACAAAAGAATGAAATAGAAAAACAAGTAGAAGAAATGCTGAAATCAGGCATCATTAGGCCTAGCAACAGCCCATATTCTAGTCCAGTGATCTTAGTAAAGAAAAAAGACGGGAGTTGGAGATTCTGTGTAGACTATAGGGCTTTAAATAAGGCCACCATCCCTGACAAGTTCCCTATCCCTGTTATAGAGGAGTTGCTTGATGAGTTGCACGGAGCCTGTTTCTTCTCCAAAATAGATCTAAGAGCTGGATACCACCAAATTAGAATGGAGGAGAGGGACATCCATAAGACAGCCTTTAGGACACACCAAGGACATTATGAGACCCTAGTAATGCCCTTTGGACTTACCAATGCCCCAGCCACTTTTCAAAGTGCTATGAATACAACTCTTAAACCTTATCTTAGGAAGTGTGTCCTTGTTTTTTTGATGATATATTGGTCTATAGCAAGTCATGGGCTGAGCACTTAACACACTTAGAACAAGTCCTGAGAACACTAGAGGAAAATTCCTTCCATGCGAACTTAAAAAAGTGTGAACTAGGTCAGGAAGAGGTGAGGTATTTGGGCCATGTCATTAAGGCACAAGGAGTATCTATGGATCCTCAAAAGATAGAAGCAGTCCTAAATTGGCCCACCCCTAAATCAATAAAAGCTTTGAGAGGATTTCTAGGCCTCACGGGCTACTATAGGAAATTTGTAAGCAACTATGGTAAAATTGCTAGACCCCTCACCAATCTCTTGAAAAAGGGGCAGTTTGAGTGGACAATAGATAGCACCCAGGCCTTCCAGAAGCTACAGAGAGCAGTGACAACAGCACCTGTTCTATCCTTGCCTAATTTCAATGAAACCTTTTGCATAGAATGCGATGCTTCGGGTGTGGGATTAGGGGCAGTCTTAACACAACAAAAGAAACCTATAGCCTATTTTAGTAAAGCATTGTCTGACCAATCCCTCTCCAAATCCACCTATGAAAAGGAGCTAATGGCTCTAGTCTTAGCCATTCAACATTGGAGGCCATATCTAATAGGTAGACGATTTCAAGTCTACACTGACCACAAAAGCTTGAAGTTCCTCTTAGAGCAAACTGTCATCTCACAAAACCAACAAAATTGGATTGCTAAATTATTGGGATACGATTTTGAGATCATATATAAGAAGGGATCCACCAATAAGGTGGCAGATGCCTTGTCAAGACAATATGAAGAGGTAGAAATACAATCTATGAGTAAGACTACATGGCTAGGGATTGACAGCATTAATACCGAAATAGAACAAGACCCTGTGCTTAAAAAAATTAAAGAGGACCTCATAAAGGACCCTAACTCTCATACTCATTACACTATAGAGCAAGGCAGGCTACACTATAAAGGAAAGCTAGTCATATCAGCCAGTTCACAGTGGATACCCACACTCTTAGAAGAATATCACTCCACCCCTACAGGAGGACACTCCGGTATATATAGAACCTATAGAAGAATAGCTCAGTCACTCTATTGGGTAGGAATAAAAAGGGATATCACCAAATATGTAGCATCCTGTCCAGTATGTCAGAAAAGTAAGTACCTTGCCTGTTCTCCCGCAGGGCTCTTGCAACCCCTCCCAATACCAAATTGTGTGTGGGAGGAGTTGAGTATGGATTTCATTGTCAAATTGCCTAAGATAAAAGGATATGAGGTGATTCTAGTAGTGGTGGATCGGTTGAGTAAGTATAGCCATTTTATTCCCTTAAAGCACCCTTTCACAGCTAAAACAGTGGCAGATAGCTTCATTAAAGAGATAGTGAAACTGCATGGGATTCCCCAGTCAATCGTGAGTGACAGAGACCCCCTCTTCTTAAGCTATTTCTGGCAGGAACTATTCAAACAGCAGGGCACCAAGCTGAAGATGAGTACAGCCTATCATCCACAAAGTGATGGCCAAACTGAAGTGATAAATAGAGTATTGGAAACATACTTAAGATGCTTCTGTGCTGAACAACCCAGAGCCTGGCTCCAGTACTTGCCTTGGGCAGAATACTGGTACAACACCAGCTTCCAAAAATCCATCAAAACTACCCCTTTTGAAGTAGTTTATGGCAGGCCTCCACCCACAATAACTCGATACATACCAGGAGAAACAATGGTAGAGGCAGTAGCCCAAGACTTATTAGCTAGGGATGAGGCCCTCAAACAGCTGAAACTCCACTTGCAAAAGGCACAAGAGCAGATGAGCAAGTATGCTAATGCTCACCGGAAACCATCCACAATCAAGGTGGGAGATAAGGTGTTCCTCAAAATTAGACCTCATAGGCAGGTCTCAATGCCCACTAGGCTGCATCCCAAACTGGCAGCCAGATACTATGGGCCTTTCTTAGTAACTAAGCAAATTGGAGCAGTTGCCTTCCAACTGAAACTGCCTGAGACAGCAAGGATCCACCCAGTATTCCATGTTTCACAACTCAAACTGGCCATTGGGGATCATCCTATAGAGGAAAAATTGCCGGAAGAATTGCAGGGAACAACTGAAGTGTTTGAGCCAGAGAAAATTCTAGAGAGAAAAACTGTGCAAAAGCAGGGACAAGAGGTACGACAGATTCTGGTGCAATGGAAGGGCTTCTCAGCAGAGGATGCTACTTGGGAAGAAGAGGCCGCAGTAAAGAAACAGTTTCCTCACTTCAACCTTGAGGACAAGGTTGCTTTGGGGGAGGGAGGCATTGTTAGGCCCCTTCAGGTATATACAAGGAGGAGTAAAGATTAGTTAGGATCTGTTTTGTATTCTGTATAGTTATTCCATAATTCTGTTAGTAGTTACTGTGATTCTGTTAGTTAGTTATTGGTTAGTTGGTTATTCTAAGCTGTTAGTACCTTGTGCTCTATACCCCTATTATATAAAGAGGGTATCAGATAAGGGGGAGGACATGTTTAGATTTCCATTCATATTCCACTGATTAGATATCAGTTGGTGGTGCTTAGAGAGCATCAGTGTATTCTTCTTTCTTCTGTCATAAATAAAATAACACCCTAGGGATCAGCTGGCCACCGTCCCAGCCCCCTAGAGTTTCTATAATCCTGGGCTTTGTTAGCAGAAAGCTAACAACCCATCTCAGGGCTTCCTATCTTCGTTTGACCACTTAATCTTGTATACAAGAAAACGATTTGACTAATAGAGAAACTAAGAAAATTAAATACCGAAATGAGAACAGGAATAATCCTTGAAAGCACCTCAAAAGATGTAGCCACTTGGCATATCTAATATATATCATATCCTTAATGAAACTATGAACCAAAACGAAACATATACAACACCTAACGTGTGACAATATATTGCTCAACAAAAGGCCAGAGACAAGTAAAACTATCCATAATAATTACTCCCTCAGTTCCATATCTACTACTGTTTTAGCTAATTAAAATTTTCAACCTAACTCTACCCTTATTAGGGAAAATAACTTAGAAATATGCAATGCAATCAGTGATATTAGGGGATTAACTAAAGATATTTTAGTCCAAATATATATATATATATATATATATATATATATATATAATTATTATTTCATAATCTGCGTCTACTAACATCAAACATCAGTAGATATGAAACATAAAGAGTATATCATAAAACTTCTGTTTGTATTTGAGGTCATCTTTGACAACAAAGTATTATCCTCATCTACATGCAAGAGTGCTCTCCAGAACAAAAGCATCTCACGCATTTATGTTTCAAAGTTCATAATGGATCCTAAAATGATAGTTTCATAATATAAATAAGTATTTTCTTATACAGTGCAATCATTCACACAGAACATGGAAATTGCCAAAGTAATATATGACACAAAAGAGGATGCAACCAAATAGAAGCTCCTTACCTCAAGCGCAGTAATCTGTCCCATTCATTTTCTTCATTGCCAATCACCACAATATCCTCTTTTTTCTCAGAACTTTGTGTACATATATCATCAGTCCCATGAGGAGGGGATTCGCCCACAACATGTTCTTCAATCAGTTCGTCATTCCACTCAAGGGCCTAAATAAGAAAATTTCAATCGGGATCGGGACAAGACTAATATATTGAAGATACAATCAAATCAAGAAAATATGAAAAAGAAAAGATACAATCATAGTTGCAGTCTTGCAGATTATGCAAGATCAGCCGTTGATAGGAATCTAACTCAAAGAGTACTGTATGTTCCTAAGCGGTAATATGGTGACATGAAGAAGTAAAAAACAGAATATTATTACTAGATCAAGTGCAGAGGCTGTTTCAAGCTATCGCACACGGAGTTTGTTAGCTATTATGAATGAATATCCTTGGTATAAAATGTAAAACTCCTATGTTGTTTGTTGACAAGTTTTCTATGAATATGCATACTATTCAATTCAACATGATAAAACAAAGCATATAGAGATAGAACAGCACTTCATCAAAGAAAAGTTGGATAAAGGTCCTATACTTCGATTTATGTCCTTTCAGGATGACTATTGACAGTGTATTGACTAAGGGACTTCCTACATGACAGTTTCAAGATCTTAATGGCATGTTGTGAATGATAAATATTAAGCACCTTGAAAGGGAGTGTTGTATTATAGGAAGACCTTCTGTTACTTCCTTTTGTTTGTACAGCTGTTTTTCATATTTTTGGTTATTGGGACAGATAATATTTCCTTAATTTTAGGACAGCAATTAATAGAATTGATGTACATTAGCCTATAAATTGTAAGTTGTCTCTTTGTATGAAATTAGTTATTAGTTATTCTGAAGTAATATTCAATCTATTTTCCAGTCAATTTTCTTCTTCAGGTGTAAGATTGTAGGTTCTAGACAAAGTTCAAAGAAACAAATAAGTAATGTATCTACTAGGATATTAATCAACTCCTTCACCTTCACTGAGCCCAGCATATCATTCTCAGAATCCCCTTCAGCAATATCAATTGAACTATCTTGAAGGTTTGATCGATCAAGCAACTTTAAAATAGCATTTTCATCCCACAGAATCTTGTTGTTGCTATCGGTACACTTGTCCTCGTATACATCACCAAGACCACCAGTCCTCTTCCGATGCTTATGTTCAATATCTGCTACTACCACATCTTTGTTATTATTATTTTCACTTGTATCTTTTCCATTCAGGCCAGGAGAATCATTGAAGAGTTCTTCAGTACCCCACTTTAAAATATCTTCCACTTCTTTTTGAGATCCAGATTTATTTACAAAAAGCTGATCAAGCATCAACTTCTTCTTAGCAAGCTGCAAGATGCGCTCTTCAACGCTAGCACGAACCACAAGCCGGTATACCAAAAGTCTTTTTGATTGCCCAATTCTGTGAGCTCGATTCATTGCTTGGATATCTGCATGAGGGTTGAAATCAGAATCATAGATGATGACAGTGTCAGCCGTTGCCAAATTTATCCCGAGTCCACAAGAGCGGGTGGACAACAAGAAAACAAATCGACTTTTGTCTAGGTTGAAGCGGGCAATCGCTGCCTGACGATCTGCTACAGCAACAGAGCCATCCACTCTCTCATATGTTTTAGGCCCGAATTCTATGTTTAAGTAGTCTTCCAGGATGTCAAGAAGCTTGGTCATCTGTGAGAAAATAAGAACTCTGTGACCTTCCCTATACAAAATCTTTAGCATAGAATGCAGAAGAGTCAACTTAGCCGAAGCCTTAATTCTCATTTCATGAAGGAACTCGGCAGATCCAGAATCAGGCTCAGTTCCTGGTATGAGATATGGATGATTGCAGACCTTTCTGAGTTGCATTACAATGTTCAGCATAGATTGTTGGGCCACACCTTTCCCAATATTCCGCAATATTTGATAATTCTTTGTCAACATTGCTCGATAATATTCCGCTTGGATGGATGACAACTCAACAGGAACCATTCTTTCTGTCTTGGGGGGAATATTTTGCATTGCATCCTTTTTAAGTCTACGAAGCATATGAGGAGCAACTAGTTTTTTCAATTCATCAACTTTCTCTGCAGTCGTAAGATCATTAAATTTCTCCTCAAATGATGACAGGGAAGGAAATGAAGCTGGCTGTAAGAAATTAAGCAAGTTGTACATCTCGCCAATGTTGTTCTGAAGAGGGGTACCAGTCAACAGAATACGCTGTTGAAAAGAGAATGAATTTAGCAAACTGAAAAGCTTACTTCCGGAATTCTTCAGTCGATGGCCCTCGTCAACAATAAGAACTTCCCAAGGAACGCCCCTCAAATGAGATGAATCAGCAAGAACCATTTCATAGGTTGTTAAAAGCACATTAAATTTATATGCTTCTGTTTTCTTATTCACTCCAGTTGGATCATTTCCATGCCATTCATACTGCCGAATTATGGCTCTTGCTTTTGCACAGCCATGATATTCTACAACATTCACATCTGGAGCCCATAGCGCAAATTCAGCAAGCCAATTGGGCATTGTAGAAAGTGGTACCAGGACCAAGCAAGGAAGTGAAACTTTGAATTCAAAGTACAATGACGAAATAAAAGCAATAGCAGATACTGTTTTCCCAAGCCCCATCTCATCAGCAAGTATCACATTTCTGGACCTATACCAGCATTTACGCAACCAGTTCAGAGCCTCAAGCTGATGGGGAAACAAAGAACCACCTTTTAGCTCTTTAGGTTGCTCTCCAAGATTAAATATATCATTTTGATGATCATTTCTTTTCTTAGTTGAATTTTCCTTTGATGCATCCCTTTCCAGCGTGAGGGTTTCAACCTTTCTAAAAAATGTAATCAAATCAGAAGAATTTTGAAGCACAGGTTCATCTAAACTTTCCCAGGTGCATTCATCATAAGGTAGTCCAGTCCATTTAACAAATGCTTCAGATTTTCCATGTTTGGAAGAGCGAATGGCAAGCAAACGCTGAGGCTTTTTCCAACGTTCTTCACAAATATTTATTATCGCCATTCCATACTTTGCCTTGTAATTTTCTAGTTTTCTCTTTGCAAGAACTTTCAATTGGGATTCAGAAATCCAACTATTATGAACATGAGACTTTCCTACCCACTTAACTAAAAAATCATAAGAAACTTTCTCTCCATTTGGACATGAAGATTCAACCCCATTAGCATCCCGAACTTTATTATCAACACTGCTGCACATTCCCTTCTCCACATCCACTTCCTTTTGTTTTGTTTCAAGAGAGACACGTAGTTCACAATTTTTTGTAGGAAGCTCACTGCTATCTTCACCTCTTAAAGAAACATTATGATTCTCCTCTGTCTTTGACTTGTCACTTTGCTTTTCCAACTGTTCAGCAGATACAGCAGAATCATCCTGATCTTTACCATCTGTGGCACAGGAACCTAAACCATCAGTGGCTTTATTCAATGTATCAGGATTTCCTTTCTTACTTTCCTTCGATATTGATCTCCTATATACATTAATTTTTTCCACTTTATCAGTGCATTTCAACATTTCTTTATCAGAACTCTTGACGACATTTTGAGGATCATCAACAAGATTTTCAGCTGATTCAACATCCATATCATTGTCACAAGCAGAATTATCCTCGAGTAGCCTGGCCTGGCTTTCTGGCATTACCAGGTCGCCAGAAGGTGAGTTATCCCCAATGTTCAAAGACAAGTGTCGCAATGAGTTTGTGCTTTCACCTTGAATTCGACATCCTAAAACTCGATCAACCTGTGAGATGGATATCAAGTAAAAGAAGACATGATAATCACATTCAAGATAATCACATCTGGAAAAAGCTCTTCCTAGATGATTACCTGCAGAGGTTCAACAATAGCATTGCCTTCATGCATCAATGTGTGATCCCTGTTAGTTCCTGCTTTATCAAGTTCATTTGACGTGTCTTTCATTCCATGAGAGAACTTCTGCATTCAAGCAAAAGCAAATAATGCTTACAGTTAAATGCATATGCAGTAGCGTATCAACAATAATACTAAGCATGCTCTAGATCTTAGTGATAGAAACTAGTCTTTGTTAAGGATTGTGGATGGCGGACCATAGCATTTTGTCAAAAATCCGCTATTTCCACCATAAAACTTCAATAATATTATGTCAGTACTTGGTCATTGCAAACACTAATGAAATGATGTCTACACTTTAGCAAGAGCTATCTATTAAAGTGTGCAACAAATACCTATCTAGAAGTAGAATGTAGTATAGGATGGGTTATTAAAAATAAAAATTCAATGAGAAACTAGAGAGCAGAACAAGTACCTCATCTTTCTCCTGGGCATCAGAATTCCTGTTTCCGACCTTCTCTCTTGAGATAGATGTGGACATGCTATGGGTAGACTTCTGCTTCTTGTGTAACTTATTATTTCCAGATTTTGACTTGATAGCAATATTGACAATTTTTTTCCCCTTTTCAGTCCTACGCTTCTTTTGACTAGTATTATCATTAATATTTTTATGCTTCCTTTTTCTCAATTCTTCTCCGCAAGCAGTAATAGCAAGAACAAGTGGTTTTCTTAAAGGAATGTTATCACAAGATAAATTGGGCTTACCCTCCAACTGGTCATTATTTTCCTCTAAGTTAGTAATTATAGGAGATAAAACTTTCTCGGGTGAAGCTGATTTTGTGTCCGTAGGTGAGACTGTTGGGGACAAGTTCATGTTCTTTTCATCAGCAACCACACATGATGAAGTTCCCTCCGTGCAACTCCCAAGAGATGGGTCCATTGGCTTGTTGCTACAAGTTACATCTACTGGGGAAGACACGGGTTTCTTTCCAAAGAATTTGACTCCCAAAGTTGAAACAGACTTTCCTTTTCCTTTGCTGGAGGACCTTTTCTTTGAAATAAGTTTATTTCCAAAAATTCCAGAAACTTTTTCCAGGCTGAGGGAGTTAACTCCAGCTTTTGATTTTGTAGCGACAGTCTTTGTCCTCGCGCGTTTTGAAATTGAATCCAGGTGGTTTATGGGCTTTAGTTGATCATTTTCTTCAAAGCAGCTTGGACATTGCCACTTCCCCAAAGGGATGCGCTTCAGGAGATAAAATCACAAATTATGCAAAACAAAACCAGATAAAAATGTACATTCCAAGAATTGTGACTTTGTAATTGATGAAAAGCAAAACATAAAACCAGCTCAAATGAACATATACCTTAAGAGGAGGATCAAGACACTGTATATGATAAGTGCGAGGACAGCTATCGCAGCACAATAAGTTGCCACCACGATCACAGATCACGCATTCATAGAAATACTGGATCAGAAGTTATATTATATAAAAGTTAGAGTAGTCAAGCTAATAATTTATAATTTATATACGGAAAACTTAAATTGGAAGTTTACCAGAAATTTTTTCTTACAAACAAATAAATTTTTAAAAATGGAAAGAAGAAAGTGGAGTATGAAGACAGTGAGGATAAGATGTGCAGCTAGAAAATAAAATACATGACAAACAAAACAAAAGAAAATTATTGATATGACATTACATCCAAATCTAATCGTACTGAAATCTGCATGTTGAGTGTCTCACGTCAGACGTGATATGGCCTGAAAAACTATTTATAAAAGGGACGCATCCCTCACTTTGCAAGCCGGTTTTGTAGGGTTGAGTGAGGCCCAACACAAACTCTAAGATGGTATCAGAGCCTATCCAAGATCCATTAGATCACCCGCTATTGAGTCACATGGGTCACACTCTAGTTGTCTAGTCCTAGGTGAGGAAGCCGGTTTATAAAAGTGAAGCCGACTTTGTAGGGTCACACTCCAGATGTAAGAAGACCTGAAAAAGTGTTTATAAAAGGGAAGCCATTTTGTAGGCTTGAGTTATGCCCAACCCAAATTCTAAGACTCCATATGTCACAATAGAACTTTTTATTGGAAAATAATTGTTAGAATGAGATTAGAAAGCAATGTGAACACATATCCTCTTAAATGTAACGAAAAAACTAAACAAGTAAACTAACATCAGGAAAATAAGCCCAATAGTATTGGATGGAGGACTCTCTAAAGAACTCACTGGCTGTGCACCATAGAAGCCAAGACAGTTTTCTCCTAGATAAGAGAAAGCAGTATATACCTCTCCTTCAAGTTTTTTTAAATTTTTTTCTACCATTAACACCAAATTAGTGCATAAACTACACGTCGACATATACAACTTACTGCAAAGCTGCCAGGCTACGACAATGCAAAATGTGGTGGCTATTTGTATCAGGACATTTGAAGAACATGACGCAATTCTATTGAATTAATGTGTGCTGAATTCAGTGTATCTAGGCTGCACACTGATCTCTTACTTACTACAACTTAATTACAATCATTCAAGACACAACCAAGCAGCTGATTGGGATCTATTCAATAATTAATTGACAGAAAAGATCATAACTATAGGCGACCTTATATTTACAAATGTGATGAATCATTAAATCTAACACTCCTCCTCAAGCAGGATATATATATTTATATATATATATATATATATATTCTATGTATATATTCTATGTACTAGGCTGGCTATGGGCAAAATCAACCTGAGGCCCTTTAAGGGACTAAGTAAATAAATCTGCTATATGGTTTCAGGTGGCAGCACTATTTCTTCTTATGTGAGAAGTTCGTGGTCTGAAGCAGCTCCAGCGGTGGATGACAGGCATCACAGTCATAAAATTTCTTGTAATTGCCAATGGCTTTAATGTGCTTCTTGCAGTACTTAACAACCTAAATGGAGTATTGCTGTCATTCTTCAGCAAAGGAATCACCCTATCTGCACATTTTCCGCCACTGTCTTCAACTTAAATTGGCCTCCCCAAACTTTTAAAAGCTAGCTATCAAGGGGGAAGAACCAAGCCACTTAAATACTCCATCAAGCATCCCATTCTACTCGATGTGAGACTTGAGCGCCCTATAATACCCAAGTTTCTATTATAGCACCACCCTTGAGAGTCAGTGTCCTTGGCGGCTGCACTCCACAACACTTTACTCGGTGGCATTTCACTCAACTTTTTTGTTGGCCAGACTTCAGTAACTGGCATGTGAAGGCACATCAGAGGTCCATCAGCAGCAACCCAGTGTTCACTAATTTGAGACTGGCAGAGAAATCAAGAGCTAGCAACGTGTGGGCATAATGTCAATTTGTGTGGGAGAAAAGGGAAAGTAGCCAAACACTAAGACGTGACAAAAACAGGCTTAACTACACAACAATTGAGGAAACAGAAACTCCAAACAGTAGCAGATACGGGAAAATCGGGTTCTGATGCCCAAAATTACTGCATGGTTAAAAGGAAAAAGGAATCACGAGACAGACACCAGAACATAAGTTAAAGTTAGTTTGGACATTCAGCCAGTGGAATACTACAACAGTATGTAACAGATGAAGGTACTAGGATACTAGTACTGATTTTATACCATATAAATAAATAAGGGAAAGTATGATGAATTGTGTGTATATAGGCTGAACACTGATCTCTTATATATTATATTGTAAAATTACAACCAATAAATGAGCTAATTATTAGCTAATTTACAACCTAATCATCAACTTATTCACAGCTATCATTATTATTTTAGTCAATGTGTATTTAGACATGCTAGATATAACACATCTTATTTCCAATTACAAACAATGATATCTGTCTCATTTCCTGCCCCTTTGGGCATCGAAAAGGGCATCAACAGTAAAGTTAACGTAGCAGAAGTGGAAACGAATCTAGCAACAATCATCTAGAATCTAAAACAAATGCAGCAAACACAGAATGCATAAAAAATACTGGGAAATATTCAAACTCTCCAAGCGAACAGTCTAATCAGCCTAAGGTTTACAACCAGTATTTATAGTAGTAGTAAAACCATTTCCTCCCAAAAGGAAAGAATAAATAAAAGACTAAGACAATCCTACAATATCTTGAATACTAATCCTAAATCCTAAATATAGAAAAATTTGGCCCCAAAAGGAACAGAATAAATAAAAAGCTAACACAATCCCATAACATCCAAGTTAAAATGAATAGGAAATAAAATGAATAAACTAAATCATATGTTGGAATATAGCCTATAAACTAATGCATGGTAAATGAATAACCGAAATCACATGCTGGACTATAGCCTATATAAACATCAATATCCTCCATATTTCAATCTCCTAATTCCCCTGCATCAAAAGCCTTTTTCATTTGAACTACATTAAAAATACAAAATATACATATCAAGTAGGTGATCTGATCCACACAAATTTCTCTGTAACATTTTCCTTGTGTGTTTCTTTGATTGCGAGACATGCAGCCATTCATTATTCCACTATCCAGCTGCTAGATATTCATGGCACAGACCTAGGCATCATTGGTAAAGGTTGGATATATATTGTCTAGATGGCAGAAAATTGAGAACTTTCTCACATGTCAATCCAGATATTTTGGGAAGAATAGAGACAGAAAGGCTCCTTAGAATGCACTAAAATTTTTATTATTAGGTGCTTATCCCACATTTTTTTGGGACAACCTTATTTGTTGTTTGCTAACTGTTGTGAAGTCTTAACACTAGCTTTTTATGATTTTGCCTCTTGTATGGGATACACTGATCATCTTAGACTCCTTACAATGCACAGTGCTCTCAAAGGGCGTTATTTCTAAAAGGTCTGGAAATCATTATATCAATTACTAGCTAGTATTTCTTCTGTTTTTGTATATATCTTCTTCTTCTATCAAGGGGGGGGGGGGGGGCAACTAATTTCACACAAACTTACATAAGGGCCGTACTCTGTCAACAGCCACCCTGATGTACTTAAATAAAAATTCCGCAGACCATCATTTTTCCTCTTCATAAGTTGGATTTCCAACATTTGCATTGGAAGAGAAGAACATTTGATAGATTGCATTCCAAATATGAAAATATAAAACAATCTTACCCACAGCAGCACTTTTCTTCTTTACCCCCTTTTTTAATAAAGAACTAACTCAAGGTAAACTTTCCCTTAGAGACAAATTGAGCACAAAACAAGTAACTCACCCCATCATTTCCCCTCTTCTTAGATGAAAGCTGCTCAGTAGCTTCTTCAGTCTTTAGCATACGTTTAGCTGAAGCATTCCTAGAAGATTCAGATGTTACAGAATTATCTTCTTTACCATTGGGTTGCTCTTTAGCAGAGGAATTACCCAATCCTACAGGAATTTTTCTTCGCTTGCGCTTTAAAACCCAGTTCCTGTTAAGCATTTTAGGTGCTAATGATTTGTTTTCCTTCTTCATCTATATGTGTCCTGCATAAGCAATCAACACATTAACCATCAGTATGTCATGAGTAAATGAAAATTCAGAGCAACATAGCTTCTAAAACAGCGCTAAACCTTTTGTTCATGCATATTCATTACACAAGCACATAGAAAACAACAACTACAGGGAAGAAGTATAGAACAAGCCAATACTGCAAAATGCAAAATCTAATAAAGAAGTAGCATTTGAGCAATAACTAAATATTAACCCTAGTAATTAACAGTATATCTCATAATAGTTGTAAGCAAAAGTCCAACCATCACCAGAAAAGGGATTACAGAAATGTGCCTAACTAGAGACACATTCTATAAATTTATTAAGGGTATACAATTCAAGATTTATGCAGTTTTTGATCTCTATTCACCATACCACTGTCGCGATTCATGAGCAACAAATATCGCTCAACATGGGAAGCAAACAGATTAGACTCAAAGAAAACAGTCACCACGATTCTTGATCAATCTCAGCTGCATTTAAAATATCAAGTGTGCATTTCATTCCATTCTTCTTTACACAACTAGTATCACCAAACACTGTCTATGATCAAGTACCCATCGGTTGTTTGGACAAAGTTCATGCCCTTTGAAAACCAAACCAGTATCAATAGATTTTTTTTCCTTTTTTCGATAAGCGTATCAATAGATGTATTTGGCTCAAAAGGGAAGTATCCATGGTAGCTAAAAGGCAATCAGTCCAATAGGTTAGTCTCGGGTAAAATTTTCAAATTTCGAGGTATTTCGAGGTAAATTAGTATGTTCACTAGAGGAGATGGACAAATAGACCACCCAGCCCCGTCTTATTTTGGGATCACCAATGCTGCCAGAAATTCAATGCATTTTTTGTTCATTTGAGTTGAGACTTATTCTACCATTTAATGAATTAAGAAATTCCAACCAACTAAAGTCTTGAGATAGGTCTTAGGTAAAATTTAAACCCCCATTGTTGAAGTGAATAACATGGTAGCTTTTGATAGAAAAGTAATCAATAATCTACCACTAGTTAAGATAAAGTGAGTCCATAGAATGCAAAATCAATTGCCTCAGCCTCATACAACAAATTGTGTGAGTTTGGTTGGAAAACATTTAGCAAGGCTTATAAATGAATGAGACAATCAAAGTCAAGCAGAAACTTAATGATGTGGACAGTAGTGATGCCAAAATCAAAGCAAATGAGATGTTTCGCTTGGGAATGACAATTTTCCCCCTCCCTCCCACCAACAAAAAGCCTAAATTGTACATCTGACGCTGAAAAATACTGGGGTGGGTCTGATCACACGACATGCAATCAAGGAGCTATGAATGTCGACAAACGCAGCTTTCCCGTATGGAAAGTCGCGATCTATAAAGCCTACACCAATCCAATTGCCAATGTTGCACCCCATTTGCAATTATATTCATAATAGGTGACAACTGAAAATGACATGAAAAAATATCGACCGGGCCGATGACCTACCATATAAAACACCTCAAAGTGCCCAACTTCTTGAGATACTTACTATAGGACTCACAATTTTGCAATCCAAAGTGATTCCCGAATCAAAGCAGGGTCAGATTTTAATATCAATATGAACAAACAAATAAGGAACATTTGCATATAAAATCTACTAAATGTGGTAAATCTAATGAAGCACATGCAATAAACAGCAAGTCACTGAATGTTGAAGCAAACATCACAACCAATCAAGCATTATGCACATTCAACTAACATCAAGACCCAAAAGCCCCTTTAAGAGACTACTAGACTCAATAAACCAGTTCAAAATCAAAGTAACATTCATGCTCATTAAAATTACACACTAGGCAGCAGAAATCACAATTACAAACCAAGTGGCTAAAAAGCAAAGCATAAGAACGAGCTGAAATTAAAGAAAGGAATCGATGGGAACAAAAACCCCCAGAACAAAAAATCCAGCAAGAAGCGTAAAGAAAGAGCAAAATTAAGAAGCATACCAATCTTGTTGATGGATCAAACAAGAATACGGAGAGAGATTGCATGAGATTGTTGAAAAGGGGGGAAGTGGGTATACAGAGAGAGAGGGTGTTTTAGGGCATGGAGATGCGAGGAGCGAGAACGAAAGAGATAGAGAGAGAAGGGGGCACACAAATGAATGAATAAATAGAGAGAGAGAGAAAAAGAGATAGCTGTTGTTGTTGTTTGTTGATGTTGTGTGCTTGTAGAGAGAGAAAGACACACAAATACGGATTCGCCGGGGTCATAGGTCTCTGACATGGCAGGAGAGAGAGAGAGAGAGAGAGAGAGAGAGAGAGAGAGAGTTGTTGCTGTTGTTGAACCCCAAAAAAGCACTCTTCCACTCTAACAATGCCACGTGGCATCACGAGGAGAGTGTTTGCTCTTTTCTCTAATTCTTCAATTCTCAATTCTCAATTCTCACTCACAATGAAGTTAAGCTTATGAATCATGAATCATGAATCAACTGTTCTTATAATGAGTTTTTTGATATCTAGAGAGAGAAACAAACACGCCCTTCATATGAGCGTTCTCGTGATAAGTGATGAATTCTGCCATCAATTGCTTCTCCTGCATGTTTTTGATGGTGTGCTATGCTTATACTTCATGTTTTTTTTAATAATAAAATACACTTTAATAACTTTTTCTTTTTGCTATATAAGTATATTATTATATTAATAGAACTCTGCACTTTATTTTTTCCTCTTTTAAGTTTCTGCACTACTGTTCGTGTGTGCTATTTTTGAAAAGTTGATGATTTATTATAACTTGGTGGTGTTAATTACAGTAACTGGTGTGGATATTGACAAAATAGGGTTTTTTACAGTTACTTCTTGTCGTATAGTGTTATTAGGGGAATTCTCAATCTAAATAAGATTCAGTTATTAAATTTGATATATGCGTCTTAGAATAAATACAAACATAGTTTTTTTTGGACGGAAAATCTAGAGTTAAATGATTCTTCTGTCAAAGTAATTATGTTGTTCAGCCTATTGTAGCATTTACTGATTTACTCTATAGCTTCTCTGTGGGGAAATGAAAATTAAAAAAAAAGTAATACTACTAGATCCTTAACATCATTTCACCCAAACAAACAATCTATGTCCCTTTAGATGAAAAGATATTAGGGTTTAGGCCGAATATCAATTTTGGTCTTTAATCTTTGCTCTAGGTTTTACTTTGGTTCTTTATCTTTTATTTTTGGTCTGTTTTGGTCCTTTATCTTTCATTTTCGTTTCATTTTGGTCTCTGGCGTCAGTTTAAGCTAACGGACACCACGCTGGCAGTTAACTGCTGACGTGGCGTCTTAAGTGTCATGTATGACATGTCATTCATTAAATGACGTGGCATTTTTTGATTTCTTTAAATTAAAAAACAAAGACACATAAGCATATATGTTTTTTAAATTATAATATTACAAAATACAAAATCAAATAAAACAAAAGATTAAAACATTAAACCTAACAAAAGAAAGAATTGAGAAATTGAGAAATTAAAAAATAACAAATTGACAAATAAGAACATCACAAACGAAGAACAACGATTTCAAATTGAGAAATTAATGTTTTTGATTTTGCATTCGTTGAAACGCACTTTTGATTTTGCATCTTCATCTTCTCTACACATCATCGAAACAATTTTAGATCTGGTTTCCATCAACACCACTGTTATTGGATGATTTGGGTTTCCTCAAAACCACTGTTAGGGTTCGATTTAGGATTGATGAAGAATAACAAAATTAAAGCAGAAGCATGAACGAATTTCGATTAAAGCAGAAGTAGAAGCAAGAAGAAATCACGTATCTGAAACCTGGAGAGCAAGAAGCGATGGAGAACGCGGTGAGAGAGAGTGAGAGCGCAGTGAGAGAACGATGTGAGAGAGAGAGTGAGAGTGTGGTGTGAGAGAGTGAGAGCGCAGTGAGAGAGAAAGAGTGTGAGAGTGCAATGGAGAACATTAGCTGACAGAGAGAGTGAGAAACAAAACCCAAATGATGAACGAAACCCAGGAACGATGGGTTTGAGAAAGATGAACAGATTCGATGAAAACGAAAACGAAAACAAACTTCGGATTTGGATCAGAAACGAAATCGAATGGAGAAGAAGAGAAATCTGCTCTAGAACTAAATCCAAATCTGGGTTTTTTTGGAGAAGAGAGGATTGGGGAACATGATGATGCAGATGAACATTTTAATGAAGATGATGATGCAGATGAACAAAATCCAAATCTGGGTTAATTTTTGTTTCATTTTAATGTTTTTAGTTTTTGGTTAATTTTTGTTTTGTGTTTTTAAAATATAAAAAACTTAAATGGTGACGTGTTCTTTGATTATTTGCCATGTCACATCGACACTTAAGACGCCACGTCAGCGGTTAACTGCCAACGTGGCGTCCGTTAACTTAAACTGACGGCAAGGACCAAAATGAATTGAAAAGGAAAGATAAATGACCAAAACGAACCAAAAAAAAGATAAAGGACCAAAGTGAAACCTAGAGCAAAGATAAATGACCAAAAGTGATATTTAGCCTAGGGTTTATAGTATACAACGATATTTTGACATTTTCTATACGTAGAAGCTAAAAAATAAATTTTTATAATTCATAAAATTAATTAAAGAATAAAATTTTAAATTATAGCTAAAAATTTTGTCCCTATAATTTAGATTATCTGTGATTTTGATTTCTCAACTTTTTTAGGTCAATAAATAATTTGATTTTGCTGTCAATTTTCTTTGACTAAAACTTTTAAATCCACATATACTATATAAATATTTTGTGGCTTTACCAAGGGTATGGAAAGTAAAATAATTTCAAAAGTTTGGAGATCACAAACTTAATAATAAAAAGTATGTTCATCAAAAATGAAATTTAAGAAACCATTAATAACAAAATAAGGATTTAGGGTTTAGAGTTTTGAAGAACTTGATAAAATGTGAGACTCAAATTTGGAGAGAGACAAATTGGAATCTTGAACTTTAACTGAAATTTGGTATTTTTGTTGATATAGGCTGTGAGTGGAACAAGACTTAGGAAAATTTATTGATTTAATTATGTGAATACTATGAATAAAAAGTTAGATCTAAATAGGGACTTAATTATAATAACAATGAAAATTGAGGGATTAAAACTCGATTCAAAGAGGCTCTAATATGCAAGATCTGTTTTATGTTTTTTTTTTTATGAATAGATCTATTTTATGTTATTATAATTATAATACATATTAAAATGAAGTAACCAGATTATGTGATAATAGATACAAAAAGAGACAATCATTTTGTCAATTAACTGGGAGAAGAAACAAATTCCTTTTTATTATAATTAAAAAATACTTTGGAATGTGTAATTGTTTCGTATCGCCCAATTTTATACAAGCATGACCAAAAGTCATCAATCAATACTTCTTATATAATGGTGAAATCATAAGCGCGCCAATGAAAATTACATAAACTCAGGGGCGGAGCCCGAAAAATAATTTGGGAGAGACCAAGTTACTAAAACAGTAAAAACTTGGAGGGATCAGCTAGAGAAATTGAGTACATAATACAAAAATTGAATACATAATACACACAGTTACTAAAACAGTAAAATTTTGTGGGAGACCATGGCCCCACCAGGTCCCCCTGGCTCCGCCCCTGCATAAACTCAGTCAAAAAAATAAGAACACATCTTGGTGCCATGTTAATTGGAGACCAAATGATAGTATAAAAACAACAAATTACAAATATATGTATTGAATCATGCATTTTTTTTTATATAAAGATATTTACGAGTGATCTTACCTCCCAATCCACGTTCAAGAAGCTCTTACTCTCAAAGTTGTGCAGCAACCAAAATGAAACTCACACAAAGACAAACAAGGCAAACCTGAAAACTAGGTTTACTGGCGGCATCACATAAGCAATATACGGACTTATATATATACTAGTCTCAATGCCCGTCCGATGGACGGGAAGCCCTAGTAACGACCAAAATAAATTAATATTATGTAGAAAACAAAAGGTATAAACTAAAGCCAACATATTAAAGGTCTAAATAAGTTTTACAACAAACAACAATAGGAAAATCCTTAAATATTAGAAGAAGTTTTACAACATGAAATATAAAACTTTGAAAATCATCTAGTCAACAACAATAGGATTTTAGGATGTTCAACTTGTAGAGGTGGTGGTTGATGACGCATCAACCTAGGCCTTATGAAAGCATCCTCGTGTAGTATAAGACAATTCAATCGTCCTACGTGAAGGTGCACCTAAGAGATCATTAGAACCAATATAAATTGAAGTAGGGAAACGTGATCCAGACGCAGTGTCCACAATGAGATTTGCTGGTAGGATATGATGGTAACCATGATAAAATTCAGCATTCACCCTAATCAATCTCTGCAAAACACCCTAATCATTTTTTATACATTATAGAAGACAAATCATGGAAGATAAATAAATAGGAAGAAGAATTACCGAATGCATGGATATGATGGAAGGAAAAGTCTTGGAAGCCATGATACTATCAAGGAACCTACACCAATATATTTAGATAAAACTAAATCCTTATACTTTGCAAGGAAAGGTCCAATAATGGCCTCATCAGAAGTGACACGCTTAACAGGAAAATGCTGCCAATGCTGAGTCACATTTCCCTCCACCACCTGAACCTTAAAAAGCAAATTCTCATTCAAAAACTCATGAAAAGTAAACAGCCAATTCAGCAGGATCACATGGAGACTCAAGAAGCTGTTGAGGAGTCCTGCCCAAAAACCGGGTGACAACACGATCATTAAAATATTACTATTAAAAAAAACACTACTAAAAAAGCTAATATGCACCTGAATGCTGATTTAGTTCATTCAAGCCTAGTTTCCATTGTAATCTTTTCTCCTTCAACCAAAGTGAACTAAATCAAAAACAAATAGAGTAACAAAGAGGAAGCAGAAAATTTGCATAGAGAGTAACACCTAATTATGGTATACTTTCTCATTATCCTTTTGAAGAACTTATCGGCAGTAAAATACTGCTACTGCACCGAAATCACCAAATGGATTTCACAGGCCTATAATCCGTTATAGGATTATAAAAAACGAAGCAAGTGGCAAACATGCACACCATGGAACAAATAAACAAAGTAAGCAAGTGGCAAACATGCACACCATGGGATGATTTTGTTATTTCACAGAATACTTTTCTACAACTAAATAAAATGTCTGATAACTTGTTTGCTGATGATTTTTATTTTCACCACAGAAGTGAACACTATAGGGAAATATTCCTTCCATTCCTCCTTGAAAACATGCTGAGGGAAGCCAACTTTCACTTTTGTGGTGAAAAGATCTTAACCCAAGTTATACTGAAGAAAAACAGCAACCTTGGGATGATTAACTTAAATCAGTCAGAAAAATAATCTAGATAAAAAATATCAGAGCAATGCACTAAATTATTGGAAGTGAATTGATTTGTAGAGAGCAATAATTTTTACTTAAACTCTTTGTATTCTAAGCCGATTTAATCTGTAATGGGACTTCAAAGGTTCCAATTAAAGTCACTTATTAAATCGTGATAATACCTTTGCGGCCACCATAGTGAGGAGCTGTGTCCCAAAACTCATCACACAATTGTATTAGCTGAGTCTTCGTTATGGGCTGAGGATGCTTCCAAGGCTTATGCTTTCGGATCTTTTTTACGGTCCCTGTTAAAATTGTTTAAATTTCATGAAAATATAAGGAATGAAAAATTAAACCACATGCATTTGAAATAAAAACAGAATATAATAAACCAGACTGACAACTCCAACTGATGATGATACCAATACATGGATGTAACATTTAGCAGCACCTTATTTTACATATCAACAGATATTATATCAACAGAAATCAATACAGAATGAATTGGACGTAAGATTAACAAAATCATCTGTGCGTCTATGCGATGCATGGATCAAATGGATGAAGACTTGTTGATAATTGATGTGCTTTAGAAAGGAAACAGCATACTCATATAGATGTCTCCAACACCTGCAGAGTCAGAAACAGCAATGGCAACTTAGAAGTGCTGAAAATATAGCAAAAAAATATATGTCCTAATATATTATAACAATTCACAAATAAATTAATTTAATCTCGAACACCACTCATGTGAGAACTCTTTTCAATCAGATGCACAGAATCTGTCACCAGATAATGACATGTTTTAATAATGCAAAGATTGAACTACAAAAGAACACATTCTTGAGAAAATTAGATGCCAGATAACCCACAGTATGCATACCCTTGGACATCGAGCAATTCTTAGCTGCTTCAAAGCATGCGAAACTCTATTTGGCCAAGTCATCTTTTTAAGATTATGCACTATATCACATTCAGAGGTCTTGGTCATAACATCTAATTGAAAAGAATTCTCGCATGACTGGTGATCGAGAGTAATCAAAAATCAAAAAAGGAATCAAATTAATAGGTAGAAAATTACAAACACATAGTAAGAGTTAAACTCATAACATGCTAAAAAGGGGACAAAGAAATCATATTAGAGAAAATTTGAGTAGTAAAATATATTAGAAAAAACTGAGTCATAAAATCAGATTAGAGGAATAAGGGAATGAATCTTACCCTTGAGATTGGAGCTCCGCTCTAGCCGCCGCAAGTGGTGAACTCTATTACCCAACAGGCCAACACTATATAAAGGGGCACATTATACAGATTACAGGGAACAAAATAGATGTTAGTAACAGATAAAAACTCATTGAAGCAATAGAGTATATATGGATATTAGTCATAACAAAACTACCTTTATGGAACTCTCCATTTGTTCTTCATCTTCAAAAGTTACAAACCCAACAAACACATCAATCTTTTTCTTTGCATGCTTAGAAGCTATACCATGGAGAAAGGGAACAAAAGGATAGGATATTAGCAAGGGTAGAAATAAATCGAAACAAAAGAATAAAACTGAATAGAAAACTCACAGTAGCAAGGGCTTCACTGTTTGCTTCATGTCTCCCGTTGTGTTCTCTCTCGTGATTAATTCGATCTACAATTGTGTCAAAGCAACAATGACAAAAAGTTAAAAAAGAAAATTAAGGAAAAGAAATAAACAATATCAATTATAGAAGAAACTGAAATTGAGGACTTCTCCTCCACCCTCCTTGCGCCACTTTGAAGACGAATGCTGCTTTTTGAGATACTCACCGTTCACACTCGAAAAGCCAGCAGAAATGCGGCGTGTGCGCATAGAGCATCACCTGCTCGAAGGTCCTTCTCGTTTGCTGCCGTTGAACTGAAACTGAAATCACTGCTAGCGATAGCGAGTAAAGAGCCAGCGCGTGAGACTTCATTGTCGTCTTCGCCATCAACGACACTCCACTTCCTCTGTTTTGCAAACAATAGAACCGAATCTGAACATATGCTAGTTCGCTCTCTTTCTCTCTCTCTGATCGCTCCCTCTTTCTCTCCCTCCCAATTCTTTTTCTCTCTAACCCTCAGTTAATTCAAGAAAAACGATTGATTGATAAATAAAGTACTGAATGAATATTGAAATAGAGGGCAGAGAATGTTTTTTTCAGGAACAAAAAAAAGAGATAGAGAGGGCAAAGATGCTTTCCAGAGTTTGGATAACAGACATAAGGAGATAGAATAGGGGATAAGAAAATAGAAGATTGCAAATTTAGCTACTACATGTACCTCATACTTCCCAACCATTCGGGTTCCGTGGTCATCAAAATCTCGAATAGAAAGTGCCTGCAAAGAACAAAAATGCATCTGCACTCAGTATTGCAATAACATGGGACACAACATTTAAGAGTGTGGTACATATTATACTCTTATGTCATAAGGAAAAAGAAAATATCCAAACAGCTAAACGGGTAACAACTATTTGGCCTCTAAGATCAACATGCATCTTTCAATCACTTGAATTATATCCGCTATAAAATAACAGAATTAAGAGGAATAAGGAATAAAAATGAATGGTCAATAGCTTTATACCCTTCATGCATTTTCCTTATTTGATAATACAGACCAGCAACTTGCTTTGAAACCATAATAATAACTTGGGTCTATTTTTAAAGAAAAAATGAATCAATAGGAATGTGTATCAGATAACAGAACAAACTTTTGATACAGAAGTCCACATCATACAACTGTAGAATAACCATTTAATTTTGTTATTATAGTAAATAGTAGTAAAAAATATGATTATAGAGAAAAAGGCCACCTTTTCTATCCCTTCCCAATTAGCAAGGCGAGAAAATTGAGGCTGGTGTCTGTGATGAATATCAGTCAAATCAAGTCAAATATGCACTATAGAGCAACTTCTATATTTTTTGCATGTTTGTCAGCAAATGAAGAATCTAATAGATGAAAAATAAGTGCTTTAAAAAAGATATTAAAATCCAAGTAGAAAGATAGAAGCATACAATTTTGCATAGTTTTGAAGTCCACCTGCCATTGCTTTATCATAAATCTTCTGCCTACGTGCACGACTTATGAATCTGTCCGCTATCTGTAAATGTTATATAGATAACATAACTTCCAGTTAAAGAACAATAACAGGCAAAGTTAAAAACAATTCAAATGACGGTGAAAGTCATACACCCAGTTGTTCTATTCATTCTCCACGCACAATCGCTGCTGTTTTGAGCCGTTGCTCGCTGGCGGAGAGAGTAGGGAATGCAGTCGAGTCACATCACGTGTTACAGGTAGGTAGGTGATAGCGACCAAACTGAGGAGGCTTTGTTTCTCTACATTCCCTCTGAATTCCTTTTATCTTCTTTTTCTTCTTCCCTTCTCTCACCAATCAAATACATCGCCGGCAAGAGTGTAACGGAAAGGGAACGGTGAGGAAAATGGAAAAAAATCTTGAGAGAAAGAGATGAAGATGAAAAACGAAATTAATAGAAAAAGAGCGAGATGAGGAATGCGAGTAACTGAGATACCTAGATGAATTTCAAGCAAAGGAACAATTCAAAAAAAAAATCAAGAGAAGGACAAAGAAGATCCCTTACCGTCAACCGCAACCACCACCGACGCTCTCTCGGTCTTCAACTCCGTACACGGCAGAAGCTAGCTCTCTCACGCCCTGTGTTTCTCTCCCTCAGTTCTTTCTCTCGATTCTCTTTCTCTCATCGCATTTCTCATCTTGTCTCTCGTGATGTGTTGGTGTTACGGTTCTAGGGATTTCAATCCCAAATTCATCTTTTGTTTCTAGTTTAGTAAGGAGTGAGTAGTGGAGGGAAGGGTGATAGTGGTTGTAGACAGGGAGGGAGAGAAGATACCCGTCCTCTTCCCTTTCATCTTCCATCTGCTCAGCGCGTAGACGGTGGTTGCTTTAGGTGTTGGAGGTTTGCTGACACCGCCGCAAAGCCATTGCGCCGCCACTTTCCCTTCCACTTCTCCCTCCGCTGCTCTGCACTCCTCCGCATCCCCCATTTCGGCTTCTTCTTCTTTCTCTCTCCCTCCACGGCTTTCTCATATTTCTCTCGCTCAGAGTGAAGTGAAGCGATTTGCATATTAATGTGACTGACAAATTGATAGCAAATTAGGAGCTTTGCATGTCTGACATAAGGAGAATAAGGAATAAAGAAACACATGGAAAATTGATATCATGTTGTTTATTTATTTTTTTATTTAAAAGATTTGAAAAATGAAATTAAATAAAAACCAGTATTATTGTTTCTATATTATATTCAATGTTCCTAATATATTAGAGATATATGCTAAATCCTCCTAAAATACCAATTTAATGATTATTATAAATATTATTGAAGAAAATATATAATATTAAAAGGGGAAAGTTGTAAAGACATTAAATTCGCTACAATTTTTTATCTATATTTGCTTCGTAGCGAATTCGGAAACACTATTAAATTGAATTATTAAGAGGATATCATTTTCCGGTCAAAAAATAAAGAGGATCTCATTATTACATTATACATTATAGTGTACTATTTTTTTTTTGACACACATAAGTTTCCCATACATAAATATATATTTAAATTTTAATGAAATATAAAATATAAATTTGAAGAGAAAATAAGTAGGAGAAAATTTAAAATACACAATTAATCCTTTAAAATAAAAATTAATTGTTTTTTATTTAAACATTTTATAATAATTTTTATATTTAAAATAAATAAAATAGTTGACAAATAATTAAGTAAAATACAAAGGGATACTAGCTAACATGTAAAGAGATATGCATAATTAATTAAAAATTGTTTAAAAAAAATTAAAAATTAAATTGAAAATATAAGAAATACTTTTGGTCAAAAAGAATTAAGGAATACAAATTAATAGTAAAAGGTGTCATTCTTAAATTAATAGAATATGTCAAAAAAATTGAACACCTTGAAAAGCAATTCCTAATTAATATATATATATATATATATAGATTTGCTTCAAAAAAAATATAGATTAATATTGTGAACAAAGCACGCGGAGATAACTTTGAATTTAGTGGTGTATGGGGCTTAAACCATGTTCGGGTGAAAATCAGTATCACTAGCGTGTTCGCTAGTTGGTTTGGATCGTTTTTGACCAAATTTGTTGCTCAAATCAATAATACTTTTTTTGTTTGAATTGATTTTGAGTTTTTCTGCAAAATCCAAACCAAATCATTCCGATATTGAACGAGTTGGTTTGGACTGGGCTTGCGTGCGCTAACGGTAATAACTTTTTAAAACATAAAATTTTACACTTTTTATACATTACAAACTGAAAACAACAGAAACTCATTACGAGAAATAAAAAATCAAATAAAACTAATTGCAAAACATGTGCAACTAGTCCCTCAAATTTTCAGCATGCATAAATATATAGTATAAGTTATTTAACTTTTTTTGGTTACAATATAAATTATTTATACTAATTTATTTATAATATTTGCTACTTATAATAATAATAATTGTGAATACTCCGAAACCTATTGAATTTTGTTGGGTATGATATACCCAACATCCGATTACTAAATGACATGTCATTGAATTTTGCCGATGCTTTATTTGTAAGCTTTATGCTTATATTCTGCGAAATTTTCGGTGGTCTTTGCCTGTTATCAATTAAATGTTGCATATTTGAATAAAAAATTAATTTAAATTAAATTAAATTATTGTACTAATTTTACCTATGGAGTATCATACCCAACAAAATTCAATGATTATCATAGAATTCTCCTATAACAATATATGCGTTTGGGTTTGGTTTGGTTTGTGCGATTGAAAAGGAGACCCAGACACATCCATCCCAAAGCAACTTTTGCGGTTTTTGGTTTTGTTTGGATCGATATGCGGTTTTTGTGATATGCGGTTTTTGTTTGGATTGGTTTGGATTTGAACAACACTAGCCACTTTGGTATGTTTTGTTAAACTCCTTGTTAAAAAAAATGTTTTTTCAACTCAAATATTACGCTTAGGTAGAGGTAGAGCGTTAAAACGAGTCAATTTCAGTTCGTTTTGCCTAAATTCATTGCTCATTCAATTTGAATTACTTGGAATTTCGTGTTTCTTTTTGCAAAATTTGAACCAAATCAACTAATTTCAGACGAGTTCGTTCAGATTGGGCTCAAAACCCTTCTACCAAAATTTGTGATTTATCTCTACTTTGAGAAAAGACGGTGATGTAGACCTATACTAATTCTTTTCCTTATTCCCAGCAGCCTTCTCTCCACAAGTTATATATCTCCCTCATTTTATCTTCAATCTATTTCTCCTCTCATTTCTGTTGAAACTACACTATAATATCTTTTAACAACTATGTTTGCATATTTAATTTAATAATAATAATAATAATAATAATAAATAAAGGATCACAATGCAATAAAATTATCATTCTGTTATTCCATAACTTTTTTAATGGTGAAATGAAAATGAACGATTCCATCCATACTCCCAAAATTAGAGAAAAAGAAAAAGCAAAGTATCATAAGAAATATACATTTCCTTCTAATGTAAACAATTCAAATCCCTTCGAGGAAAACGTGTACTATATAGCCTAAGTGCCTCCCCTCCCCACAATCCAAATGATAAAGCCTAGTATCATTTTGTTCCATCACAATCCAAACATAAAAAAAGTGTATACAATTAATATTGGTGCATTTATTTCATCGTGTACTTCAAATCAATGTTTTAAAACTCGGACCAGAGCAAACGTCTGATTGGTTTGACTAGCAATCAGGCCCCTGATCAGTCCAATCAACATATCATATCAGACCTTGAACGGAGTTGAACCGGCACAATATCACAAAGCATTACAATGTGTGCAAAAGCTCAGTGGGAATCACCAAAAAAAATAAAGCCAGTGGGAATCACCAAAATAATGGAATTTCAATTTCAAATGCACCTCCATACAAGAAAAATCTTCCTAAGATAGGCTAAATAAACCAAGCAAGCACTGACTGATTCAACTATTCAACTTCAATACTAGAGTTTAATTTTTAGCTGAACCGAAAGTCATCCAAAATTGCAAATCAATAAACCCTACCGGCCCACAGCAACTAATCACATTTTAATATCCAATTCAATCAACTCAAAATCACCCAATAGAACATAGAATATAGAAGTTTAAAATCAACTCAAGCTCCATTGCCTAATGGAATCGAATTGGTGCCACAGGAAGCTAGAATCAAGAATAAACCATTTTATGGAATGGAAATTTACAGGATAGAAGATGTTCTGAATCTAGGGACAACGAAAAATGTCCGTTTTACCTTCAACACTGTTATAATGAATTATGTATGTGTGCCACCGAAAGCTTCTACAGTTTATATGTTTCTGTAGAGCATACATGTGTTTGTACATGTACTCTTAGTATCTGTGCACTTCCTGTATGTAGCACATGCATCAGTTAGTCTGTGAGTCGCAGTTAAGCAACTGTAAGTTAGAGCTTATAACCAACTCCCCTGCACTATAAACATCTTAGATTCTTAGTTTCACAAATCAGAAGTTCAGAATACTGAATGCCATTCTCAGAATCATTTCCCTCAAATTCTCTCATTCTAAGACCTATTCTAAGATCAGAAAGTATAATCTAAAACTAAAAGATAAAATTTTAAGGGATGGGAATGGGACAACCAAAAGCAAAAGGAGTTACGATTGATGTTCAGCATCTTGCATACACTTTTAAGATGAATGCAGGTTTACCACCCAACAAGCAAGAGTTTCAAAATAGCCATCCGAATGTATAGACCATATTTCGCCTGCCTAAAATAAGCAGCCCTTGGATCATCATCAACATCCACAGTGATCTGCATGAAATCAAGACCAAAATTTTAAATAAATTGTGTAACCTCAATGGTTATGCCCCTAGAGGCCCCCTCACTCACAAGTCACAACATTAGATATAGAATACTTACTTCATCAAGTCTTGGAAGAGGGTGCATAACCACAGCATGTCTCTGCATCACCATGAGAATATCCTGATTCACAATATATTTGCCTCTAGCTTTTTCATAAAGGTCGAGTCTTTCTCCAAATCTTTCTTTTTGAATACGAGTTTGATAAACCACATCACACTCTGATGCCACTTCTACTAAATCAGCACTTTCGTCCCAGTCCACTCCCTTTGATGTCAAATAGTCTTTTATATCATCCTATAGGTGTAAATATCAACAGTGACGAGAAACCAAGGTTGTGATTCGTATTTAATCGGCATCCTTGGAATATATTTTGACTTATTTAAGTATTTGCCATTTAATCTCAATTCATTTTTTACCTAACATTAACAATGCTTTCCTCATCACAAGCAATACTCACAAATATATCAAACATACATGATGAGTAAAAATGAGAATGTTTAACAATTACCTTCATTTTTACCACATCGGGAGAGACAAAACGAATTTTCACATCCTTGTATTTCGCAAGCAAATATACCAATGAACGAACTGTCCTCCCATTCGCTAGGTCTCCCACAAGCCCAACTTTTATACCATCAAGCCTTCCAATCTCTCTCTCAATGGTATAGACATCCAAAAGTGCCTGAGTAGAGTTTGAGAAGGTAGTAAAGCTTTGAATTCAAATTATTATAGTTGTACTTCAATTACAGTTTATCACAAAATTTTACAAGTCAGTCTCTGGACACCTTATCAGGCGGCATTAGAAAGACAACAAGAAAAAGATTCATTTAAAAAAATGAGCACGGAATCCATAGAAGCATGAACAAAAGGTACTCTAAAAGACTTGCAAACAAAAGAGAATAAGTTCACAATAGGTCTAAAGTTAGGGTCCACAAAAGATACGAGTTCATGCTAACATTTTGGTTCTCTATATTAAAAATAGGGCATATCACACTCACTTCATATATTGTGAGCTCCATCACATTCTTCTTTCCTTAACTCCATTCCAAATGACTAAGTTGACTAATTGCGCCTCTAATTATGCTAATGGGAATATTCCCTTTATCCCTGAATTTGATTATGATTAAAACAAACATTTGATTATGCCTTATGCATTTATTCCTAATCTAATCTCCATTTCTGTGTCGGCTCAACATCACAGCATTTTCATCTCTAACATTGAGCTTATTACCCATTTCATCTTTACAACACTTTGAACTTTGTCTAATGCATTTATTTCTGATTTCTAATCTAAACACAGGAACTTAGGTTGGAACAGAATCCACCAGAATAAAGTGATAATTTTGCCAATAACATAATCCAAACACGGGAACTTTGGTTGCAACAGAATCCACCATGGAATCATGCGTACCTGGGTTGGATGTTGTCCAGGACCATCCCCTGCATTGATTATTGGAATGCCAGCTGTTGCTGCGGCTCTTCTGGCAGCACCACTTTCAAAGTGTCGAAGCACAATTAAGTCAGTGTAACCCTCAACTGTTCTTATTGTATCTGCAAACAAACCACCATGAGAACTTTTGAACATAGAAATCCACATCAAACTTGAAAAGAAAATATGGGAAATCACCTTCAAGCGTCTCTCCTTTAGCTGCAGATGAAAATTCTCGAGCATTTTCAGTTGTTAAAACCTCTCCACCTAATCTTCTCATTGCAGACTCAAATGAAAGCCTAGTTCTAGTAGAGGGCTCATAAAAAAGGGTAGCCATAAGATAACCCTTTAAAATCTGGCTACCAGGAGAATTCCTTTCAATATTCTCCATATCCCGTGCAACTTCAAAAATGGCATTGAGAGTATCTCTATCAAACTGTTGAGCTTCAATAACATCATCTAATTGAAATTTCTTCCCCTCTGAAAAGGAAAGTGCATGTCCAATATCCAAAGCATGGCAATGGATTCCATCCCTTTGATAGGTTTTTTCCATTTTTCCCCATGATGATTTATTTATACTAAAAAATCTTGCATTAGGATAGCAGTTTGATTTTAAATAAGAGGTTTTGCTATGACAGCATACAAAATCTTCAGGACATTTTAATATCTTAGGAGTAAGCACCTCCATTTGCATTGAGCAGGAGAAAAGAGAAGATGAAGCAGCCATTATTACAGAAGAAACCAACCCTAAAAAAGCAAAAATAGCATTAGTTGGCTAGCTAGATATTGCTTCCAAACCAGTCACCCTTTAATAGGCACACAAAAAAAATCAATAAAGACTTTGATTAAGAAACTTCTCATATAAAATTATGAAGCATAAAATTCTTGCAGAGGAGGAAATATAACAAATGTGTGTAAATCAAAATCAACCAACCAGCCGAACATAGTTTGAGAAAGGACGACTGGACAAATCTCAAAATCCAACATACTAACATAAATAAATGTAAATTAATCAAAATAGCTAGAAGATCAATGAGGGAAGAGAAAGAAAATTTCCAAAATGGACTCAAAGTAAAACAGTAAAGCATTCAGGTAGACAATTTATGTAAAATAGATATTAAAGCATTAGAGGAATCAGAAACTACACGAAAAATAAGTAAACCCTCAAATTGGTACCCCAACTATCACCCTCTCTCCAATTTAGTCCCTAAACTATAAAAATATAATAAACAGTCTCCAAACTAATCTATATTCATCAATTTAGTCCCTCAATCACTTTCAAAGTCAAAACATGAGAGAGGGTAGATAGTTCATTCAGGGACTAAATTGATGAATTTAAAATAGTTTAGGGACTATTAATTACATTTTTATAGCTTAGGGACTAAATTGGAGAGAGGATGATAGTTGAGGGGGACTAAATCGAGGGTTTACTCAAAGATAAATCAACAAGCAACTATCTAATCCACGAATTATACTGAGAAAATGAGAAAACCCTTCAAACATGTCATGAGCTAACCCTAATAAAGCAAGAAGTAAGAGAACCCATAAAAAAAATACTGGCTTTGCAGCAGCAGAGGTTTCAATCGTTAAAATTCTGGCACTTTCTTCCAGTAATAACTCAAAAGAACCAAAACAATGTGATCATTTTCCTCCAATTCTAAAAAACAAACGGTACTCTTCTACTCGAGTGCTCTAAATATTCAAACCGTGATTCACGATTGTTCATACAAAGAAGGCCACCAACCAACTCACTCTATTAACAACAATAGATTATAGATAGTAGACTATTTCAAGTAGCCTATATGCTAGATTGTAAAATTCTCCCTAAAACCTGAAACTCAATTTGAAAAGAAGATAGAGAGATTGAGAGTGGCTAATACCAGATGGGATTCCCGGTGGCGCCTAGGTTGCTTCCTTCCGTTCTGTGTTCATCTTTTAAGGATAGCCCGGAAGTGATTTTAATGGAATGGAAAGCAAAGTGAGCTGGGGTAGAATTTGACGAAATGTTGTGTTTGGTTGAGGTTGGAAAAGTGATGGAATTTAATTTTGTTTGTTACTATAATGGAAGGATATGAATTTTAATAGATGAAGAAAATTGATTAATTATTTTTTAGACCTTTATAAAATATTACTATGTGATATTTTAATCAATCATCAATGAGCATCACTAATGGGTTGTTTTACTTACATTCTATTTGGCAAAAAAAATAGCAAAAGACAGATGAGCTTAGCTTATAACTAATGAGCTGATAACAGATAAGTTAGCTGATTGAATTTAAAGTGTTTCATAAATAGGAGCAGTTGGTGCTTGGGCAGGAGCAGTCTGAGATTCGGGATGAGATTGCGTAAATACCATTTAAACTTACGCAGGGACCAAAATGACATTAAGTTATAACTTTAAGGGACTATGATGACATTAAGTTATAACTTTGAAGGACCAAAATGACATAAAAGTATACGTTTCAGGGACGAAAATGACATGTGTTATGCAGATATTGTGCAGATAAAATGACGTGACACTAAACATGCCACATAAGCAATATTGGCGGAGTTAACGATGTCATTTAACGTGATAGACTAACGTGATAGACGGATTACACAGTGGAGGCCCTTTTTACATATTTGTTCGAGTGAGGGACCAAATTAACAGCAAGTTACACTTTGAGGAACCAAAATGGCTATTTACCCGTTAGAAGCAGTGTTATCAGAACCGGTCCGGACCGGCCGGTCGGACCGGGACCCGGTGGTCTTCCCGGGCCGGGCAGCGTGCAGGACCGGATCTGCAGTTGGCCCGGTGATGACGTCATCGGACCGGTGAAAATCGGGTCGGACCGGTTGATCCTCTTTTTTTTTTTTTTTTTAAGATGAACCAATTATAAATTTTGCATGTTTTCACAAAAAAGGCTTGGGTGGGGTTCGAACCCCCTCCCTAGTATTCAACATTTCAACTTTTTAACCACTAAGCTATCTATTATTTGTTGACACTGTTCTGCATTCATTAAATATAATCAATTCCGGATATGTTAATTTTTTTTGCACATTCTTTCATTAATAGTTTTGATTAAACACACATTTTTTTGACAAATTGATTCAAGTTCAACACTCATAAACATGTTAGTAAATATATAATTATAAATAAAATTATAATAAAATTTCTATATTAATACATGTATACTTTCTTAGTATATATTATAATTTTTTGAATTTATTTAATATAGACCGGGTCATGCCAGTCCGACTAGAGACCCGCGGTCCGACCCCGGGTCTAGTGACCCGGTGCCTTGACCGGGTCGATGGCCGGTCCGGGTCTGATAACACTGGTTAGAAGCATCACCGCTTGCAATAGGAACTGCCTCAAAATACTTATTTTGTTGTACTTATTGTGCTTATTTAATCGGTATCAACCTTAGATTGTTAAAAAATGAAAGAAATTTCTCCCACAAGCCATCATTAATTTCCTTTTTGTGACCTTTTGAGTCCTCTTTGCATCTCTCAAGTAACCATTTATGCCAACATTTCCTTTCAATTTAAACTTCTGGTTTGGCGGTGGGAGCACTTAGAAGTGCTTTTGGAGGGTTAAAAGTGATTTTGGTGTGATAAATTGATGTTTGGCTCTTACACCTAAACCTTAGCGGTTGAACTAGCTTATATATATATATATATATATATATATATATATATATATAAGATGACATAAATAGACATTTGCAATTAATATTTAACTATGAGAGAAGATATTCATTTTTTTACAAGAGAGAGGATATTCATTTATTAGGGGATAAATGGGAAATTTAATT
The DNA here is from genome assembly GCA_039519185.1 of Astragalus membranaceus. Classification (NCBI taxonomy): domain Eukaryota; kingdom Viridiplantae; phylum Streptophyta; class Magnoliopsida; order Fabales; family Fabaceae; genus Astragalus; species Astragalus membranaceus. The sequence goes on from CM076850.1 coordinate 160,297,288, forward strand.
AAAAAAGCAAGGGTAAAAATGAGATAAAATATGAAACGCTATAAGTTATAATCTCAAACGCTACTTCAAGTAGCATTTCAAAAAAAACTATAAACTACTAAAAAACGCTATAAACTAGTGTTGCTAAACACTTACAAAAGATTCATCCATATAAGCTATTTGCTATAAACTAGCTATTTGACATTTCCAAACCAAAACCTTAGGTATTTCATTTTATTAGATACTTCCATTAGAGAGAATGCAAGTTTAGAGAGAGAGGTTTGGAGAGGTACTCTCTCCAGAGCCCACCCAACACCTTTTTAGACTAAAAGCAAAATTTTAGGTGACACCTTTTTAAAGTTAAAATTTTATTTTCATCTTAAAGATAATAAATAGGCTCTTAAAAATTTACTATAATACTTAAAGCAAATAGCAAAGTCACTTCTCCCCGTCAAAAAAAAGTCACTTCTCAAAAAATATACTGGCTTTCTATCTACTTGATAAAAAATAAGAGGTTTTTTATCAATATAGGTTAAATTGGTGTAAAAACTTTTATACAAGCGGCCAATAAAAATACATAGTATTAATGACTTTTAAAATAGCTAAGATAATATCAAAAAAGTTTTATGATATGTTTTTTCGTAATTACTCGGCGTCGTAAAAAATTTTCAAGACAACAGTGTATATAAATTATATATCATACGAAAATAAAAAATAAACCATTGCTTTAGCAGCCTCCCCTTCTCCCCTTTACGCCAGCTCCATCTATTTACTTTGACGTGTGGGCTCATAGTAAGATTTTTGGTTAAAATATTAATAAAATATGAGTTTAATTTATATACACATAGTATACACTATTACAACCATAACCAATTACCCATCATGAAATATTTGGTTACCAATCGACTAATTTATTTTTAATGACGTGTCAATCTGTGATTAGTAGATAGTGTAAAACACTTATACACCTATCGTGTATATAAATTAAATTCATATCCATAATATATACACTCATATGTTTATTGGGTCTAAATTTTGTTGGGTTTTAAAATGTTATTTCCAAAATTTAAAATAATAATAGCGGGAGATCATTTTCAAGAGATGAGAGTCACTCAATGTTATGTATGCGTCACAAATCATCCTCCCGATGCTTAAATATGTGATACGTAGCCACTACAAAAAAACAGCGCATTAGCGACGGATTTTTTCCTCGCTAATGCCTGTTTTTCCCTCGCTAATTACTGTTAGCGACGGAATTAGCGACGGACCAATTCCGTCGCTAAAAAGCTGGTCGCTAATTGGGTAGCGAGGGAATACAATCCGTCGCTAATTTTAGCGACGGAAAATCCGTCGCTAAAATCCGTCGCTAAACACTGTGCACACTGACTGTTGCAGCTGATTTGACAGTGACACTGACCAATTTTAGCGACGGAAATCCGTCGCTAATCTCTTTTTTTTAAAAAAAAAATGCTAATCTCAGATAGAAAGAGGGAGAGATAAGGGGTTGGGGAGGAAAATGGAGAAGGAAAATAAATGAAAGAGGATGGTGTGGTGGTGGTGGTGTTGTGTTGAAGGGAGAAGATGAAGATGATGGTGGTGGTGGTGGTGGTAAGAAAAAATGAAAGAGGAAGAGGAAAATGGAGAAGGAAAAGAAATTAAAGAGGAAGAGGAGGAAATGAAAGAGGATGGTGTGGTGGTGGTGGTGGTGGTGTGGTGTGGTGTGGTGTGGTGTTGAAGGGAGAAGATGATGGTGGTGGTGGTAAGAAAAAATGAAAGAGGAAGAGGAAGAAATGAAAGAGGAAGAGGAAAATGGAGAAGGAAAAGAAATTAAAGAGGAAGAGAGGAAATGAAAGAGGATGGTGTGGTGTGGTGTTGAAGGGAGAAGATGATGGTGGTGGTGGTAAGAAGAAATGAAAGAGGAAGAGGAAGAAATGAAAGAGAGGAAAAAACAGAGAAGAGGAAGAAATGAAAGAGGAAGAGGAAGAAATGAAAGAGGAAGAGGAAAGATTCGGGTTTATAAAAAAAAAATTACCCGTTAGCGACGGATTTAGCGACGGATTTCCCTCGCTAATGTCTGTCACGTGTCAAATCAACTGCAACGGTCAGTGGCACAATTTTCCAAACATTAGCGACGGATTTAGCGACGGATTTCCGTCGCTAATTCAAATTTTTTTTTCAATTTTCGCGCCATGTTAAATCCGTCGCTAATTTAACCAATTTCCGTCGCTAAATACCTTGTTTTCAATCCGTCGCTAATTTTGTGTAAAATCCGTCGCTAATTTTGATTTTAGCGACGGACCACATATCCGTCGCTAAAATCCGTCGCTAAACACTGTTTTTTTTGTAGTGAGCGAACCATTGCAACATTGTTTTCGCAACAGTTAGAAGGGGTAAGTAGCCAATTTGGTCCCTCAAAGTGTAACTCGCTGTCAATTTGGTCCCTCACTGGAACAAAAATACAAAAAGGTCATCCACTGTGTAATCCGCCTGTCACAACAGTCTCTCACATTATATGGCATTGTTAACTCCGTTAATATTGCTTATGTGGCACGTTTAGTGCCACGTCATTTTATCTGCATAACACGTGTCATTTTCGTCCCTGAAACGTATACTTTTATGTCATTTTGGTTCCTCAATGTTATAACTTAATGTCATTATAGTCCATTAATCTTATAACTTAATGTCATTTTGGTCTCTGTGTAAATTTAAATGGTATTCTTGATTGCATACACTGGCTGACATGGTAAATTGGTAAAACAATAGCTGTTAAATTGGTAGCAACATAAATGCATAATTGCATTACTTTTCATAAACATATTCTAATACATATGCACTAGGGGAATGCCCGTGCGTTGCACGGGTTGATATATTAATTTTTTTAAAATTTATAAAGCCTTTATATAAAGATATATAAGTTGTTGATATAAATGATGTATTTTAAAAATATAGTATTTCATAAATATATTGTTGATTTTTATATTCAAAAATCATTTATTTTGAGTAAAAATCTTATATAGTGTATTATTTTTATAAATATAAATAACTGGCAATATTTTTATGAGCTTAATTGTTGAAAAAGAATTTTATTAAACTTCATTAGACTTAGAAATAGTAATTGTAATTCTATTTTAAATGTAAGTTTATGTGTACAAATTTTAATAGTAAAGACAGATGAGTATGGCAAAACATATATCATAGTAAACAAAAATATATTGATCTTTATTATTTTCTTTCTTTGATTTTTAGCACCAATTAATAAATCATAAATTGAAAGTAAAACAATAAAAAAATTAAAATAAAATTTTAAATAAATTTATTTTAATTTTAATTTATAAGAAGAAAATAATCAAAATAAAAATCTATTCTTTATTTTTACTCTTTATAATGATATGAAAACGAAATCATGACTTCTTTATGCTCATAACTTTAACGAACAATATTAAAATTACATAATTTCTCAATGGCTATAACTTTACACATAAATTGTTGCATGAATCATGATCCAAATTTATTTTTCTGCCTCTTTGTCCACTTCAAAGCTGTCAAGAACATGAAACTCTTTATCTTTTTTGTGTATTCTACATTTTTTCGCGAAACTCGCTCCTTTCTCCTACTTCTTATTTTTCATTATGAATATTTGTTTGGCAAAATCTCTTCCATGACCATCCAAAATTGACTCTCTTAAATAGTTATTTCTTGCTATAATTGACTACTCGCTACCTCTTCCTCTCATATTCTACTAACTCATGATAATATTGTAAACTAAAGAAATAATTCATATGAAAGTGAAACCCCTCTCTTTCAATGCATAATTGTTACACAAAAATTAATTTTAAAGGCCAACTAATTAGTTGTTATTTCAAAAACAACTTATATGAATTTTGATGAAAAAGAGAAATACATGGTATTGTAATATTTTTATTTCATCTAAATAATTCTAATATATAAATATATTTTTTCAAATAATTAATTAGATTTTTATAAATTTTAATAACATTTTAATTTCTTTGTGAATAAATATATAACTTCGAATCTCAAAAAAAAATATATAACTTCAAATACTATGTTGAGATTTATCTCTCTCTCTCCCTCCCTCCCTCCCTCTCCCTCTCTCTCTCTCTCTCTCTATATATATATATATATATATATATATATATATATATATATATATATATATGTGTGTGTGTGTGTGTGTGTGTGTGTTGAATATATATAAAAGAAATCAATAAATAAAAGTATCATCTCATAAGTCTTGTGTCAATTGAAAGAAAAATTTTGTGGTAAATTTTAAAGTCAACTAATTATTTCTTATTTCAAGAACAACTTATATTAATTTTGATTAAAAAAATAAATACATGTGTATTGCAATATTTTTATTCATCTATCCTATTATAATTGGTAAATATTTTTATTCAACTAATTTATATTTTTACAAATTCTCATAATAATATAATTTATTTGGAAATAAAGACATAATTTCAAAAATACGTTAAAGTTTATATATATATATATATATATATATATATATATACACACACACACACACACATTTAAAAATGGAATGAAAACAATAAATAAAAACGTTATCTCATAAGCCTCATGAATTTACTATAAATAAAAACTTTTTCTTGTATATATATTTAATTGTATATTTTGAATAAAAATGGAAGCTTCATTTATATAAAAATTACAATAAATAAATATAGGTAAAAATAATGAGGAGTGTTATAACCAAAATCTTCTTTATGTGTAAATTATAAACAAAATATTAGATTACATGAAAGATAATCATAAGTATTATATATATATATATATATATATATATATATATATATATATATTAAATCACCTTAAGGTAACCAAAGAAATAAAAGAAAATAGCATTAGATGGAGGGGTTCCTACACAAAAAAGATGAGATGATAATATTTTATGCCAATCATTACACACAGCTAGGCTAAATAAAAGATAGGAAGAGAACCGAAGAAGAATTTGAACATCCTATAATCTAAGTTACATCAATAATCTTTTCATATATGTTACAATTACAACAACCAGACCATATGAGTGACAACCTCAAAATTATATCCTAAATTTTCACCTATTTACTAATCAAACTTCAAGCTACTACATGTAATAGCTCTAATCTCCAATTCCATACATACCCCTATATTCTACAAATTAAAACCTCCAAATCTCATAAGCCTCATGCACCAAATACTTTCCATGCATCATTTGCTTATGGAAATACAAATCACAACCCATTGTAGCTGATGTGCTAATGAGTCCAATTGACAACAATGTTCAAGACTTTGTTGTTTATATAGCCACTATTTACTTAAATGATCAATGTAACATTCCTTTTTACCATTTAAAAAATGTAACATTCATTTTTTTTCAATGTGTTTGCCTTTTTGTCTTACTATTATTCATTATGGCTACTTTATGGTTCATAATTAAATGGATATGAAAAGATGCATGTTTAGACAATAATGAGTCTTAATTTTGTTTTTTTTTTAAGTTTTATTGACACCTATAAAATTAATTTTCGTTAAAAAAATTGATATAAAATAATAACATCTTATTTTCTTCCTACTCTATGGAGTATATATATTGTTATTAATTTTTTAATAATTTTTAGACCACCCTTCTGAAGTATTTATAGTATTTCTTAAAGAAGACTTAAAGTGAAGGAAAATGAAAAGATTGTAACTATATCTCTATTAAAAACCAACTATAAATTAGAACTAATTATAATAATAATTTAGAGACACTAAAAGACAACCAAAATCAATACATCAAGTAATGAATTAAGAGTAATCACAAGAGAGGAAGTTTTGTATAATTAAAAAAAAAAGAGGAAAACTCACAAATCAAGAGTCAAGATTCCTTTATAAAAATTAATATTAATGTTGCAACATGTTTATAATATAAATAATAATATTAGTTCCGTTAAAAATGTAATAATTATTTTTAATATATTAAAACTAATAAGTTCTACCGTAATTATATTTTTAAAAAATTAATATTATCAATTACGGTTAAATTAAAAATTTACAATTATATTATACCATTAATATGATGTATATGCAATACAAATAAATCAATTAAATATATAATAAAATTAAACACTAATAATAACCTGATTAAAAATACTAATATATTTGATCAAATATATATATATATATATATATATATAGATATAGATATATTATTATATTATATTATATTATATAATCTTATATTATATTATATTATATTATATTATATTATATTATATTATATTATATTATATTATATTATATTATATTATATTATATTATATTATATTATACTTAAACTATTTTTAGTTGTTATTATCAACTTTTATTTTAATTTGAAAATATCATCATTTTAATGTAAATATAAAATATTTATTTGATATTCCACTAAGATAATCATTTAATAAGTTAGTGGCAATTATTAGCTTTCATTAAAATTAAATTCCTCTTCATGTATAAATTATAAATAAATATTTTAATACACAAAAATATTGAGATTCATTGTGGAGGCTCCATTGGGGTCTCCTTTACATATATATATATATATATATATATATATATATATATATATAGATAATTGCAACTTCATAATTTGTCCAAAAGATAATTGCATAGTTGCATAACTGGTTCAAAAGGTATCCTAAATACTCTATTACAACTTCATAATTTGTCCAAAACATATGCCTAATTGCATAGTTGCATAACCGGTTCAAAAGGTATCCTAAATATTCTATTACAACTTCATAATAATAGTCTTCAAATGTCTTCAACCTTGATTTTGACCAGCTCCGCTTGTGGGAAGCCTAGGAGTTGGCATGAATGCCATCATCGCAGGCTGACTACTTGGCATAGGACATGGAACCATAATTGGTCTTGGAGAAGTTCCTCTAATAGGGGGTGGCCTAACTCCAATTGACATAGGTGTAGTAGCAAATGTTCCTTGGCCAAATCCAAATGGTTGCAATTATATTTAAAACACATGAGCAATTATTAGGTGGTCTGGATCATTTCACACAATGATTAATGATATAGAAATTAAAACTGGCTTACAGATTCAAGAGCAGAAGCAGTTACAAATGGTGCTTGAGTAGGAGCAATTGGTGCTTGGGCAGGAGCAGGCTGAGATTCGGGATGAGATTGCGTAAATACCATTTAAACTTACGCAGGGACCAAAATGACATTAAGTTATAACTTTAAGGGACTATGATGACATTAAGTTATAACTTTGAGGGACCAAAATGACATAAAAGTATATGTTTCAGGGACGAAAATGACATGTGTTATGCAGATAAAATGAAGTGACACTAAACATGCCACATAAGCAATATTGACGGAGTTAACAATGTCATTTAACGCGAGGGACTAACGTGATAGACGGATTACACAGTGGATGACCTTTTTACATATTTGTTTGAGTGAGGACCAAATTAACAGCAAGTCACACTTTGAGGAACCAAAATGGCTATTTACCCCGTTAGAAGCATCACCGCTTGCAATAGGAACTGCCGCAAAATGCTTATTTTGTTGTACTTATTGTGCTTATTTAATCGGCATCAACCTTAGATTGTTAAACAACGAAAGAAACTTCTCCCACAAGCCATCATTAATTTCCTTTTTGTGACCTTTTGAGTCCTCTATTTTGCATCTCTCAAGTAACCATTTATGCCGGCATTTCTTTTCAATTTAAACTTCTGGTTTGGCGGTGGGAGCACTTAGAAGTGCTTTTGGAGGGTTAAAAGTGATTTTGGTGTGATAAGTTGATGTTTGGCTCTTACACCTAAAATCAATTTTATTGGTCTAGAATTGATTCTACTAGAAGCTAGATATTGTAGCTTCTAAGGTGACATAGAATTAATTCTACCATTGCATATTTATATCTTCCATAATTACCCTTCATTGTATTTATCTTTGTTACTTTTTTTTAAATTATATAACAATTCTCTAACTATAATTTAAATTATATAACAAATATTTAAATTATAGTAAAATTTCCTCTTCCATAATTGTCTTTCACTAAATTTTGATATTCCATAGTTGGTATTTACTATATTTACATTTTCCGCAAATGCCCTTCACTAAATTGCATTGCAATTTAAATAATATTATCAAATTATAATTTTAATTTAGATATTTTACATGCTCATTTAATATTCTGGTTGTCTATTTTATCAAATTTTAAGCTTTTAATGTTATTTTAAATTGATATCCATTTTGGTAATTTTACACTTAAAAGCAATTCTAAATCAACCTATCCAAACAACAATGATGACAAAAATCACTTTTTAGTAAAGGTATCCAAATAAAAATCACGTCATACTCAACTCACTTTTAACTAAAATCAATTTTGCAAAATCAATTCTCGTCACCGCAGAACCAAACACACACTTCATCTTCTTGATGATAGGTACTTTCTTCTTAGAGTCTTACTTGTCCCTTTGTCATTTTCACTAGGCTTCTTAATTAAAATTAAAGAAACGAATGGTTGGTATGAATCTTTCCCGAACAATGCTTATTGGACAAAACGAAAGGAACGAAGCAATAGGTTCATAACCACAACAACCTCTCATGTTTTGTTATTTGGGTATATTTCCAACGATTCTTCTCGCACTAAATAGCACTCCTCATCTTTCTCTTAAGATCTGTTTGGTTGAAGAGAAAGAGAGAAGAAAAAATCTTTTCTCTCTTCTCACTTTCTCCCTTCTCTTACTCCCTCTTCTCTCTTTCACCTCAAACACACACATTCTTAGTGCAAAATAGTACTAAACTAATCATCCCTCTTTCTCTATATCCTACTTCTCTCCTAAAACAAACAATAGAATGTCATTCTCTCTTTCTCTCTCACTTCAACCAAACGGATCCTTAGTATTTTACATTGTCAAGCATCTTATACTGAAATATAAAATATTCTATGTCTCTTTCAAGTATGCTTCTAGAGTGAGGTAAGGAAACCAAGTCTCTAACCGGCGTACCACTTAAATTAACCGTTTGATATAACATAAAATGCTATGAGTGGTTGAGATTGTATCAATCAGCATGAAATCTCAACCACTCATAACATTTTATGTTATATCTAACGGTTAATTTAAGTGGTACAGTAGTGATGGATCCCTCACCCTAGAAGCACCCCTCTTTCAATATGTTTTAATTTTCTTTTTTATCATTTTCATTTTAGTCACATTTAAACATTGATATAGGGCTCGTTTGTTACAGATTAAAAAATAAGTGATTTTATTACTGAATAGTTTAGATATTAGTTTTTAGAGGTTTTTAAGAAAATGAGAAGTTGTTTTATCTTCGTGTAACATATTGAAAATCACTTTCTTTGAAAATAACCATTTTTTAAAAATGATTTTTATGGAAAGCTACTGAAAACAGATTCTCATTTGAAGCGGTTTTTAAATTATTTTAGATTATCATTTCTTTATAAAGTTGTAACAAACAGATGAAAAACTTCTAAAATAAATGATTTTTATAAATAAAAAAATATAACAAACGGGCTCATAATGTTATGTGATTTTTAAAAGCACTTTTAATGTTATGTTACTTTCACGTGATTTCTTACTAATGTTACATCACATACACAATAAGTAGTGTCATTTATGTTAAAGAATTAAAAAAAATTAACTCGAGCCCTAAACTATCACTCTTTAAGATATTTGTGAATTACTATTCTCCACAAGCAGCTTGGTTGGTTTAGTATTACTAAAGCTATGGTTCTTTTTTTCAAGCATTGTTGCTTTGTATGTTTTTTATAAGAACTCTTTAGGATATTTGTTTAAGATATTTGTGAGTTACTATTTATTCACAAGCATGGTTGGTTTAGTGTTATTAATGGTGTGGTTCTTTTTTTTAGAGTTGCTAAATATTACGAGACGAACGACAAGAATTTTTTTGTCTGATAAGAGAAACGCATAACAATGGCAGTGTATTTAGCGTGTTTTCGTTCATTTAGTGCCAACCTTTTCGTAACAATCACCTTTTTTAAGCATTGTCACTCTTGTATGTTTTGTATAAGAACGTATGCCTTTTATTTACTGTTGTGTGCATAACACAGGCCAACCAAAAAACCCCACAAACCACATAGGGTCAAGCTTCGGTTGTAAAGTTAGAGACTTAGAGCTCAAAAAAGACTCAACCAATGCAAGCCAGGTAGGTAGTCCATTTTGCTAGCTATGATAATAGTTGGTGTTTGCTCGTAATCAACTTTCTTGTTGTCCTGAGTATTATTTTATTTGAGCTGGATGTTTATTTCGTAAAAACTTAAATTAATTTAGTGTCTTTTAGTGTCAAATAATATCGAGAATTTACTTTTTATATAAATGTAGGGTTTTTTTTTTATCTAGACCATATATTACTACTCTTATTGTTTCTGGCCCAATACTATATTCTAATTATTGGGGACAAAATCAATTTGAAAATGATAGCCAAACACCTACTTTAGCAGTTGGAATCACGTTTAGGAGTGTAAACTCGCGTTTAAAGCTTTTCAACACAAAACCAATCGAAGGCTTTCTCAGGAGTAGGACCACTGTAAGTGGCACCTTCAGATATTAACATCATACACTCTATCTTGTTCCAAGTTTCAACAAGACAAACAAAAGAAAAACGGCATACTGCAAGGTCAAAAGGGTAGTCAGCTTCCTGCCTGTGTGAAGTACCTGCGTGGAAAGGATCCGGAATTAAGAAAACAGCTAATTGAACATGAATTGTAGTCACATAGGGAATGTCCTTAAACCAAACAACAAATCATGTTACCCCCTATTAGCTTTTCAATAATATAAAGACACTCACTTCAGAAGCGTAAGTTACAAACTCCCGTCTTCAGCCATTGAATTCCATGCCATGAGAAGCTGCACCATTTTTTCCCTTCCACAATAAAGTTCTGAGCAATCAAAATAACATTAATTTATTTTCTTGCATTATGCAAGCTTCAAAAAAATTAATCCTATACGCACAACCAAAGTTTTAAAAACCTCTCAAATCAGTCAGACAGCAAACAGGTAGATATGTTCAGAATACTCTTGAATTTAGATAATTCATCTGCCTGCCAATGCCATGAAGCAATGACATTATCCAAGTTAAATATGATGTGATGCCATTAACATAATAAGGAAGATTAAATTTGCTTCACGATTTACCACTTGAATGTATTGCCAATAAAGTATAACTTATGACTTTGGGTGTGTACCATTTGGTGAGAATTTTTCAAAGACCCCATTTTCATTATCCAGAATGTGCTAAAGGTAGTTATAACAAAAATTATGATGAAAGTCAATCAAAATACACCAGAAACAAGTATAATAACTATATTGAACTAATTGGGGGATAGCTAAATCTATGTTATCAATTAGTCAATTAGTGAGTATATATACAGAATCAAATTTACCCAGTACTTGATTAGAACAATCCCTAAAACACATGCTCATCATATATTCCTATAGGATTAGAAACAGAAATAAATGTCATTGAGCTAACAAAATCCTCTTTTTCAGTACAAAATTTGTCAATAAAGCATCAACATATGATTTTATACTTTAGAATGTTTCAAGGTGGGAACTTTGATTCTCACTCAGATATAAGCATACCTGTACAGCTACTTATATGCATGACAAGGTCGCAACTACTTTCACGAATAATATGTTTCTTCTGTTGAGCCTCTTTGGCACTGGTCATAAGGCCTGTCAAGCAATTTCAAGTAAGACAGAGAACCGTCAAGAGGGTTGTCATCGCCTTCAGTTTCATTGCAGCCCTTACTGCTATCACCTTCTATGCAACCAGTACCATGTGAACCACTTTCAACAGTCTGTTCTAGTTGAATGATTGCACCAAATAGCTGAAATGAAACAGACCCAGGCCTTGTTGAGTTGCAGCTGTGGTTCAGAACCAATTCTGTCCCAAAGGAAGGCAAACTACTCTGGCTATCTGGTGACAGATCATCAGACTGAGAGCTGCCAACATTTAGCTCAGTTGACAAAGTTTTCAACCTTGGCACTGTGTTGTTCCCAGAGGAGTTACCCATACACAGACGAGAGTTATCACCTAGAAAGTTTGAAAAACTTGACGAAGAAAATGGATCATGCCTGGCTCCCTGCATGCCAGCAGGAAAAGTACCATAGTTCAAGAATGTTTGTTTGAAGGGCCCCATTGTTGAATTAGTGAATCCTATCATAGAGAAGAGGTCTCCTCCTCTATCAGTTGACATCCCATAACCATCAACAGCTCTAAACTTTTTTGTTGGTGGGGGATATGTTGCATGAAGTGTAGGAATGGTAGAAACAAGTTCAACCTGCCAAGGGCTGACCCACTTGGAATTCTGCAACACTAGAGGGTCGTCCCATGTAATCTATCAGAAATAATAAATGGTCAATATCAATCATTTCAGATAGATGATAACCTAACATATAACTTCTTTGATACAAGTTTCTTTCAATGTAAGGAATGTTTTGTTTTGTCACCACAAAAATAATAATACGACTCAGACAGAAGAAATTAAAGGCAAGCAATAGATTCCCTGCGAATTTTCTCTTCAAAAATGCTGCAGTAACAGAGAGAACTCCAATAATTTGTTTGTGTTGAAAATTTAGCACAGCAAGTACAATCCAGATTCACACATAGTAGCATGAGAAACTTGTATTAACTGCCCTTCTAATAAAGTTTAAAATAAAGATTGCATACTTGATACAACCAGAAAATAAATACCAAATGCTGAAGTTACAAGTAGAAATGCTTGCCATCAAATGAGTATGGTCATAGCAATACCAATCTAACTGACAACAATCGTCATACAAAACCTCTAATACATATGGAGGCCTCTCATGCATAGCACCATGCACTATTTGGAAGCTTTACATTTTGATTAAACATGGCTTGTGATTACAAAACTAACCTAACAAGGGCTTGGACCAGTCCACTACTGGTTTATCTAACTGACAAATTTGAGATGGGTTTAATTACATTGAGAAAGATCCTATATATCCTTCTTTGCTTTCCATCTCCTTAACAACTAGCATAGTATGAAGTGTAAAACATGATAATTTGAGCATATATTCAAATCATACATGACCGTGATTATAAATGATAACATATGCTCTTTGCGACAGCACATGGAATGCAAGATTAACCTTGTTTCAATAGTGGTAATCTAAATTTCATCATCATCCGAAACTTAAAACTAAAAGTGAAGGTGAAGTAGCAATATTTGCCACTAATCAATTCTCTTAAAACTTAACTACTCATGCATGGACAAAATAAGTTTTAGAGGCACTAACTGAGACCATTAAAAGCTAAAATGGGTTATTCCGTATAAATTTCCCTCCCCAACAGCAGCAATCAAGCTTTTCCAACTACGCAGTACCATCTAAACTGTTAAAATTAATGACCAGATTACACCTCTCCCCATATCTGATTTTTTTCACCATTCACTAAACTTTCACATAAAAAAACCAAGTAATATTCATCCAAACAATGTGACCAAATTACTAATTACTAATATAACTAATTATATAACACGTATACCTGAAGCATACGCCAAGGGGAACATCGCCAAGGACCATTATCAGGAGCAGAGCGCGAGGAGACTGTACCCTGAAACCAGGTCATCCTGGACGAATCATCTGTCTCCACAGCCATTTTGACTCTCATTCCAGGACTCCACACTACGTTCATTGCTACGTCCACGACCTCAGCCTTCACCACAAAATCCGACCACCCAGCCTTCGGATAATAAACAACCTCAAACGGCAAGTTCTGTGCGGCCAATTCGGCTGCCTCTGCAACCGACTCTGGCGACAACTTCCCCTTCCCGTTCCTCGAAAACCCCTCTTTGCAATTCTCTTCTTGCTTCTCCTCCTCAGTCCTCTTCCTCACACCACCGATCGCACAGTAATACCTGCGCCCGTCCCCATTGTTTCCTGACTGAGCAAATCGGTTGGCGCGGCGGATCCCGATGAACATATGCTTCCATGAATTCTTCATGAAAACTACCGAATCGCCGGCGATGAGATTCTTACTGTTGACGAACTTTCCCCATCCGGTGGTGAGCAAGTGCCGCTTCGGCGTGCCGCGGTAAATGTGCCGGAACTCCCAGGTCTTACCGTGAACGTCGGTTACTATAAGAGTCTGCGTCGGCTTTTCCGCCTCAAGGTCGAGCAGCGGGAAGATGGATTCAGCGCAGAACCTTGGAACGGAGAATCCACCGCCGTTATTAGCATCGGAAGGAGTGAGAATCTTGGTAAATGACGTGATCGAATCGCCGTCGTCGACAGCAGGAACGCGGGGAAGCGCAGAAGCGGCAGCAAAATCGACAATAGGGTGGAGAACGAATTTGGCGAAAACCTCGTCGGTGTTTGGATCAGCGAGGAATTGGACGGCGGAGACGGTGCAGAGGATGTAGGGTCTGGATAAAAGGAGAGGAGAAAGGTTCTGAGGAGGGGAAGAAGCTTGGTCCATGTGGCCCTGTGGGAAGTAGTAAACCCTAGAATTGACAATGGGGAATTGGACGGTGGCTCCGGCACATGCTCGCCAGATTTTGGGTTCAAGAGGGCTAGGCTGCGGCGACATCGTTGTTTGTTTCTGCTGATTGAGGAGAAGGAGACACAAAAGCGCAATTGTCAAATTAGTTACGCAAGAGTGAGTGAGGGTTTAGGGTTTGTTTGGTTTTAAACATAACCGAAGGAGAATTTTGTGTGTGAGGAGAGAGAGAGGGAGAGAGAGTGTGTGTGTGAGTGAGTGAGTGACGGTTAGAATGAGACTCTCTCTCTCTCTCTCTCTCTGTTATAAAGTTTGTTGTGCCCGGAGAGAGAGTATGGAGAGTACTGGGTTAGTGGGTCGGATAACAGACAGGCGCGGAAATAGGGAATAAATGTGCTGCGTTTATCAAAGATACGGTAATGGGACCGAACACAGGAACTATTACTAATTTACTAATTTAATTTACACCACTAATTTACACTACTAGCACTAGCAAATTTTTTTCTATATAGTGTGTTAGTACTTAGTAAGGTATTTTTCACCAATCTCCATCTAATAAATAAAACTTAGATAATTTTTCTATATATGATGCCTGTTATTTTTTTTTTTGAAATAGAAGTCTGTTTAATACGGTATTTTTCACCAATCTCCGACTATTAAATAAAACTTAGATAATTCTGAAATTGATTTTTTTATGAAAATTCTTAAATTAAAATACTGTCTCATTTTAAGTATTACTAGTCTTGTAAAAAAATGTTACTAGTATATTTGAGTTATGCACAAGTTTTTTTTTTAGATAAGCTATGCACAAGTTGAATAGTTAGATGAGTTGAGATACAATAAATAAGGGTGTATTGATGGAAAAAGTTCATAAATGTTATATTGATTGATATTTTAAAGTGACAAATAATTTAAAAGAGAAAAATATTGCAAAAGAAACACTCAAATTGAGAGGGAGGGAGTAGTACTATGACTTCTACCCAAAAAACCCAAAAAATAGTATTGTGGCCGAAGACAATTACTAAATTGCGTAAGATATGAGTGATTTGTCTGTCAATGATCTCATTGAGAAGCTTTGATTGATAGAGCACAATGACCACTACAGTAGTGCCCTATTTATATGGGATCGTAGAGCTAATAAACTTTTTTGCTTAGTATTTGATTTTTGCTCATCTTAACTTTAAATAGCACTTGTATCACAAATATAAAACCAGTTAGATGAGAAAGCTTCTTTCATTTTTGTCTTCTATTAGCGTACCCCACTAATTTAATCAGTGGCAGAGGGGCGAATAATTGTGTACTTCGATTCCCTACCGTTGTTGGCTCAAAGGAATGAATTTGAAAGCAAGAATAGTACCCTAGAAAATATAGGCTAACCGCTGAAAGCAAAGGGCCCCACCTCACCGCCCCCCTTTTCCCAAACAAGTCACCTTCCTACGCCTTGATGTCTTGACTGAGGCCTCCTTTATTTAGGCATTTTGTGCACATCGAAAATACTAACTTTTTTGAACTATTGAGTTCGATGGAGATTTCACTCAAGTAAAATATGGAGAAATTTCGAAAATATATTTGGAAGGTTGCAATGGTTAAATAACATTAATGACGATATATGGACACAATGTGTTGAATGGCTCCTGATCATAGGATCGAATCCTGGAATTGACAGTTTTTATTTTATTGTAACTAATAAAATTAAAACCAAAAAGGTTCTAAATAGCACCTGGCAGGATTCAAACTGGAGACGCCTAAGTCAGTAACCAGCGCTTCAGTTGTGTTATTATTTGTTCGCTAAGCGTATATTACCGCTCCAGTGATAGAAGCTCTTATTGAAGAGTTGTTTTCTTCCCACGAAAGACATGAAGCTCTCTATAAATAAAGACATTATGGAGTCATTAATATACAAGAAAACACATGTTTCCATGTTCCAAAATTCTCTCAAAATTATTTCTAAATCATCTATTTACTTATTTAGTGCACAAGAGTTGGTACGGAGACTTTGTTCCATAAACCACCATTGATCGATACGTTTGGTGTGATTATGCAAAACACACCAATGATTCCAAAGTATCCTGAAGGGGATTCACCAGTTTACCCATTTGCATCCAGTTTAAGTGAACTGGTGAGGGCGAATCGAACCTATAACTTAATGTTTACACACACTTAAGAATTTATTTGTGCAACAATTTTCATCTTCTTCTTAAGAATTTATTTGTGCAACTGGTGAGGGCGAATCGAACCTATAACTTAATGTTTACACACACTTAAGAATTTATTTGTGCAACAATTTTCATCTTCTTCTTCGTCTTCATCTTGTTCAAGTATTTGCAGCGGTCCCTCCACAAGATTCCACAGTAAATACAAGTTGAGATTGTAAAAACACGAGCTTGTGATATAGCTACACCTAATTTTGGACTGGTTAATGCAAGGGAAATGCTGCTGTTTCACATTTCCACTCACTAAAAAAAATGACCCATTAGCGACGGACACGTGGTCGTCGCTAAAACCAGCATTAACGACGGAATTTGGACACTTGTAGCGACAGATTTGAAGTACACTGTAAACTGGACATTTAGCGACGGAAATCTACACTTTTAGCGACGGATTTAAGCTAGCGACGAATTTCCCTCTCTAAGGATCCGTCGCTAATTATTGGGAAGCGCGCCTTATGAAGTTTTGCAGCGTTTTGAAATTTGTGCCACATTTAGCGACAAAAATCCCTCTCTAATCCGTCGCTAAATGTTTAAAAAAAAATTAATTTCTACGGATTCCCTCAATCTCTCTCATTCTTTCCTCTTCTCCATTTTTCCTCCCAAACTCTCTCAAAACCAAACAACACCACCACACCACCACCGTCCACGCCATCAAGGTTTGTTTCTTCTCACTCTTCTCTCTCTCTCTCTCTCTCTCTCTCTCTCTCTCTGAACCTTTTCTTTCTCTCTTGTATCTCTAATAATTTTTTTCTCCTTCTCACCATAGCCACAAATTTGTTTCTCACCACGTTCACCGGACCGCCTTGAGACCGTTGGATTCTTGATTCAAAACGGTTAGTTTTTATTTATTTTTGTTTTTAGGAATGATTTTTGTTTAATTGTTTTTAGTTATGAAATGTGAGTTTTAAATGTGTATGTTATTATTATAGAATAAAGGTTTGTTGTTTGAAAGATTAAAATTAGTGTTTAGGATTGTGAAATTTGAAAGGTTGTTGTATGTGTTTAAGATAGTGTTTAGAATTGTAGAAAAAAATTGTTGTTGTTGTTGTTAATTAGAAATGTGTAATTGGAATTGAAATTGAAAAATGTATGAATAGTGTATGTTGATAAACTACAATTTTTTGCATTTTTTAGGGATATTTGTGAGTCATTTTTAGAGCAATTATTAGTGATAATATAAATTACTGACTTAATCTCTCTTTATTTTGTAGAAAGGAAGAAAATATGGAAAAGATGAATAGTCTATTTTAAAGCCACTTTATAATATATATATATATATATATATATATATATATATATATATATATATATATATATAGGCTGATTAAGGAGCAAGGCAATAAATTATTAAAGAACTAAGCCTATGAATTTAGCAGAGTCCACATGGCCCATTGGTGTGGAAGTGATCCAGTGCATCCAACCCATGAATTGAATGGAGATATGGCTTGGGGAGAAAGAAAAGGAAGGCAGCATTAAGGTAGAGAGGGCCGCGTACATACTGGAGGATTAAAAAAGGGAGGTTTTTGATTAATAGGAAATAGGAGCCGAACAACAACACAAGAAAATAGTAGCGCCGGCAACGCACAGGAGAGTGAGGAGCAGGTTTTGGGTACCCGTTCTTGACACTGTGAGAGAGCTTTGGAGCAGAAAAAGGAGACTGGAGACTCAATAATAATTTCTCTAATTTCCGGGTTGTTTTTATCTCTGTAATTCATGACTCTAATTTCTATTTTATTGTTCTTTATGACTTTGGATAGCTGAATCCTCTTCTAGGGTCTTAGGTCGATCTTGCATGTTTAGAGACCTTTTTATGTTCTAATTTCTGGTTTGAATTCCTATTTTTATTTCAATTAACATTGTCCTATTGTTTTTATCACATAATTAGGATTAGCTACCCTATGCATGTTCATAATCAATTAGTTGATCAGCGGCTGTACTGCAATTAGTTGGTAGACCTATAGGATAATTGGGGCTAAAATTAATGCATGACCAAACTTTAATTTAGTCTTCTAATCATTCAACCTTTTTGCTCTTTATGCTTTTCTTAAATTTAAATTCTTGCATGACCAAACAATGGTTAGTTTAGGAAAAAGAATATTAATCGTGAATGACCAAACGGATTAATAGTTTTAGTTAAGGGATTGGTAATTAAATAAAATAAAGGAATTCGGGTAGAGTTAGACACGGGGGAATCGAAACTTGCAAGTGAAACCGTGACCCTAGACCTCTCCCCATTTATTAAATCTAGTATTTTAATTCTTGTTATTTATTTCTTTTTATTTGTTTTCATTACAACTAAATTATTGGTTCGTCTAAACAATATATAATCTTTACTAGTTTGGTACTTGTTAATTAATCCCTGTGGATACGATAATCTTTTATACTACTTCTGCGAAAGAGTACACTTGCTCTAAGTGTGTTTTTAACGCAACAAGTCTTTGGCGCCGTTGCCGGGGATTAATTTAGCAATATTAAACGAAAAGAGATTTTTATTGCTTTAGACATTTTTTTTGCTTTAATTTTAAATTTTGTTTTTTTTATCTTATCAAATATATATATATATATATATATATATATAAAAGAAGTTACTAATACTTTCCCAAGATACCGCTGCAATTTACCTTGTTTTCCAGAGAAAAATCTAAATCATGGTTAAAACTCTTGGAGACTACATTAGAGAGGCAGAGGCACAAAGAAATTTAGAGAAGTCATATTGGTATATGTCTCAATGCCAGATTCAAATTTCTCCTCCTCCTTATGAACCTTATTCAAACTATTGGGATGACTATGAGCCACCTCCTTATTCCTCCCACTGGGATAATTATGAGTCACTACAAGTGCAAAGGCAAGAGGACGAAAAGTCGGATGTCAATGAGGTCTTGGCCAAATTTATGCAGCAGACAAATGAAAAGTTTGAAATATTGGAGGGTCAAATTGGAACCATGAGTAATCAACTATCAAGTATCATTGCTTTATTATCTCAAGAGGCCCAAGAAACTCCTTCACAAACTAAGTCTACCCAAAATGAAGAAGGTGCGCAATACAAAGACAGTATTCCTACGAGAGATGAAGGTGTCTCCATGGAATATAAACTGGAGGAAGAAGCTCTCAAGAAAGATGAGGAGAGTCCTACTGAAGGGAGTCAAATCAAAATAGTAGCTCCTACTGAAGGGAGTCATATTGAAACAAAAGATCCTACTAAAGGGAGCATTTGTGAGGACAGTGAGAAAGATCCCATGGTTCTGGATTTGGAGAAAGAGGAGAAAGCGCCCATTTTTGAGCAAATTGTTTTAACCATTGGTTATGCTGTGATTGAGGTTCACCAGGGAAAGGTAAGTTTAAGGAGTGGTAAAGAAGATGATGTTATTAAAGCTTTAAATTCCAATGAAATTTTCTCCTCTTTAACTTCTCCTTATTTTGATGATGTGGTTGAAACTAACATTTTTAGTGAATTAAAGATGCAGGACCTTTTGGAAAAAAAATCTTATTTTGCAGGATCCTAGCATAATGGTGGATGGAGATAAAATAAAAATTTCACAATTCTTTGAAGTTCATCCACCACGTGGAAAAAGAAAGAATAATGTGAACCACATTGTTAGAAAGCTAAGAAGGTGCACTGCATTAGATGTTAAATTTGCTCTTGGAGAGCCACCTGATTAAGCACTATCTATCGTCGGGCTCACGACGTTAAACAAGCGCTTCGCGGGAGGCAACCTGTATTTTATTTTCAGTTATTTTCATTTTCTTTTTGTTTTGTTTTGTTTTGTTTTTAGGAATAAGCTCAGACTACAAGCTCTCTCAGGAAAGTCACTCTTACTCTCTCATTTATTTATTTTTGTGCCAATTTGATATTTTGCATTGAGGACCATGCTTTATGCTAGTGTGGGGGAGGAGAGTTTAACTTTGTCAATTCATCTCTATTAATGCACATACCCACTGTATATGTTGATAGCATTTTTTCTGGCTTATTTTAGCGACTTATGCTTCAAGTTGAAAAAAAAATTAGAGATTTTGCCTTTAAGGGATCCCATAATTAATTTACTTGACAGACTTGTGCTTAATTGTAACTGTGAGGATGTCCTTAGGAAGCTGATAATTAGCATTTGTCCCTGTTGAGTACTTTTTGTGAACTAGCTTCTAAATGTGAGATCTGAGCCTTCATAAGGGGATTGATACTAAATCATAAATTTTTACCCCTTTTCTTTCTATGAGTGTTGTTATACCCTAATTTTGTCCGGCTAATTGAAAAATCCAAAAAGTTCGTATTCTCGTTGTGTCACGTATCGTTTTTAAGCGCGTGTATCTTTAGCGTTCTCGTGCGACAATTATTTCGACGATCGTTTAAATTTAGTGTGTAGCTATCGTTATTGGTAAAAAAAAATATACAAAAAAACATAAGCCAATAAAGTTGAATAATCCAAACTGTTATTATATAACCAAGTTCTTTACAAACATGTGAACCAAAAAACCAAAAAAGCAAAACAGTACAAAAACAATGCAAAAAAAACCAAAAATTGCAAAATCAAAAAAGAGAGGGGGCGCAGCATGCTGGCTGCTGCCCTAGGACTGTCCTTTTGATCCCCTTTTCTTCCCCCCTGTCCTTCCTTTGACTGTCCTTGGCACCCTAAAATTGCCCCAGCTGTTGTCCTTTTTATTCCCTCAAAGATGCTGTCCTTTTGATGCCCTCAAAGATGCTGTCCTTTTGATGCCATCCATTTGCCGTAATTGCTGGTTGCCATCAGCACCAATTCACCTATAAAAACAGCCACAGTATCAGACCAAAAGGGGGGGGGGGCGCAGATACACACAATAACACCAAAACAAAAATCAGAAAGAGAGTGAAACAGAGTATCAATAGAAACCGAAACACAAGCAGAAAACCAGCACCCCACCCCATCTTCGACCCTCTCTCAAACCACCTCCATCCAACAACCAGCACAGCCGTGACCAACCATCACCACCTACACACCATAAAACAACCAACAACCAAACACAATACCCTTTCAGAAATAAAACAACAATAAAACATGAAAAGTGAGAATCAGAACTAAAGAAAGGGCAAAAGGAGAAGAATCAAACCTGTTAGCTCCGGCCACCGTAGACGGTGGCCGTCCGCCCCAAAACACCGTACACAAACCGCCGCCGTTCGTCCCCAAAAAATGCGAGAACATCATCGTCAGATCCAAAGAGCCGTCGCTGTCCCTTCCCCATCGCCGGCCGGGAAAACGAACCTGAACTCACCCAAAGCTACGGCCACCGTACGGTGGTCACCTCTGTCACCGAAACCCCCATCAAAACCACCCATATCCGCCTTCCCTTCCATCTCTCTGTCACGCCCTTTCCCTCTCTCCCTTTCTCCCTTCCCTCTTCGTTTAAGTTCGTCTCACTCTCTCCACCGTGCCTCTCTCACGCCACCGTCGTGATCGTTCCCTTCCGTTCGCGTTCACTGGCGCCACCGCGGTACCACCCGTGGTGGCCTTCCTCCGGTTGAGCCCCTCCACCGTTGCTCTCTCTCCCTTTCGTTCTCTTACACCTTCGTTTTCTCTCCGAGAAGGTCTCTCTCTCTCAAATGGTGAAACAAAATTTTCTCTCTCTCATGGTGGAGATGGTGAACGACGCTGAGTGGTGAAGAGGGGAGGATCGGTGGCTATGGGGGAGAGGAAACCGAGGTCAGAGTTCTTGGGGAGAGACGAAAATGGCGCTGTGAGAAAGGAGAAGAGGGTTGGCGTGGAAGACAGAAGCCACGGCGCGGTGAAGAGAAAGGAGTTGAGGGTTAGGTTTAGAAGATAACCAGTGCGGCGCTGAGGGGGAGAAATGTAGAAATTAGGGTTTTTTGGATTGCAATCGCGCTGCGTTTTATATGGCCTACCTTTTTTAAAAAAAAAATTATTTTTTGCTCAGATCACTTCTGGCACCCCTTGTTTTTTCGGTTGTATACCCCCTCACGTTAGCCCAGTTCGCGCAAGCCCCAAGCCCAACAGGTTGAGTTTGGTCATTCGTTAGTCGCACCCCATTATTTAGAATATAACCCCCTGAAGCTAATTACACTCTTCGTTTACTATTACACTCCCAGTTTTAAAAACATAGCCCCTGTTGCTATTCATACCCTTTTTTTTTCAATAACATAACACCTCAGTTGATTACACTTCTTTTTCTATTATAACTCATTTAGTTTTTTTTATTATGCTTCTAAACCAGTTTTTCTTAAGAATTATCCACAAACAAACGGTTTGTTATTAATGGTCACTCTGAGCTTAGCTTGTTTGACCGCTAATAACAGCTTTAGTTTTCAACGAGCTGTGAGTGATGACCACTCTGAGTTTTACTTGTTTGGTCATTACAAATTCCTCCCTCAATTTCAAAAATAAATAAAAAAACACCAAACACACAAACATTTTCTACCAAGAACTACGTGCGATTTGATTCTCTACCAGGAGATACGTAGGACCAGAGGGCGGCCGACCTCTGTCAATTGCATTAATAAAAAACCTTTTTTTTTTTCTCTTTTAATTCATTTCTCTCATTTTTTCTCCAAAAGTACAAAAAATAACTAATTGTTTATCGAGTCTTCTTTTTTATTATTATTATAAGGGTAAAATCATTATTTTTGAATTAATAAACGTTTACACATGTAGTTAAAAGGTAGCCTTCCTTAGGAAGGATGTCGTAGGGTGCTAATACCTTCCCTACGCATAAACGACTCCCGAGCCTAAACCTGGTCCGCAAAACCCCCTTGTCCTTTTAAATGGTTTTTATTCCAATATTTTCTCCTAAAAATAAATATTGGTGGCGGCTTCATTCAATAACTTCGAAGAATCCCTCCTCCAGATTTTTCGGTCGCTACAGCTGGCGACTTCACTGGGCCCTGGGGACAAATTAAGAGAGTCAAGCCTGGTTAACTAAATGTGTAAGTTTTTATTAGCTTTATATTTTGTTTTTGCCCTTATGCTTGTGTTACTTATTTATTAACATTTTGTTATATTATTGAACCTTAGGGTAGACGACTCTTTTTTGTTATTATTGTTGGTTATCTTTTCCAGCTTGTTTAGTTTAGGTATTTTGCCCTCATCACACACTTCACTTACACTTTTGCACACACCTCTGAGTGGGGCCCTATACCCGGGTCTGCAAATAACTTAGAACGAGTGGAGATTATTAGTGACAGTCATTCTAGATTTTATCTGTCTGACTCTCATGAAAGTCTCAGCCAGAGTACGCTCTTTCATGGTATCCCACACCAGGTAGCTCGCTATCGTTGTGGATCATATCAGGAAAAGGATTTTAGCTCTGGAGACCTTTGTGAGGAAGTGAATAGAGCCACCTGAGAGATTGATCACATAAGCGACCCTAGACCATGTTGAAAATCCCAATTTAGACATGACCCACCTAGGACACAGGGGCATTATACTTACTCTCTCTATTAACCTAGGTTAGCATTTCTCCAAAATAAAATCACTCAAAAAAAAGACATTTCATACTTCCTTCATTTGCATGCACATGAGACGACATCACTCATTTCATTCATCATACAAAAATCATCATGCATTCATAACAAAATAAAATCATTCTTTTCACTTGCATCACGTTACCATTTCTCCACCATACATCTCATCATCAATCCAATTATCATATGTTCATAATTTGTAAAAATTAAAGATCATCATCAAATTGTGCAGGCTTCACATAATGATGGAATGCATGTTAAATATGTGACATTCATACATCATTTCACTCATATTGTCATCCTAGTTCAAATACATCATTTCTCTATGCATGCATCAGTTCTAAATAAAAAGAAAAAGAAAATAGTGTCATTATTCTTCCCACTCATCATCCAAAATATATATTTTAGTTAGCATTTTATGATAATTTGCATCAACTATATGTTGCATTGTTTAAAAAAAATCATTTAGAATAACTGGGTTTTCCAAATGAACATTCCTTCAGCATTTCATGCATTTACATTTTCATCATGCAATATACATTTGTCAGGTGTTCATTCATGCATTACATTTTACCAAAAAAACAAGGATCACAATCTTATTCTCTTATTCTTGCATCAATCACTATCAAATGAAAAGAGAGTGTTAAATTTGCATCATTACCACGTTGCATTGCCTCTCTAAAAAAGGGGACATTTACAATAATTGTTTCTTCGCGCTCTTGACGTAGCATTCCATTAGAATCAAACAATCATTTTCCTTGCATGTGTCGTTTTCTAGATAAAAAAAAACAAAAAAAAAAACTTGTCATTACTCTTTTCATACATCATTGATCATCCAATAAAATAAATGAGAATTTGTAACTTTGCATGTGGCATGACCTCTAAAAAATAAAATAAACTCATCATTTCTTTGAACATCTTACATGTCATTGGAATCAAACAATCATGTGCATTTCATGCAGTTACATCTTCATCATACATTCGTTACAAAATAAGATCATTCTTTTCATACGCATCTCATCTCGCCACCATGCATCTCATCATCTCTAAATAACAGAAATATCATTTGCATTATTTGTCCATCTTGCGTATCCACACTAGAAAAATATCACTGTGGTATTATATATTCATTCATCATTTCATTCCCTCTTCATGCATTATATGAAAAAAGGGGGGCCATTTATTTCTTTCACATCCACATTAAAGGCATTACTCCCATGCATCTTAAAAAAATTTATTCCTCTTACATGCATCTCATATTCCTACATGCATCAAAATAAAAATCAGAAACTTCTCCATTATTGCATCATTCACCATCCATACCAATTTAAGGTATCCTTCTGTCATCATCACGCATTTCATCTCCATTGTTTCTCATGTACGACAAACATCCATATATTCATGCATTATACTTTATTCAAAGAAAACATATAAAAAAATCACCATGCATTCATACTAAAATGATTTTTCCCATAAGCATTTCATTATCATTCTCCTACCATACATCTTATCATCTACAAAATAACAAAAATATCATGCTTTTTGCTGGTTCATCTCATCCAAAGTGCATCATCTTGCATATCCATACACCAAAAATAATAAATATCACATTGAGATTATAAAAATATTACATTCATTCATTATTTCATTTCTCATCTTCATGAATCGTAAAAAAAAAAAAACAACAAAAAAACAAAAGTCCTTCATTCCTATGCATCTCCAATACATTATCTCCTTCATGCATCATAACAAAAACAAAAGTCATTCATTCCTCTCACATCCATCTCAAGGGCATCAGTTCTCTCACATGCATTGAGACAAAATTAGAAATTGCTTCATTTTCTTCTATTCTTGCATCAGTCACCATCCATTTTTTTTGTTAGCTGAAACAAAAAAGTAAATCATATAGCCATTTAAGATATCATTTTATCACTTTCAAGCAATCATTGTACATTTCATGCATTCTACTTTATTCAAATAATTTTCCTAAAAAATGAAACTCATAAGATTTTTTTTGACACACTGTTTGATGAGAAACGATGTCTTCTTGAAAATATATTCGAATTGATTCCTCTTCCTTGGAAAATGTTGTCACACCCTAACTTGATTCACCGACATCAAGTCCTTCACCCTTCACTTCATATACATCCTACTCATACCCACCACATTCATGGAAACCACCTACCCACTTAACCACTCAATGGAGTTCACCAATAACTCATTCACCATCATGGTCACTACAATATTGACCGTATCGTCCTCAAACCCCTACTCCCATAGGCTTGACCCTTAGCCACTGCACGCCCCACCAAGGGCATCAGCCAACATATATCTCACACCCGTGATAAGAAGCTTAAATGTCTATTTTGTTAACTTGTGTGGTTTTAACAATTAAAATTGTTCTATCTTAAGCGGTGTTAACTCTCCATGAAGCATTTGCAAAATAAACTAACATGACATGTGTGTTTACCCTTGTTTGAGTCAGTTATACTACCCCCATCTTTCCGCCACTTCCAAAACCAGACCCAACCATCCATAAAAGGCCCTGTCCCCACAAGATTATTTCATTTGATTTCCCCCAGTGATGAAATTTCACGAATAGCACTTTGTATGCTCCAACCTGGGGCAGAGTAATGATCACTAAGATTTTCTGTCCGCATTCCGAACACTCGTGCAAGTCCTTTGAGTAAAAACAAAAACAAAAAAAAGAAATCCAAAAAGAAAAGCCCGTTAGGTTGAAAACTCATAAGAGCAATCTAAGCAAAAATTAGGGCATATGAAAAAGAGAATAAAGAAAAAGCAAATATATTAAAATGAAGTTTTTTCCTATAATTACAGTTTCGAGAAAATAAGCAATCATGATTTGAAGTGAAGTTTGGCAACTTTCCCACATCCTAAAAAGAGAAATACCCTTTGCCACCCGCTTCGAGCCAAAAAAATCAAAATCTTTCAAACACCTTAGACAATGATCAATCCCATATCTAACAGCTCGAAAGAAAAAAGAAAAAACTCACAAAAAAAGTGAAATTAAAAAAAAAGAGGATTGAAAAACCCTGAAAACCAAAGCGGTAGAAATTGTGAGCTGATACTTCACACCATCGAGCATATAAAAGATCCTTGTCTAAAATAAACCCTCAAACACTTCCTTTGGCCTAAGCATCCTATCCTCCATAAACCCTCAAATGCGCTACAACCCTAAAACAGGTTCATTCTACCATGAAGCGCGTAAAAGATTCTTTGTCTCAACCAACCCCGAACACTCTCAGGAGCAAAGTAATCATTTCCTTCATGAATCATTAACCATTGGCCATATTACAATCCTAAAGCCTATTCTGATCAGTGATTGGTTGCTTCCATTTTTCTCAAAGCTTATACTCTAGGACAAAATAATCAGAATAATTTATTTGCTCAAAAAAAAACAAAGAGAAAAATATTATTACAAAAAAAATAAGAAAAAAAAGAAAAAACTTAAAAGGGCTTGCACGCTCGAAGCTCATCAAGAGAAGATAACAGTGATCATCAACAAAGTGAATTTTCATCGAACCAAAAACTCTCGACTGTCTTAGCTTGTGGAATCCTTCCCAAGGAAAACCACAAATCCCTACTAAGGCAGTTACTTGACTTATCATATCAAAATGGGGCAAAACCCCACCCTTCATTCCACTCAAACTCAGGAAATTTTTTTCAACAACCCCAAAATACTCTCACCTTTCATCCCGTTCTACACCCATATAGCCGTACCAGACAAATTTCCAAACCATTATTCTAACTTCGCACCCTGTCGCAACCACACTCAAAATGGGGCAATTTTCATCTTTAATGGATTGGGGTAACCTTGTCCTCTTATAGACCGGGGCATCATATCCCTTGGGCCGAAAGAATCCTTTTGCCTTTCATTCCATTCATTCCTAGTCACTTGTCACCCTCAATACCAGCATATTTCCCAATCCCTCAATCAGTCTATATCCTTGGTTGTCATTGTCCTCCCTAGACAAAGGCAGACTGTTTCACTCCCCACTATTTGAAGTCAAAATTGGGGCATTCAAACATTTTTACCTTGGGGCAAGCTTATCTCTCATAAGCTTGAGCCCAGTGGCGGATCCAGAAACTTTATGTCGTGGGGGCAAAAATAGTCTAGTATTTTTTAGTCATCAAAACAGAACAAAGACACAACCCTTACTTGACAAAAAGTTAAAACTTAATTACTTGGTCTTTGAGAATTAAAAAATACCAATTTAGTCATCAAACATATTCAAACTAGTCGTTTTAAAATAATTTTAGGGACATTTTGGTTACTCTAAAAATTAGTTTGACTAATATTTGAGATTTTAATGACCAAATTAGTAATTTTCTTCTCGGAGAACATATAGGTCTCTATTTTTTTGTAAAGAAATTTTTTCAGTCATGACTCTTTAAAAACCAAAATACTTAAATTTTTCATTGTGTATATTTAGTGCTAGAAAAGGCCGAAGCAATAAATTTATTATAATAAAAGAATAAATTAGTATATTTTTATACCTTCATTTCAAAAACAATTAAGCTCATGGGGGCAACCTCTTTTATTTTTTATGGGGGCAAAAGAATTTGTATCAAGTGTATCTAGCTAAAAAAAATTTACATGGTGGGGGCAATTGACCCCACACCATATAAGGTGGATCCGCCATTGCTTGAGCCAATAAACCTCATCCTCCACTCCACTCATGTGTCACACTTGACTATACCCTACATTTCTTGAACTCTGAGTCAACTGGCACATTCATTTGCATTCACACTGTTTTTCATATTATTAAGCAAATGCTTCAAAGAGAGAGACACACAATAATGACAATCCCTCTAAGTTAACATCTTAGACTTGAAAGCTTAGCCATCATGGGTCATCATAACCAAATGAGGACCCATATGCAAATACGCATCTCGATCTCTAGAAAGGGCACTAATACATTGCTGCAAGCCACACTTTTGATCAAGATGACAATCTTGAGCTTACCAGAGTTCAAGTACAAGCCATCAAAAATCTTTCTTCCAAGGAACGACCAGTTCAAAATGTTCAGCTCTCTATTTCCAGCATCAAAAGTTTCGTTTCACATCGAACATTTTTGCTTCCTTACAAAAACAAAAAAGTGTCGTTACCAACAAATCATGCATCATGCATGTCCTCATTATCCTAGAATTAAACCATGCATCTGATCATACCCATCACAACTCTTTCATACAAGTATTGTACATGCATTCACATTCCACTTGTTTTGCCTACACGATTTTGCTTCTTGTGCATTGCGTATGTAGGCATGCATAGCCACGCATAACATGTATCGCTTCCATAAAAATGCCAAATGTCGGTCGCATCATTACCAAAAGTCTGTCTACATCCCAATCAATCACATCATTGCACCATGTATTTAGGCATTTCGTATCCATCACATTCACATTTCATGCATTCATCAAATACCAAAAAGGCAATAAAGCGAAAAGACAGAAAAAAAACCTCCCACATCCCAACAAACATCCAATCATTGCATCATACAACATCAAGTCATGCGGCTACCACAACCCTTCATCTAAGCATTACGTGTGCACGTTCATTCATTCATTCATTCATTTATTCATGAAAAGGGGCAAAAAAAAAGAGAGAAAACCAAAAAGGCAAAAATCATCCACATTGCACCCGTTACCCCCAACCAAAGCATAAATCATTCCATCATGCAACCAGCAGTACATTTGCATTCGCATGTTATCTGCATTCACATACACGGCTTATCAATTTCTGTTTCCGACCAACTTCAGCATCCATCATTCACGGGCCTTTTGTAGTCCGTTTACTTTCGCATTGCACATTCATCACATTGTGTACCTATAACACCTTTTTGCTTCGATAGACGTGTCAAGTGCCGGTCTCATCGTTGCCAAAAGCTTTCTACATCACCAATCATATCATTTTCTATGCATTCATGTGTTTCCTTTATTCACCATAGCATTTGCATCAAAGAATTTCACATTCGCATTGCATGCATCAAGAAAAAAGCAAAAAGAAAAATCCATCCATTACATTCATCATCACACATTAATCACTACAGTCACATTCACATCTCATACATCGTTTGTCAATTTTCACATTAATCTGTTCAACACCCATGGCATACCCATTTCATTCATCACCCCACCAGATACCAATCATAACACGTTCGTCACATGCATAACATTGTTTGCTTCGATAGATGTGCCAAGTGCCGGTCTCATCGTTGCCAAAAAGTTTTACATCACTAATCATATCATTGTACCATGCATTCGTGTGTTTTCCTTTATCTACCGTGGCATTCGCGTCAAAGCATTACATTTGCATCACATTCACACCTTGCATTTCATACGCTCATCATATACCAAGAAAAAAAGAGAAAAGCAAAAAAGACAAAAAGAGAAAAATTGCTCATTCCATTACATTCATCATTCCACCAAAATCGATCAGCACGACCACATTCCTACTTTATCTGCATTCACACACGTTGTTCGTCAACCTCCATGTCCCATCAACTTCAACTCACAGCATCTGCCACATTTCATTCACCCCAACGAACACTTACCATTTCACATACCTATATTTCACGCATACATCATTCATTGCATTTTTAGACATACCAAATATAGATAGCTTTTCCCTTCTCAGGTAAATGCATTCATTAGGTGTGTTCTAGGCAAGTACGCCATCTGTCAATCCCAATATTTTGTTCCCCCAAAGTCAGCACTCCAAACGCTGGTCTCATATCACAATTCAGAATCTCAGTACCCCTCCAGACCCCCAGCGGTCCCTCAGAGCCCAAGCGCTCCTTCAGACCAACAATGGTCCTTCAATCCAGATCGCACGTCGCGTTATCGAGTAACCGACGGATCATCCGGCCCCAGGCCCTTCAGACTAGCTATATCCGCCTAAAAAACACAGTGCACGTCCTTCGAGGTGCGCAAATCAGGTCAACGACCTGACCTTGCCCCCATGGCCGCTTGAAAAAGGCCACCCCCCAAGCAAACTGTTTTACTAGTACCATTACTAGTTTGCGTTCCATCAGACCCATTGGTCCATCAGGCTTAGGCATGCCCTTATGACCCCAACGGTCCTTCAGTTTAACTCCAATCAATGCGCCAAGCATCGACTGCGAATTAGACCATCAGAGCCCAGTGCTCCTTCAGATCCCCGGTGATCCTTATTTACTTATATTCTATGTCAACCCATTATCTTTCAATAATTTCTAAAAAATAGTCTTGACAAAATTAGTGTCTTTTTATCTTCATTTCTATTTTACTCGAGAAATTTGGAAGCTCTTCATATTTCTTAGTAAAATATAAATAAAGAGGGGCAGCAGTTATACCCTAATTTTGTCCGACTAATTGAAAAATCCAAAAAGTTCGTATTCTCGTTGTGTCACGTATTGTTTTTAAGCGCGTGTATCTTTAGCGTTCTCGTGCGACAATTATTTCGACGATCGTTTAAATTTAGTGTGTAGCTATTGTTATTGGTAAAAAAAATATACAAAAAAACATAAGCCAATAAAGTTGAATAATCCAAACTGTTATTATATAACCAAGTTCTTTACAAACATGTGAACCAAAAAACCAAAAAAGCAAAACAGTACAAAAACAATGCAAAAAAAACCAAAAATTGCAAAATCAAAAAAGAGAGGGGGCGCAGCATGCTGGCTGCTGCCCTAGGGCTGTCCTTTTGATCCCCTTTTCTTCCCCCTTGTCCTTCCTTTGACTGTCCTTGGCACCCTAAAATTGCCCCAGCTGTTGTCCTTTTTATTCCCTCAAAGATGCTGTCCTTTTGATGCCATCCATTTGCCCAAATTGCTGGCTGCCATCAGCACCAATTCACCTATAAAAACAACCACAGTATCAGACCAAAAGGGGGGGGCGCAGATACACACAATAACACCAAAACAAAAATCAGAAAGAGAGTGAAACAGAGTATCAATAGAAACCGAAACACAAGCAGAAAACCAGCACCCCACCCCATCTTCGACCCTCTCTCAAACCACCTCCATCCAACAACCAGCACAGCCGTGACCAACCATCACCACCTACACACCATAAAACAACCAACAACCAAACACAATACCCTTTCAGAAATAAAACAACAATAAAACATGAAAAGTGAGAATCAGAACTAAAGAAAGGGCAAAAGGAGAAGCACCAAACCTGTTAGCTCCGGCCACCGTAGACGGTGGCCGTCCGCCCCAAAACACCATACACAAACCGCCGCCGTTCGTCCCCAAAAAATGCGAGAACATCATCGTCAGATCCAAAGAGCCGTCGCTGTCCCTTCCCCATCGCCGGCCGGGAAAACGAACCTGAACTCACCCAAAGCTACGGCCACCGTACGGTGGTCACCTCTGTCACCGAAACCCCCATCAAAACCACCCATATCCGCCTTCCCTTCCATCTCTCTGTCACGCCCTTTCCCTCTCTCCCTTTCCCCCTTCCCTCTTCGTTTAAGTTCGTCTCACTCTCTCCACCGTGCCTCTCTCACGCCACCGTCGTGATCGTTCCCTTCCGTTCACGTTCACTGGCGCCACCGCGGTACCACCCGTGGTGGCCTTCCTCCGGTTGAGCCCCTCCACCGTTGCTCTCTCTCCCTTTCGTTCTCTTACACCTTCGTTTTCTCTCCGGGAAGGTCTCTCTCTCTCTCTCAAATGGTGAAACAAAATTTTCTCTCTCTCATGGTGGAGATGGTGAACGACGCTGAGTGGTGAAGAGGGGAGGATCGGTGGCTATGGGGGAGAGGAAACTGAGGTCAGAGTTCTTGGGGAGAGACGAAAATGGCGCTGTGAGAAAGGAGAAGAGGGTTGGCGTGGAAGACAGAAGCCACGGCGCGGTGAAGAGAAAGGAGTTGAGGGTTAGGTTTAGAAGATAACCAGTGCGGCGCTGAGGGGGAGAAATGTAGAAATTAGGGTTTTTTGGATTGCAATCGCGCTGCGTTTTATATGGCCTACCTTTTTTTAAAAAAAAATTATTTTTTGCTCAGATCACTTCTGGCACCCCTTGTTTTTTCGGTTGTATACCCCCTCACGTTAGCCCAGTTCGCGCAAGCCCCAAGCCCAACAGGTTGAGTTTGGTCATTCGTTAGTCGCACCCCATTATTTAGAATATAACCCCCTGAAGCTAATTACACTCTTCGTTTACTATTACACTCCCAGTTTTAAAAACATAGCCCCTGTTGCTATTCATACCCTTTTTTTTTCAATAACATAACACCCCAGTTGATTACACTTCTTTTTCTATTATAACTCATTTAGTTTTTTTATTATGCTTCTAAACCAATTTTTCTTAAGAATTATCCACAAACAAACGGTTTGTTATTAATGGTCACTCTGAGCTTAGCTTGTTTGACCGCTAATAACAGCTTTAGTTTTCAACGAGCTGTGAGTGATGACCACTCTGAGTTTTACTTGTTTGGTCATTACAAATACCTCCCTCAATTTCAAAAATAAATAAAAAAACACCAAACACACAAACATTTTCTACCAAGAACTACGTGCGATTTGATTCTCTACCAGGAGATACGTAGGACCAGAGGGCGGCCGACCTCTGCCAATTGCATTAATAAAAAACCTTTTTTTTTCTCTTTTAATTCATTTCTCTCATTTTTTCTCCAAAAGTACAAAAAATAACTAATTGTTTATCGAGTCTTCTTTTTTATTATTATTATAAGGGTAAAATCATTATTTTTGAATTAATAAACGTTTACACATGTAGTTAAAAGGTAGCCTTCCTTAGGAAGGATGTCGTAGGGTGCTAATACCTTCCCTACGCATAAACGACTCCCGAGCCTAAACCTGGTCCGCAAAACCCCCTTGTCCTTTTAAATGGTTTTTTTTCCAATATTTTCTCCTAAAAATAAATATTGGTGGCGGCTTCATTCAAGAACTTCGAAGAATCCCTCCTCCGGATTTTTCGGTCGCTACAAGTGTGTTTCCCAATTTGCTACATTCTAGAATTTGTCTTTTGACCATTTCAAGGCGAAAATTGATTTGCATCATGTAAAAAGATTTGGGGACTTTAGGTATTTTTCTGGCCTCAGAGTTGTTTGTTGAATTTATCCATTAGTTGCCTCCTTTGAGCCTATTTGTTATATTTTTCTTTGGTACCCAAATATAATTTTTTTTGTGGTAATCATTTGAAATTAAATTTGGAGCAACTATTGAAAGTTACAATTTTGTCCTGTATTTTAATTGTCTATCTCATCAGGACATAAAAACAAAATAGGAGTGGCTAATGTGGTTACAAGTACCTTTTCCTCCTAAGAAAAATATAGAAAAATGAAAAGTTGAAAAAAAAGAGAATAAAGAAAGCAAGAAGGAGGAAAAGGCACATCAAAAGAATGAAAGAGCCAAAGGGCATATAAAAAAAAAGAGTCTACTCAAGAGCAAAAAGCAAATCAAAAAGAGTCGACTCAATAGGAAAAAGAAGAGTGAAGAATGGAAGTGAAATTAATTTGGAGTTTGGACAAAAATTTGTAAAATAGATAGGAGCTCCATATTTGGTTTCAAAGGTTACTATTTATTTCTTGTTTTTTTTAGCTCTTTGATTATCCCTTCCTTCTTATTTCCTACCCTGCATGAATTCACCATGGCCCCATTACAACCCATAACACCCTATCTTTTGCATGCATGTGAACTATTTAGTGGAGATTTGGTCAAATTACAAGCTTATGGTAATGTGCATTTTGTGGAAACTTGAGTGTATATTTCCCTAATCCCTAAACACTTAGAGAGATTGTGAGTGAGTGCCTTTGTTCACAGGAATGTATTCTTTGGGGACTTAAGCCTCTAATTGGGCAATCTTTTGACACCTCATATGTGCTATATTATTTACTGTCTGTCATTGTACTTCTAACTTTTGGTTCCTTATTTGGCTGTCTATGTTACTTATTTGAAAATTTTATTGAGCCAGAAAATTTGCTTGAGGACAAGCAAAAGTTAAGTGTGGGGGTGTTGATAAACTACAATTTTGTGCATTTTTTAGGGATATTTGTGAGTCATTTTTAGAGCAATTATTAGTGATAATATAAATTACTGACTTAATCTCTCTTTATTTTGTAGAAAGGAAGAAAATATGGAAAAGATGAATAGTCTATTTTAAAGCCACTTTGTAATATATATATATATATATATATATATATATATATATATATATATATATATATATATAGGCTGATTAAGGAGCAAGGCAATAAATTATTAAAGGACTAAGCCTATGAATTTAACAGAGTCCACATGGCCCATTGGTGTGGAAGTGATCCAGTGCATCTAGCCCATGAATTGAATGGAGATATGGCTTGGGGAGAAAGAAAAGGAAGGCAGCATTAAGGTAGAGAGGGCCGCGTACATACAGGAGGATTAAAAAAGGGAGGTTTTTGATTAATAGGAAATAGGAGCCGAACAACAACACAAGAAAACAGTAGCGCCGGCAACGCACAGGAGAGTGAGGAGCAGGTTTTGGGTACCCGTTCTTGACACTGTGAGAGAGCTTTGGAGCAGAAAAAGGAGACTGGAGACTCAGAATAATAATTTCTCTAATTTCTGGGTTATTTTTATCTCTGTAATTCATGACTCTAATTTCTATTTTATTGTTCTTTATGACTTTGGATAGCTAAATCTTTTTTATGTTCTAATTTCTGGTTTGAATTCCTATTTTTATTTCAATTAACATTGTCCTATTGTTTTTATCACATAATTAGGATTAGCTACCCTATGCATGTTCATAATCAATTAGTTGATCAGCGACCGTACTGCAATTAGTTGGTAGACCTATAGGATAATTGGGGCTAAAATTAATGCATGACCAAACTTTAATTTAGTCTTCCAATCATTCAACCTTTTTGCTCTTTATGCTTTTCTTAAATTTAAATTCTTGCATGACCAAACAAGGGTTAGTTTAGGAAAAAGAATATTAATCGCGAATGACCAAACAGATTAATAGTTTTAGTAAAGGGATTGGTAATTAAATAAAATAAAGGAATTCGGTTAGAGTTAGACATAGGGGAATCGAAACTTGCAAGTGAAACCGCGACCCTAGACCTCTCCCCATTTATTAAATCTAGTATTTTAATTCTTGTTATTTATTTCTTTTTATTTGTTTTCATTACAACTAAATTATTGGTTCGTCTAAATAATATATAATCTTTACTAGTTTGGTACTTGTTAATTAATCTCTGTGGATACGATAATCTTTTATACTACTTCTGCGAAAGAGTACACTTGCTCTAAGTATGTTTTTAACGCAACATATGTTGTTGGAGATGTTAATTGAAAAGTGTATGTTTGTTAGAGTTGTTAATTGAAAAATGTCTAATTGGAATTGATAATTGTTGACAAGTATATGTTAATTTTAAATTGAAATTGTGTTAAATTGTTGTTTTGATGTTTGATGAACCCTAGGTTAGACAACTATTTGATGTTGTTATTGTGTGTTGTTGATGGAAAAGGGTGGGGTGTTGTCCCTCACCCCCATATTTTGCTCGAAATCATCTCCATTGAGATAATTGCGAGACGATACTAACAATGGTAAGGTTGAGAGTTATATGAAATAACTTCCTTCACTACTTGGATGGAAAAGGGTCTTGTGCTGTCCTTGACCCCCATATTCGGCTTGAAATCATCTCTACCGAGATCATATCGATGCCACTAACTTGATAGGTTATATATTTGGAATGTAATGGGAATCTAACGCGTTTTTTAAATGCGTATAGATGAATTGGAATCAATTGAATCGTGGTTGGGTGTATGATCGGTTATATCCGGGAAGAGCATTTTTGAAGGAAACTTTTGTAAATGGGGTAGAAGAGTTTATTAGGGTAGCGTGGCAAGATGATGTGGCTAACGAGGAAGGGGGATTAGATGTCCATGCCTTAAATGCAACGG
The DNA here is from genome assembly GCA_039519185.1 of Astragalus membranaceus. NCBI lineage: Eukaryota > Viridiplantae > Streptophyta > Magnoliopsida > Fabales > Fabaceae > Astragalus > Astragalus membranaceus. The sequence continues at coordinate 160,334,337 of CM076850.1, forward strand.
TGTACCTATTTGAACTGATGATGAAATCAGGGAGCACTTGTATCATATCGGGTTTAGGTCTAATTATTGGATTTGGCTGGACCATGGAGAACGACTTCCGAATTTTGACAAAGGGGCTTCAAGTAGTAGTGGTGTTGGTGTTCCATCTAATGAACAATTTGAGTCAATGGAAATCATGATTTGTGATGGTATCAGGGTGAATGTGCCATTTGATGAGCCTCAGTATGATGATCATGATGAACTTTCAAATGAAGAAGCACAGAGATTCTATAATTTGTTAAGGGAGTCAAACAAATCGTTGTTTGAAGGCTCGTCAGAGTCAACATTATCTATGTGTGTGAAGCCTTTAGCTCTCAAGTCTATGAGTAATATTTCTGAGTTGGGTTTAGATTATGTGACTAAAATGATGTTGAATGTGACACCTAATAAAGATAATTTACGAAAAACTTATTATGAAGCAAAAATGTTATTTGCGAAGCTGGGATTGGAATGTAAGAAGATTGATTGTTGTGTGGATGGGCATATGTTGTTTTACAATAATGAATTTGGTAAAAACGATGGTGAGCTACTTGAATGCAGATTCTGTGGAAAGCCGAGGTATCATGTTCGTAAAGGGGGAAATGTAATTATAAACCCATTAATTCCTGTAAAGTCAATGTTCTATTTGTCTATAGTTCCAAGGTTGCAAAGAATGTTTGCATCTGCCGAAATTACGAAGAAAATGATGTGGCATTATGTGAATAGGCGTACCTCAGACATTTTACGCCACCCATCTGACGGTGAAGCGTGGAAACACTTTGATCAGGTGCATTCAAATTTTCCCTCAGACCCACGAAAAGTTCGACTTGACTTAGCTTCTGGTTATGCAAAACAGGAGGAGGTTAGTGAGATGATGATTGAGCCGACTCAGGGGACCTGGAACCCTGAGTCGCTTGGTCCACTTTTCCCTGAGATGATAGCTCTGGCTAACCGCAATTGGAAGAAGGTGTTAGGCGGGATGAATAAGGATCGCAGGTATGGTTCGGGGCCCTTAGCTCCATTATTGGACTTTGGGGTCGATCACTTCGACACCCCTAGACCTTCTAACAGTAGACCTCCTCCTCCTCCATCACGTGAGGAGAATGAGCAGCCTAGGCAGCAGGTGTACGCTCAGGCACAGGTCATTCAGGCTCAACAGCAGCGGTTGGAGACTCAAGAACAGGTGCAGACAAGTAGGCAAGAAGACTTGTTGAAGTATATCCGTACGCAAGCAAAGATATTAAGGTTTTATAACCGCACGCGACCAGATGGGTATAGGCCCGAGTCTGATGATGGCCCCTATTAGTATTTTTTTGTATTTGTCTGACATTTCATTATTATGCTCTAACATTTCCAACTACTTTATTTTGATTCGGATTTTGTGGTTGATTGGATTTTGTTGTGGAATCAGATTTTATTGCTGAATCGGATTTATTGTTGATTCGGATGTTAAATTTGTTGTTTCGGGTGTTAAATTTGTTGTTTCGGAAAGTATTTTACATTTACTAAATCAGGTTATTATAAATATCAAAAAAGCAGTGTTTTTAAATAAAAAAATCAAAAAGAAGGTCATTAGCGACGGATTTCCCTCGTTATTCAATGAATTAGATGTTGACACGTGGCTGATCTTAGGGACACGTGGCTTAGAATTAGCGACGGATTGGTGAGGAAACCTGTCGATAATGTTGGTGAATTAAAATCTAGCACGTGGCAAAGAGTTTAGCGACGGATTTAGCGACGAAATAATCCCTCTCTAATTAGCGACGGACTTAATTTCCGTCGCTAAACATTAGCGTCGAGGTTTGTAGCGATTGATTTAGTCCGTCGCTAACAGTGTTTTGCGAGGGAAAAAAAGCCTTTAGCGAGGGAAATTTCCGTGACTAATCAACTGTTTTTTGTAGTGACTTATTTGGTTTTTTTCTGGCTCCACCTATTTGTTCGTTGTTGCGCCCGAAAAAGCCCCCGAGGGAGAATCTTCCTCGTTCACAACTTTTCCTAAGACAATGAAGCCGCCACCAATATTTATTAAGGAAAATATTAGGAAAACCTTTTTTGGAAAGCGATTGGTCTTGCGAAACTAGAGAATAGGGTTCGGGGGTCGGTTACGCGCAGGGAAGGTGTTAGCACCCCACACGTCCTCTCTACTGAGAGGGAACATTTAATTAAATGTGTGGTTTTAGTGTGTTGACTTGAAAATACTTAATTTTGCCTCTCTACTTCTTATTGAAAAATTCTTAATGAAAATCTTTATTTATTATGAAAAAGAAAAGGGAGAAGAATGGGTTTTTAGAAAAAAAAACGCTTGACGGGACATGGCCCGCTCCTACGTATCTCCCGGTGCGATGGAGAACTCAAAGCTACGTAGTTCTTCTTTGTCTTTTTGAAAAGTTTTTGTTTTTTATCTTTTTTAGTGAGTTTTTGAAATAGGACGAGCATTAGCGAATGATTAAACTAGCAGAGGCTATGATGAATCACCACTAAATACTCAAAAAGAGAGTTGTACTGCTAGTCAAACGAACAAAGGTTCTGATGGACTATCAATAACAACCCGTTTTTATTATCTTTTTTGAAAGTGATTTTCGAAAGAGATTGATTTGCACGATGATCAAACTAACAAAGGTTATGATGGATCATCATTTATTATTCTTTTGGGAAAAAGACATCGCCACCAATGGCTAGACGAACAAAGGTTCTGGTTAGCCACTAGCGACGATGGGTTGAAAATGATTTTAGAAAGGAAAAGATTTTTGTTCTGAAAATGATCTTGGTTTGCAAAAGTGATTCTTTTTTGTTATGAAAACAACTCTTTTCTTTTTATTATAGAAATGCTAAACTTTTTATGATTGCGCTTGACGAGAATGTGACTCACTCCTACGTATCCCAAATGGGAATCAAAGCGACGTAGTTCTAACGAGCCTTAAAATGAAAATCTTTTTGATGAGGTTTTAGAAAATGAAGAGCGTTCATAATGATCAAACTAACAAAGGTTATGATGGATCATTACTAGTAACTCTCTTTGAAAATGCCTTTTGTAAATGCAAGCTTTCATGGTGATCAAACTAACAAAGGTTATGATGGATCACCGCTAATAACTTGTTTTGATTCTTTGATACTTAGAAAAATGCTTTTTGAAATTGGACGCGTTCATGATAATCAAACCAACAAAGGTTGTGATGGATTATCACTAATAGCTTGCTTTATGCTTGCGAAAATTCTTTTGAAATTGAGGCTTTCATGACAATCAAACCAACAAAGGTTGTGATGGATTGCCACTAGTAACCATTTTTATGCCAGGTTAGTTTAGAAATGAAAACAATGAATGCAAGAAAGAATTGGTGGATTCGAGCATAACACAATCAGTGGAATCAAATCATTAAGCAACAATATTTGAATTCGCAAAGAAAAATCAAGTCTAAACTACACATAGTAGATCACAACGCATAGATAGGCAAGGAAGGAACTTGAATTGGGCATTAAGCAAAAATACAAGAGTAGACGAGATTGAACCTAAATGCACATCTAGTGGAAGATGCTAGGCGAGAACCATACTCAAATATTTCTACAAAACGCAAGGGAATCTAAATGCACATCTAGTGGAAGATGTAAGGAAGGAAATGGAGTCGTCTAAGCATTGATGATATTCTATATGAGAGTAGACAATGAAACTGTAAGCTCAAGCAAAAGAGTTGTCTCAATCATGATCATTGGCAAGCATGAGCAAGCAAATTATTTAGCAACCAAAGTATCAAAGAATGTTGAATCACTGTAACTCTAAATGTAATGAAATGCTTAGTATGCAAAAACAAATTGACGGTCTATATTTTTGATGCTAAAACTTTGATGATGATGCTAAGATTCAAGAATATACCTTAACTCCAAGCTAAATAAGCAAGAAATAATATGAATGAGTGCTAAACCATTTGAATTTACTCTTTAACCTTCAACCTTGAGCTTGATTCTAGAGATTTGGAGATGAATCTTTGAGAAGAATGCAAGAATGATGAGGGGGATGTTGAAGTAAAACAAAGGGTGTAAATAGCACTATGGGCTTTTAAGAAAATAAAATAAAAAAAGCAAAATGGGGTTGTATGTGAGTAAAACAGGGGTGTAAAATAACAAAGGGGGTGGAATGAGTAAATAGGGGTGTAAAATAACTGTAGGGGTTGTATCAGTAAACTAGGGGGTGCAGATATATCTCCGAAATTTAAAACAATAGAAGGGGCTGTATTGTCAGGCTTTGGGGGTGCCAATACCAGCCCGAAATTTTTTAAAACAAGTGAAGGGGCTGTATTATCAAGAGTGAAGAGTGTGAATAGCAATCTGATCTCTCTTTTTTTTTAAAATAGTAAGTAATAGGAGGCAACATAAATAGCAAACAACACATTATAACCCTAATTTCCTCTAACCAAAATTCAGCGCCGCACAAGCTCTTCCCATGGAAGAGAGAGAAAATTATTGGATGGAGTGAGAGAGAGAGACATCTTCGAAGAGAGAGAGACTGATTTTGAGGTTGAGGGTGAAAAGAGGGGGGAACGACCACGGTGGGATTAAAGGTGGCTGGTGGTGGTGCTCGGTGAGGAAGGGGCGTTTTGTGGTGAGGAGAGAGAAAAGGGGGCTGCGCGGTGGTGGATGAGAGAGAGGGCGTGGTGGTGCGCGAAGAGGAGGGGGGTGGCGCGAAAGAGAGGGAGAGTGGGTGGTGGTTCGGCCGTGAGGGTGGCGGCGACCGGCGGAGGAGTGGGCCGGCGCAAAAGAGATGGAGAGTGTAGTGGTGGTTGTGCTCTCCCCCCTTCTTCTTTCCCCTCTTTCTTTCTCTCTATTTTTTTTCTTCAAATTCTTCCACTGTGTGTGTTGTTGTAAACAATGGTGTTGTGGTTAGCTTCCTTCTCTTGCTACAGTGCGCCCCCCCTTTTTATTTACATTGCTTTCTCTTTTTTGATTTCTTTCTCCTGTGTGTTGTGTGTGTGTTTAGTATTTAATTTTTTTTTCCTTTGTTCGCAGCCCCCTCCCCCTACGGTTCCCACTGTTTGTTTTCTCCCCCCTCTTTTATAGAGGATTCACATTTGTCTTTGTTGTTGCTGCCAGCTATAATGCCTCAATGGTCCCTTTCAGATTTCCTATTTCATGATTCTGTTTTTTGAGGTAGTTGCTGCCTTTTGTTTGTTTTCTGCTTTATGTTTGCTGGCTGGTGCATAGGGGAGCAGGAACCTCTTTGGTGAAAAAGGAAACAAAATTGATAAAAGAGACTATGGCTTTTAGCTAAAATAGAAGTTGTATTTTCTTTTATATTTTTTGTAATTTCGTTTTCTATTTTTTTTTAATGTGTAAAAAAAAGATTAATAATAGTAATAATATTTAATTCTAAAACAGATTTTTTTATTATTTTTTTTTTTATAAAGTTTTTTTCTAAAAATAATTCTACTAATGATAATAATATTGATAAACAGCAAAAATCGACAATGAGCCCCAAATGACATGCAAAGTCAGTTAAAATCACAAAAGTGTATAAAACGATATTTTTTTGGAATTTTTTACGAAAAAAAAATACCCGTTAAAATTGGGCATTCACAACAAGGCTTAAAGGTCATTTTGGCCCCTGCAAAATACACATTAATCCATTTTGGCCCCTGCAAAATAAAAAACTTTAAATAAGCCCCTGCAAAATAGTTAGTTGTTCAGTTAAGCCCTCGCAGTTAGTGGTCCACTAACGCTGTTATTTTTAACCCTCATTTTGGCCCCTGCAAAATACACATTAAAGGTCATTTTGGCCCCTGCAAAATACACATTAATCCATTTTAGCCCCTGCAAAATACACATTAATCCATTTTGGCCCCTGCAAAATACCTTTAAAAATAACAGCGTTAGTGGAACACTAACAGCGAGGGCTTAACTGAACAACTAACTATTTTGCAGGGGCTTATTTAAAGTTTTTTATTTTGCAGGGGCCAAAATGGAATAATGTGTATTTTGCAGGGGCCAAAATGACCTTTAAGCCTAACAATACAATTTTCAATTAGGCGGACAAAATTGGGGTATTACAGCTGCCCCTCTTTATTTGGATTTTGACAAGAAATATGAATTGCGCGAGACATATTTCGAGGCAAAATCGAAATAAAGAATTCAGAAATTATACCAATTTTGTCTACTTGGAGAAACCCGAATTTTTTTTTCTTTGGAAAGATGGACACTTCCGTGTCGAAGCGAAAACAATAAATGAACACTGACGTGCAGACAGAAAAGGTAAAATGGGCACTTGCGTGCAGACAGAAAAGTAAAATGGGCACTTGGCGTGCAGAAAGCGGTAAATTGCCCAGGCTGCCTAAAACCCGTAATCCTTAAACGAACTCTTGACGAATCCGAGTTTGCACGTGGCTTTGAGGAGCACGCCCTTCCTATTGGCCTTTTCGAGCGACCAGGGGGGATCGTTATCAGCTCCGGAACTGATATACAGATCAATGCACGGCGTCCACTGTATCTTAGGCTGATACAACTATTCCGTTGAACCTCACATGGGGTTGCGGTCCATCGCGTTGCTCGTACGCGATGTGAGACCTGGGCAGAAGGGAGCGATGATCTCTCTGGGCTCCAATCCGCAATGCGCGTCTGAGCGCTCTCTTTTCTTTTCTTTCTTTCTTTTCTTTTCTGTTTCTCTCTTTTCTTTTTCTTTTCTTTTTTTGTTTCTCTCTTTTCTTTTTTTCTTTTTTTTTGAACTCCCAACTTGGGGAGCATTTTCTGGAATCTGAAGGCGAGCATTAACACTGCGGTGTTTATCCTCTCTCACTTGTCTGCAGATGAAAAATGAACCAATGCATGCAATGCAAATGCCATGATTGCCATTTTCTTTTTCTTATGATGAATGTAATGCAAACATCTGAATTTCTCTTTTCTGTTTTGCTCTTTTTATAAAGCGCAGGTATGCGAATGCAAAATTTTGGTGTTTGGTGATATGTAATGCTCTTGTGTTTTGATGAAATGGCAGATGACATGCAATGGAAAACTTTTCCTTCCTTGCCTTTTTTCTATGAAATGTGAATATTGCTATGAAGTGATGAATGACATGGGATGTTTTAGCTTTCTTTTCTTCTATGAGATGCAAGTATTGATGTGACGCAACTGTATTGCTTTGATGTTTGATGGGATGATGAATCTTTGGTTCTTTTTGTTTTATGGAATGCAAACATTACTGTAGACGACACTGGATGTTTTTGTCCCCCCCCCCCCGTTTTTTTGCATAGGGACCTTAGGATTCTTGAGTGATCAATTCTATCGTGACGACTATTTCGAATGTACATTCGACTTAGTCTCCTATTTATTGAAACTGATTTTGTATTTTGAAAATTGATTTGATGTCTGATGCAATGATGATGAATGCTTGGTTTGCTAGAAAGGAAGCAGTAAATGAACACTTGGCGTGCTGATAAGGAAGCCGTAAATGAACACTTGGCGTGCTGATAAGAAAGCAGTAAATGAACACTTGGCGTGCTGATGAGAAAACAGTAAATGAGGATGAACACTTAGCGTGCTTTTAATGAACCACTTGGGACCCGAGGACATTTGAACTCCGAACTGAAGGAGCGGCTGAACCCCAAACTGAAAGAGCATTTGAACTCCGAACTGAAGGAGCGACTGGGAATGAGATTTTGAGACTGACAAGTCCAGGATGACTGTCTTGAGAATTAGATTGAAGACTGACACCTGAAGTGCTGATTCTTGGAACTAGGCATGAGGATTAACATCTTGTGTTCATCCGTATTTTGCTTAGCAATGCAATGAATGACACATGTAATGCAGACGTATGCCATGATTGATGTCTTGAATATTATGGAATGCTTTTGTTCTTTTGTATCTGCTTCTTCTTTGTAGTTTATGAAATGCAAATATCAACATAATGCTTTGATGTTTGAATGCAAGTGTATGCGGTGATCGATGCTTTGATGAATGGAATGCTCCTGTTCTAACTTCTGTTTGTTTCTTTTTGCTTCTTCTATGAAATGCAAACATGCAATGCTCTGATGTTTGATGCAATGATTTTTGTTCTTTTTCTTTTATGGAAATGCTAACGTTAATATGATGCAAATGCACCGCTTTAATGTTTGATGATTGAATGACAAAGGAATGCTTGTGAAATGATGAATGATATGGAATTCTGGATGACAAGGAATGTTTCTGTTCTTTTTGTTGTTTGTTTGGAGTTTGCAAGTGAGAGTCAACACTGGATGTGTTAATGAAAAAGCAATGAATGAGAAAACATGAAATGAGGATCGCTTGGGATCAAGGGAGTAGCTTTGAATTATGGACGCAAAGGTCTGGTTTATGGGTCAACATATGTCTGTATTGATCTAATGGTCTGAAGAATTTTGATGATGCAATGGTGCATGCAATGATTAGTATCTTGTGGAATGGTGAATGACATGGAATGATTTTGTTCTTTTCCTTTTTATGAAGTGCGAACATTAATATGATGCCAATGCAATGAAAAGATTTCTGCTTTTTCTTCTTTACTATTTTCCTCTATGAAATGCAAGTATTAATATGGTGCAACTGACGTGGAACGTTTTTCTTTTTGCTATGTGATGAATGCACAAAATGTGAAGATGCAAATGTAATGCTTCGATGCATATGCCATAATGAATAGATTGAAATGCCTAGGTGCATGAGGTAAACATTTTGTGAAGATGAGATGCGAGACTTTGAATGCAAGGAATTGAGATGACTATTGCCCATTCTGTTGAAAAATTGAATTTGATTCAAACTCCGGTGTTCTCAAGGTTTTTATTTACAAACAACCTCACTTGTTTTCTCTTTCTTTCCATGATGACTGAATTTTAGATATCACGTAAACAACTCGTGCTCTCTCTTTTGAAGCATTGTCTAGTAAGCATGCATAGGAGTGCAAATGTGAGTGAATGAGTCAGTTAACTTGGAATTGGTTTAGGGCATGGACTTTTATGGCAAGTGAAGGAATGACAGACATGGTTATTGCCGAAGCTCATGAGGGATCAAGAGATACAAGATTGCCCCAATTCAGGTCTTTGATGAGTGAATAACTTGCCCCTGTCTGGTGGTGACAACAACTAGGGGTGTAGAAGATGATGAATTGGGAATGCTTCGGCTTTTGAGATGAAAGGTGGAGCAAAAGAGATTTTGTCTCAACCCAGAAAGTTTGATGTTGCCCTAGTCATAACAAGGACGAAACTGCCCCAATTAGAATGACAAGGCCTTGTTTAGGATAGTGAGTTGAGAGATTGCCCCGGTGAGGTTTTATAGGAATGAATGAGGTGAAGGAATGGGAACGCACTTGCCCCACTTTCGAATGACATTTCAAATGGTTTCTTTGAGTGAGGTTGTGAAAGGCGGCAGAGTTATGGTGATGGTTATGAACTGAGGGTAATATATGAATGGGGTGGGCAATGAACAAACCTCCGCAAAGTTGAGTGGAGTGAGGGGTGAAGGGAATGCCCCCTAGTACACACTTTTGGTTCTCTTTAAGAACAACTCAAATGCAATGAAAGTTTTGACTTTTTAGTATGAGGAGAGGCTCCACTTGGTGACCACTAGACCTTGTTTTAATGCAACACGAATGCATCTTGGAGTGCAAGTCCTTCTCCTTTTTTACCAACTTTCTTTTTTTGATTGTTTGTTCTTTCTTTTTGAGCAGCTTTCTTTTTTCTGCTTGTTTGTTTTTTTTCCTTTTGAGCAAACACGTTGTAAATAGATGAACTTATTTGTCCTAAGATTAAAACTTGAGAGAACGAAAGCAATTAGTCACTGATCGGAATGGACTTTTTAGGGTTGTGATGTGGGGAAGGGGATGATGAAGTGTTTGGGGGTTGATGGGGAGGATGGGTCTTATTCGGTGTTGGCCGATGGTTAATGGTTTATGAAGGAAATGGTTATTAGGTTTGATGAGGCGCTTGGGGATGGTTGTACCCAATGTGGTGTTTGAAGGTTTTATGAAAGAAGAGATGGTTAAACCCAATGAATTGAGGGCTTCTTTGAAAGGAGAAATGATTGAACCCATTGAATTGAGGGCTTTTTTAGAAGGGGAAATGATTGAACCCATTGAATTTGGGGCCCCCTTTTTTTGGAGGGGAGCTCTTATGCTTCATGGCAAAATGTATTGACTCTTAATTTATACTCCATTTGTCTTCCTTTCTTTGTTTTGGGATTCTCCTCCTTGAACTTTGTTATTCCCCTCCTTTTGTGAATTTCCTTTCCTTTTGACTTGGAAATGATATGCCATTTTTGATGTGGAATTAACCCTCGCCCAGAGTGATGGGGATATCTTGGGCTTTTCTCGGCTTAAGATGGGTAACAAAGGGTGTTTTTGTGATTTTGAATCTTTGGCTTAAGCAGGGTAGGGAATGGACCTTCTGGGATTTTAGGTTCTTGAGGGTATGGAGAGATGGCCAAATTTCATTTCAAATCCTGATTGCTTATTTCTGTAAGACTTAACTTTAGGACAATAATTTATCTATCTTCATGTGTTTGCTCTTTTATTTTCCCCCTTTTTTGTGCCCTAATTTTTGCCTGGACCGCTCTTTGCGAGTTTTCAATCCACCGGGCGCTCTTTTTTGCCTAGGCCGCCCTTTGCGGGTTTTCAACCTAGCGAGCTTATTTTATCTTTTTTATTTATTATATGTTTTTAGAAAGACTTGCACTAAAGGAATATGATACTGACAAGGAAAATTAGTGATCACAGAATTGCCCCAGCATGGAGGACTTAAAGTGTTAGTGAGAATGAACCAAAAAGTCAAGTATGCACTGATAGGAGGGAATATGCGCTTTATGGGTGGACGGGGCGGGATTAGACTTGGATGGAGAATGGTGATAAATGAAGGAAATTGACTGACTCAAACAAGAGACACTGCACGGGGCATACATGCTTACTAGAAGAACGCTTCATATTGGTTAAAACATGATATAAAAAACTTTTTGATGAACTGTTTCAGTCTTTTATCATGGAATGGTTGAGATGCAATGCCCTTTTTTGAAGGGAATACAAACAAGCTATTGATTTAAAAAACTGAGTGCTTTGGAACACCTCGAGTTTGCAAATGAGTGAGGGTCAACTTTTCCAAAAAGGAAAGATTACTTTGCAAGAACATCTCGTCTCTCATCACAACATTTTTGTTGCATGCAATGCATGGATGAAAACATTATGATGTTTACACGATAAAAATGAAATGCATGAAAGCATATTCACTTGAAAAGTGTGATTATTCTAAAAGTTTTTTTTTTGTTTTTGATGTTTTCTTTTTAGGCAAGACAAAATATGGAATGCCAATGCGTCTTTGGATGATGAATGATGCAAGAATGATGCCTCTTTTCAAAATGATTTTTATAGAGGCAAGACAATGTATGAAATGTCAATGCCCCCCCTTTTTTTTTGAATGATGAAAGATACAGGAATGATGCTTTTTTTTCTAAATGATGATTTTTGTTTTTTTTTTTATTTTTTTAGACAAGGCCAAGTATGAAATGCCAACGCCCCCTTCCTTTTTTGAAAGATGCATGAATGCTACATTTTGAATAAATTTGATGATGAGACATTTTTGTGCAATGAAATGCATGATACTCACAATGATTTTTTTTTTAAATGCGTGGAAAGACATGATCTTTATTGAATGGAAATGCATGCAAAATGAGAGGTTAATGTATTATCTTTTCATGATGTGTGAAAAGGAACACAATAATGCATGAGACACGCTCCTAATAAGACACGGTTTTTTGGATCTTTCGAGAAAAATAGGGGAAAAAGCCTTAGTGAATGGAAACGCACCCGTGCGGAGAATGCACTCCTGACAAACCTAAATGAGATAGAGAAGAATGCATGTATGAATTTTATCAAGTTTTCATTTTATGCCATGCAAATGATGTCTTTATATGAAAATGACGGCGATAATGCGACTTGACATGCATATGAAAAAAAAGATGAAAACATTTTTCGAGTTTGGTGACTGAAATTTTGGGAACATCACCTCATGTAGCCCGGTAAAAGAAAAGACTATGATGATTTTTTTGAAAGTTTTGCTTTTTGCCTTTTTTTGAAAATTTTGTTTTATGTAATGCAAGGATGTATGCAAATGATGATGTGAGGCAACCAATTGTCGTTACTCTGAGTAACTTGCATGAAACATTGAGTGGATCCTGACTCAATACTTCACGCAATATACTGAAATGCTTCGACATTTGGTTAACTCAAACGTATTCTCTTATTTGAAAACAAACCCCACTTGATAGGGTCAAAGTGCCCCGATACCGTAGAGTAACATCTCAAATTTGTAGTGCACAAACAAATTTGAGATATTACCCTTCGTCATTCGAAGGTGCACTTTTACTCATTGAGCTTTTACATGAAGAGCTTTTCTATTTTTTCTTTGTTTAGAGAAGATGCATGCATTGGAAACTTTTCATTTTTTTTGATTTTTAGTTTTGGAACATGATTTTGAAAATTATTTGGAGACGCAAATGATTTATTGGAAGAAAGGTTTTAGAAAAATGTGCTTGACGGGGTATGACCCGCTCCTACGTATCCCCATTGTAATGAGGAATCAAAGCTTACGTAGTTCTACTGGGTCTTTTTTTTCGAAATAATGCTTATGCATGAATGCCATGTTTTGGATGAACTTGGCGAGGAGCTTTTTCCTCTTTTTTGATTATAAACGAAATGCTTAAGCTATGAAGATGATAATTGTTTTTTCATTTTTATGCAATGAAATGAAATGCAAGATGAATAATTTTTCCCAAAATTGGAACTTTATTTAATGCAAATGACGCAATGATGTAATGATGCAATGATGCAGGATGCAAGATACTTCTTTCTTTTTTTGAGGTTTCTGCATAAGGAGGGTATTCACAGGCGGAATTTGGAAAACTTTCACACTATATGCCACCTCATATAGGTGTTTAAGGGAAAATCATATCCTTTTTTTATTTTTGAAAATCTTTGAGGGAAAAAATTAACTGGACGAAATGCAACAATGCAGCACACAATTTGGGAAGCCCTTGTGACCTAAAAGGGGGTAGAACCTATGATCTAAGGAACTTTAGGGATAATCTTCTCATGTAGCTCTATTCACACCCTCACGAAGGCCATCAGAGCCACGGTCCCTCTCATGAAAATCCTCGTAAATGCAGCAAACTGCTAGATACGAAGCATCATAAAAGAGCACAACTCTGATTGAAACTTTCGCGAGTAGCCAAACGGACAAAGGTCCTGATGGGTTCCCACTACTCGAATCCACTCATCCTATTGTATCCTAATAGACCTGGGTTATGGTCTCTTTCTCTAATCATATAGCCTCAAGGTACAAGTGTGTGTGTGCGAAGGGCATTTCCTAAAAAACTACCCCACCTGCAAATGAAAATCCAGAACAGTCCAGACAATAGAAAGCAATAACATGTCGTCTACCCTAGGGTTCAATACCAATCAAATACAACTAATCTAGGGTGCCGACAACAATGCACTACTTACCTCAAGAAAGCGAGCAAAGAAGAAGGGGGCATGACAAGAGAGGGGAAATATGCATGAGGGAACTAAGCATTTAAGCAAAGAAGTAACTATCTATTATTTTAAACAAAAGCAAACATAGAAGAAGAATGCATATGGATGCAACATGCTTATGAAAAAGAAGAAGAATAGAGGCAAAACAAGATGTTCAAATCAATCACACAAACCACACACTTAATTAATTAGGCTTGACCCACTTTTGAAAAAATGTTTTTTAGTTCCCCAGTGAAGTCGCCAGCTGTTGCGCCCGAAAAAGCCCCCGAGGGAGAACCTTCCTCGTTCACAACTTTTCCTAAGACAATGAAGCCGCCACCAATATTTATTAAGGAAAATATTAGGAAAACCTTTTTTGGAAAGCGATTGGTCTTACGAAACTAGAGAATAGGGTTCGGGGGTCGGTTACGCGCAGGGAAGATGTTAGCACCCCACACGTCCTCTCTACTGAGAGGGAACCTTTAATTAAATGTGTGGTTTTAGTGTGTTGACTTGAAAATACTTAATTTTGCCTCTCTACTTCTTATTGAAAAATTCTTAATGAAAATCTTTATTTATTATGAAAAAGAAAAGGGAGAAGAATGGGTTTTTAGAAAAAAACGCTTGACGGGACATGGCCCGCTCCTACGTATCTCCCGGTGCGATGGAGAACTCAAAGCTACGTAGTTCTTCTTTGTCTTTTTGAAAAGTTTTTGTTTTTTATCTTTTTTAGTGAGTTTTTGAAATAGGACGAGCATTAGTGAATGATTAAACTAGCAGATGCTATGATGAATCACCACTAAGTACTCAAAAAGAGAGTTGTACCGCTAGTCAAACGAACAAAGGTTCTGATGGACTATCAATAACAACCCGTTTTTATTATCTTTTTTGAAAGTGATTTTCGAAAGAGATTGATTTGCACGATGATCAAACTAACAAAGGTTATGATGGATCATCATTTATTATTCTTTTGGGAAAAAGACATCGCCACCAATGGCTAGACGAACAAAGGTTCTGGTTAGCCACTAGCGACGATGGGTTGAAAATGATTTTAGAAAGGAAAAGGTTTTTGTTCTGAAAATGATCTTGGTTTGCAAAAGTGATTCTTTTTTGTTATGAAAACAACTCTTTTCTTTTTATTATAGAAATGCTAAACTTTTTATGATTGCGCTTGACGAGAATGTGACTCGCTCCTACGTATCCCAAATGGGAATCAAAGCGACGTAGTTCTAACGAGCCTTAAAAATGAAAATCTTTTTGATGAGGTTTTAGAAAATGAAGAGCGTTCATAATGATCAAACTAACAAAGGTTATGATGGATCATTACTAGTAACTCTCTTTGAAAATGCCTTTTGTAAATGCAAGCTTTCATGGTGATCAAACTAACAAAGGTTATGATGGATCACCGCTAATAACTTGTTTTGATTCTTTGATACTTAGAAAAATGCTTTTTGAAATTGGACGCGTTCATGATAATCAAACCAACAAAGGTTGTGATGGATTATCATTAGTAGCTTGCTTTATGCTTGCGAAAATTCTTTTGAAATTGAGGCTT
The DNA here is from genome assembly GCA_039519185.1 of Astragalus membranaceus. Lineage (NCBI taxonomy): Eukaryota > Viridiplantae > Streptophyta > Magnoliopsida > Fabales > Fabaceae > Astragalus > Astragalus membranaceus. Next base: position 160,349,393 of record CM076850.1, read on the forward strand.
TCATGACAATCAAACCAACAAAGGTTGTGATGGATTTCCACTAGTAACCATTTTTATGCCAGGTTGGTTTAGAAATGAAAACAATGAATGCAAGAAAGAATTGGTGGATTCGAGCATAACACAATCAGTGGAATCAAATCATTAAGCAACAATATTTGAATTCGCAAAGAAAAATCAAGTCTAAACTACACATAGTAGATCACAACGCATAGATAGGCAAGGAAGGAACTTGAATTGGGCATTAAGCAAAAATACAAGAGTAGGCAAGATTGAACCTAAATGCACATCTAGTGGAAGATGCTAGGCGAGAACCATACTCAAATATTTCTACAAAACGCAAGGGAATCTAAATGCACATCTAGTGGAAGATGTAAGGAAGGAAATGGAGTCGTCTAAGCATTGATGATATTCTATATGAGAGTAGACAATGAAACTGTAAGCTCAAGCAAAAGAGTTGTCTCAATCATGATCATTGGCAAGCATGAGCAAGCAAATTATTTAGCAACCAAAGTATCAAAGAATGTTGAATCACTGTAACTCTAAATGTAATGAAATGCTTAGTATGCAAAAACAAATTGACGGTCTATCTTTTTGATGCTAAAACTTTGATGATGATGCTAAGATTCAAGAATATACCTTAACTCCAAGCTAAATAAGCAAGAAATAATATGAATGAGTGCTAAACCATTTGAATTTACTCTTTAACCTTCAACCTTGAGCTTGATTCTAGAGATTTGGAGATGAATCTTTGAGAAGAATGCAAGAATGATGAGGGGGATGTTGAAGTAAAACAAAGGGTGTAAATAGCACTATGGGCTTTTAAGAAAATAAATAAAAAAAGCAAAATGGGGTTGTATGTGAGTAAAACAGGGGTGTAAAATAACAAAGGGGGTGGAATGAGTAAATAGGGGTGTAAAATAACTGTAGGGGTTGTATCAGTAAACTAGGGGGTGCAGATATATCTCCGAAATTTAAAACAAAAGAAGGGGCTGTATTGTCAGGCTTTGGGGGTGCCAATACCAGCCCGAAATTTTTTAAAACAAGTGAAGGGGCTGTATTATCAAGAGGGAAGAGTGTGAATAGCAATCTGATCTCTCTTTTTTTTTTTTTAAAAATAGTAAGTAATAGGAGGCAACATAAATAGCAAACAACACATTATAACCCTAATTTCCTCTAACCAAAATTCAGCGCCGCACAAGCTCTTCCCATGGAAGAGAGAGAAAATTATTGGATGGAGTGAGAGAGAGACATCTTCGAAGAGAGAGAGACTGATTTCGAGGTTGAGGGTGAAAAGAGGGGGGAACGACCACGGTGGGATTAAATGTGGCTGGTGGTGGTGCTCGGTGAGGAAGGGGCGTTTTGTGGTGAGGAGAGAGAAAAGGGGGCTGCGCGGTGGTGGATGAGAGAGAGGGTGTGGTGGTGCGCGAAGAGGAGGGGGTGGCGCGAAAGAGAGGGAGAGTGGGTGGTTCGGTCGTGAGGGTGGCGGCGACCGGCGGAGGAGTGGGCGGCGCAAAAGAGATGGAGAGTGTAGTGGTGGTTGTGCTCTCCCCCCTTCTTCTTTCCCCTCTTTCTTTCTCTCTATTTTTTTTCTTCAAATTCTTCCACTGTGTGTGTTGTTGTAAACAATGGTGTTGTGGTTAGCTTCCTTCTCTTGCTACAGTGCCCCCCCCCTTTTTATTTACATTGCTTTCTCTTTTTTGATTTCTTTCTCCTGTGTGTGTTGTGTGTGTGTTTAGTATTTAATTTTTTTTCCTTTGTTCCCAGCCCCCTCCCCCTACGGTTCCCTCTGTTTGTTTTCTCCCCCCTCTTTTATAGAGGATTCACATTTGTCTTTGTTGTTGCTGCCAGCTATAATGCCTCAATGGTCCCTTTCAGATTTCCTATTTCATGATTCTGTTTTTTGAGGTAGTTGCTGCCTTTTGTTTGTTTTCTGCTTTATGTTTGCAGGCTGGTGCGTAGGGGAGCAGGAACCTCTTTGGTGAAAAAGGAAACAAAATTGATAAAAGAGACTATGGCTTTTAGCTAAAATAGAAGTTGTATTTTCTTTTATATTTTTTGTAATTTCGTTTTCTATTTTTTTTAATGTGTAAAAAAAAGATTAATAATAGTAATAATATTTAATTCTAAAACAGATTTTTTTATTATTTTTTTTTATAAAGTTTTTTTCTAAAAATAATTCTACTAATGATAGTAATATTGATAAACAGCAAAAATCGACAATGAGCCCCAAATGACATGCAAAGTCAGTTAAAATCACAAAAGTGTATAAAACGATATTTTTTTGGAATTTTTTACGAAAAAAAAAAATACCCGTTAAAATTGAGCATTCACAACAATACAATTTTCAACTAGGCGGACAAAATTGGGCTATTACATTCGTTTACCATGTTTTACATGAAGTCATAAATAAGTTCTACCAAGGATTGCTGTAGCAACCGAAAAATCCAAGTGAGGATTATTCGAAGGTTCAAAAATGAAGCCGCCACCAAAGTTTAGTTTAAGGGCAAACATTGGAAAATTCCTTTGAGTTGGATAAGGGTCCTTGAGACCAGATTTGGGTTCGGGAGTCGGTTATGCGTGGGGAAGGTACTAGCACCCCACGACATACTTCCTAAAGAAGGTTACCATCTAATTAGTTGTGTTAATTCTAAAAATGTTTGTTTTGCCCTTTTATTAAAAAGAAAAAGACTTAATAAAATTATTTATTTTTTGTGCTTGACAGGAGTGGGCCCCTGCTCCTACGTATCTCCAGGTGCGATGGAGAAATCAAAGCTATGTAGTTCTTGAGTAGAAAAAGTTTGTTGGTTGGTATTTTTTAATATAGGGGTTTTAGGATTATTGAGCTGTACAGCTCATTCGTCCTAGAACGATGACTAACCCGTCTGTACAGTCGACTTAGTCCCCTATTTTATCAAAATGGAGTTTTTGAAGTTTGGAAAATGGTTTCATGTGTGTTGGTTTGATTTTATTTGAATAGGGATTTTAGGACTCTTGAGCCGTACGGTTCATTCATCCTAAAACGATGACTAACCCAGCCGTACGGCCGAGTTAATCCCCTATTCGTTTTTTTGGAAAAGAGGTTTATTAATTATTATTTTTTTTATAGGGGTTCTAGGACTTTTGAGCCGTGCGGCTCATTCATCCTAGAATGAGGACTAACCCGACCGTACACCGTACGGTCGGCTTATCCCCCTATTTTTTGGAAGAGAGATATTTGTTTATTTATGAGAGGGAAAGAAGTATTTTATTTTTGTGTTTCAATATGAATGAAAAGTTGACAACGAAAAAAAATGAAGAGCGCAACTAGTGAAAAATAATTATCATTAATATTTAAAAATAAACTAATTAAAAGAAAAATAAAATAAAAAAGGGAGGGGGAGAGAGAGAGAGAGAGAGAGCGCGAGAGCTTCGCTGAGAGAGAAAGAGAATGTGCTTAGTGTTCATGTTGAATCACTGCGGTGTGTTTTTCACTGTGGACAGAGCCTCATTTTATAGGTGAAGGGTAAGGTAAAGAGTGCACAAGTTGATTTGCTAGGCAAGTCGACATGCAGCTTGTTGGGCTGAAGGTTGATGCTATTGACACCCCCCCTTTTATTATTTTTGTTTTTTCTATTAATTTTGATTTTTTGCAACTTTATTTTATATTTTGGTGATTATAAATGAAAGCAAAAATGATTTTTTTTTTGTAAAAAAGTTAAAAACTTATTATTTTTTAAATATAAAATGTTATTTTTGACTAAAAGACAAATCTAAAAAAGAACAAGTTGGGCCAAAGCCCGATCGGAAAAATCTAACATAGGCCCAATAAAGTGAATTACTACGCACATGCCCAATAAAACGAAATAGCATCCGAACAAGCTCAAAAGCTAACTCACGGTAATAGGACCTGTAAACTGGTAAAAATAACGACGATTGTAGTAAAAAGAGCGGACAAAATTGGGGTATAACAGCTGCCCCTCTGCTAGAAAAACGAATTTCGTAGTAGAAATAGAAATAAAGATAGAATAGACGCTAATTTTGTCCGCTTAAGGGGAAGATGGGTTAGGGAAATGAGGGATGATTAACACTTGACATGTTCACCGAGAATAATAAAGAAGGATCACTGAGGATCTGAAGGAGCACCGGGGCTCTGATAACTCTATTTTATATAGGTTATTTGTGCTCTTAATACTTAAATCAACACAAGTTCTCAAGTAATATTTGTGCTATATTAGGTAAATATTAGTTATTTAGAGGAAAGAAGGGTTAGGAGCTTGTTTGTTATCATTTGACACATTTGGTGCCTTTGTAAATATATTGATGTTTTGCTTGAGTGCTGTAGCGGTAAGCCAGCGGTAGACGCTACAGCGCCTATATGACGTTGGGACATTTGGATATTTATAAAGCCACTTGCTGAAATGATGAGTCATCACCCTTATCTCTTATCCTTAGCATGACATTTCAGCACCCAAGTGGATGCTTCAAAGACACTTGGCGCCTCCTACATGTGTCCCATGTGATAGTTGGTGATTTTAATCATCACACCTTTTTGTAAAGTAACTTAAGGATAATATCTAAGTTTTATGATCATGATTTAATATTATTATTTTATTAAGACTTGGTTAGATTAAATTAGAATAGAATGCTTCTTTAGGGAGTAACATACAGAGAGAGTTTTAACATGGAGGAAACTATCTTGACATTGTAGCTTTCCTCCATTGTTATTCCACTCTTAAGCTTTTATTTTTAGTATAGTTTCTAGATTTCATTCAAGGTTTGCTCACGGCATAGCTTCATCCTTCGTATGTGACTTGGGATTATTGGAGTGTATCTTTTGCAACCATTCTCCTCTTGTCTTCCTGCGGTAATATGAGATTTTTAGTTTGTATTATGTTGATGAAACTTGTTATGAGCTAATCATGTTGTAGTTGGATTGTTCTTAGTGTGTGATGAACTTTGAGTAGCTTTTATGTAATATTATGATGTTTGCGTTTTATTCCTTGTGTCATAATGCTTTCAACTTTGTTTTGGGAATGGCCAACTAAAACAAGGGGGCTTTGTGGGTACAGCCATGGTTCACAAAGAGAACTCAAGGAATGATATGAATGAAAACCCTTTAAAGACATTTAAAGGAAGTACTACTTAACTCTAGACATAGGGGAGTAATAGTTCATAAGGCAAATGTTGTAAGAGCTTAATATACAGGGGTAAAACTTATTTAGAACCTAGACATAGGAGTCTTGTAACATAACCCTGACGATAGTGACTGAAAGGCACGCCACCAAGGCGCTACAGCGTCTACGGATTCTGAAGCCCTACAGCGCTTAACGCTACAGCGCTTAACGCTACAGCGTCTAATATTATAGAACACTACTCTTGGGAATTTACATAACTACTGAGCTATCCAACTCACTCTTAAATACTTTCAATTCATTACTGTTTTCACATCTTTATTTGTTTATTTACATTTACGTTAATAACAATGACAATACTTGTTGACAACTTGTATTTGTTACTTGTTTTTCTCACTAGCTAAACTACTAATTTAAATATAGAAGTAAACTTAACAATCTCCGTGGGAACGATCTTTACTTATCATTATATTACTTGTTGCAATTGTGTATGCTTGCACATCTACTTTTCGCACAACAGGCTCCAAGGGGTTTCCTAAGCCCTGAAGGACCACTGGGGTCTGAGGGTGGCCTTTTTCGAGCGGTCGTTAACAAGATTAGGTCTAGAACTGATCACGAAGGACGTCCACTATGTCTTAGGCTGACACAGCTAGTCTGAAGGACCTGGGGTCGGATGATCCGTTGGTGCTTGATGTCGACGTGCGGTCTGGAGTGAGGGACCAATGGAGTTCTGAAGGAGCGTTGGGGCTCTGAAGGACCTCTTTGGGTCTGGAAGATCGGTGCTAGACTCGGTGCCAACATTACGACCTGGTTTGCTGAGATGGGATCAACGCTTGGAGCGTCGATTTTGGAGGAACAAGATATAGGGATCGGCACTTGGCGTATTTACCCGAACATACCTAATGAATGCATTTACCTGAGAAGGGAAAAGCTATCTGTATTTGGCATGTCTAATAATGCAATGAATGGTGTATACATGCATGTGTTGTATGCGCGTGCAATGATGGATGTTTGTTGGGGTAGCAAATGAGGTGTAGCGGATAATGGGTGTTGAAGTTGATGGAATAATGAAGTTGATAAACTGCGTATGCCTATGCAGATAAGATGTAATTGTATTACTTAGATGCACGTATTGCGATGAAACGCATGGTTGCATGATGGCATGATTTATGCTTTGGTGGGGGTAATGAATGCAATGTGGATGATTTTTTTTTCTCTTTTGGCTTTTTTTTATTAATAAATGAATGAACGAATGAATGAATGAATGAATGAATGAATGTGCACACGTAATGCTTAGATGCAAGAGTTGTGGTAGACGCATGACTTGATGTCGAAATACAATGTATGGTGCAATGATTTATGATATGGTATATTAGTAATGCATGCAGATGTGTTTTCAAATTTTGAGATGAGAAATGAGACTTTCAAGGCAAGAAGTAGAAAGATGAGTATTTTGGAGTCATCAATTATTGGAAAAATTAGATTGATCTGAACTCAAACTTTGGCAATCTCAAGATTGTTATTTACAGACACTGATGTGAAAAAGTAGTTGACTGTATTTGCAGACTCGCTTATTTTGCTCTTCCATTATGATGCCCCATGATGACCTAAGTTTTAGGTCCACAAAGTTAACTAGGTGGATTTTCAGTATCAGATTATTAGCTTATGTTCGCTCTCTTTGAAGCATTGTTTAGTAAAAATGTATAGTAGTGCAAATATAGGTGAATGAGTCAGCTAACTTGGTTCTAGGTCTAGGGTATGGACATATATGACAGGTGAAAGGATGAAGGACATGATTATTGTCAAAGTCATGAAAGGTAGGTTCTCCCCAATTCAAGAAATGTGGGACTGCCCTAATTTAGACTTGATGACGGTGAGTGAATACACTTGCCCCTTTCTAGTGATGACAACAACTAGGGGTGTAGAAGATGATGGATTGGGAATGCCATGACTTTGTAATGAAAAGTGGCAAGCAAAGGATTTTGTTTCAATCTATAGAGTTTGGTGTTGCCCTAATTATGACAAGGACAAAGTTGCCCCAACTGAAGTAGCATTCTGAAAGGGTTTGTTTAGGGTAATGGGTTGAGAAATTGCCCCTGGTACGGTTTTGTGGATGTGAATATGGTAAGGGAATGAGATGGGTGTAGGGAGAATTTCCCTAATTTTAGGTGGAGTGAAGGGTGGCGGGATTGCCCCACTATCGAATGACATTTCAAACGGTTGCTTTAAGTGAGGTTGAGAAAGGTGGCAAAGTTAGGGTAATGGGCTATGGAGGTGGTCCAATGTGGCTATATGGATTGGGTATGGTATATGAATGGGATGGACAATGGCTAAATCTCCAAGTTCAAGTGGTATGGATGATAAAAGAAATGCCCCACTTTGGGATCTAGGTGGTGATCCTAGTATAAACTTTTGGTGCTCTTTTAGGTGAATCCCAAAGACTGTGCTCACAGTCTTGAGTTTTTTTGATATGATGAAAACTTCACTTGGTGATCACTAAACATTGTCTTTACATCAATGCAACTTGAATGCACCTTGGAGTGCAAGCCTTTTTGATTTTATTTTATTTGACTTTCTTTGATTTTTTGAGCAAACATATTGTAAATAAATAAACTTATTTGTCCTAAAATTAAAACTTTGAGAAAACAAAAGCAGTCAGTCATTGATCGGAATGGACTTTATAGGGTTGTAATGTGGCCGATGGTTAGGGGTTTGTGAAGGATAGGATAATTAGGCCTAATGAAGTATTTGAGAGTTTATGAAAGGAGGGATGGTTAGGGGTTTGTGAAGGATAGGATAATTAGGCCTAATGAAGTATTTGAGAGTTTATGAAAGGAGGGATAATTAGGCCCAATGAGGCGTTTGAGGGTTTATGAAAGAAAGGGTTTGTGATGTGGTGAATGGTTAGAGGTTTATGAAAGAAAGAGGTTGTAAATGGGTGTTTGAGGGTTTATGAAAAGAGGGATAATTAGGCCCAATGAGGGTTTATGAAAGGAGGAGGTGTTTATGAAAGGAGGGATAATTGGGCCCAATGAGGTGTTTTGAGGGTTTATTGAGACAATGATCTCTTATGCGCTTCATGGCAAGATGTATCAGCTTCTTTTGCTTTTTTCCAGGATTTTCAATCCTCTCTTTTTTTGAATTTCACTTTTTTGGGATTTTTCTTTATCCTTTTTTTGGGCTGGGTGAGCTGATAAAAGTGATACACCATGTTTAGGTGTGGAATTGATCATTGTCTAGGGTGACCGAAATTGTATAGGGTGAATGAAATTTTTTTTTTTTCGGCTCAAAGGGGTAGTAAAGAGCCTTTTTTTTGGAGATATGAGAAGATGACCAAACTTAATTTCAAATCATGACTGCTTATTTTCTCAAAACTTAACTTTAGGACAAAAATTTATTTATTTTTATATATTTGCTTTTTATTTATTTCTTTTTATATGCCTTAATTTTTGCTTAGATTGCTCTTGAGAGTTTTCAACCTAACAGACTTTTTTGAATTTTTTGTTATCACTTTTTTTTGTAAATGATTTGCACCAAGGGAATTCAATATTGACAAGGTATCTAGTGATCACAAATTTGCCCCAGCATGGAGAACCTAAAGTGTTATTTCATTAATGGGAACAAACCAAAAAGTTAACTAGGCACTTGTGTGGGGAATATGTATTGGGTGGTCGGGGTGGAACTAGACATGGACAAGGGATGATGATAAGATGCACAGAGTGGACACTAACTGACTCAAACAAGAGTAAATGCACATTACTTACAAGTTCACTATACGAATGCTTCATAGAGAGTTAACAAAACTAGAGACATGGTTATTTTTGTTTGTTTTTTTAATTAGGATGACAACATGAGTGAAATGATGTATGAATTTCATGATGTTGCAAATGATGAGATGCCTGGTTATTTTTGAATGATTATGAGTGAATGGTGGTGCATGCTAAATGAGATGTTTATGTTATATTGCTAAAAATTGTTTTTTTTATATATGCGAGGAAATGTATGATACACGCAATGATTTTTAATGCATGGAAAGGAAAATGCATGATTAATGACATGGTTTTTTGAATGAATGAGAAGATTATATTTTTGGTTTTTTTATTTTTTGGAAAAGGAGAACCAGGTGCATGAGCATATGAATGGATGCATGAAATGCGAATGTGTCGCGTCAGGGAATTGTAAACTTTTTATTCGAAGAGTAAAGTATAATTCAGGTGGTCTGACTTTCAAATGCATTTTTTCTTATATTTTCATCCACCTTTCTTATAAAAAAAGTTTTATAATTCCCCGGCGGTCATGCAAAATGAGATGTTTTTTTTATGATATGCAGAGAAGAAGGAAAATAAGAATGCATGAGACATGCTTGCAAGAATAAAATAGGTTTTTTTTGGATTTTTTTTAGAGAAATGAGAAAAATGTATTAGTGTTTGTTTGAATGCAGGAGTATGAAGCTCATTTGTGTCCTACAAGGATTCCTAAGAGAATAGGTCTAAGGCTTTTCTATTGAGTGAACCTTCCAAAGGGTAGCTCTAAAGGGTCCTAAATAAGGTTCCTAGAGCCAACGACCCCAGTTAAGAGCACTGATCCCAACAATAGGCAAGCTATTAGGAGTGACAACATTCTCAAAAGAGACCAAACTCTAGGTGAGACTTTCGTGACCACCCAACAGGACGCACATCCAGTAGGCCATCACTACGCAGTCTCGTTCTAACATAGGCTATGCTCCAGTCCGGGTATAGGACTATTCTCACGTGTGTGTAGAAGTGTGATAGTGGAGTGTGTGAAGGAGCAAAATGTCAATTATACCCCCAAGCTGCAAAACAAACAAACACGTATACAAAAATTGTCTTTTATCCTAAGGTTTACATATCACATAAAAGAATATAATATGCAATAAAAAATAAAAGACAAGAGAAGGGTAAAAATAACATTAAATTAACAAACAAATTTTACAACTAACCAGAGTAGGCTTGACTCTCTTAATAAGTCCCCAGTGAAGTCGCCAGCTGTAGCGACCGAAAAATCCGAGTGAGGATTCTTCGAAGGTTCAAAAATGAAGCCGCCACCAAAGTTTGGTTTAAGGGCAAACATTGGAAAATCCCTTTGAGTTGGATAAGGGTCCTTGAGACCAGATTTGGGTTCGGGAGTCAGTTATGCGTGGGGAAGGTGTTAGTACCCCATGACATCCTTCCTAAAGAAGGTTACCATCTAATTAGTTGTGTTAATTCTAAAAATGTTTCTTTTACCCTTTTATTAAAAAGAAAAAGACTTAATAAAATTATTTATTTTTTGTGCTTGACAGGAGTGGGCCCCTGCTCCTACGTATCTCCAGGTGCGATGGAGAAATCAAAGCTACATAGTTCTTGGGTAGAAAAAGTTTGTTGGTTGGTATTTTTTAATATAGGGGTTTTAGGATTATTGAGCTGTACAGCTCATTCGTCCTAGAACGATGACTAACCCGTCTGTAGAGTCGACTTAGTCCCCTATTTTATAAAAATGGAGTTTTTGAAGTTTGGAAAATGGTTTTATGCGTGTTGGTTTGATTTTATTTGAATAGGGATTTTAGGACTCTTGAGCCGTACAGTTCATTCATCCTAAAACGATGACTAACCCGGCCGTACGCCCGACTTAATCCCCTATTCGTTTTTTTGGAAAAGAGGTTTATTAGTTATCATTTTTTTTATAGGGGTTCTAGGATTTTTGAGCCGTGCGGCTCATTCATCCTAGAACGAGGACTAACCCGGCCGTACGGTCGGCTTATCCCCCTATTTTTTTTGAAGAGAGATATTTATTTATTTCTGAGAGGGAAAGAAGTATTTTATTTTTATGTTTCAATATGAATGAAAAGTTGACAACGAAAAAAATGAAGAGTGCAACTAGTGAAAAATAATTATCATTAACATTTAAAAATAAACTAATTAAAAGAAAAATAAAATAAAAAAGGGAGGGGGAGAGAGAGAGAGCGAGAGCTTCGCTGAGAGAGAAAGAGAATGTGTTTAGTGTTCTTGTTGAATCACTGCGGTGTGTTTTTCACTGTGGACAGAGCCTCCTTTTATAGGTGAAGGGTAAGGTAAATAGTGGACAAGTTGACTTGCTAGGCAAGTCGACTTGCTGGGTAAGCAGACTTGCTGGGCAAGCAGCTTGTTGGGCTGAAGGTTGATGTTATTGACACCCCCTTTTATTATTTTCGTTTTTTCTATTAATTTTGATTTTTTGCAACTTTATTTTATATTTTGGTGATTATAAATGAAAGCAAAAATGTTTTTTTTTTTGTAAAAGAGTTAAAAACTTATTATTATTTTTTTAAATATAAAATGTTATTTTTGACTAAAAGACAAATCTAAAAAAGAACAAGTTGGGCCAAAGCCCGATCGGAAAAATCTAACATAGGCCCAATAAAGTGAATTACTACGCACATGCCCAATAAAACGAAATAGCATCCGAACAAGCTCAAAAGCTAACTCACGGTAATAGGACCTGTAAACTGGTAAAAATAACGACGATTGTAGTAAAAAGAGCCGACAAAATTGGGGTATAACAATTGCCAAGCATTATGTACCTAATTTCCTTCTCCGTTTTTAGTAACATTAGAAGTATATCCGTACATACGCACGGGTAATGTCATATTCTTTGTGTAAATAGACTTAAACAAAATTCAATTTTATTAAATCTTTCAAGTTATTAAGAAATGAACTTTTACAACTTTAGAATATTTTGTACATTTGACATTTTTTATCGTTACAAAATAGATTTTCTCAGTCATAAAATTATGATAACAGTATGTAACTTTTTCCCGCTGAATCAAATGCAAAATATAAAATAATTATTCCGATAATGTGTAACGTTCTACAATAAAAAAATTAAATGAAATTATAGCAACAACATATAATGTTTACCCGCTGAAACTAAAAAGTAAAACATAAAAAATAATTTTTTCGATAATATCTAGTACTTTCTTGTCGCGGCTCAAAAAATGATTATATCGACAACGTGTTACATTTCCCCTTAAGAAATCAAAAATAATGAAATTATATCGACAACATGTAATGTTTACTCGTTAAAACTCAAAAGAAAGATAAAAAAACAAAATATCCATTTATAATAGTAAAAATATTTTCTCGTCCAATATTTTAGACATGGGTAGTTTAGTATTTTTTGTAGTGGTTGAGCTGATTAACTAGATAGTTGATGATTAGTTGTTTGATTAGATAGATAGTTGATAGAAAGATAGTTGATAATTAATAGTTTGATTAAATAGACAGTAGATAGAATAAAGAATAAAATGTGAAGATAGATAGATAGATAGAGAGAGAGGGGGGAGAGGTAGGAGAGATAGAGAAAAAATTGAAAAAGATAAGAGTGAGAGAGAGATAAAAAAGTGAGTTTTAAATGTGAGATAAAAAAATTTAAAAGATGATGTGAGAAAGTGGGACCCACAAAAATAAAATTTGAGATAGAATAATTATAAATTTCCAAATTTTCCCTCAACAAAGAAAAAATTAAAAGGGCAAATTGGTAATTTGGTCAGCCCATTCTTTTCTTAAATAGTTAGTTGATAGTTGATTCACTCATGCAACATCGGAGACCACTCGACTTTTAGTCTTAAATATATTTGTAGTCTTAATAAAACTTTACGAGTTTAATTTTATTCTTTGTAAAACTTTTCATTGACTTTTTGATGTGAAATTCAATGCTAATCTTGAATATTAGGATCTTTTCCATGATTAGGTTTTCAATTTCTTGACTCAATCAACAAAAAAATTAAGAACAATGAAGGAATTAAAACTCACAAAATGGAAAAGAAAGAAGATGGAGATGGAGTGAAGATGGCCACATCTAAGGATAGATGATAAGATCGGTGCGTGATCGCCACAAGGGAGATGAATAGCCCATTGATAAGATCCAACTTGAGTTCTTCCAAGAACCAAGGGAGAGACAACTTTAGGCTCTCAAAATCAATTTATACATCATCGAAGTCCCCTAATTACAAGGAGTGGAATAGTATTTATATGTTGGGTCTAATGGATCCTAAGCCCAACATACAATCCACTTAGAGATAGGAAAACAAGGCCCATGGCCACATCAAAGTAACTAAAGACCTTAACCTATTCTATTGCCAACTAGGCTCAAATCAAAACCACATTACACTAGAAATTAAATCCTACATTTGTTGAAAACTATTACAAGGAAATAGCTAGAAAACCCAAGAGTTTGGGATGTCTAGGAATTTTCCAAAGTAACATTGGTAATTACAAGTCTTGATATTTGTGACTTCCATCTCAGCTCTCATGAGTAGGCTAGCCATGTATGTGGGCTCACGTCACTTTTAGTCTCCACTAAGTTTTTGTCCAACACTTTTAGCCCATATAAAATTAAAATAAATCGAGGTATTATCAGAATAGTTAACAAAATTGATTCTAAAGTTGGGTTAAAGGTATGTTTCGTCCCTGCAAATATCACAATAATCCAGTTTCGTCCCTGTAAAAAAAAAAGTTTTAAAACAGCCCTTGCAATTACCAAACGCTTCTAGTTTCGTCCCTGCTGTTAACTTTCCATCCAAAAAACTAACAGTTGCCACGTCATCAACCCTTGCCCTAAAAAAAGTTTTAAAACAACCCTTGCAATTACCAAACGCTTCTAGTTTCGTCCCTGCTATTAACTATTCATCATCTTCAACCTCTTGATTGTCTTCTTCAAACCCAAATCCCATCAAATCTCCTTATTTCCTTACACAAAATCTCATTCTCACCACAAACACCAAATAATGACATTTTATATTGAGTCAATATATATATAACATTATAATGAAAGCAACAAAGATATTATTATAATATTTATATATTTACTTATGAGTTAACTTGTTATGCCTCAATATCATTTAAATAGCATAGAGCCCAATATTTATAAATAATCAATGGAACCTAGCATAATAATATCATTGAATTGATAACTATATATGCCCATTATTACAAACTGAGAAATAGTTTGGGAACTAGATAAATCAATGGAATAGTTAAAAGGTTTGATGAAACCAATTCCAAAGGTAAGCAACATAATTGCAATGGAGAATGATGTGTGCAGATGATTCACCATAGTTTGCAAACATAAATGATGATAGATCTTCCATAAATTAGAATGTCATCATATGGGATGTTTTATGAATCCATTTCCAAAAGAATGTGTTCTAATTTATGCAACTATTTCCTATCTCTAGATTAGAAATAGTTGCATAAATTAGAGATAGGAAATAGTTGCATAAATTAGAACACATTCTTTTGGAAATGGATTCATAAAACATCCCATGCTTTGGTGAACCCCATGGGGTCTAGTTTAGACAGACATTGGTGAAAAATACCGTATTAACCCATTATTTAATACACGTAATATATCTTTCTTTCTTTTTTTCTTATGGAATTACACGTATGATAAACGCAGCACATTTATTCCCTATTTCCGCGCCTTGTCTGTTATTCGACCCAGTACCTCTCCCTACTTTCTCTCCGGACACAACAAACTTGAGATGAGAGAGAGAGAGGGAGAGAGAGGGTGGGAATCTCACTCTAACCGTCACTCACTCCCACTCACATTCAGTTATGTAGAAAAACCAAACAAACCCTAAACCTTCACTCACTCTTTCAGTTTTGAGAATTGCTCGTGTGTCTCTCCTCAAGCAGCAGAAGAAACAAACAATGACGCCGCCACAGCCTCGCCCTCTTCAACCCCAAATCTGGCGTGCATGTGCCGGCGCCGCCGTTCAACTCCCCACCGTCAATTCTAGGGTTTACTACTTCCCAGAGGGTCACATGGACCGAGCTTCTTCCCCTCCTCAGAACCTTTCTCCTCTCCTACTCTCCAGACCCTGCATCCTCTGCACCGTCTCCGCCGTCCAATTTCTCGCTGATCCAATCACCGACGAGGTTTTCGTCAAACTAGCTCTCATCCCTGTCGTTGATTTCACCCCCGTTGCTAATCCTCCCCAAAATCCTATCGCCGTCGACGGAGACGATGACGACGCGATCAATTCATTTGTCAAGATTCTCACTCCCTCTGATCCCAACAATGGCGGTGGATTTTCCGTTCCAAGATTCTGTGCTGAGTCGATCTTCCCGCCGCTCAACTACAACGAGACCCCGCCGTCACAGACTCTCAAAGTCACTGACGTCCAAGGCAAGGTCTGGGAGTTTCGCCACATTTACCGTGGCACGCCGAAGAGGCATCTGCTGACTAGCGGTTGGAACCACTTCGTCAATAGCAAGAAGCTCATCGCTGGCGATTCGGCAGTTTTCATGAAGAATTCGAGGGAGGAGTTGTTCATAGGGATTCGCCGCGTCAACCGCGCGTCTTCGTCGGAAAACAATGGAGATGGGCGTAGGTACCTATACTGCGCGATTGGTGGGGAGAGGAACATTGCTGAGGAGAAGCAGCAAGAAGAGAATTGCGAAGAGGGGTTTTCGAGGAATGGGAAGGGGAAGTTGTCGCCGGAGTCGGTTGCAGAGGCAGCTGAATTGGCCGCTCTGAACATGCCGTTTGAGGTTATTTATTATCCAAAAGCCGGGTGGTCGGATTTTGTGGTGAATGCTGAGACTGTGAATGAAGCATTTGGTATAGTATGGACTATCGGAATGAGAGTCAAAATGGCTGTGGAGACCGATGATTCGTCTAAGATGACCTGGTATCAGGGTGTAATCTCCTCATTCCCTGCTCCTGAGAATAGCCCTTGGCGAGGTTCCCCTTGGCGTATGCTTCAGGTATGCCTCCTTTATTTGTGCTCATTTTGAATGGCCATAAAGGTGCATCACACTGACAATCAAAGAAATATACTTATCGAATCAAATCAACGTTTGGTAAACTTTATCAGTGGGGAAAGTAATACATGTTTTCTTTCTCATCTTGCTATCTGTGAATCTTGATTGTACTTGCCTTGCTAAATTCTCAACACATATTATTGGAATTCTCTCATTTAGTGCGACACTTTTGGAAGAGAAAATTCTCGGATGTTTCATTGCTTGCCTGTATTTTCCTATGTCTGAGTTGTAGTATTATTTCCATGGTGGCAAACTATTATTTACACTGAAAGAAGCTTTTGTCGGAGAAGTTATACTTAAAGAGGTTATCATCTATTTGAAATGACTGATATTGGCTATGATTATTTCTGATAGATTACATGGGATGAACCCGAAGTGTTGAAAAATTTCAAGTGGGTCAGCCCCTGGCAGGTCAAACTTGTACATTCACTTCTTGTACCAATTCCCTCAGCAAAAAAGTTGAGAGCGGATGATGGTTTTTGGATGCCAACTGATGAAGGAGGATACCCCTTCTCTATGACAGGATTCACTAATTCAACAATGGGATACTTGAATCAAACATTGTTGAGTAATGGTACTTCTCCTGCTGGCATGCAGGGAGCCAGGCATAATCAATCTTCTGGGTCCAGTTTTTCAAAGTTTCTAACTGATAGCATGCAGGGAACCAGGCATAATCAATCTTCTGAGTCCAGTTTTTCAAAGTTTCTAGCTGATAACACTCGTTTTTGTATTGGGGAGTCCTCTGGGAACAACACAGTGCCAAATGTTGGCATTTCTCAACCTGATAATTTGTCACCAGATAGCAATAGTTTGCCTCCCCTTGATGCAGGATTTGTTCCGAATCAAAGCTGCAACTCAATAAGACCTGGGCCTGTTTCATTT
Organism: Astragalus membranaceus; assembly: GCA_039519185.1. Classification (NCBI taxonomy): domain Eukaryota; kingdom Viridiplantae; phylum Streptophyta; class Magnoliopsida; order Fabales; family Fabaceae; genus Astragalus; species Astragalus membranaceus. The sequence goes on from CM076850.1 coordinate 160,366,191, forward strand.
CAGCTATTTGGTGTAGTTATTCAAGCAGAGCAGCCCGTTGAAAATGGTTTACATGGTACTGGTTGCATAGTAGATGATAGCACTAAGGGCTCCAATAAGACTGAAGACATTGACAACCTCGCTCCTCTTGATTCTTTGACTTACGCGAATTTGGTTGAGAGAGAGGCTTCAGGGAGAGTTCAAACCATCATCAGTTGATTTATCATGTAATTTGTGAAGGTGGTTGTACTATGTCATCATGCATATAAGCAGCTGTACAGGTATGCTTTTATCTGACTAAATCAAATTTCTCACTAGAAACAAAACAAATTATGAAGTCAGATGTTGATGCTTTATTGTCAAATTTTGTGCTGAGAAAATGGATTGTATTTGTGTTAGCTCAATGAAATTTATTTCTCTGTTTCTGATCTTATTCGAATATCTGACCACATGTTTTAGGGATTGTTTTAATCAAATACTGGATAAATTTGTTTCTGTATATATAATCACAAATTGATTTACTGATAACATAGATTTATCTTTTCCCCAATAAGTCTGATAGTTATTATGATACTTGTTTCTTTTGTAGTTTGATTAAATACAATTATAATTTTGTTATTATAGGACTACCTTTTGCACATTCTGGATATTGAAACGGAGTCTTGAAAAATTCTGACCAAATGGTACACAGTCAAAATCATAATTTATTCTTTATTGGCAATAATACATTCAATTGGTAAACCATAATCCAAATTTCATCTTCGTAATTTTAATTATGGCATCACATCCTATTTAACTTGGATAAAGTTATGGCATCATGGCACGCAGGTGAGTGATCTAAATTCAAGAGTATTCTGAATACATTTGTCTACCTGTTTGCTGTCTGACTGATTTGAGCAGTTTTTAGGCAATGTAGAACCTTAGATCTGTCTTGTCTAAATCATTTTTCATAATAAAGAATCTCACACCAAACTAATATATCAAATCTTGAAGATGAACTGATTCAGTGGACCTCTGTAGGACTACTCTTTTCAAAATTAGCATAATGCAAGCAAATAAGTGAATGTTATTTTGATTGCTCAGAACTTTATTGGGGAAGGAAAAAAGGTGCAGTTTTTCATGGCATGAAATGCAGTGGCTGGAGATGGGAATTTTAATCTTTCGCTTCTGAAGTGAGTGTCTTTATGTTGTTGAACAGCTTATATGGGTTAGCTTGATTTGTTGTTTGGTTTTATGTGACTAAAATTCGTTCAATTAAGCTTAACTCTGCTTTCCATGCAGGTAGGTACTTCACGCAGGCAGCAAGCTGACCACCATTTTGACCCTGCAGTATGCTGGTTTTTTTTTCTTTTCTTGTTGAAACTTGGAACATTGAAACTATCTTCGTTATATTTGGTCTAGTGTATGATGTTTTAACTGACAATATTCTATGTTTCCAAAAATACAAGCTTTAGTATCTTATATAGTTATATCCCTCCCTACCATTCAATTATCGTTTTTTCTGGTTAAAGAATTTAATTTTGTTGGTCGCTCGTCAAATTATTTTGTTTCTAGACAGACGGCTAATCCGAAGATATAAACTGGTCCATCAACGGACCATATGTATGTGCCTACAAGGAGCCACTCTTCTTCATCTCAGACATCCCAACACCAACGATGTGTAACCGATGAACACAAAAATCATCTCGTCTTGAATATACCCAGTTATTAACTGCGTGTGAATTATAAAATAGAAAAGTAACTTTTTAGCTGTATTTGATTTGAAAAAAAAAAGAGTGAATACCTATTTTAGTTTCATATAAAAATCTTGGTGTCCAATTTGGTTCTTTAGAATAAGTGTCCAATTTGGTCATTTACATTTATAAACAGAGGATATGTCAGCCCCTATGGTAGATTCTATTCAAAAATAGACATTTGAAGGCTTATGTGTATTGTTTATTATTTTGGTTCCTCATTAAAGATTCAAAACAACTATTCTCAAAAAAAAAAATGAAAACAACTCTATCTTCTTTAACCTTTAAATGCTAATTCCATTGTTGATTATGCAAAATTGTTTTTAGAAGAACACAAATCAGTCAGACATTTCTGTCACAAAAAAAATCGGTGACAGACGCCAATAGGAATTGGTTGCATTTCAATAGGATATCTGCTATAGATTTATACCAACTCACCACATATGATTTTACCAATACCCTCATTCTATCTAAAAGACACCTCAAAATTTTGAGGGTAAAAATATCATTACACTCTATTTCTTTTTTTTTTCTCTTTATTCTTACTCTCTCTTTCTTACTTTTCACTTTTCTCTTACACTCTCTTTCTTCCTTTTTTCTCTTTCTTCTTACACTCTCTTTCCTCCTTTTCACTTTTCTTTTACACTCTCTTTCTTCCTTTTTTTTCTTTTTACTTTACTTTTCCCATAAATAATTATTCTCTTTCTCCTATCACTTCACTTTAATTCTTTTAACTAAATTTTTAAATTTATACAAACACTACTCTAATAAAATTACCTATAAAAATGTAATTGAGTCATACTAAAAAATAAAAAAAACTATCACGTTTTTTGAAAACGTTATCACCTTAAAATTTTAATTTTTCTCTCCAAAATATGTATACACTCTTATTGATAATCTACTATCTCCTCTTATTGATAATCTACTATCTATCTTTTACGATCTACTATAATCAACTAAAATAATCAATTGAAACTACGAGATAACTGCAATAATATATAAAAAAACACGGGACAACTGCACTAATATATAAAAAAAACACAGTATTAATATTTGTCATTGATAATTAAAAATTTTGAAAACTACTAAAAACCTACTATCTAAAAAACTATAAGATTTAATGACTATTTAAAATACCGATTAATATTTAAAACAAATATTTCTTATTGATAATCTACTAATCAATAAAATAATTAATTGAAATTACGAAATAACTCCACTGATATATAAAAACACGAGATAACTGCACTGATATATAAAAAAACATGAGATTAATATTTTTCATTGATAATTAAAATTTTTGAAGACTACTACTATAAACCTACTATCTAAAAAACAAGAAGACTTAATGACTATTTAAATTAGTAATTAATATTTAAAACAAATATTTCTTATTGATAATCTAACTTGTATTATCTACTATAATCTACTAATCAACTAAAATAATCAATTGAAACTACGAGATAACTGCACTGATAAATAAAAAACATGGGATAACTGTAGTGATATATAAAAAAACACGGGATTAATATTTACCATTGATATTTATAATTTGTTTGACAATTTATAATTAATATTTACCATTGATAATTATAATTTTGGAAAACTACTATAAATCTACTATCTAAAAAAACACGGGATAACTGCAATAATCTACTATAATCTACTAATCAATGTTAAGAAAGGAATATTTAATTAATATTTAAAACAAATATTTCTTATTGATAATCTACTATCTACTATAATCTACTAATCAACTAAAATAATCAATTAAAACTACGAGATAACTGCATTGATATATAAAAAAACACGGGATAACTACAGTGATATATAAAAAAAAACACAGGATTAATATTTTCCATTGATAATTATAATTTTTAAAGACTACTATAATCCTACTATCTAAAAAAATAAGAAGACTTAATGACTATTTAAAATGATTAATATTTAAAACACACGTGACAAATATTTGTCAATAATACCTAAAAAGGACAAATAATTGTCACTGATATTAAAAAAACAACGGGATAAATATTTGTTATTGATAATCTACTATCTATCTTTTACTATCTATAATAATCTACTAATCAACTAAAATAATGAATTGAAACTATGAGATAACTGCACTGATACATAAAAAAAACACTGGACAACTGCACTGATATATAGAAAAATACGGAGATAACTGCAATGATATATAAAAAAACACGGGATAGTTGCACTGATATATAAAAAACATGGGATAACAACACTGATATATAAAAAACACTGCACTGATATATAAAAACACACGGGATAAATGCACATATTGTTTTTAAATGATACTTTTACATTTTTAGTTTTTATATTTATCAATTTTTTATTTGAAACTCTTTTTTTTATCTACTTTAAATTTTTCTTTATTTTCACCGGGTAATGTTCAGACTATTTAAATACTGTTTAAATTCAATCGGACCCTGGGAACTGCAACATCCGGCGATATTTTCATTTGTTTACTGGGAACTGCAACATCCATGTCTTTAAATGAAATCCCTTTATTTCAAAGCATCATAGAAAACAAATAATAATCAATGACAACATCATTAGTTCGACCTAACTATGAAACATCTTTTTTTTACATGGGTGGTTTACTACTACTTTGCTTTATGTAGAGTCGGAATTTAAAATTATTTTTGTATTAACCTATATTATATCGTGTATATATATCATTTATAGGCATATTTGATAGTAGGTAGACTCTCATAAGTTTACGAGTCGAGTCTACCTATGGTTCAGGAGTTTAGGTAGACTCTCGAGTTTGACAACATTACTTGGTACCGGAGAACTTTAATAAAAATTAGGCTAAATAGCATTTTTGGTCCTTTATCTTTGCTCCAGATTTCACTTTGGTCCTTTATCTTTTTTTTGGTCTGTTTTGGTCCCTCATGTTTACTTTTTGTTTCATTTTGGTCCCTCACGTTAGTTTTGACTAATGGACGCCACGCTGACAGTTAACTGCTGACGTGGCGTTTTAAATATATTTTTTAATTCTAAATCAATTTACACATCGGCATAAACTTTTTTTAAAATTTTAAAAACATAAAACATAAATTAACAAATAAATTAACACATTAAAACAAAAAACAAAAGGGGAAAAACAAAAGCAAATCTGAATTGAAAAAGAAACAAAAATTAAAAAAAAAGAACAAAAATCTGGATCTGGATCTCAATCTTCTTCACCCCATCTCAATCTTCTTCACCCCCATCTCACTCATCTCAATCTGTATCATCGTTCTTCTTCTCACCCATCGGATTTCTTCTTCTCCTTGGTTTCGTTTTTGAGAAGAGAAGAAGAACGAAAATCAAAAACCATTTTCACCCATCGTTCTTCTTCTCCTGGGTTGTTCTTCTCACCCATCGTTTTTCTTCTCTTGGGTTTCATTTTTGATAAGAGAAGAAGAACGAAAATTTAAAACAATTTTCACAGAACAACCCAAACGAAGAACCCAAACACAAAACAACCCAAACGAAGAACAACAACATCTCAGCGCTCCTCACAAAATGAAACTAAAAAAAATAGGTTTTTTGGGTTTTCTGGGTTTTTTTCTTTCGTTGGGGACCAAACTGAAACTAAAAGAAAACGTAGAGGACCAAACTGAAACTAAAAGAAAACGTAGAGGCCCAAACTGAAACTAAATTGAAACTGCAACTCTGCATCAATGGCGAAAAGCCAGAAACTCGTTGTTTTACGAAATTGATTTAGGGTTTCTTTAGATCTCTTTCTTGCAATCAAAACTCATCCAAGATCAAACAAAACGATTGCCTAAATCACTAGATTCAATTAATGTAGATGTTGAATGTTTTTAGTTTAATTTTACTGTTTTTTATTTTTTGGGTCTGCGTTTGCGAATTTGCGTTTCATTTTCTGGGTTTGCGTTTCCTTTTCTAGGTTTTTATGAACTGTTGTTGTTCTTGTGATGAAATGAATTGTTGTTGTTGAAGATGATGAATGAGAATTGTTGTTGAAGAATTGTTTCTGGGTTGTTGCTGAAGATGAATTTAAAAATGGTTCTGAAGATGAATAGTTGAAGATGGGTTGAAGAAAATGTTTCTGGGTTTTGAAGACGTTGAAGAATTGTTGTTGAAGATGATGAAATGAATTGTTTTGATTTTTTAAAAATTCAAAAACAAATTGGCTTATGTGTAAAATGTTAGCCAATTAAATAATACATATTTTGCCACGTCATTTAATGAATTTGAGACGCCACGTCAGCAGTTAACTGCCAGCGTGACGTCTGTTAGCTAAAACTAACGTCAGGGACCAAAGTGAAACGAAAATGAAACACGAGGGACCAAAATGGACCAAAAAAAAGATAAAGGACGAAAGTGAAACCTAGAGCAAAGATAAATGACCAAAAGTGTTATTTAGCCTAAAAATTATAGATTTCACATGGTATTTCTTTACGCTTTGTGAGGTGTCATTAAAGTTTTTTCCTTTCTATGTCTTAACCACGTCGAGCTTGCGTTAGCATAAAAATAGTTTGAGTACAAGATTGTGCCACTCACGGTAGTTCTTTGGTCCAAATATTTCCTTAAATAATTGGTGCTTATTGTAAACGTAAATTGAGATCAATATGAGAGCATTAAGGCATGGAGACCCTTTATATTTATATTTATTTATTCTATGCACATAGGTATTATCATGGCTCGATCTTAAATCTTGGGAAAGTAGAGCTTTAGAAAGGTTATCAAATTCTAAAGCTTTACCAAACAATTTCTTGACAACTTATAAATTAAGATAAATCTAAGTTATAATTCAATCATGTGCGAGACGAGAATGGAATTTTATCTAAACGCAAATACAGTTTAAGTCGATGAATAGTCACTTTAAGTACCTTAGCCTTCATACCGTTGAAGTAAGAGGCATATTTTTGGAAATCTATCCATTTATCCCCCTACTTACATTTTGGTAGGAAGATACATTCATATAAAAGTTAATGGTCCAAATTACGTTATTAATTACGATATCTCTTGTGATATTTAATTAAAAAGAAATCATACGAGAGCATGATTCTTCAATAGCTTCCTTTTAAATCAATTAAATAAAAAAACAATGTAAGAAAAGATAAACCAGAAACAAAAAATAACATTTCTTATGACATTTTTAAACATATTTTTCTTTTTCCTTAAATCTTCCATTTTCTCCTTTAGTATGGCTACAAATTAACCAAATATATTATGCTACTTATGACTACACATGTTCAAAAGATTCTTCCTTCCTTGTACAATTTCATCAAAAAAATCATCAAGTTGTCCTATCAAAGTCTCAACTCCACATGTCAACAATCCAAAGCAATGTTTCATGTTGTCAACTTTTGCTTCTATCTCATGTTGTTCTTGATAAACCACAATTCTCTCCAAATTCACCTTCAATTCTTCCATAGCAATTTTTGCTTGTTGGAATTCAAGCATCAGAATCCCATTCATATTCCCTATCTCCCCTGCAACTTTCTGCTCCAGTCTTGCCATTGAAACTATAAAGCTCGATCCAAAAACAGTGTTCCCTTCATACACTTGTTGGTCAAAGCATGAGGAAGAGTGACAAAATGCAACTCCACATAGCAAAATCATTAAAAGTAATGAGCTTACACTTCTCATTGCATAGAGAGCACCTCGAAATCCATTGAACTCATTTAACTTTGATTCTAAAGGGATATTCTGATTCAAACATTGTGACAGTGACTCAATTCTTGTTTCCATCAAACTTTTATTCTCCTCTTCCAATCCTAGAATCTCCCTTTGACAAATATTTATTGCTCTAATAACCTGCATATATATATGTATGGTAGACTCAGTTTTTACTTTTTCTAAAAAAAAAACCTATCGGGATCTGGACCGCAACATCATAGTTTTTGATGTTTTTGCAATTACACTGCAATTGTGATTAGGCCACATCAACTACATTTGACTACGATTAATAATTTTCTACTATATCAAAGATGGCGATGTGACCGCAACTTAAAACCTTAGTTTGATTAAGTGAATAAACTTGATTAAGTAGTATATAAAGCTATTGTTTTGAATGAAGTGTGGAAGTGAATAAACTTGATTTAGTAGTATATAAACCTTAGTTTCATCCTAATTACAAAACTGCCACCGCGTCCACTTTTTAAGTTGGATAATTAGGCAACCGACTTAAAAATCCAATTCTTTTCCTGTTTTTGTAGTAGTGGTATGAATGTACCAACCTGATGTGAAGTTTCTGGAGTCAAATGATGGTAACCATCCAATGAGGAGGCTATAGTGGACCCAGTTGAGGAATAATTCTCTATTCTAGAAATAGAAGATTTGAGTACATGACATAAATCCCAAAGCCTTGTGCTTTCATCCATGTATTCATCAACCCATTTTCCACCAATTGGCAAGCTAAGGTTTTGAACCAAAATGGTTAACTGAGAATGGAAAGATTGGAGGGAAGAAAGCACCTCAGAAATGAATTGAATTGACATGAAGTTATGGGAGTGGAAAGATTGGTGAAGGTCATTAAGTCCTTGAGTAAGGAAGTTATAGAAGCCACTAACAGAAGAGTTGGTGCATGAAGAAGAACCCATAATGAAAAGAAAGGGAAAATAAAAGAGAGTGGAGTTGTAGGAAAGTTGATGGAGATTGATGGATTTATATAAGTGGAAGATTATTTAACAAGTGGGTAGCTTAGAGATTTGTAACCTTTTACTGTGAAAGTTACTGTTTATTGGGTGCAATTATGACTGTTTCTTATAGAGTGGAGAGGATGATTAGGAATCTGCTGTGTTTACTTTTTATTGTGAAATGTTAAGAGAGAGAAATATATATAGTCTTAAAAGGAGAATATATTGTATTATGATCATCAATAAAGCATATATTAAAATAAGCAAATATTCTTCTATTATTCCTTCAAGGTTTTAGTATAAGGTTGGATTATATGCTTCCTGGTTTGAAAAGTTTGACTCCTTAGATTAAGATTCTGCTTTGATTTGGTTACTGTTGGATTTAAAATGCTTCCATTTGGCTTCTTTTTATTTATTTTTTAACTCCAAGCTTGGGTGCAAGTGGTTAATGCACTCCATCTTAAGGGACTGACTCGGCTAGTACCCGAGTTCGATCCCCAGCGATGGAACAAATTGGAACCAGAATTTATTTACCTCCCGGCCGGACTCCAAATTATTTAGAGTCCATTTCCCCTAGATACCGGAGTGGGTCAAAGACTCTTAGTTAAAAAAAAATACAGCACCTTTTTGTTTTGGTATTAAAAGACTAGTGGTATATGGTATAATCCTATTCTGGTTCTTTTGAAAAGAGAAATATATGATAGCATTTTTCTGTGTACTGGTGGGGAGCATTTTACTCATCACAGACACACATAAAATGAGTCCTTATGGTATGGACATCATATTCAAGAGACGCCCTAAAAGGTTTACCGAAACCTCTCTGCTTAGGTGGAAATATTGAGCAAGTATGGACACAGCTGTGTTCTAAGCGATTTTTTAAAAATTGGATCGGACATCGAACCGTTGAGATATCTAGAGCATAGTTCAATCGTTTTAAACCACTCAAACTAGGATGAAATCGAGGTTGAACCGCTCAAATAGCTGAACGGTAGGCGGCGCCGATTTATGGGTTAACCGATTGAACTGTTTGGTTGATTCGGTTTTTAAAACATCGATAGGCGACCGCCCAAGACCCTAATTTTTGGGCACTAATTTTTTTAACTTACTAATATATACATATATTTGAATAAAATTATTATTACATACATTTCCTAATAATGACTTGAAATCATATCGTAAACTTATTGAAAATTAGCTAAATCATGACGATTCTTATGATCTTGATGGAGAAATTTTACTTGAAGAAGTGAAAGTCATTAGAGATATGAACGCCATATAGAATAATGTTAACTATTTGTGTTATTGAAAAAAGAATGATATTCAAATAGATACAATATACCATTTTATTAGTTCCCCCCGTGACAACCAAAATCTTACAACGGAAACTATATGGACACCCCTGTTTTTGTTAATCTCTGAAAACTGTTGACTTAGACTTAGGTTGGGGTAAATTGTTTGTCAAAAGTTAACATTCGGACATTTTATGACTGCACGTCGGTTACTTTTAACAAACTGTAAAAAAATAAATCTAATGTGACTACTTTACTATTTTGTTAGTATAGTTGTTAATATAAAATCTACTATTCATGTACTAGTGTGTCAATAGATAAACATAGTATCTCTGGTCCAAAATTCAAAAAACAAATCCCAACACACATACTTACATACCAAAAGAATGACATGGAAAACTACTATTTAAGCGTGGGTGCATCCATAGTAGAACAATTGAGATTGCATTGACGAAATAAATGAAGATATTACAATGATTAAATGAATTCTACTTTTCACATGTCAGTGTGTCAGTGCAATCTTAACAATTCCAAGTCTTGAGCACCCACTCATTTTGTCTATAAATACAAGTGGAGTGAAACACCACGTTTCAGAAACAATGACAAGTCTACATTCCTTAGATTTTCACCAAAATCTCCCTTACAAACAAGAGTTCGTGACAATTGTATTTGTTCATTAATACAATGGCCAAATTACAACTAATTAAAGATTTAAAGGACTACAGTTGAATCTGATGTCCCCCAAAATTATTTAGGATAAATGAAGACATTACTGTTGATACTTTGAAGAAGAAAAAAACAAGCTGCGATAAGATTAGAGACCGACATACCAAAAAGGTGTCTTATATAGGACATGGATGTGGTCAATAGTCAATACAGATTCATTGATGACTTACTCAACTAGAGCCATCATCCAAATCTAATGACTAGATCATCACCAACTTGACTCAACCAAAGCCATCTGCCAAATCCAATGACCAAATCAACACCAACTTGATTCAACCATAATCTATGTTTACCTTGTAATATGCGGATATTTAGTGCTTACTTTTCTCTTCAAACTCTCTTTGCTTTATTTTCTCTAGTAGAATATTATTATTATTACTTTCCATTTTTTTCTTTGAATACATACCTGTATTTTCTATTGTAATCTCCACAGGCTTTGTTAAAAAAAGATTATGATTACTTTGTTTGATCCTAAGGAATACCCTAATGAAATCAAATCCATTTTGGAAATGTCATTATAATTTACTTGAGACAAATAAACTACAACACATACTAATTCTCTTTGAAAAAAGCCCCTCTTAAAGTGAGCTACAGTACATTGTGTCAGCAACGTGCTTACCAAAAAAAGTGTTACTAGTAACATGAAACTCCTTTGTCCTTAAAGCAATTGGTTCCAAGATCACCATAAAGTATAGCAACTAGACTTCAAATGCTTGATTCATCATGGACGTCAGCAAAATGAAGTATTTCATGTCTCTGATATGAATCACCTACCCTGAAGATAAAAGTTTACAATTAACTACAACATTGAGAAAAAAAAATGAAAAGTAAATAGAAGCATAGTGGCATTAGTGGAAACAAAGTACTCACAGAGTCACAGTTCAGTAGAGCTTTGATGAAGTAGCATCAATGTGTAGAGACTCCTAAGGGATGCTGATCTTAGCATAAAAGATATTTCAAATAATGATGCTTATGGTTCCCTTAAAAGAGGACTCAAATATTCTAAAATTTTCTTGAGGCAATTTTTAGCTGTTTAAGAGCTAACAACATGCTTCTAAATATTAAGCCAAATCTCAATGAAGTCCCAGAAAAGGTCTTTCTATTCATTAGATGATAATTCACTATTTACAAGTAATAAATGAATTGGAAGTTACATCAATCTTAATATTAGATAAGCTAAAGCTTACTGCTTACTCCCACAAACATATTCCACAATTGGCTAGAATTTGTAGGAACCTTTTTTAAAAAAAAAAAACTTACTTTTAGCAAATCAAAATGTGGTTTCACTGTTATGTGATACCATTGGTAAATATAGGGCGTCCAAGATTCACTGGCCTATCGGGAATTGGTGGAACCTCAATATCCCCTTCTAACATTTTCAAAGCATCTAAAATAGTAGGCCTTGAAGCAGCTACTACATGAGAAGACAGAATTCCAACTAGCAAAAATCTCTCCATTATGTTTCTAGTAGTAGAATTTCCATCCATTGAGATAGAAGCATCCAAAGCCTCTTCTACATTTCCAGCTTTCATTAATGACCAAACCCAATCAGTGATCAAGAAAGTAGGTTCTCCTGATGAAGATAACTCAAGAGCTTTTTTTCCACACATGATCTCCAAAACAACCACACCAAAACTATACACATCACTCTTCTCAGTTAGTTGACCATAAAGTGCATATTCAGGAGCTAAATATCCATGAGTTCCAGCTACTCTAGTATTTAGATAAGACATATTTTGAGTACCTTGTTTGGCTAGACCAAAATCTCCAACCTTTGCTCTCATACCTGCATCAAGTAGTATATTTGTGGTAGTAATATCTCTGTGATAAACAGGCGGTTTAACTCCGAAATGCAAATAAACCAACGCGTTCGCCACATCCAAGATTATGCTTTTTCTTTGAGGCCAAGTAAGCAAGTTCTTTCCATTTTGATTGCCCAAGGTTGGAAAGAGGTGGTCTCTAAGGTTACCATTTGGCATATAATCATGAACAAGATACTTTCCTGTGTATTCAGGATTCTCATCCTCATCATTCACACAACATCCTCTTAACGGCACAAGATTGCGGTGGTTTAAACTGCTAACAATCGCGACCTCTCGGTAAAACTCAGCATCTCTTTGAGAATAAGATTCTTCAATCCTTTTAACAGCAACCATTTTCCCATCACTTAGAATTCCCTTGTAAACTGAACCAAACCCACCTCTTCCAATGAAGTTTTGGGATGAAAAATGATGAGTGGCCTTCACAAGGTCCTCAAATTCAAACCAAATCAACCCAGTATTTGGTTTAAATCTTATACTTGGATCTTGTGAATCAAAACTTTGGGCTTGTAACTTTTGTCAAATACCTTCTCTTCCTTCTCAAAATATACAATAACCCTAACAAAGAACACAGAAATGCAAATGAAGCTACAACCAACCCAATAATAAGAACATGATGATCCTTTCTAGAATCATTTCTTCGTGAATTAACCAACAAAATGAGAATGCAAGCCAAAACACCTTTACTCTCAGGACCTAATTTATTAACAACACCAGCAATATAAAGTATAGTGAAGTAAAAACAATCTTGAGAATGTGAACTATTACCATCAATTTGAGTCAAAATCTGTTGAACCTTGAAACCCTGAGTAACACAAGCATGACATTGATCAAGATCTGTGAGATCTTGTTTACAAGAACTATGAAGCAATGCTAAACTTGTGGAATCAACTTTGTTAAGCCAATCTTGCTTAGATTGAATATGAGCACAAGTGTTAGGAGTAATAACAAATTGAAGTGGATCAAAACAAGAAGAGACAAGGTTATTAGGAAGTGAGAAAGAAGTGAGGTTAGATTGGTAATCTTGAAGACAAGAATTTGAGGTAGGAAGATTAGGGAAACGAAAAAGTGAATTTTTTTTGAGGTTTTGTGAAAGTGCTATGCCAAAAAGAGATAAAAGTGTTTGACAACAAATAGTTTGTTGTGTTTCTGATTTGGTTTGTAAAGGTTGGAAATTGCGACATGTGGAAGAATTCCATGGAACTGTTTTGACAAAATTCATAGATACTGGACATATAGATTGGTTGGTAGATGGAGATGGTGCTGCTGTAACCGTAACAATAAGCATGAGAAAGATTAGGAGAAGCTCCAAAATAGAATTCATACTTTGTTGTTGTTTTAACCTTAAAGCTGAATGAATGTATTTTGTTTCTATATTTGGATGTGGTGGATCTGCATGAACGACAACAACTTTTATTCTTTTTAGATTAGATTAGATTAAGCAAAGAGAACAATAAATTCTCCAGTGTTGTGAAATGAGGTAGTTAGATTTTGTTTTATTATTTTTACAAAGTGTGTTACTTGAAAACGAAGTTGTTCAAAATTAGTATTTTTCAAGGTTTTACGTCTGGTCAACTTCTAAGTTGTTGTAAGAACATTGACCGTAGGTGGAGGAAAGAAAGTGAAGAGAAGTTGGGATGATTTTTTAGTTCTTTAATTGAAATCGAAAGGAAAGAGAGCTAGAAGTTTTCTCTTCTCTTGTTTTTTTTTGAGATTTTTTTTTTCTCTTCTCTTAAGTGTAAAGGTAATGGGATTTCTAGAAAGATGCGTGAGATAAGAGCATGAGGCAGGCTGGATTTTGGACCATACTAGTAGGATACGCATCTTTTTTTATGAATGAACTTAGACAGTATTTAAATAGTCTGAAATTATTCTGTGAAAATAAAGACTAATTTAAAGTAAATAAAAAAAGGAGTTTCAAATAAAAAATAGATAAATATTAAAATCTAAAAATATAAAATTATCATTTAAAAATAATCTGTGCATTTATCCTGTGTTTTTTTTATATATCATTGTAGTGTTTTTTATATATCAGCGTTGTTATCCCGTGTTTTTTTATATATCAGTGCAGATATCCCTTGGTTTTATATATATCTTTGCAGTTATCCCCGTATTTTTTTATATATCAGTGCAGTTATCCCGTGTTTTTTTCTGTATCAGTGCAGTTATCTCATAGTTTCAATTGATTATTTGAATTGATTAGTAGATTATAGTAGATAGTAAAAGATAGATAGTAGATTATCAATAAAAAATACTTATCCTGTGTAGATTATCAATAAAATAATCAGTGATAATTATTTGTCCTTTTTTAGGTATTAGTGACAAATACTTGTCGGGTGTGTTTTAAATATTAATCCGTTTAAATAGTTATTAAGCCTTTTCTTGTTTTTTTAGATAGTAGGTTTATACTAATCTTCAAAAATTATAATTATCAATGGCAAATATTAATCCCGTGTTTTTTTATATATCACTGCAGTTATCCCGTGTTTTTTTTTATATATCAGTGCAGTTATCTCGTAGTTTCAATTGATTATTTGAGTTGATTAGTAGATTATAGTAGATAGTAAAAGATAGATAGTAGATTATCAATAAGAAATACTTATCCTGTGTAGATTATCAATAAAATAATCAGTGACAATTATTTGTCCTTTTTTAGGTATTAGTGACAAATACTTGTCAGGTGTGTTTTAAATATTAATCAGTTTAAATAGTCATTAAACCTTCTTGTTTTTTTAGATAGTAGGTTTATAGTAATCTTCAAAAATTATAATTATCAATGGCAAAATATTAATCCCGTGTTTTTTTTATATATCACTGCAGTTATCCCGTGTTTTTTTTATATATCACTGCAGTTATCTCGTAGTTTCAATTGATTATTTTAGTAGATTAGTAGATTATAGTAGATAGTAAAAGATAGATAGTAGATTATCAATAAGAAATATTTATCCTGTGTAGATTATCAATAAAATAATCAGTGACAATTACTTGTTATTTTTTAGGTATTAGTGACAAATACTTATCAGGTGTGTTTTAAATATTAATCAGTTTAAATAGTCATTAAGCCTTCTTGTTTTTTTAGATAGTAGGTTTATAGTAATCTTCAAAAATTATAATTATCAATGACAAATATTAATCCCGTGTTTTTTTATATATCACTGCAGTTATCTCGTAGTTTCAATTGATTATTTTAGTTGATTAGTAGATTATAGTAGATAGTAAAAGATGGATGGTATATTATCAATAAGAGGTGATAGTAGATTATCAATAAGAGTGTAAACAGATTTCGGGGAGAAAAATTAAAATTTTAAGGTGATAATTTTTTCTAAAAAGGTGATAGGTTTTTTTTAGTGTGACTCATTTACATTTTTATAGGTAATTTTAGTAGAGTAGTGTTTGTATAAATTTAGAAATTTAGTTAAAAAAACTAAAATGAGGTGATTAGAGAAAGTGAAGAATTGTTTATGGGAAAAGTAAAAGTAAAGTAAAAAGAAAAAAAGAAGAAAAAGAAAGAAAGATAGGGTAATGGCATTTTTACCCTTAAATTAGATATGTGTCTTGTTAATAAGAGATCAAAATTAGTAATTTCATAGGAGGTTTGTTTGTATAAATAGATATTAGATAAATAGATATTAGATTAGATATTATATATGGTTGGCATCCATGACGGACGCATGCCGATAGAGATTGGTATGAATAAGAAACTGGGAAGAAGAAAAATATAAAGAGCATTTTTGTTTTTGACAGAAAAAAAAAATAAAGAGAAATTGGTAATTAGCAATCTGTCTTATTATGCCAGTGAATTACAATATTAAATTAGTTCATTAATATAAGTAAGAATTATGAGGTTGTATATTATTGTGATAATTTCAAATAGCTATTTTCAAAAATCACTTATATATATTATTGTCAGAAAAAATCACTTATGAAATTAAAACATCGACTTATATAAGAGGTCAAATAACCTTTTTTTTAATTAAAAATGGTTAGTTTCTATTGATTTATTTATTTTTACTATAATTAATTTATTTGCGTTAAAACAAAAGGCCACATGTAACAATCGATATACGATATACGTAATTAGATTTCTAGAAATGTATTTTTTTAATATTTTCTGTTTAAATATAAAAAAATAAAGTATACATTTTGTTTTAATTTTTACTTTATACAATTATAAATTATATTTTGAAAATATAAAAGAGAATTGTTAGCCACACGAAAGGGTAAAGTAGGGTACATGTGGCTAACCAGGTTCTCCAGTATAGATTAGTCACCAATAAAGTGAGTGGATATTACACACCAATAACATGAAAACCGAGAAAAATAAAAGAGAATTGGAAGGAGTAATCTCTAACACACCATTTTTAATACTCACTTCATAATTTGTTGAAATACATGAATCCCACCTTTTTAGAAATGTGTCTAATATAGAAGCATTAGAATATGTGTTTTAAAGAGTGTATTTTTTTTTTTTTGAGATTAAGAGTGTATTACTACTAGTAAACCAAGGCGTTAGCCTAGTAAAACATGATAGAGTTATATCTAACATGTTGCGAGTTCAAATATTCACTAATGTTGCGAGTTCAAATATTCACTAATATTCTCACGTGAGATAAAAATAATTTATTTCGTGCGTGTTTAAATTAATAGCTTAAATATGATTTTTAATTGGTTGAGTGAACTATAGGAATCCAACATATAATCATAGCTATAGGATTAACTTTATTAAGAGGCAAGCTAATCTCGTTGTGCATTCTCTTGCAAAGGCATCGAGATTGTATGCTAGTTTTTAGGTTTTTGAATTCAGTCCAACTTATATTGCAACAATTCTTATAAATGAAATACATTAAGTTTATTTGTGTCAAAAAAAATAGCTCAGAGATTTTCTCAAACTTAAATTGTAGCGCCACATCCTAAAATTTTATAATAGAAGATGCATTACTTTCACTCCTCAAAATAAAATACTACTCACGCCACACATATTTTTTTGGGTGTTTTAACACCACACCCTTTCATTCTTTAGTGGCACTCCATGTTTTTCTTGAATAACTAAAATATCTTTACAAAGCTACTATATAAACATTAACTTGTACATTTTTTTAAAAAAAAAAATGGTTACTATACATATACACATATAATGATATAAACTTTTTGGTAGTTTAATAGCCTATAGTTTGTTTGTTTGTTTCTTTTTGACTAGAGATAATATTTTTCTAAGAGATAATATTAAACTTTTGTCAAAAAGAATAATAATAATAATATTATACTGCTTATTAAAATATTATATCTTCACTACTCAAATATGAGCACCAGATACCTACCTGTTTACCTTACACACAGTCTATGTAGGGTCAATTATGGATGGAGCAGTTTCAATTAGATTATTAGAAAAGAATTAATCGCTTTCCACGGTTTAATTTTTTAACGACAAATATTATAGTTAATTGTTATGTTTATAAACGACAAACTATGAATCATAGTGACAGCTTATCTTGATTCTGGAAGTTGAAATTTTGGAAAGCTTGAAACATTTTATGCGGCTTATCATACACTAATGGTTTTTGGTACTATAAACATCTTACTCAAGATGAGTCTTGTTATCTCTGTAGAGCTGTTAGAGAAGATATTATTCATATATTCCGGGATTGCTTTAGAGCTCAGAGTGCTTCATTAGTGGAAAAAATGTTTTTATAACTGCTATTTATATCGGTTAAAAACGGTCTGATGTTAAAAATGACGCAGTGACAGTTTTGTAATTAAAATTACACTTTTTATATCGGTTTCCACATGAACCGATATAGAAAGTGCAAAAATCATCTTCCATATCGGTTCCATTTCATAACCGTTATAGAAAGTGAAAAAATCAAGGCTTCTATAACGGGTCAAAACACCACCCGTTATAGAAACTAAAAAATTGGGCTTTTCACTTACGCTCCCTCTCAGTACTCCTCTCATTCTGTTCGCTCTCTCCCTCATCTCTTCCACGCGTTCCACCACCGTCGCACCCTCATCTCTTCCACGTTCCACCACTGTTCGCTCCCCCATCTCCTCCACCACCGTTCGCACCTCCGTTGCTCCGTTGTGTCTCTCACTCTTGCTGCGCGGAGAACCACCGTCGCCACAGCGCGCACCACTGCTGCGTCTCCCACCGTCGCCACAACGCGCACTCCTCCTCCTCTTGCTGGTACGTCTTCCCTTTCTTGCAGTTCTCTTCCCTCTCCATTTCTATTAGGGTTTCTCATCTTTATGAATCCTATTTTGCTAAATTGTTTGTCTCTCTTCTTACGATAAATTCCTATATCAACCCATCTTCATCCATTCCACCTCCATCACCATTTTTGGTACCAAAACTCCATTTTTGGAGCTGAGAATTCACATTCTACAGCAGTGTTTTTCATCAGCACAGCACAGATTTTGTGGAGCATATTTGCAGCATTGGAAGCTTATTTTGAATTCCATCTTGTTTGTAATTCCTTCCTTCCTCTGTGTATTTTTTATCTAATCTGTAATTGTGATTATCATGACTTCATTTGGGGTAACAAGGTACTACTTTGTCATGTCTAAGCTCATTATGAGCTAGATCTTTTTATAGTCAAGACTATGGTGAAGTAATTATGAATTAATGATGAGATGTTGTGATTAATGCTTGATGCTTCATTAATTTGTGTGATTTAATGCTATACACTCTTTTTGAACTTGATCACTTTAATTAGGGTAATGTGCTTTAATTTCTGGAAAGGATAAGCTTGCGTCTCATGGGACCAAACTGTCTGGTTTCCAATGGTGGAATTCTATTCCCAATTTTATTAAGGATGATTTTACCCTAATAGAGTTGGTCTTCCTTATTTTCGTTTCAGACAGTAATGTTTGTTCGCATGGGTTTTGGTTTATGTCCCCCCGTGCTTTTTGTATTTTTGATTTTTGTTTTTTAATGAAATAGGGGGGTACTCTTTCCTTCTAGATGTTTTTATCTCTAAGGAGGGTTTTGCATCAGAAGGTTTTAACGAGGCTGTTGTATTTTATTGAAAATAAAAGGATATTTCAAAAGTGAGAAGTCCCACATTGCTTGGCTTTGGATTCACCAAAGTCTTCATATACTAAAGCTTAATGAGAGCTAGTAAACAAGCAACTAGAAGGGACTCCCTCGCGCGCACAAGCAGGGACCAAGATGGTTTGGATCAGTGCGAATCTTTCGATTCCCCCCCCCTGCGCGCTCGACTGGCTTTGTACTAATTTTATTAAATAAAATATTACTTTTATCAGCCTATCCGTATACGCCCAATCATGGGTCGAAATGTTTTATGAAATAATTTGTAACGGAAAGCTCAGGTCGAAAACTGCAAGTTGGTCGAATTGATTGGCAAAACAATCTGGTCGAATACTGAAAGTTGGTCGAACTGACTGGTGAAAAGATTTGGTCGAAAACTGAAACTTAAATTCCTTTATTTTGTAACTGTCAGTTTCTTCCAACGACTTCTTTTCTTTTAAACCTATTTATTTCGTAACCGCAGAGTTAAACCTTTTGATCACAATTGATTTTCAAAAACGGTTCTTGACTGGCTATTGATTGCTGGAGCCTATGTCTCTAACAGCTATTTTTCTTAAAGCCTATATAAACGATTTCGAGTTGCACTTGAAAGATATCTCAGAAAAACTTATTTTTCCACCTTTCTTGAAAAAGAGCTCTGGGTTGCTCTCCTGTCAATATCCAGTACTTCTTGCCAGTTCTGATACCTCTTTCGTTACTGCGATTGAGAAGACCCGGTTGTACCTCGGGGAATTTGCGCTGTAGAGGCGGATAAATTCTTCAGGGCAGTCGCAAGACGCCTCCGGTTGTTTATCTAACATTTCTGTGTTTGCAGGTCTCTTTTCGACACCATCAGTACAATTCGCAGCAGCCCTTGCCACTCAACAACATCAGTCGAAATTTACTTCTGAAATTCGACTATAGAATTTCGACTGCAGTCAGCATTTTCGACAACAATCTGAAGAATTTATCATGGCTGACGCAATCAACAACGATGATAACGGTGCTCCCATCAACAACAACAGCACTGTTATCATCCCTTCTGCTGTCCCGGTAACTTATGCGAAACCTTTCCCTGACATCTCTAAAATTGAGGTCTTCGCAGGCCAAAATTTTCGCAGGTGGCAGGAACGCGTGAGTTCCCTTCTTGACATGCACGGGGTTGCTGCTGCTCTTACTGACTCCAAACCTGTCGAACCTGCTACTCCCAAACAGGTCGAAGTTTGGACCCATGCCAACAAAGTGTGTCGTCACACAATTCTCAGCACCCTCTCAAACGAATTGTTCGACATCTACTGCACTTACAAGGAAGCAAATCAGATCTGGGAATCAATGATTCTCAAATACACAGCTGAAGATGCAAGCAAGCAGAAATTTGTCATCAGCAACTACTACAATTGGGTCATGAGTGAAACTGGCGAAATCAAAACTCAAATCAACCAGTATCACAAATTACTAGAGGAAATGAAGGTTGAAAACATAGTTCTCCCTGACGAGTTCATTGCAGGTATTCTGATTGAGAAGCTGCCAGAATCATGGAAGGACTACAAGCAACAACTGAAGCACAAACACAAGCAATTGTCACTGAACGAGCTGCTGACTCATATCATCATCGAAGATACCAACCGAAAAGAGAGTAACAAGACAAAGGCGAAATCAATGGCTTCACGGGCAAACATGGTGATGAACAACCCTTCAAGGTTCGACAAAGGCAAACAAGTCTCTCCAAACAAAAGGTACGATCCCAAGAAATCATCTAATCAAAAGTATCACAAAAGGAACAATGATCATTATCCTGGTACTCATAGCACTGAATTTAAGAAAAGAGGATACTGCTTTGTTTGTGGAAAGCCAGGACACTATGCACCTAAATGCAGGCATAGGGCGAGAAATGACAATCCTCCTAAGGCTAACGCCAACTTGGCTGATGCTGGTGGAGATGATAATGAGGATGACGATGTCATTGCTGCTGTCGTTTCTCTGGTCAACATGGCAACTGATGTGAACAAATGGGTGGTGGATTCTGGAGCCACCAAGCACATCTGTGCTAATAGAGAAGTTTTTACCTCCTACACTGCTGTAGGGGAAGGAGAATAAAATATCTATCTGGGTGACTCACATCCAGCCCCAGTTGTGGGGAAAGGAAAAGTTCTTCTCAAGCTCACATCGGGAAAAACTCTGGCTCTCACAAATGTGCTTCATGTGCCTACATAAGGGCAAACCTGATCTCTGTTGGGGTTCTGCTGAAGCATGGTATCAAAGTGACATTTGAATCTGACAAGATTGTTCTTACCAAGAACAACATTTTTGTTGGAAAGGGATATTATGATCATGAACTTTTTGTACTCAACACTTTTGATTTCAATAACAATGTTTCGACTTCTGCTTACTTGATTGACTCTTATGATATGTGGCATGCTAGACTAGGTCATATTAACTTTCAGTATGTTATTAAATTGCATCGTCTTGCCATGATTTCGACTAGTGATAATCAACGTAGTAAATGTGATGTATGTGTCGAAACCAAGTTAACAAAGAAATCGTGTCCCCCAGTACATCGTGAAACTGAACTGCTTAATTTAATTCATACGGACCTAGGAGATTTAAAACAAACTCCAACTAGGGGCGGAAAAAATTATTATGTAACATTTATAGATGATTTTTCGCGATACACTAAGGTGTTTTTATTAAGACAACAAGATGAAGCATTTGAAGCTTTTCTTTCATATAAAGCTGAAGTCGAAAATCAATTGGATAGAAAGATTAAAAGAATTAGATCCGACCGTGGAGGAGAATACATATCTTTTAATGATTTTTGTGAAAAGGAAGGTATAATACATGAAACAACTCCCCCCTATTCACCTGAATCTAATGGCATAGCCGAAAGGAAAAATAGGACATTGAAAGAGATGATGAACGCTATGTTAATAAGTTCTAATGCGCCAACTAACTTGTGGGGTGAGGCTATATTAACTGCATGTTTTATACAAAATAGAACTCCTCATAGGAAAACCGGAAAGACCCCCTATGAACTGTGGAAAGGTTATCAACCTAACTTAAAATATTTAAAAGTGTGGGGGTGCTTAGCTAAAGTTATGTTGCCTGATCCTAAGAAAAGAAAAATTGGTTGCAAAACCTCTGATTGTGTTTTTATAGGATATGCAGAACACAGCGCTGCTTATAGATTCCTTGTTGTGAAAAGTGATGTTTTAGATAATAATACTATCGTGGAAACTAAAAATGCTGAGTTTTTTGAAAACGTTTTTCCTTTGAAACATGATAGTATATCTAGACAACCATTAGCAAGTACTAATGATGAAACTCATGAGGAACCGTATCAAGAACTAAGGAGAAGTAAAAGGCCAAGAAAAGAAACATCATTCGGAAATGATTTTTACACTTATCTAGTCGAAAAAGATCCAGAAACCTTTTTTGAAGCAACTTCTTCTTCTGAGTCGAAATTTTGGAAAAAAGCCATTAAAACTGAAATAGACTCAATTTCCAAATGTAACACTTGGACCATAGTTGATTTACCACCTGGGGCAAAATCAATAGGATGCAAGTGGATTTTCAAAAGAAAATATAACCCTGATGGGTCTATTGATAAATACAAAGCAAGACTAGTAGCAAAAGGTTTTTCTCAAAAACAAAACATTGATTATTTCGATACCTTTGCTCCAGTAACAAGAATTTCTTCTATTAGAGTTTTAATAGCTTTGGCTTCTATCCACAAACTAGTTATTCATCAAATGGATGTTAAAACCGGTTTTTTGAACGGTGACTTAGAAGAAGAAATTTACATGAATCAACCCGAAGGATGTATAGTTTCAGGTCAAGAAAACAAAGTATGCAAACTCCTTAAGTCGTTATATGGTTTAAAACAAGCACCAAAACAATGGCATGAAAAATTCGACAGAACCTTAGTCGAAGATGGCTTCACCACAACTGAAGTTGATAAATGTGTTTACACTAAAACTGTGTGTGGAGAACATGTGATCATATGTTTATATGTAGATGACATGCTCATATTTGGTACTTGTCTGGATATTGTTATCAAAACAAAATCCTTTCTTTCATCTAGTTTCGACATGAAAGATATGGGTGAAGCTAATGTAATATTAGGAGTTAGAATCATTAGGGAAGGTGATAGTATCACACTATCACAAGATCATTATGTGGAAAAACTTCTTAGGAAGTTTGGACACTATGACTCAACCCCCTTGAGTACCCCCTATGAAGCTAACTCACGCTTAAAGAAAAATAGAGGTGATCCTGTAGACCAACCTCAGTATGCTCAAGTAATTGGGAGCCTACTGCATTTAATGAACTTTTCTCGACCAGACATTGCATTCGCAGTTGGTCGTCTGAGTAGGTATACTCACAATCCTGGTCAGGATCATTGGAAGGCAATTGCTCACCTTATGAGATATTTGAGAGGTACCACAACTTATGGTATTACTTATAGTGGATTTCCCGCAGTATTAGAGGGATACTGCGATGCTAACTGGATATCTGATTCAGAGGAGACAAAATCCACTAGTGGTTACATTTTCACACTTGGTGGTGGTGCGGTAACTTGGAGGTCAGCCAAACAATCCATTATTGCTAGATCGACTATGGAGTCGGAATTTGTAGCTCTGGAATTGGCTGGTACTGAAGCTGAATGGTTGAAGAACCTTTTAGCTAGTATTCCTTTGGGAATAAAACCGACACCATCAGTGTCAATACATTGTGATAGTCAATCGGCAATAGCCGTTGCAAAGAATAAGACCTATAATGGCAAAAATAGACATGTGCAATTAAGACATAATGTTGTCAAACAATTGCAAAAGTATGGAGCAATATCGATCGATTATGTGAAGTCAGAAGTGAATTTGGCCGATCCTCTGACAAAACCCTTAGGGAAGAAAATGATATGTGAAACATCGAGGGGAATGGGACTAAAAGCCAACTGATATTAAGAAGTGATGGTAACCCAACCTTTGTGATTGGAGATCCCATGAATAAGGTTCAATGTGGTAAAAACAAGTTACTTCTTGATAGTGCTAGCATTGGAAATTAATTCAAGTAAATTAATTTCATTATTTTCCCTTCCTATGGTGTTATTGTGATGGTGCTAGACTGCAGGGTTAAAAGGATAAGCTTAAAAGCTTTTAATGATTTTCATAGCCCTTATGGGTGGTGTATGACTTGCAGCATACACTTGATGAAATTACCTATATGAGTGTCAAGTGAGGCCGCTTGCATGAGATCCTGGCGAGGTCTCTAGAGCACTCATGAATACCGAGCACGCGCAGGGCCTAGTAGCGCAACACCGCGAAAACAGCAAGAATTGTGGGGGTGTAATGTGATAATGAAACCTCTAACATATAATATGCGTCTTGGGTTCCATAGCTTGCTATACCAATTCACAGTATGTTATGTTTTATCTATCTAGGACTGGTTCCATAGCTTGCTATACAGCTCCGAAACATTACATCTACGATGTTAACCCAGAAAACCTCTTTTATAAATTTATTTTTCAACTTTTGAAATACGTGGGGGATTGTTGTATTTTATTGAAAATAAAAGGATATTTCAAAAGTGAGAAGTCCCACATTGCTTGGCTTTGGATTCACCAAAGTCTTCATATACTAAAGCTTAATGAGAGCTAGTAAACAAGCAACTAGAAGGGACTCCCTCGCGCGCACAAGCAGGGACCAAGATGGTTTGGATCAGTGCGAATCTTTCGATTCCCCCCCCCCCCCTGCGCGCTCGACTGGCTTTGTACTAATTTTATTAAATAAAATATTACTTTTATCAGCCTATCCGTATACGCCCAATCATGGGTCGAAATGTTTTATGAAATAATTTGTAACGGAAAGCTCAGGTCGAAAACTGCAAGTTGGTCGAACTGATTGGCAAAACAATCTGGTCGAATACTGAAAGTTGGTCGAACTGACTGGTGAAAAGATTTGGTCGAAAACTGAAACTTAAATTCCTTTATTTTGTAACTGTCAGTTTCTTCCAACGGCTTCTTTTCTTTTAAACCTATTTATTTCGTAACCGCAGAGTTAAACCTTTTGATCACAATTGATTTTCAAAAACGGTTCTTGACTGGCTATTGATTGCTGGAGCCTATGTCTCTAACAGCTATTTTTCTTAAAGCCTATATAAACGATTTCGAGTTGCACTTGAAAGATATCTCAGAAAAACTTATTTTTCCACCTTTCTTGAAAAAGAGCTCTGGGTTGCTCTCCTGTCAATATCCAGTACTTCTTGCCAGTTCTGATACCTCTTTCGTTACTGCGATTGAGAAGACCCGGTTGTACCTCGGGGAATTTGCGCTGTAGAGGCGGATAAATTCTTCAGGGCAGTCGCAAGACGTCTCCGGTTGTTTATCTAGCATTTCTGTGTTTGCAGGTCTCTTTTCGACACCATCAGTACAATTCGCAGCAGCCCTTGCCACTCAACAACATCAGTCGAAATTTACTTCTGAAATTCGACTATAGAATTTCGAATGCAGTCAGCATTTTCGACAACAGAGGCTCCTTTCCTTTTGTTTAAAAAAAAAACTTTGTTGTCTCACTAACTAGATTAGCTAAATTGGGAATTTGTGAAGTTAACCATAATCAATCATCGTGGGAACGATCTCTACTTATCAGTTTATTACTTGTTTGACTGCGTAGTGGATGCCATTAAGTGATTAGAATCATGAATTACAACAATTGAATTGGTGATCTTGTTATCTGTTGTCAACAGCATGGCCCTTGCTTACTCTACAATTTGATTTGTTACTCGTTACTTTATCATTACCAGGATTTTCGATCGACTGCTCAAACTCGTTATATAATTGAAATGTTGAAATTTTAATTTGCTCTCTGTCTTCTTTTAATTTGTATTTATCTGACATGCTTTTGTATTAAAAAAATTAGTATCATTGAGATAACCAGGTTAACTCGTTGGAAGCAAGGATGTTAAAGTGCAGGGGTGTTCACGGGTTTGTTTGAATGAATTTTGACTCAATCTGTTGTCCGAACCAATCATATTTAATCGGTTTGGATTGGTTTGAATTTTGAGTTATTTTCTATAAAATTCGAACCAAACCAACCCGATATTGAATGGTTGGTTCGGATTGGGCTCGCGGGTCGTGCTAATGTCAAATCTTTAAAATGTAAAATTCTAAGTTTTTTTTATAATAGGCACCAAAACAAAACTGATACATAATTTAGGAGAAATATAAATTAATTGCTACATAAAACTTTAAGAAAGAGACACACTAAACTTTAAGAGAAATATAAATTAATTGCTGCAGAAAATTAAAAGTGTAAATAATTACTAGTAGTAATAGAGAGGGGGATGGGGTTAGTTAGAAATATAAAACGTAATAGAGCAAGTAATGGAACGCAATTGAGAATGATTGAACTAAATAGGAAGAAGAGGTTGGGAGTGAGGAAGAACTAGCCAAATATACTAAAGAAAAGAAAGTGAATAGGAATGAGTAAAAATGACTTAATGCAGAGCCATTGTGACTTTGCGATTGCGATGGTGCGATGAATGTGGTGTTGATAGCTTAGTAGCATAGGAAATATGCGCAACATAATGAATGAAATGTGTGAGCCTTGAATACTAAATCAACGATTGCCAAAAAGATTAAAAGTTTGTGTAAAAAAAAAAGAAGATTAAAAGTTTAGAAATTAGAAGTATTGAAGACTAAAGTACACTAGTACGCTAGTTCAATATGTATGGGTTGACGGTTTGGATCGGTTTTATATTTTTAAATCCGTTATCTGAACCAAACTAGTACGGATTTTAACGGGTTGGTTCGGATTTGATCCGATTACAAAAATTATCCAAATCAAACGTTTCGGTTTGGTTTGGACTACGGGTTAGTTCGGATTTACTCAAACCATTCAATACCCCTTGAACTTGGAAATGTTTTATTATTGTTCTGAGTTCCATTGAAAATGATCATTTGGATTATTTCAAAAGTTGAACTGAGAGTTTTTTTGGTTCTTTTTTTGGGGGTGGGGATATGCCAATATGATGCCAATGTAGGCTAAAGAGAGTTGCGGTTCTGTTTTCTATTTAGCTTTACTGGGACATACATTCGTGATATGCACGGGGTGGTAACATTAATGACGCGGCTAAGTTAATTCACTCAAAAATGGTTGTGTACTATTGGTGTTACAACATAGAATAAGAAAGGAGGAAGAAGAATTGACACAAAATGATATTTTGAGTATTTGAACGGTTAATTTTTTTTCGAACACCGAAGTGTCTCAAAACACGCTGATTAGCATCACACTTTATGTATTTTGTAACGAAATTATATTTTTTCCCACTAAACTGGTTAGAGGTACAAATTTTGCATATTTGAATAGTTGAATTTTTTGGGAACACTAAAGCAAAAAAAAAAACACACTATTGGGAATACTGAAGCATCCCAAAACATACTACTTAGCATTGTACTTTACTGATTTCGTTATGATTTTTTTCACCAAACAGGTTACTGATTTGTCACGAAATTTTGAAGCATCCCAAAACATACTACTTAGCATTGTACTTTACTCATTTTGTTATGATTTTTTTTTCACCAAACAGGTTACCGAGGAACAAACTTTACATAATTTATCACGGAATTTATTTTCATTTTTCACCTATTCGATTATCGAGGAACAAACCTAATATATTTATAGATCAAATTTTTTCCTAAATTTTTATGTATTCCAAAAAAAAAATGAAAAAAAAGAAGAAGAGGGGGGTAAGGGGGGAAGGGGGTGTTTTTGGCGTTCAATTGGTGTAAAGTAGATAGTGTATTAATATATAGGGTTAGCATTGTACTTTACTCATTTCGTTATGATTTGTTTTCACCAAACAAGTTACTGAGGAACAAACTTTACATAATTTATCACGAAATTTATTTTCATTTTCCACCTATTTAATTATCGAGGAACAAACCTAATATATTTATAGTACAAATTTTTTTCTAAATTTTTATGTATTT
Source organism: Astragalus membranaceus (assembly GCA_039519185.1). Classification (NCBI taxonomy): domain Eukaryota; kingdom Viridiplantae; phylum Streptophyta; class Magnoliopsida; order Fabales; family Fabaceae; genus Astragalus; species Astragalus membranaceus. The sequence continues at coordinate 160,394,374 of CM076850.1, forward strand.
CAAAAAAAAAAGAAAAAAAGAAGAAGAGGGGGTAAGGGGGATAGTGAGTGGGTTGGGGGGGGGGGTAGGGGGGAGGTGGGGTAAGTGGGAGGGGGTAGGGTGGATTTGGCGCTCAAATTGGCAAAAGTAGATTTTGCAATAATAATATATACGGATTCTGTAACCTTGGGAAACATTAAAGCCTTTTTTCAATTCTATTCGGGGTATTGCTTTTCCCACACCCCCTCCTACTCGAAACACACCCCATAAGGGTGTGAAAAGACCAAAAGGTCAGGCCAAACCTCTTTTTTTTCACGAATTTTCACCTGTTCGAACACGGGCATTCGAACAGGTTCGAATGACATCGTTCGAGTGTGTTAAATTTTGACTTCACACCCTTTTGGGCGTTTTTCACCTGTTTGCATGAGGTCATGCGAACAGGTTCGCATGACCTCGTTCGAACACATTCGAACGACATCGTTCGAGTGTGTTAAATTTTGACTTCACACCCTTTTGGGCGTTTTTAAACTGTTCGCATGAGGTCATGCGAACCTGTTCGAACAAGGTCGTTCGAACAGTCATAAAACACGTCCTCGCAGCGTCTCACGCGAGGTTATTTTTGGAATAAAATTTGTTAAGGGGTGTGAAAGAGTAGGAGGGGGTGTGGGAAAAGCAAAACCCTTCTATTCGTTAGGGAACAAACCTAATGTAGGCAAAGTCATGTGAGATGGGCTTCACTTCCAGCAATTTAGATTTGGGCCATAATTCATTACGATGCATGCAAAATATTGCTGATTAAATTTTTGGGTTTTTTTTACCCCGATCACATCCCATATACCCCCATCACATCTCATATACCTGAAAATACTCCTGCTCAAATAACAAAGCGGATTTACCTTAAATGGGGTACTTAATAGGTAAATTTGACTTTAAAAATAACAAAGCGGATTTACCTCAGATGGGGATACATCCGCTTTGTTATTTTTCAAATCGGATTTACCTAGTGGGTAGATAAATCTGATTTCCCTAAAAAAAAAGGAATTCGAATTTACCCCACCTAAGCTAAATCCGATTTTGTTATTAAAAATAATTATTTTTTATTTAAATTTTTAAAAAAGGCTATAAAAATGCTACTAAAAAACCGTTAAAGAGTCAAAACTAATCCAAAAATTATCAAAACACCACTAAAAATCTAATAAAACTAAAATAAGTTTATGCAAATTTTTTTAGATTTTTTGGAAATTATGAAAAATAAAAAAAAAATTAATAAAAAATAGTAAACGATGGAATTTGGGATTCTGAGGTCCCCTATCCTGAAAGAAGTTTCTTCTTGAGGTGTCTTGATCGTTGATTTTTTTCGGATTTAATGGCTGTGGTTTCATTACAATTTGAGCAGATTTCCCGAGAACCGATTTTTTAGCCTAAATTATTCGCTCGACGTACAACATCGTCACGTGTTAACGAACTACACACTAAACAGAACCAAAAGACGATCGAAATTCGTATCTAATTTTTTAATTGATTTATTTATTTATTAATTAGGTAAATCCGGATTTATTTATTTATTAATTAGGTTAACAAAGCGGATTTACCCCTACATAAGGTAAATCCGCTTTTGTTATTTAAAAGCGGATATACCCCCATATAAGGTAAATCCGCTTTTAAAAATAACAAAATCGGATTTACCCCCACTTAACGTAAATCAACTTTGTTATTTTTAAAAGCGGATTTACCCCATCTTAAATAAATCCGCTTTTACATTTTTAAAATTTTCAGTGGAAATCGGATTTATCTCATAGATACATAAATCCGATTTGGAAATCGGATTTACCTCACAGATACATAAATCCGATTTCCAAAAAAAAAAATTGAAATCAGGATACGTTCGGGTTTTTTAAATTTTGTCAAGGGCAATTATGTCTTTTCGTAGAATCGATGGGGGTAGATGGTGAAATGATGAGGGTAAAAAAACCCTAAATTTTTTGAAGGCTTTGGACCCAAACGAGAAAGTTTTCAAGGGAAGCTATGGAATTGATTTGATGTTATTTAATATTTTGTTATATGATATTGCTGATGCTTATAAGATGTTCTTATTCAAGCTTTTAGCATTATTTTTTCCGGTCTTCTCTGTTTGACAATAATGAAACAATTTTATTTTCTGCATCTGTCAAGGAGACGAATGAGTGAGCACCAACAAGGGAGCGAAAAAGACAGATCAAGTAAATAAACGTTTCATCATTCAGAGGAGAAGGTGAAAATTGTCAACTGTTTGAAATGATTCCAAACATTGCATGTAAATGAGGTAAAATAGAACCATACTGTAATTCCATTCTATTTTATACATACTTTACACATGTTTTGACTTCAAGAGTGATAGTTAGATCCTGTCCTTCATATTGTGGTGGTCTCAGAATTCAAAACTCTTGATATTAACGATAATAATGATGATATAGTGTTTTTTATACATACTTTACATCTTGATTTTCACTATTGTGTTGAATCGCCATTGGTAAACATGTGGTACCCTAGAGTCATTGGCCTATCTGGAATTGGTGGAACCTCAAGGCCCCCTTCTAACATCTTCAGAGCTTCCAAAATTGCTGGCCTCGAATCAGCCATTACATGAGAAGACAGAATTCCGACCATCAAAAACCTTTCCATTATGTTTCTAGTAGTGGAACTTCCGTCCATTAAGATAGAAGCATCCAAAGCCTCTTCTACATTTCCAGATTTCATTAATGACCAAACCCAATCAGTGAGCAAGAAACTAGGTGTTCCTGATGAAGACAGCTCCAGAGCTTTTCTTCCACACATTATCTCCAAAATAACCACACCAAAGCTATAGACATCACTCTTCTCAGTTAGCTGACCATAAAGTGCATATTCTGGCGCAAGATATCCACGCGTCCCAGCTACTCGAGTATTTAGCTGAGACCTACTCTCACTGCTCTTTTTGGCGAGCCCGAAATCTGTAACCCTTGCCCTCATGTCTGCATCAAGTAGTATATTGGTGGGTTTGATATCTCTGTGGTAAATAGCAGGTTTAACTCCAAAGTGCAAATAAACCAACCCATTCGCCACATCTAATATTATGCTTTTTCTCTGAGGCCAAGTTAGTGATATCTTTTCCTTTTTATTTTTATTGTCCATGAGTGGAAAGAGATGGTCTTCAAGGCTACCATTTGGCATATAATCATGTACAAGATACCTTTTGCGTTCAGCAGGATTATCAACCACACAACACCCTCTCAGTGGCACTAGATTGCGGTGCTTCAAGATGCTAATGATCTCCACTTCACGATAGAACTCATCATCCCCTTGAAAATCAGATTCTTCAATTCTTTTGACAGCAACAACTGTGCAGTCTGGAAGAATGCCCTTGTAAACCATCCCAAATCCACCTCTACCAATAAAGTTTTGGGGTGAAAAATTGTTAGTGGCCTTCACAAGGTCATCAAACGTGAACCAAATTGACCCTGTATTTGGTCTCAATCTTGGATTGGAATTTTGTTCCCTTGGATCATCATGGCTGGGAAAATTTTCACTTTTTGTTCTCTTCATCCACCCAGTGTACCAAAAGTAGAACCCAGACAAAGAACACACAATAACCATGAATGCAACTGAAGCTCCAATTAACCCAAAAACAAGAGCACGGTGGCCCTTATTTTTGGAACCCACTTGAGAATTAACAGGCAATGCAAAAATGCAAGACAAAGCACCTTTGCTCTCAGGGCCAAACTCATTCACTATTCCAGCAATATAAAGTACCGTGAAGTAAAAGCAATCTTGAGAATGTGAAGTATTACCATCAATTTGAGTCAGCATGTGCTGAACCTTGAACCCCTCAGTGAAACAAGCATGACAACTGTCAAGATCTGTAAGGTCTTGTTTACAGGAAGTGTGAAGCAGTTCTATATTTGTAGGATCAACTTTGCTAAGCCAATCTTGCTTAGATTGAATATGAGCACAGATGTTGGGTGTGGTGACAAATTGAAGAGGATCAAAGCAGGAAGATACGAGGTTGTTGGGAAGTGAGAAAGGAGTGAGCTTAGATTGGTAGTCTTGAAGGCAAGAGATTGAGGTAGGGAGGTCAGGGAAACGGAAAAGAGAGTTTCTCTTGAGATTTTCTGAAAGTGCTATGCCAAAGAGTGAGATCAGAGTTTGACAACAAACACTACCTTGTGTTTCTAGTTTGGATTGCATAGGCTGGAAGTTAACGCAGGTAGAGGAGTTCCAAGGGACTCTGAGTCTTAGCACATAGTTCATGTCCACTGGACACACAGAATTGTTGGTAGAGGAGGAGAGTACTGTTGATCCTGGATTTGGAGCCACGACATAGATCAGGAGAAGCACAAAAATTGACTTCATATGCATGAGTCTTTGTTTATGATGATGTATCAAGGCTTTGCATTTTTTTGGTCTATTTATGCATCTGAGACTAGAATGCCTTGTTTGGCCATTGTTTGAAAAATGTGTTACATACAAAAACGTGTCATCATCTTTTATCTTAGAAATTAATTATTGATTTTTGATATACAAGTCTAACAGAGCAGTTCGGTTTATGAAAATGACATCCATAAATAAGTAAATTGACAAAACACACGGTATATATTTTACTTTGGTTTCATTTTTTGTTATGGTTTTAGAATTTTATTTTTCTTCTTTTATAGGTTTATTTATTTACTAGGTAGGTAGTGGCAGTGCAACCCACTTTCATAAGATTCAGGGGGATTTCATAATGATACTGTTTTTTTTGAACATGGGACACCAATAATCCATATTAATTTTGTTTGTTGATGTAGTTTACACACGTGTCTAGTGAAGTATTAAACATTGATAATACTTGATAGATATATAAATAAATCTTTATGTTCTCTTTTGCTCTTTTTTTTTGGCACGTTTGCTCTTCCTATTCAAGAATGAATTGATAATGGCCAAAATAGAGAAAGAGAGAGAGAAAAAAAAGGGAGACAGATTGAGACATACAGATTCATTTATGGGTTTAATTTGGAAAATCACCAGTTGAAGGATCAAATTGAGAAATCCTCTATATCTTTCAAGACACTTACTTAGGTGACAATTGAGAAAATCCTATATTGGTCAACTGCTAATTGAGAAATCATCTGTCTTTTTTATAAACTTAAGAACGGATAATGCTATGCGGTTATGGATTTTTTTCCCAGCTACATATGTTGTTTTTGTACTTATCTAGCATGCTTTTATATTGGAAAAAAATGTTAATTATCATTAAGATAAACTGGTTAACTTGTTTGCAGCAAAGATTCTGCTGGCGCTGAACTTGGAAATGTAGTATTATTATTTTGAAAGTTGAGATCATTTGAATTTTGGTATTAAAGTGTTGCCTATTTAGTTCTGTATATGATACTGCTGATGTATTTAGCATGTTATAATTCAAGTTTTTGGCTTTGTATTTTCCCGCCAACAAAACGTCTTCTTTGTTCGACAACAATGAAGCAATTTCATCTACTCCTGCATCAGTTAGTGAGAGGAATGAGTGTGCACCAACAGATTCAAGTCAACTAGAAAATAACATACACAAGTGAGAGAAAAAGATAGATCAAGTAAATCAAGATTCAGCCATTAAGAGGGAAAAACAGAAATCATCAGTTGTTTGAAATGATTTCAGTGAACCTGGAATAATCCGAGCTGCAAAGAAAGTTGTTTGCAACTATTGTAAAAAAATATTTGCTATGGGTAGGAAAGGGTCTATCACTAGGTATCTGACAAGACACACCAGACAATGCAAGCAAAGGAGGTACAAATACTCAAAATATCATTACATTTCAACTTTCTCATTTACTTTATCCATTTGTTCGTTTCTTTACATCTTTATTTTCACCATTCCGTTGAATCACTGTTGGTAAACAGGTGGTTCCCAAGTCACTGGCCTTTCTGGAATTGGAGAAACCTCGATGTCCCCTTCTAACATCTTCAGAGCTTCCAAAATTGTTGGCCTCGAATTAGCCATTACATGAGAAGACAGAATTCCGACCATCAAAAACCTTTCCATTATGTTTCTATTAGTGGAATTTCCGTCCATTAAGATAGAAGCATCCAAAGCCTCTTCTATGTTTCCAGATTTCATTAATGACCAAACCCAATCAGTGAGCAAGAAACTAGGTGTTCCTGATGAAGACAGCTCCAGAGCTTTTCTTCCACACATTATCTCCAAAATAACCACACCAAAGCTATAGACATCACTCTTCTCAGTTAGCTGACCATAAAGTGCATATTCTGGCGCAACATATCCACGAGTCCCAGCTACTCGAGTATTTAGCTGAGACCTACTCTCACTGCTCTTTTTGGCGAGTCCCGAAATCTGTAACCCTTGCCCTCATGTCTGCATCAAGTAGTATATTGGTGGGTTTGATATCTCTGTGGTAAATAGCAGGTTTAACTCCAAAGTGCAAATAAACCAGCCCGTTTGCTACATCCAAGATTATGCTTTTTCTCTGAGGCCAGGTGAGTGGTTTCTTTTCCTTTTCATTGTCCAAGAGTGGAAAGAGATGGTTTTCAAGGCTACCATTTGGCATATAATCATGAACAAGATACCTTTTGTGTTCAGCAGGATTATCAACCTCATCAACCACACAACACCCTCTAAGCGGCACTAGATTGCGGTGCTTCAAGATGCTAATGATCTCCACTTCACTATAGAACTCATCATCCCCTTGAAAATCAGATTCTTCGATTCTTTTGACAGCAACAACTGTGCAGTCAGGAAGAATGCCCTTGTAAACCATCCCAAATCCACCTCTACCAATAAAGTTTTGGGGTGAAAAATTGTTAGTGGCCTTCACAAGGTCATCAAACGTGAACCAAATTGACCCTGTATTTAGTCTCAATCTTGGACCGGTCTTTTCGTCCCTTGGATCATCATGGCTGGGAAAATTGTCAACTTTCTTTCTCTTCATCCACCCAGTGTACCAAAAATAGAACCCAAACAAAGAACACACGATAACCACGAATGCAACTGAAGCTCCAATTAACCCAAAAACAAGAGCACGGTGGCCCTTATTTTTGGAACCCACTTGAGAATTAACAGGTAATTCAAGTATGCAAGTCATAACACCATTGCTTTCAGGGCCAAATTCATTCACTATTCCAGCAATATAAAGTATTGTGTAGTAAAAGCATTCTTTTGAATGTGAAATGTTACCATCAGTGGCAGTGAGCCTCTGGAGAACCTTGAGTCCTTGGTCCACACACGCATCACAGTTGGTAGAAACACTGAGGTCTGTTTTACAAGAAGTGTTGAACAGTGGGGCTGGACCAACCCTGCTGAGCCAATCTTGCTTAGTTTCAATATGAGCACAGGTTTTGGGATTGGTAACAAATTGAAGTGGATCAAAGCAAGAAGACACGAGGTTACTGTGAAGTGAAAGGGTGGTAAGCTTGGATTGGAAGTCTTGAAGGCATGAAGTGGAAGTAGAGAGGTTGGAGAGTTGGAAAAGAGAGTTCTTCTTGAGGTTTTGTGAAAGTGCTATGCCAAAGAGGGACAACAGAGTTTGGCAACATAAACTTGTGTGTGTTTGGTTTTTGGTTGGCAAGGGTTGGAAGTTAAGACATGTAGAGGAGTTCCAAGGTACTGTTAACACATAATTCATGTCCACTGGACATATAGAATTGTTATAAGTGGTAGAGGGGGAGGGGGTGCTGCTGAGGCTGGATTTAGAGCCACAACAAAGAACGGGAGAAATACAAAAATGGACTTCATATCTATGACTCTGTATGTTGTCTTGAGATTTCATATTTTGTTTTGGGTCTATTTATGCATGTGGTGAGAGAATTGTAATTGGGGCAGAGTTGACTTGAGTAATTGACCGTTGTTTGGAACCGGTCATGGTGGTCTTTTGTGATAGAAACTATTGAATATTGATAGACTAAATTTAAGTGTAACGCGCCAATACTATCTACTAGAATGGTCCCTTTAGCATTTATGATTGGATGGGTGTGATTTTGTGATTGGATGTGACTGACGATGCCGTGTTAGGCAAGAGCAAGCAAGGGGTGTTTATTAAACTAGTCTAATTTGTATTCATTAAAGTGGTACTAATAGTCATTTTACAATTGATTTGAATTTTGTCTCTTGAGATTACAAGTCAAACTCGTACCACTAGGCCGACGTCTCATAGATAAACTAAACACTTATTGACCAAAAAAAAAAACTAAACACTATGATTATCTAGTTTTCTATTTTTATCTCCACTCATAGTGAAAAACTTGGTCACCTTTACTTCTTTTATCTAGTTTTCTATTTTTATCTCCACTCATTTTCATTAAAACTAAACATTTTTTTGACTCAACTTAAAACTCAAAACATTATATATAACAAATCCAATATTTTCAGAAATTTTGAAAATGGCAAAAACTTATGCTCATTGCTTCCAAAAATGTTTTTTTTTTGTGCTAATCTTCCATCTATTTATTGCAATTCTTCACTAAACATTTTGTCTTTCTCAAATTCAAAATGAAAACAAAAAATTCTTTTAGGAAGTAAATGGGTCATTAATCTTTGTCTAGCTCTCATGTAAGACTATGTTATCAAAATGTACTCCTATATAAAAATAGTTTTCTCATACATCTCTCTTTCTGGGAAACATCGAGGGGTGGTGATATAATGTTTTTTTTTATTAAAAAAAAATCTTAGTTTAGCAGTCATGGTCACAAATTGGGAAATAGTTATTGACACTTGAGGCATATATATTAAATAGATGGGTCACAGGCTGCTCCATTCCATTTACTCTGTAACACAATAATGATGTCTACATTTCATGCCCAAAGGAATCAAGACTTCGAACTACCAGAAGGTGGACGCTGTTGAGAAAGATAAGGTACTTCTACCACTGTTCCACTGATGTTGTTTCCCACAATTACTGTGTCACCTTCCGAAGCAGCTTGCCTCTTGATGTAGCCTAATCCAAAGTGTTCAGATGGCTTCCTTCCACTTGTGTAACTAGTCAACTTTCCAACCTGCACAATTTGCAAAAATCATTAATTTTCTACCAACCCATTTAAGGGGGAAGATTAGGATTACAGAGTGTAATTGTTACTGACTCATTCAGAAACACTATTAGTTATCCATATCATTGATGAGATGGTTTCTCCACATAAATGCTATAGGGCAAAGCTCCTTCAAAGTAGTTAGTTTGTTTCCAAATTAAACAAGAGCCTATCCATTTTTACATTATCGCGGGTTAATATTACGACACATCTTTAAACTATATCAATGATGGATATGGCCATAATTGCTCAATTTTGAATCGACTTCATTTTTTAAAATAGCCATATATAATGTTATAGTGTAGTAGTAACTTACAACTACAATTTTTACAAGGTATCTGTCATCTTGAAGTTTCCATTTGGAATCACTATGTCTATGTACAAATATCCATATTGTTTTCAACTACAGAAGACATAAGGTTTGAAATAAAAATGTGAACATTTTTCAAAAGAAAATTATTCACTCACTTTTTTCCCATCAACTGTAATAGTACTGCCGGGTTCTGCAGCTGCAGAAAGATGCAATCCCCATAGCCTCTGTTTGACTCCATCATATGTTATGAGCCTAGATATAGTCTCCTGCCCTTTGTAACAGCCTGAGAAAATCAAAATCAGATCAATAATCCAGCAAGTCTCAACAATTTATTCAGATTGGTAGTGGAAAAAGAGCACCCACGAACCCTTGTTTAGAGAAATCGAGTTCCATAGAGAGGCCTCCAAGACATTGAATTCTTTAGTAAGCTCCATTCCAGGAGCAGGCCTTCCTAAAAAGTCAAGTAACAATCAAAATTCTAGTGAACGAAACTATATATATCCCAAAACGTTCATGCTTTAGGTGTCTACCCTGACTTACCTAGAACTGAACCCAATATCAGTGAGCAATCTGTTCTTCTAGAAACAGTTACTGCTCCTAACACCCCTCCTCCTTCTAATATCAATTCCATTAATCTATATGAGTTAGGATATATCGACACCAGGTGTCAAACTTAGCGACTTACACCAATTAATATCTTTATATAGAAAATGAAATTTATCAATCCGGCCGTTGAATATCGTTCTATTATCATTGGGATCATGTATATCAAATTTCAAAAAAATTGGATACTCATAGGTGTGTTATCAAACAACACACATTTGCTTATCTTTTAAGTAATATATTAGCCATCGAAATAGAGTAGTGTGATGGACCGTCAAATAGTTTCGGATTTTTGTAAAATTTGATATATACGATCTTAAAGATAATATCATGTTATTCAACGGTCGGATTGATAAATTTTGTTTTATACACAAAGATATTGATTGGTGTAAGTCACTAAATTTGACACCTGGTGTCAATATATCCTAACTCATATATATATATATATATATACACACACACACACACACACACACACACACACAAACACACACACAAATTCATTTCAAATAGCGATTGGGTACGAAAAGAGTGCATAAAAAGGTCAGGGGAGAGTACAAGGTCTCTCAAATGTACTGGGTATTTTTTTCTTAATGTAAAAATAGTACATATTCTTAAGAAAATAAAAGGAAATAATTACAAGATATAGTGTTAGGACTCCATAAATAACAAGTGTTTGAGAGAGGGAAAATGAAAACCCATTAAGTGGGGACCACAGAATTTACACTCACTCTGATGTAACAAACTACTGCCACGTAGGGAGGGAGGGAATATTCAGGTAGTTGGAGGAGAGAGAATGGATATAAGGGGGGAATCAGTAGCTTCTAGCCTTAGGCTTGATTTGGGATTGGAATTGGGCTGGGGACTTGGCAATTCTCTGTTGCCATTTTACAGTTTTCTTCTTCATTGTAATTAGTCCATATACAATTCTGAGAGATCCTCAAAATTGTAGTTTTAATACAAGGAGATGATTCATATTTTCTTTCTCATTTCATAGATACCCCAACATATAGGCATAGAATTGTGCACATAATCTAAACATTCACAATTCACTACCTTGAATAACCCGTAATTTATTCCAAGCATTAGAACCCATTGGGACAGCCCCTTGAGCAAGAATAGCTTTCCATACGGATGGAGCAGCTGCTGGAGACATCACCAATGAAAAACCACCTTCAGAGATGATATTTCCAACCCCTATAGTTACAGGCTGCTTGTCAACCTACAAATTACAAGTATACTTGAGAGAATTTTTTCACTAACAAATTAAATTTTGTAGGTTGTTGAGCTTTTTAAAAAATGGGAAAAATAATTAAAAAGAGAGGGATAATAATATATGGCATTTCTGTTGAAACTTTACTATTTTGGAAGTTATGTATATTGACCTCATTAAGATGGAAGCTATGTAAAAGAGGCAACCATAGGATGATAGGAACTTGTTGCCAAAAACAAAAATCATAATTTGTTACATGAGATATCCATGCCTTTCTTACAGCAGGGAAGTCTCTATGAGAAACAAATACATGAAGCTAAAAAGCACATATAACATAACCAAGCATGTAAGGTGTTTTTTGTAGAAAACAAAATAAAAAAGGTTAAGGCAGACATAACTATGCAGTCATCATCAAACAATGACCAGTTATATCATGTAGAGAGAAACTAATGATAGCCATGGAAATTAGTATTTAGTCACATAGTACTCTTCACAAAAAAATAACCACTTTGTTCAAACTTACATTAAAATGTTGATGAGTGCCATATGGTTTTCCAATAAGATCACCTAGATTCACGTTCTCCATCACCTGTTCATTTCATTACATTAGAAATTAGAAATTACCAACTTAGTCATTCTGAAAATTAACTAGGTATGGCAATGTCTTACTTGGCGACTTTTGGGTCCCACCAAAACAAATAAGCTGGTCTGCTTGGTGATGTCTTGAATCTCTACCTTATCAGCAAAAAATATGTACCTTGAAATCATTACATGCAAAAGATTTAGTTAACGTTTTTGGTAATATTTATCATGAATAATGACAACTATTTGTTCTTTCTTTGTCCTATTTTCAGTTTAACCGTAATGGGAGAATCCTTACATCACAACATACAAGGAGTTACCTACTTGTTAAGCATTTCAGTAATGGTCCTGCAAGTGTCCGGTGAAACCACTAACATAACTGCATTTTTCTGTCAAAGCAATAAAGAGAAAGTGGTCAGCTAAATGAAAACTAAGAAATCATTACATCGTAGAAAAGACAACTACAAATAAGTTTGAGAGAGGGATGGAAGAAAATAAAATTACCATGACCCACGCATGTGCAATATCTATAGTTCGAGCTGTTGGTGTCACAAAAACAGTGTCACATCCCTAGGGATTCAGTTAGAGATCCTATTACTTAATCCTGTATTATAATATGAAATATAAAAATGAATTGACAAGAACTTGCAATTGCGAATAACATAAATGCAGTAAAAAATGCAACTTTTTAATGATGCGTACTTTCCCTGCCTGTAGACACTCAAAGTTTGCAGTACTCTGGTTGTGAAGGAACTGAATGCGATCTTCTCCGCTGACTTTATTTCAAGTCACCCAAAATATTTGCATCAAATATTAAGAAAACATTGAATCATGTTTAGGACAAACTCACCCAAATGCCCAGTAACTTACAACCAAATGCAAATTTGTAATATTATGTATAAATTTAAAAGTTCTGGAAGGTTCTTCTAGCAAAAAGTTTTGATTCTCCTTTATAGCTTTTCTAGTTTTTACATGTCCCCTGATACAAGAACTATATACAACAGTTACAACTCAGAATTGCCAATACTATCAGGAATTTCCATTTGGATAGAAACCTGGACGACAGAGAAGCAGCAGACTGAGACGACTCATGTTGATGGTAGAATCATTTAATATCTCCCTTAACTTGGATGAAAGTACGCAAACTCGTCATAGCACTGGTGAAATTTTCATGTAAATCCTACTTTTGCTTTCTAACTCATTCTTCAAATAGAGAGAACCCCCACCCCCTCCCCCCACCCCCCACCCACCCACTGATATCCAGATCTCCCTTTAAGGTTGAATATTACTATTTCCTTTGGGCTGCAGCCCTCAATAAGATGTTGATTAAGGATGTGCTGGAAAATAGGAGAACCCAAAAGCTCACTCTCTTGACCCCATATGGTCATGTGTGGCTCTAGCTATGAAACAGTTGCTCACCTTCTATTTCTATTAAAATGACATTTTAGAAGAACAAACTACTGATTTGAAACAAAGGGGAAACATTTTCTACCCATTTGTGTGTAAGTAGTGCCCGCTTTTATGCACTTTGCCATGATTTTTACTTATATAATCCCAATATAGCCTAGGAAATGTAATAGTACAAGAAAATCAAATGGTACCTCTTATCCGCCCAAAGTGTGAAAGATCCACAACCTATGCCATTAGATCACACAGTAATTAAATTAAGCTAATGACTAAATCCATTATCTAACAAAATAGTGATGTACCTTCATAAATTAATAAACATGCATTATTGAACTAAAATCTCCAAAACGGTATTAGCTATTTTAAACTCGATAGCACATCACTACAAAATATTTTGTAGAAACTCTAAAATTACAACTCAATAATCCACATGCCTGAGCTTTATCATTCCAAGTCCACTAAAGCCGTGTTAGGTAGTTCACTTCTTCTAATAAAGTTGTACAGTGCAAAACCAGTGCATGAAACAAAATTAGACAGAAGTATGAGGCATATTTTGAACCATAAATTAATCAATTCAAGGAACTAGAACAAGTAAAAATATGCAACGATTCTTATTTTTCATTTAGTTTTTACCAAATGAAGCCACTCATGCGAAGAGAATGAGAATAAGCATTAAGCTACAGCCATAAATAAATTTAAAGAATAGAATACATACCACAACCCCATGGTCCAAGGCATCCAGTGCTTCTTCATCGTTACGGAATGTTTCAATGATCCCTTCCCCAGAAACCTCAGCACCTGCAGTTTTGGCAGTGTCCTGCAAACAATCAAAAAACTATGTTTAGTCTTCTTAATTTCTTTTCTCTCAAGCAATATCTTCTGGGTATATTTTAAAAGGATTGAACATATTTTTAAGAGTTTAATAACCAAACACTTAAAGTTTATTATATAATCATATTTCGCCATCTTGCCAGTTGCCACAGTGTAAACATGTTTTAAGAAATAATATTATGATATGAGAAACTGGTGACATATGATAAGACCTCTGTATAACACTTTTACACTATCGGTCTAGTTATCAAACTCAAACCAATCCCTATATATTACACTCAATTTCATTTTCTCCCTGTATGAAAAAGGTTTCAATTCATTTATTGCGATTATTATATTGTTCGGGGAAAGTATAAGGATGCGTTTAGGGATCAAATTGATAATAAGCATCTATACAGGATCAAGAACCATATACCCTTGGTTCTTATATTATGATAGTCATTTGCAATTCAGGGGCGTTTAGCTAAACAGCTCAATTAAGTGTTTAATCAATAAGCACTTATCACATAAGTGCTTAAATTGTATAAAGCTGTTTCTAAAATTGAAGTGAGAATGAGGGGAAACTAAGCTATTTGGGGAGCTTATGAAGATAAGATGAAAACCAAACAGAAGCATATCAAAAGTTATTTCCATGAGCACTTTCCAAATGCTCAATAGGAAAAGTCCAAAAAACAATTCACTACCTTAACACGTTAATTTTATTTCTCCATAGACAATCACATCAATTTGTCTTCTTCTCACTTCATAAAAATCTGCTTATTTTATCTTGTTTCAGTTTTCTTTCCTCCTATTTTTTTTTTCGCATGAAATTGAATTAAGTTCATACAAGATTTTCTTTTGAACAAAAAAAAAGAAGAAATAGTTGTGAAATGTTAGAAATTACCAGGAAATCATGGTCGATGGGAGGAGGGGAAAGATCGAAAGATGAGGAGTGAGCAGAAATGGAGGAAGAGATTAGCTTCTTCGATTGGGACCAAACGCTACGGCTTTTGAGCAAAGATGGTTTGGGAAATAGAGAGGGAAACCGCGGTGCCTGGTTTCGATTTCGAAGGGTCAAGCAAGTTCCAAGAGACACCGTTGCCATTTTGGATTAGGTAATTGACAACAGAGTCACTCACACACACTTCTCTCTTTGCAATTCTATTCTACAAACTCAAAACAAGAAAAACATGGATGGAATCTATGCGGTTAGGTGAATAGAATAAAATTCCACGACGTAATAGATGATGTAAAAAAAAATCATAAAGTTTTTTTTGTTATAAAAAAGTTCAGGGCAAGGGAAAGACGCATTCTAAAATGGGGAGATCATTAGGGGTGTTTAATCCCTTACGAAAAAAATTATATTCACTTCACGATTAGTGGGGATTTGAAAAAAGAGAAAAGCTAGTTGTTAGTACGAAACGAACACTAGAAAAAGAATAGGCTAAATTGCAGGTTTGGACGTTTATTTTTGGGTTTGGTGTCACTTTGGCCTTTTATCTTTTTTTTTCGCTTTAGTCCCTCATATTTTTTTTTTGTGTCATTTTGGTCCATACTGTTAATTTTTTCTAACGGACGTCACGCTGGCAGTTAACTGCTGACGTGGCGTCCTAATTGTCCAATCTGACGTGACTTTATTAAATGACATGGCCAATAGGGGAACAAATTAAAACAAATAAAAGACATAGAGGACCAAATTGACACAAACACAAAACATAATCAATCACTCTCCATCTTCTTCTTCTCCGGCAACCCACCACCACCCTCTCCTTCATCCACCGCCACCTCTCTTCCACCACCACAACCCTAAATCCCAATACCAATCCTAAATCCCAAATCCTAAATCCTAAATCCTAAATCCCTAAATCCCAAATCTGATTCTTTCACTCTGTTCTTTGAGTCTTTCTTTTCTGTTCTTCTCTGGTAACCAATGCTGAAAATGAAGGTTGCGAAAATGGTTCCCCTAAAAATAAACGCTAGCTAAAATGGTTCTTCTCTGGTAATTGACTAATTTTTAGGGGAATTCAATTAAACGCTAATGGTGCCTCTGGTTCGTCTTTCCATTTTCTTCATGCTCTCATTTAATTAGAAATGGTTCGGGTTTTAGTTGAAATAATTGTTGTATGATTTGTAGGATTTGAAATAATTGTACGATAGGATTGTTAAAGAGAATAGAGAAGACGAGTGAAGAGCGTGTGTGTGTTTGTGAAAGTTAGGATTTAGAGTGAAAGAATCAGATTTGGGATTTAGGGATTTAGGGATTTAGGATTGGTATTGGGATTTAGGGTTGTGTTTTAGTGTTGTGGTGGTAGTGTGGTGGTGGAGGAGAGGTGGCGGTGGATGGAGGAGGAGAGGGTGGTGGTGGCTCGCTGGAGAAGAAGATGATGAAGATGGAGGAAGAAGATGGAGAGTGATTGATATGTTTTGTATTTGTGTCAATTTAGTCCCCTATGTTTTTTATTTGTTTCAATTTGGTCCCTCATTGGCCATGTCATTTAATGAAGACATGTCAGATTGGACAATTAAGACGCCACGTCAGCAAATAACTGCCAGCGTGGCGTCCGTTAGAAAAAATTAACGGCAGGAACCAAAATGACACACAAAAAAAACATGAGGGGCTAAAACGAGAAAAAAAATAAAGGGCCAAAGTGACACCAACCCCAAAGATAAAGGGTCAAAACTGCAATTTAGCCAAAAAATATAAGTAAGCCTAATCGTGTTGTTTTAGTGGGTCCTAAGTTGTTTTTGTGCATTTCTTATTGTACCATTTAGACTCTGTTTGGCAAGTCTCGTCTACTAGCGGAATTGACTAGCAGGTAATGAGTAAACACGCTAGCGTTTAGCATTTTTTCACTTCAAGCAGCGTTTGAGCGGATAGCGTATAACATCTCACTTTTTTTTTGCATTTTTACCCTTATTATTTTTCTTAAATTGCTTCTCTATCCTTATTAAAATAAACCAAATAATTTAATCATGAATTAAATAAATATTTTCTTTTGTCATTTTACATTTATCAGCAGTTTAACCGCTAGTTTTACCAAACGCATCATTTGCTCTCAGCTAGCTTATCTATAATCAGTTATCCACCTGCTCATCTGTTATATGATATCCGCTCATCAGCTGGCTTATTCACTATCCGCTGCCATAAAATTCAGCACTACTAAATATCAAGAATAACTTATGAAGCAACTTTTGGACAAGTAGTGAATAATCAAAAATATGAAATTTTTTGTAGCGAATATGTGTCACGAGATGAGAAGAATAAGATTGCAGGGATCCTAAAGGTGTGTAGTTTGCCTAGGTAAAGACAAATATCTGGGATTACCGTCCGTGGTGGGAAGGACAAAAAAACAAAAAAAATTCTGATTCTTGAAATATGAGGTATTATGGTAAAAGAAAATCAATTCTTAAGTGGAAGAGAAGAAGCTTTTTCCGTGTAGGTAAGGAAGTCTTCGTGAAATCAATCCTTCAAGTCATACTATGTTAAATAATGAGTGACTATCTTCTTCCCCCCTCCACCTCTCGGGCCCAAATTCTCTCTATTTACTGAATGGTTTCAGTTAGAGAGAGAAAGATACAGTAAATAAAATATTATTATTAAAAATAATAATATTTTATTTACAGTATCTTTCTCTCTTTAACTAGAACCATCCAATAACTGGAGAGTATCCCATTCCACTTCTGGGGAGATGAGATAGAGTGTGATTAATTATTTTTGGTGGGGCAATGGAGGGGGCGGATCTCGAGGAATTAATTGAGTTTTGTGGGATAAACTTTCTCATCACAAGAATTTATAAAGCAAAATACTCCCTTCAAAGCCACTTAACTTCTAAAAGAAAGTTGTACTTGGAACATTTGGAGCGAAGAGACAATACGTCCATGGGGAGAAGAAACTCCTTCCACCGCCACAGTGCCAATTAACATTGAAATTCCACTTTTTATGCAATTACTACTTTGGTACCGTTTATAAGAAGAAATTACACTTTTATATTCATTAAATAACTAATGTATTTAGTCTGTATTATAGACCAAAAACATTAGTTATTTAATTCACTGAACCTAAAACTCCAAAAAAAAAATTATAAATAGGATAAAATGTATTTTGAAAATTGCCACATTTGCTTGCCAGAGAATCGATTTTATTGGACGTGGATCTCTTAATGATAGGCCCTTAAGGCAAAATTGCTCTCGCAGTCCCTTAACATAATTTCCAATTTCCATTTAGGCTTTTATGTTTTTTCTCAAATTAGTCCTTTAAGTTTTAAAACAGATTAACATTTTTTTACAGTTTTTGATTAACTTCGTTTAAAAAGTGCTTACGTGTCTGTTAGAGTATCTAGATGTCTCTTACTCGCAATATACATTTGCCGGCTCATTGTTTTTAATTAATTTTTATTTTAAAAACAAAAAAATTAATACCCTCATCCTCATCTTCTTGTCTTAACCGTCACCCTCATTGAGACCCTCACTGTCAAAAAATGAAATTCAATCTATTGTGTATTTAAAAGGGTTTTATTGTAATATATTGCTATATTATATGGTAACATAGTATAAGGTTTTTTTTTTGACAATATAGTATAAGGGTTTTAGTAACCAAAAAATAGTATAGGGGTTTTATTAGAATTTAGGCAAAATACCATTTGGGGTCGCCTAACTTATTTTCAGTTTTCGATTAGGTCCCTTATATTTTTGTTATAATGAATAGGTCCCATATATTTTAAAATCATTGCACTATTATCCTTTTTTTATAATTTCTGTTTGACTCTGTTACAAAAATGCCTAGTTGGCCGTTAAGTTGTCTAAGTGACCGTTATTTGTGCTTATGTGGCATTAGTGACTTAATCCATGTCATTTTTAATTACCTTTTTGACAGAAATTTCATTTTAAATTTAATTTTTATTAAAAAAATATTCTGCTTCCATCTTCATCATCTTCTTCCCGTGGGTTTGCGCTAAGGCACCGGAATATATATTCTAACAGCATTCTAATACACCGTAACCAGCAACAACAATAGCAGTTTGCAATCAAAACTTAAATCAGAACTTGGTTTCTTTCCTTGATTTCAGTTTCTCTGAATTCTGTTGGGGTTATTCTGTTTCTTTGAATTCTGAAACAAACGCATATAAAATCGAAGAAATCGGTGGCCTGAAACGCAAGAACGAATCAGGTTTTTCGTGGGTCATGTAGAACTATTTTCCTGCAACAGAGATGCAACGCAGAAAAGTAAAGAAGACGAAGGAAGAGGATGCGGAACCGTTTTTCTTCTCACCCTTTGTCTCTGAACATGAAAAGCATAGATCTGTGTTTAGATGGTGGAGACGAAGGAAGAGGGTGCTGCTTCTCTTTTTCATTTTTATTTTTTTATATTTTTGAATAAAAAATAAAATAAAAACATGACTTAAATAATGAATCAACAAATTTAATTGTCACGTAAGCATAAATAATTGACATGCAGACACTTTAACAGCCACATATACATTTTAATGAAAATTACAAAAAAGGGCAATGTTGCAATGATTTTAAAATATAAGGGACATTTCACGCACGGGTGTTGTCGTGTTATTTTTATTAATAGACTTAGACATAATTTAATTAGTCCAAACATTACTCCCGTGAAAATCAAGACTAATTTAAAGTAGATAAACAAAAAAATTTAAATTGTAATTGCGTTAGTCTGAATACTAGCAGTATACCCGTGCATACGCACAGGTGTTGTCGTATTATTTTTATTAATAGACTTGGACATAATTGAGTTAGTCCGAATCTTACCCCGTGAAAATCAATACTAACTAAAAGTAGATAAACAAAAAAGTTTCAAATTGTAATTGATTTAGTTTGAACATTACCCCGTGAACATTTACCAGCAATATGCAATATTTCTCAAAGAGACTAGAAAATAAAATTGTATTAAAACTTCAACTTTTCCAAATTGTAATATTTCTTGTAGAAACTAAATAAAACTTATTGATAGATAAAAGTGAAATATTAAAAATGAAGGAGACATATAGATAAAATTAAAGTAGATATATCGTGAAAAATAAAAAAATGAGATATAGTTAGAGAAAGAAAGAGGAAGAGAGTGAAAAAATGTGTAAGGACGATTGAAAATGTTTGAAAAAATATATGAGAGAGTGATAAGTAATATTTCCGGTAAAGATTGCAAACAAAATTGTAGTAAAGTTTCAAATTTTACAGTTGTAATATTTCCGGTAGAGACTAAATAAAACTTATTGACAGAGAAAAAATAAAATATTAAAAAAATGAATAAGACATGTAAATGAAATTAAAGTAGATATATTGTGAAAAATAGAAAAATGAGATAAAGTTAGAAGAAGAAAGAAGAGAGTGAAAAAATGTGTGAAAAAGAGTGAAAAAGTATGAGAGTGAGTGAAGAAGTGAAAAAATTTGAAAAATGTGTAAGAAACTGAAAAAGTTTGAAAAAATATGTGATCGTTAAAAAATTTGAAAAAGGTGAAATTACATAAATATCCTAAAACTGCTTAGTTGAGAAAATGGTAATTAATATTTTGATAGCAGGTTAGTGGTATAGATAAATAGTAAATAGATAGTAGATTACCCTGTAAACATTTACCAACAATATGTAATATTTCCTGTAGAGATTAAAAAATAAAAAAAAATTGTATTAAATTTTCGAATTTTCTAAATCGTAATATTTTGCCTAAAATTTAATAGGGTCGGAGACCCCCATTGAGGGGTAATAATCAATCATTCTCCCCATCCCCAAACAGGGCGGCAGTCCGAAAAATCACATCCCTAATGCTATTTCTATTTGCCAAAACTGTTATTCTCCATGTTAAATTGATATCATAAATAAAAGCATAACTATTATAAATACAACTTTACAATTGTGTCATAGCAAAGGATCAATTCTAGTAGGGTTTTGATGATAACATGTACTCGCGGGATCTTAAATGTATCCAAACCCTACCCAGGGAATCTAAAATGCCAAATTCAGCTCCTTGGCCCAGAACTAATTACACGTTCAACCGAGTTAGCATACTTCTGGAACTGCAAAAATCCACACAAAATAGTTCAGCTATTTGTCACTCACTATCACAATGGGCAACGCAAGAATCATCATCACTCGAATTGACAATCAACATATCAGTGCTGAGAGTATTCAAGCTCATTTGAATTAGTAAACAGTAAAAGAAATGTAGAATCCATGTGAAAGTTGTGACTTGTGACTGATATACACTAACTGAAATTCAGTTTCTATTTTCCTATCATGATGCATTATCTATGGTTTAGCAAAGAAGATAAATGGCACGTACCTTTTCAACTACCTCTCCACATTTGCGACCCAACTGTTCTACTTTAACTGTTGTAGATTCTTGTACCGAGGTAATGTTACTATTTATGGTGTCTACCTGTAAATTGCAAACAAGACATAACATTCTTTTATCAAATTTACTTGATGTGAAAGCAAATGCGAAAAAGTGCCGGAAAAATACCTAAATAAAAATTCAAAAATAAAACAAGTCAATAAAAAATAGTGTTTTTAGTTATCAATTTAGTTAATGTTGTACTTTCAAATAAATAATTTTTTTCCTAGATTACCTTGGATAACACACCCTCAACATTTTTCTGTCTCATTTCTATGGCACGTCTCTTAGATTCCATTTCAGATTTTTTACTGCTAAGTTCATTAGTTGCTTCCTCCCGCATGGTTCTGTACTCTTTTTCCAACTGCTTGGTAGACTCCTCCATATGCTCAACTGAGGAAGGATAAACAAGTACAAAAAGTTGAAGGGAAAACACAATATATCAAAGCTTAAAGAGAAGTGTCATAGTTAATACCTTAAAAAGAGCAGTGCCTTTGCATAAAGGTTTTACATAAAAAGTATTGCACTACAACATGGCATACAGTTGTGTTGTGCTGCTTCAGTCAATAAATGGTTTTTCTTTTTAAAAAAAAAGGACAAAAAATCATGCCACTAAGCTAGGACATTTGGGAACAGCTTCTGTAGAAAGTTTTTTGTAAATAATACCGTCATTCATGCTTACAGCATCTATTTGGAAATGGAATTATAGCATAGCTTTCTCAAGAACATACCTTTACTTTGCCTTTCAACCAATTTGGCCTCAAGTGACTTTTCCAATACTTCTTCGTCACTAAGTTTAGCTTTTAATGCTTTAAGCTCCTTCTCAATAGATTTAGCAGAATTGACCTATCGGAGGTGTGCTACAGACATCAAACTAGAGGTTTTGTACAATAACAAACTTTGGATGAACAAAAAGTCCATAGATCATAATAGTTCTTATATCTCTAAGTCGGGGTTCCAATTATTGGCTCCATTCAATTTCAAATCAAAAGTAGAAAAAGAAAAAGATTTTCCCTCCCCGATTTACAGTGGAGAATTCATTGCAAATTTTCAATCATCATGATAAATAACAGAGCATGCATCAACAAGCCAGAGTACCTAATACCTGTTCTTGTATAGACTGCATCTGGCTGTAGTGCTTTGACATTTTTTTGTAAACCTGAAAAAATAAAGATAAAGTGATTTCTATTATCTAGGAGACTAGGACAAAGAACACTGAGAATGTAACCAAGAGTTACTGCTCATTTTATGCAGTTCAGCGCATAAAATTGTTTAACCATTACAAACAAGTGAACAACTTTGAAGATTGATCAACAATATCTATGGGAAATTCTATAATGCAATTTTAAGTGCACCCATTAGCCATTCTAACATTCCGTGTAATGTTTATTATTACAAGGGAAGATTCAGCTTGCATAAATCCAACCCAGCTTAACCAATGACACCGACAAATTGGCTACTCGGCTGATAAATGTTTATACAACTCAATAGGTTGAGGTTTCACAAAAGCTAAAACACATATTGCAACTACATCCCATGAATTTTAAGCAAAGCAACTAAGGAATAGATTCATAACAGTGCAACAAAGTGAATTGATAAAAGTATATTACTTTACCATGATAAAAAATGCAATTGCAGATGAAGAACAAAATATAACCTAGGCTGTAACAAAACAAAATACCTTGGAATAAACTTCAACAAGGGCAGTCTTCTCGTGGAAAGTATGCATGGCCAATCTTTCAGCATTCCTTGCCTCCTCTCGTGCCAGTTTCTTCTCCTCTAAAGCCCTCTTCATGCCAAATTACGGAAGCATAACTAAATGAATAAAACGGAAGAAAAAAGTCCTCTTCATGGCAAAAACATCTAAAACAAGCATGCAGTTTTTGTTCAACTTCACAGCAATAAAAAAAACTAATGGTTAAAATAAAAGTTAAAGTCCCTTTAGTTTCTACTTATTTTCAATTTCGTTATGACAGCTTTTTTTCCTTTACAAATCAATTTCTACACTTCAAAAACATTTTCAAAATAGTACCTACCACCATTTTTCAAAACATTATCAATTGATTCAATTCAGCCTTCCCTGAACATTCAATAAAAGAGTACATTAAATGAGCACCCAACTGATGTAAAGGAAAAGGGTTATGGTTTAAAAATACCAATGTTTTCCATTGTAGTAACAACATAAAAGTGAGGCGGTCAAATAGTTGCAAATGCAATATTATCACAAGCAGATTGACTGGAGAAATGCTAACTAGACCACATTTGTAGCCAAGAACATATTAACTTTGAATCTGGCTTCAACAGAATAGGCTAATAAACAACAAGAAAACCTTTGATAATGATTGGAGGGAATCAGTAATCAAATGAAGAAGATACCTGTACTTTATCAGGAGACTGAGCAATTTTTGAGCGTAGAATTCCATTTTCTTGAACATTTTTTATCATTGTAAAATCAACATTAGAAATCTGGGGTTTGAAGAAAAGGAGAATAGTAGTTAGATTTAACAACAAATAACATAATCTGTCACCACAGAGCAGCCCATTACATTCATAAAAATCAAGACCCGTCCCAAGAACTCGCCAGTAACAAAGCCATGTTAACTGTCCACTCCACACAAATGAAGAAACACTTACAAGTTTAGAACTAAATATACTAGGAATGAATCAGATTAAGCATTAATTGCATTTTGTTATTATGAACAATAAATCTTCCAAAACTGCAGCCTCCAATACATATGCAAGTCACATTATCCTAAGTTTTAACATACGAATCACATGTGAACTGTTCACATAAACTTTTATGCCTATATGATGTTTCTTCCATACAATCCCCCAAAATCAAGACCTAAGATTCTATAAATCATTCTGCTAACCTTCAATTGATGGTCAAGCATAAAAAGAATATCTTCTAGGAGACAATAAGCTCACCTTGTCATCCATTTCCGCAGTCTTCTCCTTCGACTTCTTTAAAGTAGACCTCAACGACATCTGTTTGTTGTTCAGGCTTGCAATAGTTTGACGCAGCTCTTTAACTTTTGCATCCACCTCCTGAACTAAAGGCAATTCCCTTTCCCTCGCTTCATTGCACTCGTCAATAGCCAATTTCAACTATAATACCAGAACAAAAATCACTCAACAAAACGCCATTATCAGCACAGATAAACAAATTTAAAAACACTAACTATTTCACAAACCTTTAAAATCTCATTCTCCTCTAACTCCGCTCTCTGTGCCTCCAGGGTGTTGAATTCTTCCACAATTCCTGAAATAGATTCCATTCTCATCTCCCTGAGATTAAAAGAAATGATAATTAGCTCCTGTTTTAGGTTTTTTTTCTTTCTCTTTTGGTTGTTATGTGGTATTTAGTTGAGAGCGAAGAGGAGAAAATTTGAGAGTGACCTGTCGAGACAGTAATTGAGAAGAGCGCCGAGGAAGAACTCTGTTCTATGAGGATCAGGCTTGAGAAGATCAGCGAGGTTAAACGAGAATTTCTTGGGACATTCGAGTGCGATGAGCACGTCCTTGATCTTAGTGTAAAGTTTGATGGCGCGAACTGAATCGACGTGAAGATCGGGATTCTCGAGTTGCTCTAGGGCATCGAACTCAAGTTGTTCGTTATCTTCCCTGTGAGAAGTGAAAGAGAGACACGGCATGAATATGAAAAGTGGTGTGGTGAATAGAAAGAGTAAAAGATTGAAGAGAAGAGAGAAGATAGATACTCGTGGAGAAAGTCGACGTGATTGAGAATGCGAGTGTAGAGGTCTGAAACCAGGCCGGGTTTAGGGTTCTTGAGGTCCTGTTCCGTCACGGTAGCAATTTGATATTGCCCTAAGATTGCTACTATTTCTGCCCGCCGTAGCCTTGGGTACTCGTAGTTCGACATCGCCGCCTTCTTCTCCGACGCACAACCGCAACTTAAGAATTCAAGTAGGAAGGAGAATAGACCACGCCGGCACACTCACACCACAGTGTGAAAATTGAATTAAACTGTGTTAGATAACGCTTTGGTTTCCCGCCCACTAAATCTACGGTAGATGAGGCTACGAGACATAGTGTTATTCTTAAAGCCCAGGGTGGTTTTTGGTTTTGAAAATTTCAAAAAACTAAAACCAGTTTTAGTTTTGAGTTTCAAAATGCAGTTCTCACTTTTGAATTTCAATTTTGAAATAATTATTCATTTTTTACACCACCTTTTTTTTACCTTGTCTCACTATTGAGTCACCTAATATTAAATACATTGACACAAAAAAATAATTAAAAATGACAAAAATAATAAAGGAACCAAAATAAATTATGAAAAAAATAAGGGCTGTTTGATTGTGTTTTGTTTTTTAATTTTTGAAAATTGTTTTATAAACCAAATTTGGAAAACTGTTTTCAAGAAAAAAAATAAAAAAAAAACCCTGTTTGACAATCTATTTTTCAAAATATGTTTTAAGAACTAAAAAATTTAAAACTTGTTTGGTATAATTGTTTAATATTTTTAATTTTTAATGTAATATTAATTATATTAAATAATAATAATAACAAAATAACAAATACACAATACATTTTTAGCTTAATTTTACTTTTAATGTCCGGTATCACGAATATGAAAATTTGACCCTGTATATCTTAATTGTACGATTTTTTTTTGTACTATATGATAATCTTAGAGGGGGTGAATAAGGTTATGTGCAAAACTTGAATTCTTTTTCGGTTTTCAAATACTTTTGCAATGCTTGTTTAAATCAAATGCGGAATCTGAGATTTAAACTTATATGATGTATGTAAGCAGGCAGATTAGGTACAGTGCAATATTACGCTATTATCAGAGTTCAGGATAGACAGATATTATAAGCAGTGTAATGATAGAAATAAACAGATCAGCGCAGTGATATTGAGTATAATTATAAACAGATATAAACAGTAAATAAAGTAAAGAGAGAGGGATAGAGATACACCAGAAATTTTACGAGGTTCGGGATAAAAGCCTTACGTCCTCGGCCTCCGGCTTTGCAACCTTTGGACTTTGCTGACAACCACTATATGAAGAATGTTTTACAAACAGGCAACTTCAAATAGCAAATCTCAATTCCCCCGAACTGAGAACCCGAGCCCGCTAAGGATTTCAATACCGCTTCAATCTCCCCGATTGAACGACCCAAGAGCACCTCCCAAGATTTCAAACCAACTCAATCTCCCTGATTGAGAGACCCAAGAACACTTCCCAGGATTTCAAACCAACTCAATCTCCCCGATTGAGAGACCCAAGAACATTTCCTAGGATTTCAAAAACCGCTTCAATCTCCTGATTGAACGACCCAATAATACTTGCCAGGATTTCGAAATGACCCCACAATAGTAGATTACAATATAGAAGCTATGATCTAATCACTTCAGATAGTATGACAATATAATAACTGAGAGAGATGAGTGATTTGTAAAATAGAAGAGCTTTAAAAGATATGAAAATGAAAAGCTCCTTTTTTTCTCTTTTCTCAGATCTAGAAAGTGTATGTGAGAACTAGAGAAGATGTAGTGTATTGTAGTTTTGAGGTGTGTTGGATCTGTGGATCCAAGCTCCCTATTTATAGGGAATGTAAAAAATTGACCGTTGAAATAAAATAAGTAGAGCAAGAATCGATTATGTGCTCTGATACACTAGACGGCATAATCGATTCTTCTCTTAAAAAAGGAATGCATTGTAATCGATTCTTTGCTTAAAATAAGGAGTGTGACAATCGATTGTTTCAAAGGAAGGAAGCTTAAAATCGATTTCATACTCCAATATATTTAGTATATAATCGATTTTAACAAATAAGGAAGGCAATGAATCGATTTCATACTCTCAAAAAGGAAGCCAAGAATCGATTCTTTAGTTTGCTCCTATGAGAGACAATAGATGACTTGGAAATCGATTATCATCTCTCATTGGGAGTTAGAAATCAATTTTATACTCCTATGAGACAATAGAAAAATAAAAAACATTTTCCCATGTTATGTGCCTTTCTCATGCAAGCATGCATTTGACTAAAATATTTTTCTAGGTTTTCAACACAACAATTTTATTTTTAAAAACATTTTTAAAAACATCATCTCTCTTCTACTAAATGTCATAGACCTTAAGTGATAGGACCTTACATTGTGTCCTAAAGAAAACGGATAAACAATTAGGTCTTGATTCTTCTACGGCGGCTTCTTCTCCAAGCTGCTCCACTTTAATATTTCCTGCTTTTTGATTTCCGTCCTATACTTTTATACATTGTAATCATTAGTAGAAAAAATGTAATTTGTTATCATACAAAACAAAGAGCGTTTGTCATTGGTTCAACAAACTCCCCCGTTTTGATGATAACAAATTACATTATGCATAGGGAGGCCATAATAAAGAAACAATGGCAGAAGCTCCCCCCCTAAGCATAAGCATATCAAAATAAACAGCACAGCAGCAGATATTTTTCTCCCCCACATAATAACATGCATATTCTCTCCCCCTTTGTTAATTTTCATCAAAAAGAATGGAGGGTGAACACATAGATAAATAATCATACTATAACCTTGCAAAATCACGCAAGAGTATCACATAGCATAAGATAGATCAAAAACAGTTTAATACTTGATGATCCCTCTGATTGATTGTAGAAAGCAAAGCTTAGCCAAAAGAAGGTGGACCATCACAGTTTAAAAAAGATATTATAGAAACTAGGATACCCATGAGATATATCATACTTGGTTCAACAATATAGGTACCATATTTATCTTCAAAAAAAATGTTGCATCAAAGATCCAGCATAATAACACTTAAAAAAACTTTGATGCACACATACAAAAAAAAAATTATCTCACATCTGTGTCTAATACTTGATAAAAATTTTAAGTTATTCTATATAACACATTTTCAATAGAGGTGAATAAAAACTTTACCAATCTAACCTTCACCGGTGATTCTTCCTCTATTGTTGTTATCACAAGTCACATGACTGTTGTTTCTGAGTATTAAGAACCTTTTAGCGTCTCCAGTCATGAACTTCGAGTCTCTGCTATCAAGGTACCAATCCCTCATACCTTGAAGCATACACCTGCACTAAAATCAAGTTGAAAGTTTTGGTACCCAATTCTCTTTGGGTCCTTGTGGGTTAGTGATCAAGGGGTTTGTTTTCACAATCCACCTTGGTTTCTCACAGGCAGGTATAAGGGTACCAAGCTCACACAATTTACGAATAGGACATCGAAGTGAGCTATGGTTCCCTTTTTGACAATAAGTGCAAGAGAAAACAGTAGGTGTATAACTTGAAGTAGCAGCTACAAATTTTACTTTCTTTCTCAAAACAAAGGAGGTGGAATCACCTTTATACCCGATACCTCTCCTATCAACATATTCATGTTGGGAGTGGAGTATCTTGGTTAAGGTCATTTCACCTGCCTCAAACCTTTTTAAAGATTCTTTTAAAATTTCATTTTCAACCTTGGTTTTTTCAAAATTTTGTTTAAGCTCAAGAAGCTCAAGGTTGAGAGGTTTAATTTCAAGTAGCTCATTCTTCAACTTAGCTACCTCATTTTCAAGAGTCTCAATTTGAGTGAGCATGCTTTTGTTGCTCTTTGTCAATTTCTTAGATTTTAACAAGAGAGCTTCATGTTCAAAATAAAGAGCTTCAAAACACTCAAATCTTGACTACTATACATATCATCAATTAAATTATCATGCTCAAGTGAATCAGAAAGATTATGGTTATCAATGATTACCTCAGGTGCGTCATTTGCCGTATGACAAACAACATTGGCAGTTTCCTCTTCTTCATCTGTTTCACTATCAGTGCCAAGATTGTCCCATATTGTAGCCTTAGGTGTTTCACTTGCCGTGAGACAAATAGCATTTGCAACCTCCTCTTCTTCATCAGAATCATTATCAGTATCAGAATAGTTCCATGTAGCCTTCTTATCTTTCTTCTTTTGGTACTTGGATTTCTTTGAGTAGTCACCATTTCCAAGCTTGTTGAATCTCATGAATTCTTCAAACAGTTTAACCAAGTCTTCGTCATCGGATTCTTCATCAGACTCAACCTCTTTCCTTGCCATTTTAGGAGTTTTAGCTGCAAGAGCAAGAGACTTTCTTTCTTTTACAACTTCTTTTTCCTGAACCTTCTTAGCAGCCAACACCACCTCAAATGCAAGAAGTGACCCAATTAAGTCTGTTGAACCAAGGGCAAACACTCTTTGTTTTGTATGATAACAAATTACACCTTATCTACTAATGGTTCAAGTTGAATTAAGTACAGGACATAAAGCAAAGAGCAGGAAGATTAAAATGAGCAGCTTGGAGAAGAAGCCACCTCAGAAGTCCAAAACCTAATTGTTTATAAGCTTTCTTTAGGACACTGTGTAAAGGTCTTATCACTGAAGGTCTATGACTTTTAGTAGCTGAGAGATGAGTTTTTCAAAACATGCATGGTGCATCAAAATAGTTTTGAAAAATATTTTATGCAAGCATAGGGTGGAAACAAAAACCCTAAAACTATTTTTTGTTGAAAGATTAAAACCCTAAAAATAGTTTTGTTGAAGGCTTGAAATCAAAATCCTATTCTTTTACAAAGATAATAGATTATGGTAATAGATTAGGTGCCTGAATGTTTTCAGAGCACATAATCAATTACTCTCCTATTTTAACTAAAACAAATAATCGATTAAGATCTTGCCTTACCTTCCTTTTTTAGATCAATAAATCGATTATCCTAATCAATTAGGAAGCAAATAATCGATTAGCCTTCATTTGCACATCACACATAATCGATTATGAAGCAAATGGAAGCTTCCTTATTTATCACTTAATCGATTACTCCTTCATTTTCACTAAAACACATAATCGATTATCAAGCTTGCTTCCTTCCTTTCTTGACAACTCTAATCGATTATATCATCATTTAACCAAGTAACATAATCGATTATGAAGCCATCCTTGACAACAATAATCGATTATCCCATTCCATAACTATAAGTCATAATCGATTATCATGCATTCAAGATGTTTTCATATTTAATCATAATCGATTATGCACCTTCTTCACTACTTTCAAATAATCGATTATCCTATGCATTAAATGGTTTTCAAAAATCAATTTTTTCCTACGCCTATAAATAGGCAAGTGTGTTTCATTTCTCAACACACCACACTTCTCAACAATTCTCTCTTCCTCTCATACGAAATTTCTAGATCTGAGAGAGAGAGAGAGAGAGAGAGAG
Organism: Astragalus membranaceus; assembly: GCA_039519185.1. Lineage (NCBI taxonomy): Eukaryota > Viridiplantae > Streptophyta > Magnoliopsida > Fabales > Fabaceae > Astragalus > Astragalus membranaceus. Next base: position 160,424,870 of record CM076850.1, read on the forward strand.
AGAGAGAGAGAGAGAATAGAGCTTCAACTTTCATATCATTTTCTATTTTCCATATCACTCATCTCTTAGTCACTATACTGTCATTATATCTGAGGTGATTGGATCATAGATCTCTGTTTGTATTCGTTACTCTATTTGTGGGGGTCACTCTGAAATCCTGGGATTTGTTCTTGGGTCTCTCAATCAGGAGATTGAGTTGGTTTGAAATCCTGGGAAGTTTTCTTGGGTCTCTCAATCAGGAGATTGAGTTGGTTTGAAATCCTGGGAGGTGATCTTGGGTCTTTCAATCAAGGAAGATTGAAGTGGTAGTGAAATCCTGGGAGGTGCTCTTGGGTCGTTCAATCAGGAGATTGAAGTGGTGTTGAAATCCTTAGCTAGGTGCTCGGGTTCTCAGTTCGGGGGAATTGAGATTTGCTATTTTGAAGTTGCCTGTTTGTAAACAATTCTTCAATATAGTGGTTACCATCAAGTCCAAGGGTTGCAAAGCCTGAGGCCGAGGACGTAGGGCTTTTATCCCGAACCTCGCTAAAATTCCTGGTGTATCTCTATCCCTACTCTTTTACTTTATTTGTCATTTCTGTTTGTTTATTGTTATACTGCACTAAACATAAAACATCTGTTTATTGTTAAAACCAATCATAGCGTAGTCAGCATAATACATATCCCTATTCTGATCTGTTTATCTATCATCTTCCATATCACTGCAATTGATCTACTCTCTACTATATTCAATATCACTACACTTCTTATAAATAATCTTATTGTGTATATTGAAAATAGTATAACATCTCATTGTGCCTAAATCTGCCTGCTTGCACCATATAAGGTTTAAATCTAAGTTTCCGCATTTGATTTAAAACAAACTAGCATTATCTTAAAATTGAAAAGAATCCAAGATTTACACATAACCTTATTCACCCCCCCTCTAAGGTTATCAGATAGTCTAACAAAGTCTTCTTGAGGTAAAGTGCCAATATCTTTGGCTTCAGTGATTGCACAAGTTTTAGGAAAGAACTCGCTAGTTAGAGAAGCAAGAATCTTCCCATTTAGATCTTTTGTTGAATACTTCTTCCCCAGTGCCCTTAAATTGTTCACTATCAGATTCAGTCTCTGGTGCATAGCTGCGACAGATTCACCTTCCTTCATTTTGAAGGCTTCATACTCAGAAGTGAGGATTCTGATTTTTGTATCCTTCACTTGGCTTGTATCGACATGTGTAGCTTCCAAGCAGTCCCAGATCTCTTTTGTTGTCTGGCACCCTTTTACCCTTCCATATTCTTCTTCACATAGAGATAGGTGAAGAATGTTCATAGCTTTGGCATTCTGGGAGATTTTGTCTAACTCGAACTTTCTCAGCTCGCTCAGATCAATGGTGTAGATGTCTTCAACTGGAATTTCTTCTGCTTTGCCGGTAGCTTGAGTTTTTGTAGTGTCTCCGTCAGCACCACCAGGTTTTGTAATTTTGATCTTCATAGGAATCAGTGGTCCATCAACAATAATCCTCCATAAGGTGAAATCTATAGCCTACACATGACATTTCATTCGACTACTCCAATAGTCATAGTTAGTCCCATCAAACAGGGGTGGCCTATTGAGGGACATCCCCTCTTTCATAAAAGAACCCACGATCACAGATAAATAAATAAAATAAAATTGCGAGATGTTAAGCTCTATATGCAATTTCTAGCTCTGATACCACTTGTTGTACTATATAATAACCTTAGAGGGGGTGAATAAGGTTATGTGCAAAACTTGAATTCTTTTTCGGTTTTTAAATACTTTTGCAATGCTTGTTTAAATCAAATGCGGAATCTGAGATTTAAACTTATATGATGTATGTAAGCAGACAGATTAGGTACAGTGCAATATTACGCTATTATCAGAGTTCAGGATAGACAAATATTATAAGCAGCGTAATGATAGAAAAAAATAGATCGACGCAGTGATATTTAGTATAATTATAAACAGATATAAACAGTAAATAAAGTAAAGAGAGAGGGATAGAGATACACCAGGAATTTTACGAGGTTCGGGATAAAAGCCCTACGTCCTCGGCCTCCGGCTTTGCAACCTTTGGACTTTGCTCACAACCACTATATGAAGAATGTTTTACAAACAGGCAACTTCAAATAGCAAATCTCAATTCCCCCGAACTGAGAACCCGAGAGCAACTCCCAGGATTTCAAACCAACTCAATCTCCCCGATTGAGAGACCCAAGAATACTTTCCAGGATTTCAAACCAACTCAATCTCCCCGATTGAGAGACCCAAGAACATTTCCCAGGATTTCAAAAACCGCTTCAATCTTCTGGTGATTTGTAAAATAGAAGAGCTTTAAAAGATATGAAAATGAAAAGCTCCTTTTTTCTCTTTTCTCAGATCTAGAAAGTGTATGTGAGAACTAGAGAAGATGTAGTGTATTGTAGTTTTGAGGTGTGTTGGATCTGTGGATCCAAGCTCCCTATTTATAGGGAATGTAAAAAATTGACCGTTGAAATAAAATAAGTAGAGCAAGAATCGATTATGTGCTCTGATACACTAGATGGCATAATCAATTCTTCTCTTAAAAAAGGAATGCATTGTAATCGATTCTTTGCTTAAAATAACGAGTGAGACAATCGATTGTTTCAAAGGAAGGAAGCTTAAAATCGATTTCATACTCCAATATATTTAGTATATAATCGATTTTAACAAATAAGGAAGGCAATGAATCGATTTCATACTCTCAAAAAGGAAGCCAAGAATCGATTCTTTAGTTTGCTCAGGAAAGACTAGGAATCGATTCTTTTCTTTTTAAGATGACTTGGAAATCGATTATCATCTCTCATTGGGAGTTAGAAATCGATTTTATACTCCTATGAGACAATAGAAAAATATAAAACATTTTCCCATGTTATGTGCCTTTCTCATGCAAGCATGCATTTGACTAAAATATTTTTCTAGGCTTTCAACACAACAATTTTATTTTTAAAAACATTTTTAAAAACATCATCTCTCTTCTACTAAATGTCATAGACCTTAAGTGATAGGACCTTACATTGTGTCCTAAAGAAAGCGGATAAACAATTAGGTCTTGATTCTTCTACGGCGGCTTTTTCTCCAAGCTGCTCCACTTTAATATTTCCTGTTTTTTGATTTCCGTCCTGTACTTTTATACACTGTAATCATTAGTAGACAAAATGTAATTTGTTATCATACAAAACAAAGAGCGTTTGTCCTTGGTTCAACATTTTTGTCTCTGGGTTCATTTTTAATTCAATCTATGACAAAAAATGCAATTTTAATATTCCTATATCCAATATATTTATTATACTAAAAAACGAAGAAAAGATTAAAAACCCATAAAGACTCTAATAATTAAAGGACATGCACAATAAATTTTAATTAAAGACTAATCTCCGCTCGTGCTTCGGAAAAAATTTCGCAATGGTCAACACCGAGTTTGTGCACTGTAAGAATGGAACCCGGGAGCATCTACTCAGCCTAATGTCCCAGGGTAGCTTATTCCACTAGGCCAACCGTATTTCTTAAGACTCGTTAGATTATATCAAAGTTATAGTTAATCAATATTACAAATAATTTATTTTTACTCACAATATTAAAAATGATTTTGTTACCAAAAGAAACTCAACTCAAAGTTAAAGTTAATTAATATTACAAATGATTTATTTTTTGCTCACGATATTAAGAATGATATTATAAAAAGAGTTTAATTTCTATACACATTGTAGCGACCGAAAAATCCGGAGGAGGGATTCTTCGACGTTCTTGAAATGAAGCCGCCACCAAAGTTTAGTTTAAGGGCAAACATTGGAAAATCCCTATTGAGTGGAAAAGGACAAGGGGGTTTGCGGACCAGGTTTAGGCTCGGGAGTCGTTTATGCGTAGGGAAGGTATTAGCACCCTACGACATCCTTCCTAAGGAAGGCTACCTTTTAACTAAATGTGTAAAATTATTAATTTAAAAAAATATATTTGTTTTACCCTTATTTGCAAATAAAATAAAGACTTGGTCAATAGTTAATTATTTTTGTACTTTTTGAGAAATAGGAGAGAGATGAATTTAAATAGAGAAAAAAAGGTTTTTATTAGTGCAATTGGCAGAGGTCGGCCGCCCTCTAGTCCTACATATCTCCTGGTAGAGAATCAAATCGCACGTAGCTCTTGGGTAGAAAATATTTGTGTGTTGGTGTTTTTTATTAAATGTTGAAATTTGGATAGGTGTTCATAACGACCAAACGAGTAGGCTCAGAGTGGTCATCACTAATAACCCGTTTGAAAATCAAAGTTGTTACTAACGATCAAACAAGCCAGACTCAGAGTGATCATTATTAACAACCCTTTTTGTGAGTTTAATTGTTCGAAAAAAATAATGGTTTGGAAGTATTGTGATGTAATAATAAAAAAACAAAATGAGTCATAATAAAAGGAAATATAATTAACAGGGGTGTTGTGTTATCAAAAGGGAGGTGAGAGTAGCACCGGATGTTGTACTTTAAAAAAAGGGAGGGTGTAAACAGTGAGCCCAGCTGGTTACTGTACACTGGGCTGCGTTTTCCTTTTTTAAAAAGGGTATGGGCCGTATGGGGATACGTATGTGGTAACACGAGGGGTGTGAAGATTAATTTTAGAAAGAAGGGGATGGATGCACGACGGAAGAAAGGGGGGGCGATTACTAAAAGAAAAGACAATGAATGGATGAATGGGCCATACGGGGAGGGGTTAACTCAGGAAAATAAATGGGTATGGATAGTAAACTAAGATAAAAACAAAGTGAAGCAAAATATAAACAGAAACGCAGAAGAAGGAAATCAATCTGGAAAAAAAACTTATCCTCTCTAAACCCTAAGCGCCGTTCCAGAGAAGATGGGAGAGGGGGAGAAAAGGAAGCTCACCGCGAGAGAGGAAGGAGGAACAAAGCTTCGCGGTGGTGAGAGCTGCGACGGTGATGACGTCTAGAAAAAAACGCGAACGGAATGGGAGGGGAGTGGTGACGATGATGAAGGGTGACTTCTTCATTGCTTGGTTGTTGGTGGTTTTGGAGAGAGCTAAGGTGGTCATGGGGCGTCTGGTGGTGGTTATTCGGTGGTAGTGGTAGTTCGCAGCGGAGAGAGAGAGAGAGAAACGTGAAACGAAGGATAGGGAGATTGGTGACGGTGGAGAGAGAGAGAGAGAGAGGAGTGCGACGGTGAGGGTTTATGGCAGAGCGACGGCGCTACGGCGGCGGTTGTGGTGTTTTCGGGGGTAGTTGTGATATTCGTGGAATCGCAGCAGCCTTCTCAGTAGATGAAAACGCAGATACTGAAAACGATTCCTTTCCCCCTTTGAACGATCCAGTACCTTCAACAAAAATGGAGAAATTTGACAATGGTTTTTCTGCTTCCTCTTCATTTTTTATTTCCTTAGATTGTGTTGGTTCTACCGCCTCTGGAATAGACAAAATGTCATGGTAATGAGGCTTGGTATCAGATATTGGTGGAGGAGTAATATTTAGAGGAGGCTGTGGTGGTGAGAAGGGTAGGGGTTGGTTATGGCCATGGAGGTTCAGGTTAGTGGTAGTGGGTGTTGGTCGAATCTGTGATGGTGGTGAATCGGTGATGGTGGTGACATAGGAAGTGGTGGAAGGTTTGGTGGTTGTGGAGTGAAAGGTTCTGGAGTTGAGTTGCGATTGGGATGATGACATGGAGCAATGGGAAAGAGCGCTGGTTTTTGATTGAAAGGTTTGTAAGTCCTTGAGGTCCATGGTGACTCCCATTGTGAGGTCCAGTGAGAGTGGAAATGGGTTTGGGGGTTGAGTGTTGTAGAAAACAATGAAGGCTATTTTTGTTGTTGTTGAAAAAGGAGAAGAAATCGCTGAGGGACTTGAACACAAGAGACAGTGTTGTGTTCTCCCTTTTACTCCCTTTGCTCTAAGTTTTTTTTTCTAATTTTATTCCGTGTTCCCCTCCTCTCTACCATTTATCACTGTTGGGTATTTATAGGTGAATTGGTGTGATGGAGGTGAGGTGCTGAGGAATCAAAAGGACAACAATCAGAGAAAGGACCCACGATAGCTGGCTGGGTGGAGGTGATTTGGGGAAGGACAGCAGCAAGGTGGAGGCAAATTGGGTGTGAGGAAAAAGGACAGCACTATTTTGCTTGAAGTGGGAAAAGCCAAAAGAAAGGGGAAAGAGCATATTGGACCATTCCTAATATGATTCTCAGCTAGTGCAGCAAGCAAGGGAGCTGCGCCTCCTTCTTCTTTTTTTTGAATTTTGTTTTAAAAACTTTGTACTATTTGCCTTTTGTTTTCGTCCATATGTAAAACTTGGTTATGTAATAAAACTTTGACTATTCAACTCCAAAAGTTCATTATGCTCCCCATTACTTTTGTATAGACTAGCCTAATTAATAATAATAACTACAAAAATAAGATGAGAACGAGCGTCAAACAAATCGTTGCACAAGAGTGCAAAAGACACGCGCGTTCGAAACGATAGCGACCCAATGGGGGTAAAAACTTTTATTGATTTTTTTTGTTTTTAATTAGTCGGACAAAATTAGGGTATGACACATTGTGTATGGGCTTTTACAACCATCACCAATTACAATACAAAGAGTGGTTGGTTACCAATTGACTAATTGGTGGTTACTAATTGATCAATTATTTTATGATGATGTATCAGTCTTCGTAGATAGTGTAAAAGAACCTATACACATATTGTATATATAAATTAAATTCTTATAAAAAAGTATAATGTTTCTTTATTAAAAAAAAGCAAGCAGTACGTGAAAAAGAAGAAAGAGTGATCTTAAGAATAAACGGTGATAAAAAAAATCACCAAATAAAACAAACAAAAAAAATGAAACAGTGATATAATACTTGAAATAAATTTTTTGTCATTGTCATTTAATTACAGGGACGGTCATTAATGAAAACTATAAAACTTGGAGTTCTTCTCCGTGTTTTCATTTTTCTTCACATTAAACAGCAAAACCTGAAAAGCCAGATTAAAAACAGGTATCACCTGTTTCCGTTTTTTAGTTTTTAAAACAATAAACTGGAAATGGTTTTTAAAAAAAAAAATTATAAAATACACTACTCAAACAAGTTTTTATGTTTTTAAGATTTTGAAAACTAAAAACCGTTTTAAAAACAGATATCAAACAATCTTGAGAGAAATGTTTTTATAAAATTATACAAACAATAAAAATAATAATTATGTTATAAATTGTTCTGTACCGTATCTCTGGACCTGTATCCGATCTTAGACACAAGGTCCGATCCGAGATAGTTGGTAGGGGTTGGTCTTGATCAACCGAGCTTCGCTTCCGATCCGGGGCAGGTGGTACCTGCGAGGACACTCCGACGCTCAAGTCAGCCAGAGAGCTAATTAGAGGTGAAGAGTAGGAAAGAGTGTGTACCTTTAATGAAGCATTCAATGCTTATTTATAGAGTTTGATGGTGTTTGACCTGATGAATCAGGACCATCCGATCTTGCGTTGCGATCTCAACCATCGGTTGATGGGTCTGTATTTGGTGTTGGGCCTCATTATTGTGGATTGGGCCAATCCATAACAGTTGCCCCCCAAGTCGGGTCGTCTTGGGGCGAGCTAGACTTGATGCCTTATATGGACTTTGTGAGACTTTTTGAAATTGAGGTCGGACCTTCGTGGCGACCTTCTTCAAGGCCGGGCTTATAGCTACAAATGGGACTGCCACCAGCCTCGGAGTGCCCGAGATACGGGTCTTGTCAAAGATCTTTGAGTGCCGGGCTTATACAAACGAGGGTGTCTGCCCCCAGCCTCAGAGTGCCCGAGATACGGGTCTTGTCAAAAGATCTTCGAGGCCGGGCTTATACCAGCAAGGGTGTTCGCCACCAGCCTCGGTAATGTTAAAAATGTGACCAACTGAGGGACTCGAGGTGTCAATTTAAAGTCGCCTTCAGGGCAGTTTACCGGGACTCGGCCCAGATCGAACTCGCCCTTCAGGGTAATGGCAAACTCGGCCATTTAAAACGTGACCACCTGAGGGACTCGAGGTGTCAATTTAAAGTCGCCTTCAGGGCAGTTTACCGGGACTCGGCCCAGATCGAACTCGCCCTTCAGGGTAATGGCAAACTCGGCCATTTAAAACGTGACCACCTGAGGGACTCGAGGTGTCAATTTAAAGTCGCCTTCAGGGCAGTTTACCGGGACTCGGCCCAGATCGAACTCGCCCTTCAGGGTAATGGCAAACTCGGCCATTTAAAACGTGACCACCTGAGGGACTCGAGGTGTCAATTTAAAGTCGCCTTCAGGGCAGTTTACCGGGACTCGGCCCAGATCGAACTCGCCCTTCAGGGTAATGGCAAACTCGGCCATTTAAAACGTGACCACCTGAGGGACTCGAGGTGTCAATTTAAAGCCGCCTTCAGGGCAGTTTACCGGGACTCGGCCCAGATCGAACTCGCCCTTCAGGGTAATGGCAAACTCGGCCATTTAAAATGTGACCACCTGAGGGACTCGAGGTGTCAATTTAAAGTCGGAGGATCTCTGTGGGCAAAAGCGCCGACGTTCCTGCCTCGGGGAATTTTCCCGCTTTCGGAGAAGAGGAAGCCAGAGATGAGTCGGGCCGAGGGGAACCCTCGGATCAGTAGGAACCATCCGGAGTTCCGATCCTAGGTGGAGTTCCGGTCTTAGCGTGAAACTTTAAGGCGATCGCTCGACCGATCCCAAATCCTTTCATCCAACCTCGGAACTTACTTTTACTAAGCAATAAATGTGAGGAAAATTGTAGCCGACCCATATATATTAGATGGTTAAACATTTACAAAGTCGGATTACATCATGCCCGTAGGCTCATTCCGAGACCTAGGAGAAACGTGGCCTTCCTGCGTTAATCCCTTCTTCATGATCGATATACTTCTGAGATCGCTGGAGGAACTCGGCAAGCGACTCAACTTGGTTGACCCCGACGTCTATCTGAAATAGACTTCCTTCACGAAGGCCAGCCTCCATGAAGAAAGGACGGAAGAAGTCGTCGAGGTTCCGAACTTGAGCAGCTTCTTTGTTGAATCTCTCTATATAGTCCCGGAGGGACTCATTTTCTCCTTGCCGAATTGCCTGCAATACCTTCCGAGATTTAGGCTTCATCTTCGAGTGGGCGAAGTGTGCAGAAAAAAGCTTGGCCAACTGATCCCAAGAGGAGATTGTATTTGGCTTAAGAGCCCTGAACCAGTCTAGAGCCGCCTTCTCTAGAGTGAGGGGAAAAGTTCGGCACTTTATCTCTTCTGGGACGTTGCGGTATTGCATAACCGTGTCAAAGTAGTCGAGATGGCGATCTGGGTCGCCAGTCCCGTCATGCATTTTCAGACCTTCAGGGGGCTTCTCTAAGTGCTTGGGCACCGGAAAGTAGTCGATTTTAGTTGTAAAGGGTCCTTTACGCTTTGCCGACCTCTCAAGGGGTGGAGATCGTCGGTAGCCATACTTGCCGGGGGACCCCCGCGAGCTAGGGCGTCGACGTTCCTGCCTCGGAGACCCTTTCCGACTTCTGGAACGTCGCCTCGGAGAAGAGGAAAACAGAAACGAGCTAGGCCGAGGGGAACCCTCAGGACCATAGGAATCATCCGGGGTCCGACTTGGGGGAATCTCCGATCCCCGCGCTCCTCTATAACGAGGTGGAGTGCGGTGATGGTATCTCCCCCAAGCCGGAGATCGGCGGCGGCCGCGGCCATGAGTCGTTCCACTTGAAGAGTTGCGCAGAGAGGAACTCCGATCCGGGATGTTACGAGCTCGGGTCTCAGCAACCTGAGCTTCTAACTGGGTGTAGCGTTGTCTTTCCTGCTGGTCGACCTCGGCTCGCCGAGTTAGGAACAGGACGAGCTGTTGAACAGCGTCGACCGGTACCTGGACGGTCGGAGGGGGAGGTGGAAGTCGGTTCCGGGCTGAGCTCCCAGGAACCATAGCCGTAGCCGAGCTTCGAGCATGCACTGGGCTAAGGGGTAAGGTGACCGCCACTCCTTCCGGAGTCACCTGTTGCAGAACCGGTCCTTCAGCGGCATTCAGGATAGTCCTATGACGTAAGGTCGGAGCCATCGTCAATCAAGGAGATGGGAGAGGAACTAGAGTACAGATCCTCCCACTGTGGTCGCCAATGTTCTGTACCGTATCTCTGGACCTGTATCCGATCTTAGACACAAGGTCCGATCCGAGATAGTTGGTAGGGGTTGGTCTTGATCAACCGAGCTTCGCTTCCGATCCGGGGCAGGTGGTACCTGCGAGGACACTCCGACGCTCAAGTCAGCCAGAGAGCTAATTAGAGGTGAAGAGTAGGAAAGAGTGTGTACCTTTAATGAAGCATTCAATGCTTATTTATAGAGTTTGATGGTGTTTGACCTGATGAATCAGGACCATCCGATCTTGCGTTGCGATCTCAACCATCGGTTGATGGGTCTGTATTTGGTGTTGGGCCTCATTATTGTGGATTGCGCCAATCCATAACATAAATAAACTCAAATAGAGCAAGAACAAGAATAGAAGATGAGAGAATAATAGAGCTATTGTATTGTACTCTTCGAAGGTCTCTTCTACAATGTCATATGAGTCCTATTTATAGACTCAAGTATTGTAACATATGATTTGCATTTAACATATACAATGATGAATAATAATAAGGAATAATGCCTAGGAGTTACAATTGCATTAGACATCCACTTTATTCACAATAAATTATAAATTATTGGAGCAACCGACAACAAAAATAATGGTAAAACCATATACGTTTTAAATACTACAAAGGCTGTTTTTTTTACCCCCTCATAGACTGTGTACCCCCATAATACATTTTATCCCCAAAATACCCCTCACTTTTTTACCAAAATTTAAATTGAAACTGATTTTTTTTTAAATTTCCGGAATTATCTATCAACTGGTGTTTCCGGAAGTCAATTTTTTCATTCTTTCCAGAAATACATTTGATACATATTTTCGAAAGTCATTTTTGTGTTCCAGAATTATGTCAAAAGAGATGATTCCGGAAGCAACATCCGGAAATACCTCTTTTGACATAATTCCGGAAATTATTATTTTTTGTTTTATTTTTTAATTTTAAAATACGAAAATACGAATAATAACGATAAAATATAAGAACCATAAAATACGAGAACTGTAATATACCAAATCCGATAAAATACGAGTATAAATCCGATAATAAAATACAAAAACGAGAAAATACATCACGAGCCAATGTCCAAATCTGATAAAGCTCTCGAGAGAAGCTGATACACAGGAGGTGGAATGCCGTCGAATGCCATAGCCTCCCGGATACGTGCAGCTGTAGACTCGAGTTTATCCTTTAGAGTCAGTGGACCAGGTGATGCAATCTCCTCATCTGAAATATGTGCTTGTGCTTCCTCCGAAGGCACGGTGAGGCGGGGAATCGACACTTCTAAGTACCATGGGAGGTAGCTCTCACCGCACTCACCCCACCGCACTCACCCCACCGACTGGCCCTAGTAGCCCTGCTGAGCACTTCATTAACCGGGCCGTAGAAGTACAACCATCTCTCCACAGTGGTTCTAGCAGGTGGACGTGACCCAAGCGGCTCCTCTGGAATGTCCTAGCGGTATCCAAACTGCCATAAGCACATGTCCGACGTGTAAGGTACAATAATGTCATCCCATAGCAGATGCCCTCTAAAAAGAGCAATGGACTGAAATTCCACGTACTGCATGTGGTCATCCCAAGGGTTCCATACGACGTTCTCGGGGCGTAAGACATCCAGCTTCCTCTGAAAATCTATAAGCTTGACAGCGTCATTCTTTTTCTTTTTTAACCTCACACAATGTGGCCGCTTAGAAGGACCAAAGTCTCTGCGATCGCCAATGGTGGGGAAATACTCAAATATCCAACACTGAAATAATAATATGAATAAATTAGTTAAATATTATATAAATAAAAAAGTCAATATTCAAAAAGTAATTAATTATTACCTGCAGCAATGACGCGTATCCTCCACACTGAGCAGTGTTCCTGATGGAAGCATCAATCAGCTGCTCGTATAAAAAGGCCAAAGCAGTTGGACCCCACACCCACTAGCCACACTCCTCATAGCTCTCAAACAGTAGGGCCCACTTGACTGGCACATATGTATGACTCTTGTCAGCAAAGATGGTGTAGCCCAACTAAAGCAACAGATAGCACCGTACAGCACAATCAATATATCCCAGCTCCAGGTTTCCTCTGTAGGCATCCTTCAAAAAGCTGAACCTGAAGTATGGTTCTCTGTTAAACCGACACCCTATCGTACAATCAATCTGCCGTATATGAACCTTTGACACCCCGTGGTTTGGAACTGGTCTAATACGAACCTTTGACACCACGTGGTTTGGAAGTTGATGCAACAAAGACATGTCCCAATGACCCATATTTGGCTTCTCCGCATGATGCTCTTGGTCAGGAGCCTCATCATGCTAGTCAGGAGGCTCATCATACTGGTCAGGAGCCTGAGCATCCTCCATGAACTGGTCCGGGGCCTCATCAATAGGAATTCGAACACGGGCACGCCTATCACGTTCAGAAGCACGACCGACATTCCTCACTCTGGTACGGTCGTACGGGTACTAACTGGAGTCTGATCGGGATCTTCGCCTCTTGACCGTGAGGACTCGCCCCGCACCAACCCTCGTGAACCACGTGAAATTCTGTCCCCAACTCTAGTGTGTGCCACTGCAAAAAATAGAAACAAAATAAATACGTATATTTAAAAAAAAAGTAAAAAAAATCCGGAAACACCTCAAAAAAGGATGATTCTGGAAGTAAGTTTGTTGAATTTTTCTGGAAACACCTCAAAAGATGTATTTTCGAAAGTCATTTTTGTGTTCCGGAAATACCTCTTTTAAGGTGTTTCTGGAAAAATTCAACAAAATGACTTCTGAAAATACCTCTTTTGAGGTGTTTCCGAAAAAATTCAACAAAATTGCTTCCTGAAATCCCTCAAAAAATGGTATTTTCGGAAAGATGAATTTTTTTCTTACTCTCATTTTCGGAAATATGTAAAAATGAGATGTTGGTTTTAGAATTTTATTGTAAGTAAGGGTAAAATAGTTAGTATGGTCAAAGTGGGGGGGGGGGGGGGGTACACAGTCTATGAGGGGGGTAAAAAAAAAAACAGCCTAATACAAAATGTCATATTAGTTAAAGGTCTCTATAATAACCATAGTGTTACCTTAGTTGCACTCCATAAGCGTTGACCTAAATGATCTCGAAAGTTTGCCATTCGTCGAGTATCTGTTGTTGTCTCTAGTGGTGGCACATGTTGCATTGTTACCATCCAAGTTTTCAACTTCTAATTAAACAATCTCTTCATCATATTCTATGAATAGAGGATCATTTTGCATATTAATTTTAATAAAATTATGAATAACACAACACACAACATTGCTTTGAGAATAGGAAATCGTGCTTTTAAGACTCCAAAACATCTTTCAATCACATTACGTAGTGAAGAATGCATGTGACTAAACAACTCCTTAGGACCTTGTGGTGCTCGTTGACCTCTATAATCACACAAGTGATATCGTTCTCTGTGATATGGTGAAAGAAAGCCATATTGGTGTAGCCAGAGTCCACCAAAAAAATACTTACCTTCAGGCGGAATAGGAAAATTTGGATTCTAAATAGTTTCTAAAAATATTCCTGAGTCATTCGCCGTACCCTCCCAACCTGCAATCACAAATGTAAACTTCATATCAAAAAGCAGCAACACATCACATTGATAGTTGTTCAAGTTTTCTTCCACGGTACGAAATTTGCTCATCTTTTGGAATGCATGCTGAAATATGGGTACCATCAAGAGCACCTACACAATTCTTTACCAAAATAAAAAATTTCATAAGATATATATAAAGTAAAACACGATTCACTCATCATCAAACAAAATGTAAAACATGATTCATATATATTGAAATATAATTTCGCAAAATTACCTTAAAATGTCAGAGTTGAGAAAGTCAGAGTTGGATAAGATATCTACACCATTGACCTGAAAGAGCTGAGAAAGTCAGAGTTGGATAAGATATCTCAAAATGCCAGAGCAATGAATATTCTTCACTTATCCTTATGTGAAGAAGAATATGGCAGAGTCAAAGGATGTCAAGCAGCAAAGGAAATCTGGGACTGCTTGCAAGCTACTCATGTAGGTACGAGCCAAGTAAAGGATACTAAAATCAGAATCCTCACTTCTGAATATGAAGCCTTCAAAATGAAAGAAGGTGAGTCTGTCGCAGCTATGCACCAGAGACTGAATCTGATTATACACAACTTAAGGGCACTGGGAAAGAGGTATTCTACAAAAGATATAAATGGGAAAATTCTTGCATCTCTGACTGGTGAGTTCTTTCCAAAAACTTGTGCAATCACTGAAGCCAAAGATATTGGCACTCTGCCCCAAGAAGACTTGATTGGGTCACTTCTAGCCTTTGAGGTTGTATTGGCTGCTAACAAAGATCAAGAAGCAGAAATGGTAAAAGAAAGAAAATCTCTTGCTCTTGCTGCTAAAACACCTAAGGTAGCAAGGAAAGAGGTTGAGTCTGATGAAGAATCTGATGATGAAGACATGGCTGAATTATTTGAAGAATTCATGAAATTCAACAAACTTGAAAAGAGAAATAACTCAAAGAAATCCAAGAAATCTAAGAAGACTACATGGAACAACTATACTGACAGTGAAGAAGAGGAGGTTGCAAATGCCATTTGTCTCACGGCATGTGAAACACCTAAGGCTACTATATGGGATTGTCTTGGCTCTGATAGTGACACAGACGAAGAAGAGCAAATTGCAAATGGTGTTTGTCATATGGCAAATGACTCATCTAAGGTAAGCCTTAACTCTTCTAGTCTTTCTGATTCTTCTATACATGATGATTTATCTGATGGTGCGTATAGTAGTCACGATTTGAGTGAGGCTTTTGATGCTCTTTATTTTGAACATGAAACTCTTTTGTTAAAATCTAAGAAATTGGCAAAGAGTAACAAAAGCATGCTCACTCAAATTGAGACTCTTGAAAATGAAGTAGATAGATTAAAGAATGAACTGCATAAATTTGTCAACCTTGAGTTTTGTGAACTTAAACAAAATTTTGAAAATGCCAAGGTTGAAAATGAACTTTTGAAAGAAACATTGAAAAAGTTTGAGGTTGGTGAAAAAACCTTGACTCAGTTGCTTCACTCTCAACATCAATATGTTGATAGGAGAGGAATTGGGTACAAAGGTAATTCCACCTCCTCCATTTTAAACAAGAAATTAACTTTTGTTGCATCTACTTCAAGTTATAAACCCATTGTTTTTTCATGCACCTACTGTCAAAAGGGAAACCATAGCTCACCTAGATGTCTTATCCGTAAATTATGTGAGCTTGGTACCCTTATACCTGCTTGTGAGAAACCAAGGTGGATTGTGAAAACAAACCCCTTGATGACTAACCCCAAAGGACCCAAAGAGAATTGGGTACCAAAATTTTCTACTTGATCTTAGTGCAGGTGTGCTACAGGGTATGGGGGTCAGATCAATACCTTGATAGCAGAGACTCGAAGTTCATGACTGGAGACACAAAAAGATTCGTAATACTCAGAAACAGCAAGTCATGTGACTCGTGATAACAACAATAGAGGAAGAATCA
Source organism: Astragalus membranaceus (assembly GCA_039519185.1). Classification (NCBI taxonomy): domain Eukaryota; kingdom Viridiplantae; phylum Streptophyta; class Magnoliopsida; order Fabales; family Fabaceae; genus Astragalus; species Astragalus membranaceus. The sequence continues at coordinate 160,440,508 of CM076850.1, forward strand.
CTGGTGAATGTTAGATTGGTAAAGTTTTATTCACCTCTGTTGAAAATGTGTTATAAAGTAGAAATTAAATATAACTCAACAAGTATTTAGACATATATTTTTTGTGTGCATCAAAGTTTTTTCTTCTTCTTCTCTCTATTGTGCTGGATCTTTGATGCAACATATTTTTGATGTTAAAAATGATACCTATATTGTTGAACCAAGGATGATTATCTTGGGTATCATATTTTTTAAACCATGATGATCCACCCTCTTTTTTCTAAGCTTTGCATTCGAATATTAATAAGGGGGATCACCAAGTAAGGGGGAGCATAGCATGAACTACTGTTTTTGATATATCATATACTATGCAATGCTGCTTATTTATTATACAAGTTTATAAAGTGCTTATGTTGTATGTATTCACCCCACCTCCTTTTTGATGAAAACAAAGGGGGAGAAATTGTATGCAAAAGGGAGAGAATATGCATGTTATTAATTCAATGGGGGAGAAAATAATTGCTGCTATCCTGCTGTCGTACTGCTTATTTTGTTATGCTTATGCTTAGGGGGAGCTTCTGCCATTGTTTCTCTATTATGGTCTCCCTATGCATAATGTAATTTGTTATCATCAAAAAGGGGGAGTTTGTTGAACCAAGGACAAACACTCTTTGTTTTGTATGATAACAAATTACATTTAGTCTACTAATGGTTGCAGTGTATAAAAGTACAGGGACAAAATAAAGTACAGGACATAAATCAAAAAGCAGGAAATATTAAAGTGGAGCAGCTTGGAGAAGAAGCCGCCGTAGAAGAATCAAGACCTATTTGTTTATCCGCTTTCTTTAGGACACTGTGTAAGGTCCTATCACTGAAGGTCTATGACATTTTAGTAGCTGAGAGATGACTTTTGAAAACATGCATCATGCATCAAAATTAGGGTTTTGAAAATATGTTATGCATGCATGGCAAGCTTTGGAAAATATCTTATGCATGCATGGCGAAGCCCTAAACCTAAAAATAATTTTGTGGAAAGCTAGAAATCGATTTCTATCATTTTCTAAATCATGAAATCGATTTCCTAATCCTATTTTAAAGGTTGAAATCGATTTCCCTAGCCTATGTTAAAACAAAGAATCGATTTCTACATATACTCAAGCCAAAGCCATGAATCGATTTCCTTCATTTTTAAAAGACCATGAAATCGATTTTCAGGCTCTCCTAAAAGGCAAGAATCGATTCCTCCTTGATTTATCTAAACTTGAAATCGATTCTTAGCCCATTCAAGATGTCCATGAATCGATTACACACTTCTTTAACTAAACATGAAATCGATTCTTACCTATTTAGGATGTCTCAAGAATCGATTTCCTTCTTTTTTGAAAACACAATGAAATCGATTCCTATCATTTCAGGAAGTCCAAGAATCGATTCCTACTAATTTCTAAAGCCCAAGGAATCGATTCCTATGTTTTCTAAAAGCAAAGAATCGATTATACTATGATTTGCCTTCTCACATAAATCGATTCTTATGCATCATAAATCATTTCTACGTTTTCCTAAACCTATAAATAGGGAGGTGCTTCACACTTTTCATTTCACACCTCACACCAAAAACCACAACATCTTCTCTACTTCTCACGTACATTTTCTAGATCTGAGAAAGAGAAAAATAGAGCTATCACTTTCATATCATTTTTTATAGATCTAGTCACTCATCTCTCTCAGCTGTTATATTGTCATATTATCTGAGGTGATTAGATCATAGCTTCTATATTGTAATCAACTATTGTGGGGGTCGCTTTGAAATCCTGGGATTTGTTCTTGGGTCTCTCAATCAAGAGATTGAGTTGGTTTGAAATCCTGGGAAGTTTTCTTGGGTCTCTCAATCAGGAGATTGAGTTGGTTTGAAATCCTGGGAGGTGATCTTGGGTCGTTCAATCGGTGAAGATTGAAGTGGTATTGAAATCCTGGGAGGTGCTCTTGGGTCGTTCAATCAGGAGATTGAAGCGGTTGAAATCCTTAGCGGGGAGCTCGGGTTCTCAATTCAGGGGAATTGAGATTTGCTATTTGAAGTTGATTGTTTGTAAAACATTGGTTCTTCATATAGTGGTTTTCAGCAAGTCCAAAGGTTGCAAAGCCGGAGGCCGAGGACGTAGGGCTTTTATCCCGAACCTCGTAAAATTCCTGGTGTATCTCTATCCCTCTCTCTTTACTTTATTTACTGTTTATATGTGTTTATAATATCACTACTCTGATCTGAATCTGTTAATCTGGTTGTATAACTATATCCCTACTCTGATCTGAATATGTTAATCTGGTTATAGTTATACTCGTTGTACTACTGATCTGTCTGTCTATCATCTTCCATATCACTCAAATTGATCTACTTTCTACTATATTCAATATCACTACACTTCTTATAAATAATCTTATTGTGTATATTGAAAATAGTATAATATCTCTTTGTGCCTAAATCTGCCTACTTGCACCATTTAAAGTTTAAATCTAAGTTTCCGCATTTGATTTAAAACAAACTTATCATTTATTTTGAAAAGAATTCATATTTTGCACATAACCTTATTCACCCCCCCTCTAAGGTTATACTATAGTCTAACAAGTGGTATCAGAGCTAGAAATTGCATATAGAGCTTTACATCTCGCAATTTAAATTTTATTTATCTATCTGTGATTATGGGTTCTTTTTTGAAAGAGGGGATGTCTTTATTTAGGCCACCCCTGTTTGATGGGACTAACTATGACTATTGGAGTAGTCGAATGAAATGTCATGTGCAGGCTATAGATTTCACCTTATGGAGGATCATTGCAGATGGACCACTGATCCCAATGAAAATCAAAAGTAAAGCTACCGGCAAAGAAGAAGAAGTGCCAGTTGAGGATATCTACACCATTGACCTGAAAGAGCTGAGAAAGTCAGAGTTGGATAAGATATCTCAAAATGCCAGAGCAATGAATATTCTTCACTTATCCTTATGTGAAGAAGAATATGGCAGAGTCAAAGGATGTCAAACAGCAAAGGAAATCTGGGACTGCTTGCAAGCTACTCATGTAGGTACGAGCCAAGTAAAGGATACTAAAATCAGAATCCTCACTTCTGAATATGAAGCCTTCAAAATGAAAGAAGGTGAGTCTGTCGCAGCTATGCACCAGAGACTGAATCTGATTATACACAACTTAAGGGCACTGGGAAAGAGGTATTCTACAAAAGATATAAATGGGAAAATTCTTGCATCTCTGACTGGTGAGTTCTTTCCAAAAACTTGTGCAATCACTGAAGCCAAAGATATTGGCACTCTGCCCCAAGAAGACTTGATTGGGTCACTTCTAGCCTTTGAGGTTGTATTGGCTGCTAACAAAGATCAAGAAGCAGAAATGGTAAAAGAAAGAAAATCTCTTGCTCTTGCTGCTAAAACACCTAAGGTAGCAAGGAAAGAGGTTGAGTCTGATGAAGAATCTGATGATGAAGACATGGCTGAATTATTTGAAGAATTCATGAAATTCAACAAACTTGAAAAGAGAAATAACTCAAAGAAATCCAAGAAATCTAAGAAGACTACATGGAACAACTATACTGACAGTGAAGAAGAGGAGGTTGCAAATGCCATTTGTCTCACGGCATGTGAAACACCTAAGGCTACTATATGGGATTGTCTTGGCTCTGATAGTGACACAGAAGAAGAAGAGAAAATTGCAAATGGTGTTTGTCATATGGCAAATGACTCATCTAAGGTAAGCCTTAACTCTTCTAGTCTTTCTGATTCTTCTATACATGAAGATTTATCTGATGGTGCGTATAGTAGTCACGATTTGAGTGAGGCTTTTGATGCTCTTTATTTTGAACATGAAACTCTTTTGTTAAAATCTAAGAAATTGGCAAAGAGTAACAAAAGCATGCTCACTCAAATTGAGACTCTTGAAAATGAAGTAGATAGATTAAAGAATGAACTGCATAAATTTGTCAACCTTGAGTTTTGTGAACTTAAACAAAATTTTGAAAATGCCAAGGTTGAAAATGAACTTTTGAAAGAAACATTGAAAAAGTTTGAGGTTGGTGAAAAAACCTTGACTCAGTTGCTTCACTCTCAACATCAATATGTTGATAGGAGAGGAATTGGGTACAAAGGTAATTCCACCTCCTCCATTTTAAACAAGAAATTAACTTTTGTTGCATCTACTTCAAGTTATAAACCCATTGTTTTTTCATGCACCTACTGTCAAAAGGGAAACCATAGCTCACCTAGATGTCTTATCCGTAAATTATGTAAGCTTGGTACCCTTATACCTGCTTGTGAGAAACCAAGGTGGATTGTGAAAACAAACCCCTTGATGACTAACCCCAAAGGACCCAAAGAGAATTGGGTACCAAAATTTTCTACTTGATCTTAGTGCAGGTGTGCTACAGGGTATGGGGGTCAGATCAATACATTGATAGCAGAGACTCGAAGTTCATGACTGGAGACACAAAAAGATTCGTAATACTCAGAAACAGCAAGTCATGTGACTCGTGATAACAACAATAGAGGAAGAATCACTGGTGAAGGTTAGATTGGTAAAGTTTTATTCACCTCTGTTGAAAATGTGTTATAAAGTAGAAATTAAATATAACTCAACAAGTATTTAGACATATATTTTTTGTGTGCATCAAAGTTTTTTCTTCTTCTTCTCTCTATTGTGCTGGATCTTTGATGCAACATATTTTTGATGTTAAAAATGATACCTATATTGTTGAACCAAGGATGATTATCTTGGGTATCATATTTTTTAAACCATGATGATCCACCCTCTTTTTTCTAAGCTTTGCATTCGAATATTAATAAGGGGGATCACCAAGTAAGGGGGAGCATAGCATGAACTACTGTTTTTGATATATCATATACTATGCAATGCTGCTTATTTATTATACAAGTTTATAAAGTGCTTATGTTGTATGTATTCACCCCACCTCCTTTTTGATGAAAACAAAGGGGGAGAAATTGTATGCAAAAGGGAGAGAATATGCATGTTATTAATTCAATGGGGGAGAAAATAATTGCTGCTATCCTGCTGTCGTACTGCTTATTTTGTTATGCTTATGCTTAGGGGGAGCTTCTGCCATTGTTTCTCTATTATGGTCTCCCTATGCATAATGTAATTTGTTATCATCAAAAAGGGGGAGTTTGTTGAACCAAGGACAAACACTCTTTGTTTTGTATGATAACAAATTACATTTAGTCTACTAATGGTTGCAGTGTATAAAAGTACAGGGACAAAATAAAGTACAGGACATAAATCAAAAAGCAGGAAATATTAAAGTGGAGCAGCTTGGAGAAGAAGCCGCCGTAGAAGAATCAAGACCTATTTGTTTATCCGCTTTCTTTAGGACACTGTGTAAGGTCCTATCACTGAAGGTCTATGACATTTTAGTAGCTGAGAGATGACTTTTGAAAACATGCATCATGCATCAAAATTAGGGTTTTGAAAATATGTTATGCATGCATGGCAAGCTTTGGAAAATATCTTATGCATGCATGGCGAAGCCCTAAACCTAAAAATAATTTTGTGGAAAGCTAGAAATCGATTTCTATCATTTTCTAAATCATGAAATCGATTTCCTAATCCTATTTTAAAGGTTGAAATCGATTTCCCTAGCCTATGTTAAAACAAAGAATCGATTTCTACATATACTCAAGCCAAAGCCATGAATCGATTTCCTTCATTTTTAAAAGACCATGAAATCGATTTTCAGGCTCTCCTAAAAGGCAAGAATCGATTCCTCCTTGATTTATCTAAACTTGAAATCGATTCTTAGCCCATTCAAGATGTCCATGAATCGATTACACACTTCTTTAACTAAACATGAAATCGATTCTTACCTATTTAGGATGTCTCAAGAATCGATTTCCTTCTTTTTTGAAAACACAATGAAATCGATTCCTATCATTTCAGGAAGTCCAAGAATCGATTCCTACTAATTTCTAAAGCCCAAGGAATCGATTCCTATGTTTTCTAAAAGCAAAGAATCGATTATACTATGATTTGCCTTCTCACATAAATCGATTCTTATGCATCATAAATCATTTCTACGTTTTCCTAAACCTATAAATAGGGAGGTGCTTCACACTTTTCATTTCACACCTCACACCAAAAACCACAACATCTTCTCTACTTCTCACGTACATTTTCTAGATCTGAGAAAGAGAAAAATAGAGCTATCACTTTCATATCATTTTTTATAGATCTAGTCACTCATCTCTCTCAGCTGTTATATTGTCATATTATCTGAGGTGATTAGATCATAGCTTCTATATTGTAATCAACTATTGTGGGGGTCGCTTTGAAATCCTGGGATTTGTTCTTGGGTCTCTCAATCAGGAGATTGAGTTGGTTTGAAATCCTGGGAAGTTTTCTTGGGTCTCTCAATCAGGAGATTGAGTTGGTTTGAAATCCTGGGAGGTGATCTTGGGTCGTTCAATCGGTGAAGATTGAAGTGGTATTGAAATCCTGGGAGGTGCTCTTGGGTCGTTCAATCAGGAGATTGAAGCGGTTGAAATCCTTAGCGGGGAGCTCGGGTTCTCAATTCAGGGGAATTGAGATTTGCTATTTGAAGTTGATTGTTTGTAAAACATTGGTTCTTCATATAGTGGTTTTCAGCAAGTCCAAAGGTTGCAAAGCCGGAGGCCGAGGACGTAGGGCTTTTATCCCGAACCTCGTAAAATTCCTGGTGTATCTCTATCCCTCTCTCTTTACTTTATTTACTGTTTATATCTGTTTATAATATCACTACTTTGATCTGAATCTGTTAATCTGGTTGTATAACTATATCCCTACTCTGATCTGAATATGTTAATCTGGTTATAGTTATACTCGTTGTACTACTGATCTGTCTGTCTATCATCTTCCATATCACTCAAATTGATCTACTTTCTACTATATTCAATATCACTACACTTCTTATAAATAATCTTATTGTGTATATTGAAAATAGTATAATATCTCTTTGTGCCTAAATCTGCCTACTTGCACCATTTAAAGTTTAAATCTAAGTTTCCGCATTTGATTTAAAACAAACTTATCATTTATTTTGAAAAGAATTCATATTTTGCACATAACCTTATTCACCCCCCCTCTAAGGTTATACTATAGTCTAACATGAGGGACAATGAAATCTTTGGAAAGATATCAAATGCATGGCTTTTAAAACTCTCTTAAAATTCCTATGAATGGTGTCTAATGAATGTTGTAACTTTATTCGGTTAGCATTCGTGAGCATTTAGTTACTCAGAATCACGAATGCACACACGAATGACCTCCACAAATGCAGCTGTGATCAGCAGCGGCAACGGAGAATTGAAAATGCAAAATGCACAGAAATAATGGTGATGGAACCATGAACACACACACAGAGGTATAGAAAAACAGAATAGAAGAGAGGCAACAAGGAATAGAGGAGAGGGAAGAAGAAAGGACATACCTTGGTGTTCAACAGCTTGGAAGAAGAGAGCAGGGAAGGGCGAGAACGAGAGGGTGAGTGTGAAGTTTTCTAAAACTGAAATGGTAAACATAAAACCTAGTTTTGTGGTTTTGGGATTTAGCTAAAAACTGTTTCAAAATAAGGTAAAAACCCAACTTAGCCCCATTTTACCCAAACGAGATTTGTTTTGAAACTTAACTTTTAAAACCAAAAACCATAAATTGGCAACCACCCCGAACAGGCCCTAAGTGTCTGGGAGAAAAATTATCCCTCAAACCCCTTAAACCCCTCTCCTACTTTATTTTTTGAGCTCCTCCAACATCCCCCAAATTTGGAGGGTTTTGGAGGAGCTCAAAACCCTCCAAAAAATAAACTAGAAGAGGCGTTTAGGGGAGTTTGGGGGATAATTTTTCTCCCCGTCACTTAAGAATCAACACTATTAGTCTCATGGCCTCTCTTCTCCTCCCCTCCAAACTCACAAACACACCTTAAGGGCACGTGAGTTTTTGGTTTTTGGTTTTGAAGTTCGGGTAAAATGAAGTTCAGTTGTTTTCTTTTCTTAATTTCAAAATAATTTTCCATCAAAATTCAACCAAAAAAATAGGCTTTATAATTTCTATTTTTGATTTGAGGTTAACATGACCAATGGTCGCCAACTACCACTGCTACCACTGCCAACCACCATCGACCACTGCTCCGACTACTGTTAACCACCACATCGACCACCCCCAACCACCACTCCGATCATCACTCTGACCACCACCGACCACCACTCTGACCACCTCTAATCATCAATCTCACCACCACCAACTACCATTCCGACCACTACCAACCACCACCTCAATCACCTCCGACCACCACCAACCACCACTCTGACCACGATCAACCACCATGTCAACTACCATCGACCACTACTTCGACCACCACTCAGACCATCAATCCAACCACCACTTTGACTACCTCTAATCATCAATCTGACCACCACCAACTACCACTCCGACCACGGCTAACCACCACCACCGACCACCACCAACCACCACTTCAGTCACCCCAACCACTCTGGTCACCGTCAACGGCCTCTTTAGCCACCACCACTCCGGCCACCGTCAACCACCACTTTGACCACTACCAACCACCACTATGACCACCTCTAATCAGCAATTTGACCACCACCAACTACCACTTCGACCATCGCCAACCACCACTCCTCTAATTTCGCCTCATAAGCAATAGTTATGGTAAATTTGTAAAATACTCACAAAAAAACTTTTATTCAAATTTTTCTCACTTTTTCACAGTGTTACTAAACCCTGACTGATGATCGACCCGGTCATGACATAGGGTCACCGGGTCACTAGGCGAACAAATGGGTCATTGATCGAACCACATGTCCCGATCTCTATTAAAATAATTCAAAAGATTGTAATGTATACTAAGAAAATATTTATAATTAAGTAAAATGATAAGATATTTTAATTTAATAATAAATAAAATATCTGTAAAATCAAAAATATATTGAATTGTATACTTTATTAATAAAATTATATCTGTAAGACATTGATATTGTTTTAATAATTATTTTTAAGTTTTGCTTTTGAATTCCTACGGAAAAATGTTAGATGTTGTTGTAAAATTTCATTAATTTTAATTTCCAATTTTCAATGGCGAAACATTACATTTGTCGGAATAATTATATTTTATTTTCACGAATGTCTTTATTTTTATTTTTGAGTCTCAACGAGAAACAATTAATGTATGAATATAATCTACAATATACAAGTTAATATCTGACAACAATATTACAAATTTGGTGTAAAATTACTTTACAAAAATAGTACAACGCTACCCGTGCACATGCAGAGATATTTTGCTAGTTAGAAAATACCAATAACCTTCTCCTAAGGTATAGCAAAGGGTTAATTTGAAGAGTTTTTTAGATGTGATTAAGAAGTTTTATGTTGTTATTCCTTTTGTGGATGTTTTGGACAAACTCTACATACAAAAAAATCTAAAGGATAATCTCAACAAAAAAAACCTTCTAAAGGAGGTACTAAATAAAAAGTGGAGGCCTAAGGAGCATTAAACAATGTCTTTGAGTGAGGAGTACACTAATTTGATTAAAGACAAATTGTCCGCATAGCTGATAGACTATTCTATTCTTTACTTGATTGGAAATGTTGATTTTAGTGATTCTTTGTGTGATTTTGAAATTAGTGTGAGCCATGTGCTACACTGCGTTTACAAAAAGTTGGGGGTAGACACATTTAAGCCCTACTACAATCCTAAGTAGGTAGTTCAGTTGACGAGCTAAGAGATACCAAAAGAATACATCAAATAAGTGTAAGCAGAAAGTCTCGGGTGATCAAAACCTGGGAAACTAACATTCCACCCTTTCCACTAACATTGCTTATATAACATTCCACCCTTTCCACTAACATTGCTTATATAACATTCCACCCTTTCCACTAACATTGCCCACTACAATTTTCTTGCAGTTAGCGAATTGTTCCATTAGGCACCCGATATGTTGCTTTTAAAGCGAGTGAAATCTTTATTTCTTGGATTTTGTGGAGTTAGGAAATCTTTAGTCTCAATAAAAATAAAATCTTTCTCTAGTCATAATATGACTAATCTCAAGTAGGTAGCTCAATTGGCGAGCTAAGAGATACTGAAGGAGTGCAAGAAGAAAATCCCGGATTCAAACTCACGAAACTAACATTCCCCAGGCCCCCACTAACATTGCTTATAAAAAAAAGTTATGACTAAACCCCAATTTTTAGCTTCAATTTTTGGGGTTGCAATATCCATACACTATTACTACGGTGGCATTTATTTTTGGGGTTGCAACATCTATACACTATTACTACGGTGCAACATCTTGGCATTTATTTTGGGGTTGCAACATCTATACACTATTACTATGGTGGCATTTAGCTTAAATTTTTATATTTTTTAATAATAATTTTATCTTTTTATCACTTATTTTAATTTTTAATTTCAATCGAATTTTAATTTTTAGATTATACAAAATGATTATAATAATACATTGTTTAAGTGTGTGTGTGTATATATATATATATATATATATATATATATATATATTCATTTTTTTTCCTCAAAAAAAAAATTTAAATTTTTAAATTTAACATTAAGTTTTATTTTTAAATATATATAATAATTAGATTTCATATTTGTATATTTTAAAATATATTTTAGAATGGTAAATGAGCAAATTATTTTCTTATTCTATCCTGTTGGTTTTTAACCCAACTCAAATTCAGGATAAGATTTTATATACAGAGACAGAATAGTCACAAGATTAAGTTATCATATCCTACTGGCTCAACAAACACTGGATTGACTCATGATATGATAGACTTATCATATCCTGTCCATCAAACGGGCCCTTAATAGCATGTTTTTAAGTTTTATTATAATTATATTTTTGGCCCTAAATCTAATTATATTTATGGTTTTTATCTAAGAGGTGATTTTGAATAAAATATCACTTTCAATCGAACATTAATTTAAGAGGGTTTGGATTATAAGGAGAGTAGAGGGATTTAATTTAATCAAAAAAAGCAGAGGGATTTAAGGTAAAGAAGTGAAAATTCTAGATATTTTGTCTGGTTAAAGGGAAAAGAAGAGGAGGAGAAATAACTATTCCATTGTTTGATTTGCAAATGAGGAGTTGAGAAAAACAAAATTAGTTTACCATTATACCCTTTCGTTATAAGTATATATTTTTTTTGCAAACTGGATATCTTCTGCGAGCATAGACTAATTTTTCAAGCTGGGTAGGACCACAATGAGCGGTAAAGCTCTACATCAAGAGTTTTAACGTTGCTGCCTTCCCAATTAAATTATTCAGTTATTATATTTAAAACGTAATAAACCTGTTTTCGATCCTTCCAATTTTTTAAATATTAGAGAGTCAAAATTGAGAGAAATGAAACTTTGTCCCTTCCTTCCCCTTCTTAAAAATTTGAGTCACACAACTAACTCATCTGATTTCACGTTGAAATCTCGATGACACTATCACAGTGGAAGTTACAATATCCAGTGGAAGTTACAATATCCAGTCAATGTTGGGAACAACGGTAGGGATAGTCTAAACAGATGACGAACATTACGCTATACTAACTATAGCTATTCAATGTGGATTTCTACCGTGGAAAAGACTAGTCGTTCCAAACATACACTCATTATGTTTGGATTAGCAGATAAAGCTGTAAATCATGATGGCTAAACTAGTCTTGTGGAAGCTTGTATTTGTATCTTCTAAAATTCCATCGTTAAAGTGCACGACGTCAAGGTTCTAAAAAGTGGTCCGTTACACCGAAAACAGCCGCGACAAAATTGTCTCAATAGTGACCGTTATCGCAACAAAACGGCCGCGACAAATAATTTTAATAAAATTTATGCATTATTGTGATTAATTCACACCGCGACGACCGCGACTTGTAATGCAACAACGACCGAAAACGCGAAAGCCTTAACGCGACCGCGACCGTGACCGCGACCGCTATTTAGAACCTTGCACGACGTGATCGTGAATTCACCACCCACACAATGTTATCAAATAGCTAAGTTATTAACGTGTGATTTTGGTCCAAAAAAGTGAGATTATGCCATGTAGGTGCCTGCCTACAAGAGGGGTTACGGAATTTCATGGTGTTAAAATATTTTGGCTTAATTACAGTTTTGGTCCCCCTATTTTTACCAACTCACGATTTTGGTCCCCCAAGTTTTTTTTTCACGAATTTAGTCCCCCTATTTTCCCAATTTGTAAAATCATAGTCCCCCTCTAATTTAGTCAAAATTGATTCTGATGTGGCAGTCAATTAATTGATGTGGCAGGCCCCTCTCTCTCTCTCATCACACATGGCACATCTTCTTCTTCTTCCTCTCTCGCTCTCTCTCGCATCACACTCTCTTCCTCGCATCACTGGTTTTGGGAGTTTAGGAATTTTGGGAGTTTAGGAATTTTGGGAATTTTACTGGTTGGTGTTGTTGTTAGTAAAATTGATGAGCTGCTTCAACTTGTCAAATCCAATTTTCCATTTTGATTCCACCACCATTAACCAAATTCAACTTGTCAAATCCCTAATTTGCATCTGAACCAAATTCATAATTTTTCCGAACTTCAACTACAAGACTGTGAAAGGAATGGAAAGGAAAAGGAAGGGAAGAAGGAGAAGAGAGTTGATGTTGGTTTGGTTGTTGTTGTGTTCATACATGGCAACCCCTGAACCCAGTAGCTCCAAGTCTGTATTCAGAGGCGAGAGGGCCGAGAGAGAGAAGGATGGGCTCGCGGTGGAGAGAGAGAGTGTGATGGCAGCAGTGGCCATGGTGGGTGATGCGGCGGTGGTGTACCTCCTCCTTTCTTCTCTGTTTCTTCTAAGTCTTGGTTCTGGGATTTGGTTCGAGGAGAGAGGAACTGAAGGTGATGAGAGGGGGATGCGAGGAAGAGAGTGTGATGCGAGAGAGAGCGAGAGAGTAAGAAGAAGAAGATGTGCCATCTGTGATGAGAGAGAGAGAGGGGCCTGCCACATCAATTAATTGACTGCCACATCAGAATCAATTTTGACTAAATTAGAGGGGGACTATGATTTTACAAATTGGGAAAATAGGGGGACTAAATTCGTGAAAAAAAAACTTGGGGGACCAAAATCGTGAGTTGGTAAAAATAGGGGGACCAAAACTATAATTAAGCCAAATATTTTCAATACAAAAAGGCCCAAAGCAGCCACAGAACCTGTTAGTGCCACACTGCCAAAAAAGCTTTTTGCTGATAAAAAATTGTGACTGTAGTAAATAAACGTTACTAAAAAAATTAGATTTAAAATTATAAATATAAATAGTAAATTCATGAAAATAGAGGGACATTTTGCTTAAAACACATTTGATGTTTCCCATGAAATTCACCGTTGAACCACCATGAAATTCACCCATTTTTCCCCATAAAGTCTGAATCTCCACTGTTAAACCGCCATGAAACGTTTCCAATTGGTATTGTTAGGTTTCTAAGATCTGAACTCCAGACATTCCGCTTAAAACACATTCGATGTTTCTTAACTTACCAATCGAGCTACGTACTAAGGACAATTAAAGGTTTATTAATTACCATATCATTTACTTGCATGAAGAAAATTGAAACAAACAAAGATTTAGAGAAATAAAAGGAATGTTATATATGAAGATAGTTTCTTTTTTCCTTTTTAAATCAATGAAGATAGTTTCTTTCTGCATGTATAACTACCCGTGCGCCCGTGACTTTGTATTTGTTATAATTTGAATGTACGTCAACCTCATCATATTTCATTTGTTTCTTTTCTTCAATGTTTTATGTGGAATGCTAGATATTGTTTGTTTTTTAAGTTCACTATTAAGTTAGAATTCCCCCAAAACACGTTGGAATTCACACAAAAAAAAGCACTTCATAAGTTAGATTTAAAAAAATATATAAATTAGATATTAAAATATAAATATTAAAACTTAGTTTAAAAATACTTTAATAGTTTGTTTGATTATCATGGATTTATAGCAATAAAGTTTATAATTGATTAAACAAAACCTAACAATTAATTAAACATGTCCTTTTCTGTTCTTTTACATTTATCAGCTAGTTCAACCGCTAATTTTATCAAACACTTCCTTCGTTATCAGCTAGCTTATCCGCTATCTGATATCCGCTATCCGCTAATAGGGGTGTTCAGTGGTTCGGGCAAATCCAAACCAACCCACGATCCTAATCCAAACCGATATGTTTGGTTTGGATATTTTTCGTGTTCGGGTCAAAATCGAACAAATCCAAACCAACCTGTAGTTGTTTGGATCGGGCAACGGATTTTAAAAATCAAATCCGCGAACCCGAACCAACCCATATTACGTCATAACAATTTTGTAATTTTAGATGCACACGATTTTATTTGCTTAGAATTTTTACCTTAATAATTTATGATTAAGTTGTAAAATTTTAATACTATGAATGAGAAGACTATTAGTAGATTTGAGTTTGATTTCGTGTGATTTTCAATTTTTTTAGCTATTTAAAGTGTTGGAATATCATAAAAAAATGTTTTTTTTTATATTTTAGAAAATATATATTTTAGTGAATGACCCGTGAGCCCAATCCAAACCAACCCGTCCAATTTCGGTTCGGTTTGGTTCGGATTTTGGATGAAAAAATGTAAAATCCGAACCAACCCAAACCGAATAATTATCATTGGTTCGGGCAACGAATTTGGTAAAATCCGATCCAAACCGACCCACGAACACCCCTATCCGCTAACTTATCCGATGTCCGCTCCAAATCCAGAATACATATGGTACTTAACCCATAGTACAAAACTGATCAAACAAGCACATGCTCGCCAAATAACATTGAAAATTGATTCTCGATAGTAAAACTACTGAAATTAGAATGCGACCTCTAACAAAGAACCCATCTTCGAAAGAAAGTTATTAATTAGGCTAAACGTGCCGCCCAAGACAGGCACAACATACACTCATATAAATAGTACTCCCCTGTCTCATAATATAAATAAAAGTGGGTCGATAAAAGTTGACTAATTACTAGATCTAGATTTTAGACCAAATAAATCAGCTTTTGTTGACTTATTTTTGCTAATTGTATTTTGAGACAAGTGGATTACATACACGCAAGTCATACTAAACTGTTGGGGGGATGAGATTTGTAGAGTCCTCAATCTTGGAGATGAGAAGTTTTTGAAAATCAGAATCCACGTTTAGAGCCACTTGTTGCACTGTAGGTGATAAGTTACCCAAAATTGATGTCTTGCCAGCCAACTCTCCACTCAAAGGCCTACAAAAGAAAAAAAAAATTACAATTATCAATCTTTTTTAATGTTACTGTACGTGTAGATTAATTATGTATACAATTACAAACTTACGTTGTAGTTGTGACAATAGAGTAACTTTCTAGTCCTTCTTCAGCTGCAGTTTCAGCAACCACAAAGAACTGTGGTACAACAAACAAATGACCAGCTTTAACTTGAGTGTCCAATACACGTTTACCATTCAAACCCGCAATTTCAATCTTGCCACTTCCTTTGGCAATGTAAATTAACTGAACAACAGGGTTGACTAGGTACGATGGTGCCTTAGTAGCATTAGGTTCAAGTTTCACTCTAATCACACTTAACCCAACATCTCCAATAAAAGGAAAATCTTTCTCAGTTAAGGTTGTTACTAAACCACCATTTTTAGCTTCAATTTGTGGTGTTGCAACATCTATATTATAGACTAGTTCTTTGGTTTGCTCCTTTTGAGGCTTTGGCATGGGTTGGTCTTTTGGTAGCTTAACGAGTAGAAACTCAGTTTGACTTTGTGTTAGCTTGTTGACTTCATCATTGTTCAAATGATAAATTTTGCTAATGAGCTCAGGAGAAAAACTTCCTAAAAGTCCTAGAAGACCGGTTAGAAAGAAATAGGTGAATTCTCCAGGAACATGAGCCTTTGAAGTTTCTCCAAGAAAGACAATGATGAGATCGGAATCTCCATCGTTGAACCACCATGAAACGCTTCCAATTGGTACCTGGTATTATATCACCTTTCTTAAGCTTCAAAACTACCTCTTTCCCAGTGTCGGGACGTACCATCCCTACTACGCCATCAGAACCTGGTTGGGGAAATTAATTTAATCTATAATCAACCAAAGTTAAAGTAACACAACACATATTATCACACGATCATACTCGAGATCAAATCTGGAAACCGACGCCGTCATATTATTGAAATTGCCAATGAAACCAGGTAATCTAGGACAATAAAAAAACAAATAAAAAAAGTAGTGAAGATAGATAGATAGGGGTATGTATATATGACCTTGAACAACATAGCCCAATTTAGAGGAATCAGCATAATGAGGGAGAGCGAAACCCCGAGGCTGAAGCACAAGACGACCAGCACCCACGTTGTTCTTAGCTAATACTGGAATTTCAGAACTGGACCAAACATAGTAACCTCCGCCATCTCCCTCAAACAATGTTTGTGCTTCCTTTGGTGTTAAGTCCAACTCCATTGCCTTGATATTTTTTTCCTAGCTTCTTTTTCTCCTTTTGTAAAGCATATATAAAGCAAAGCATATATATATAAAGCATTTCAAATAAAATAATGCATGCTACCATTATTGAAATAGTAATGAATAATTAATGATAATGCTAAATAATGCGCACTAACAGATCGTACAAAACTATAAAATAATATTTCTAGATATTTGAAGTTTCGAAGCAAATTATAAAATTAGGCAAACGTCGCAAGAAGACGTATACTTAAAGAAAACAATTAACTAGGGCTGTCACGGGGATGATTGTCTATCCATAATTCAGATCTAGCAATTTGAAGACAATTACCAATGTTGTATTCAAAGAAGTGTTTCAGAACTTATAGCCAAATGTAAGTACCAACTCTTAATCTTTATGACTTCTTTCAATTCATATAACTTGGCCTCTTTTATGTTTATTTACATAATTTATGTGTATATACAGTTATTATTGTTCATTTTAGGAAACAAATATAATAATAGACTTCACTTTTCTGTTTTAACCTGTCTCCATTTAAATAAACTGTACAAATTAACTAACTTTCCTTAATATAAAATATTGCCGCAATTCATTATTGGTATTAACATACGTAAGCTAATAACTTAATTTCTGCAAACTCCAATGTCTGAAAATAAGTATATCTTCTAATTTATAACATCAATGTTATTGAATTTTCTGGTTTTCAGGTTGAAGGCACAGATCAAACTTACTTCATGCATCCCTCTGCCTCTTTTAATCTGTATATAATGCATTTTGCTTATGATCTTTTGTTCCGGTGACCTTTTGGTACAAGCTGTAGTTGGACCATCTTCTGCAGTTTACTTTTGAGGAGATATTTTTTGGTTTTTTGTAATTGCTACGTACATAACTATTTCTCCATCTCCCATTTGATACATTCTGTTGTATCTGTAAGAAGGAATCCAATTTAAGCAATACCAGTAATATTGCGTTCAGCAGGAAATATATTATGTTCTATTTGATTCTCAGTAATATTAAAGCAATATCTTTCAGTAATACCAATTTCTCATTTTAGTCATTTATTTTGAAAGGAACATATATTTCTAGCAATACCATTTCAGTTTATCAATTTCCAGGAACATATCTTTAGATTTATTGCATTTGACCCCTTTGTTGGTATTACTGAAAGAGAATGGAAATAGGGAGTGAAAGGAACATATATTTCTAGCAATATCATTTCAGTTTATCTATATTCCATTGATGTAATTTCCAGGAACATATATTTCATTGATGTAATTAAGTTATGTCTAACTCTAATTTCATTTGAATTATTTCAATTCATTTATAGAAATATTTATTGTAATTTAACTATGTCTAAGTCTAATTTCATTTGAATTATTTCGATTTATTGCATTTGCCTTCCCATTCGATTTACTGCACTGTTTTTATGTATTATTCTATTTACAATCCATTTATCTTATTTGCTAACGCCCTTTTAATTACATTCATTCACTATTTTTCAAATCACGTAACGCGATCGACCCGTGCGTATGCACGGGTATGTTACTAGTTATCACCTAATATGTAATATAAATTGTAAGTCGTTACACGTGTAGTTTCATATAGCAGTGATATTTTCACCACCGCCTAACAACACTTGGATGAGATAGTAGGAGTCTCTTTCAGCTTAACCAATGTCTTGGGCACACATCAATGTTAAATCTCTCGAGGGAGAGCTTTGCCACCTATTGTGGTCCTACCCGGCTCAAGGGATTATTAGTCTCTACAGTTGCGTGCTGTGGATACCTGATTTAAACCAACCAAAAAAATGATATTGCACCACAAAAAAAATATAGCAATGATATTTGTATAAAAAAAAATATAGCAATGATATGAAAATGAAAATAGTTTGTTTACCATTTAAATATAGCTATTGTGTGTCGTATTTTTTTTTTTTTACCGAATGTTTGTATTTCTTATATATAAACAAAATGACCTTATTAAATTACTAATTTATTTCATATTTGTATGCCCTAATTCACATTGTCATATTTGTCCCATCTTCTATGATTTATAGCTCAACGTCATTCATTATTTTCTGATGCCAATTTAATACATAACAACCTCTAACATTTTTAGTTAAGGCAGAATTTTATTCAAATTCTTTCCAAAACGGTGCCATAACATCTTTTTCTCCATTATTACACTGTATTATTCACCCTAAACAAAAGTCAATAAATAAAACAGAGACAAATCAAATAGTCAAATTCTTAATTCCATCCACAAAATGGACCAACTTATATGGAGGTAAGAAATTGACTAAAACTGACTTCATGGGTTTCGAGTTTTTATTCTGATTTAGTCTCTTTTAATGTTAAAATAGGCAATATTTTATTGTATAGTTCCTTTGTATTATTTAGTCCGATAGCTCACTTGGTATGAGTTGGTCCGTAGATGAGTTTGTATAGTTGCTAGTTTGTTAGACTTAGTAACTGGCTCAGCTTCCTTTAACTGATTCAGTTGTATACATTGTTGTATATATAGGGATTGATCCCTCATTCAATAAACAAGTTCAGATTTACAATTTTCTGAACTTCACTCTCTCTTTCTCGCGAGTCTTCTCCCCAAAAAATTCTTTTTCTTTCTCACGAGCCCCTCTCTCTTAGAAAAACCATAACCGTTTTTCTTCTCTTTTCATCGCAATGTCTAGCGATGCTCTCTCTGAATCTTGATCCGCTTCTACTTTGAATTGCTGCTTCAAAACGCTGCTTCGTTCTCCTCTGGATCTCGATTTAGTTTCTTGTTTCTCAGATTCATGATCAGAATCTTATTTCGGTTCTCCTCTTCTTGCGATTTTGCTAATTGTGAATCGCTGTTCTTCTGGTTTGTGAATTGTTCTCCCTTTCCTCTCAGTCTCTGCATATCAATTTGCAGATCTGTTTACCTAAATCGATTTCCCCCTTTCTTGATCTTGATTCAGATTTATTTTTTTCTCTTTAATCGATTTTGCTTTTTCTCTCCCGATTCTGGCTTGTGACCTAGATCGGTTCCTCTTTGCAATTTCGATTCCCTCACCTCTGTTTCTGAAATTGAAATTCGTTTATGGTTTACGTTTCTGAAACATAAATCATTCTTTTCATCTCTGAAATCGCTCTTGATTTCTCTCTCTTTCTTCGCGACTATCTTTGTGTTTGCGTAACTGTTTATTTTTGGTTTTCGCTGCTCCACAAACCATCGCATTTCTCTATCTTGAAACGATTCTTATCTTGAATCGTTTCCTACTCCTGTTTCGCTTCTTGATTGCAAACATTGATTTCGTTTGCGATTCAGTTACGATATGAAATTTTGGATTGAGGTTCAGTTTTTGATCTAAATTCTTTTCGTCTTCACTCTCTCGGTGCCGCTCTGTCGCTCGCACCGTTCAACTTCATCACGAGAATTCTTGAACTGTGTTCTTCTAGTGATCTTCGTCAAGTGATCTCCGATTTGTGCAAACTTCTGAAACTTCATCATTCTCCTTTGGATGTGTTTCGAATTTGCAATGGAGATTATTCGGTGCAGTTATGTGGTTATATAATTTTTCAGTTGAAGCTTTGCTTGCTTGTTTGGAGTTTATGGATTTAACCTTGTTGCAATTGAATATCAATCTGAAAGTGGTGTGCACACAACCTATTTGATGAATTTGCTCATAGAGATATTATTTTTCTTTGATGATTCTGTGTGTTTTCTTGTTGCTGCCAATTGCTTCCGCCTTCGCTGTAAATCTCGACATCGTCACTGCAGTGGTTTGGTAATCAGCTCATGTACTGCAACTGATTTATTTTCTGATAATTCGATTGTTGAATTTGGTGAATATCTTATTTGAAGTTGTTTGGATATACAAGATGCTTGGTAAAAGTTGTCAATGGTTCCAATTACCGTTTCTTGCGAAAAGTCACAGTCTGTTTCGTATCATTGGTGGTTGATTGGTTCCATGGAGATTCACATGTGGCATGCCATTTGCTTACTGGCTCCATGATGTGGTTGATTTGCTTATTGGCGCTCTTGTTAACTATTGTTAAACATTGATACTGTGTTGGTTCAAGTCTGGTGTTATACATGATGCATCCAATATTACCAACAAGTTCATTGCGAGCTTTCTTCCTTGAGTGATGGAATTGATTCAGTTCCTTTTGTTCTGATTCTGTTGAGGCTTGAGATTTGGTGCATCTAGGTTCCAGCAATTTGGGATTCAACATTCCAAGTTCATGATGGCAATTCAAGATTCGATTGAGATTTCAGAAGAAAGATCTTCGTTTCAGTTTAGTGATCACCATGCAGACATGTACACATATCTTGACATAGGCCCATAGACACCAAAGTCTATCCGATTGCTTGGCATTTGCTTCTGTCCTTGAAGATCCTGATGCAACAAAAGAGGAAAAGGGCACATTGCTTCATGCCAAATGCCTCTGAAGACTAGTTGGTTAATTTTCCTAGTTTTTTCTACTCTTCTCTTCAAGCTGAACATGATTGTTACTCATGATCCAGCTTGAGGGGGGCTGTTAGAATAGACAATATTTTATTGTATAGTTCCTTTCTATTATTTAGTCCGGTAGCTCACTTGGTATGAGTTGGTCCGTAGATGGGTTTGTATAGTTGCTAGTTTGTTAGACTTAGTAACTGGCTCAGCTTCCTTTAACTGATTCAGTTGTATATTTTGTTGTATATATAGGGATTGATCACTCATTCATTAGAAAAGTTCAGATTTACAATTCTAACATTTAATTTGTTTGACACTATTTTTTTTTGTATATTTGTCATGTTTCCATGATTTAGAGTTGCTCTTTTGTCAAAAAAAATGACTTAGATTTGCTCTAATAGATTAAAGAGGTGTTCTTTGTCTTCAACAGTGATAAAAAGAAATTGAAGGGTAAATAGCTTTAAGTGTTACGTGGTATTTGTTTCCTTGATTTTCTATTTCTTATTTTAAGCTTTATTAGGATGCAGTTTTTTTTTTTTGAGAAGCTTATTAGGATGCAGTTGATTCATACTATACAGATGACATTTGAATTTGTTTAATTTGATTTAACTATACAGTTAACGCAGTTGATTATATGCATATTCTATTTCTTTTGATATGTTTGACACTAATTTTTTTTAATATTTGTCATGTTTCCTTGCTTCAGATTTGCTCATGAAAATATTAAAGAGGTGTTCTTTGCCTTCAATGGTGAGCCCATTTTGACAAGAGAGAAAGATGAAAAATTGAGGGAAATACGATGAGAGAGAATTGAGGGAAATTTTGAACGGGGGGAGGCCTAAATCAAAAGTCTTAGCTGTCTCCGACCAAACCTGGCTTTGTCTTTAATTTCTACTATTTCTTGTAAACAATATAAGAAACACTTTTTTTTTGTTGGTTAGAAATATAAGAAATAAACTCTATTTTAAAGATGTAATAAATGATCAATTTCACTTTTAATCATATTTAATTAAGTGGTGTAAATAAATGTGGTGTCATAATTAGAAATATAAATCATCATTTAATGAAAATGACGGTTTTGGAAAGAAGTTAAATTTTCAACTTTATTAAATGAGAATAATTGATTTCAATGGCCCTTAGTCTGTGTGTTGTAGAAGTTTGTTTCTTATACTCTCTCTGTAACACAATATAAGTGAATTTGGGTCAATAAACTTGTAACAAAATATTAGCAAAAATTAATTTTTTAAATCCTATTTAATGATAGTATACCAAAAATATCAATCATTTGATGCTGAAAATAAAAAATTAAAATTTTGTAAGCAATTAATGCTATAAGGGTAAATTAGGTAATGGAGTTAAATTTTAAATAAAGATTTTGAAAAACATGCCAATAACTACATATATATTTTTGGTTAGTATCACACCCAATATTTGAATATTCGAACTCGAGACCTTGGAGTGGGATCCAAACCTAGTTACCGCTCAGATCATCCCTTGTTGGTAATAGCTATATATCTTAGGAAAAATTACACGGGGAGTCCTTTAAGTTAATTAATTGTAACAAGTTGGTTCTTTAAATTTTTTTCGTACCACTTAAGTTCTTTAAGTTACATAATGTGTACACCGTTAGTCCTTTTTTTCATTTTTTATTACAAAAAAGCTCAATTCGCACTAACAGAGTTGATGTGGCTGTGACAGAGGCTACCTATCATCTATCTTGTAAGAATTTGGTCATTTAAGACTACTATCATGTAACAATTTGGAACTTTCAACTTAATTTTTTTTTTTAAAAAGATGGTTCATCTTATTGGAGTATATTAAGCTATACAAAAACATTAGAATACCTAATTCTAATACATTGTAATGACCACGGTTACTTAGGGTCAACTAGAGTTAGAGTCACTGGTTAGACTTATCTTCTTATGCACTTCATTAAGTTTGTTATTAGTTTTTTATTAGTTTGTTAATTAGTTAACACAGTTGGTTAGAGAAGGATAAGATAGTTACAACAACTTTACCAATTGTAAGAGTATATACTCAGTTCTCAACAATCAATAAACAACAAGTTCATTTTTCATTTCTGGGATTACGATTCTTTTATGGTATCAGAGCAGAGAAATCTGCTTTGCATGCCCTTTCGTCTTCCCCTTCGATTCTTCTTCCCTTTCCATCCAAACGAAGCTCACATCGCTCAACAATGGCGGAAATCGTTACACAAACAGAAGAACCGAATGAAGGTGAACAACATCAAAAAGACAAGAATCCAGCTTTAACCCTAACAAATCCATACTATCTCCATCTTGCAGAGAATCCAGGAGCGATTCTTGTTGCACCTCCAATGAATGGAAACAATTACGACACCTGGAGCAAGAAGATGAAGAGAGCACTTCTCACCAAGAACAAGATCAAGTTCATCAATGGCAAAAATACAGCACCAGACAAAAGCGACGACATCTACGAAGCGTGGGAACGATGCAACGGAACAGTGGTTTCTTGGATTGCTGGTTCCCTTGCTCCAGAGATTGCGCAAAGCATCAAGAACGTTGAGAATGCTTTCGATCTATGGATCGAATGAGTTAAAGAATCGCTTCTCAAAGGGAGACGCCTTTCGAATGTCTGATCTGATGCAGGAGATACACTCAATCAAACAAGGAGAGAGGAGTATCAACTCGTATTACACAGATTTGAAGGTAATTTGGGAGGATCTTGAGAGTCTTAGACCAAATAACGCTTGTGTGTGTGGAATAGTGGACGCTAACATCAAGAAGCAACGTGAACAAGAGCATGTAATATGTTTCTTGAAAGGTCTCAATGACCAATACAACACAGTACTCAAATCATGATGATGGAGCAATTGCCAGGAATAAACAAGGTATTTTCCCTAACATTACAACAAGAAAGACAATTGAATGGAAACGTTTTGGGAGAAAACCCTAAGGCGGCGTTGATGGCGAATACTAGATCAACACAAAATCTTCAAGGAAGAGGAAGCAACAATTCACGAGGCAGGGGCGTGGGAGGTTCCCCGGAAGAAGTTACAACAACAACACTGGGAAGATTTGCAATTACTGTGGCAAGCAAGGTCACACCGTGGAAACATGCTACTTCATGCATGGCTTCCCACCAGGTTTCAAGTTTCGCGACAAAGAAACATCTGCAAACAACACATCTACTGAAGGAGGTAGCACACAAGATGAAAGTGCAACACCTCAACAAAACGAGTCATCAGCGAGCATCACTCCAAAAATGTACCAGAAGCTCATGGTACTACTGAACAAAGGTGGTAATGGAGAAACCAGCCAGGTACATCATGTCATAGCATCCAACATGACACAGGATGCATTGGGTAAGATCACTTACACTATCTGGATAGTAGACACAGGGGCCACAGATCATATATGCAATAATTTGTCCCTGTTTTACTCTTACCATGAAATTAGATCTGTTAGTATTAAACTGCCCAATGGAACACGCACCTATGCAAATATGCTGGTACAATTATGTTTAACTATGATTTAATCCTGCATAATGTGTTATATGTACCTGAATTTGGTTTCAATCTTATCTATGGCTATAAATTGTCTCACTATCTAAAATGTAAAATAGTCATTAATGACGATGATTGTACCATACAGGAAAAACCTTCATTGAGAACGATTGGGCACGCTAGAGCATTTCACTCACTTTATGTGCTTGACCAAGACTCAAAATGCTTATCTGCTTTTAGCATAGATTTTAATAATTTTGTTTCAACTTGTAATCAGAATATGTTTGATCACTTAGCTTGTAATCACATTGCATCTGATAATTTTGCCTTATGGCATCATAGGCTAGGACATCCTTCTCAAAATGTGATGAAACATATCGGTAACCATTCTTCATATGTGCAAGATATTCCTAATAAAATTTGTGATTCATGTCACCTTGCCAAGCAACATAAATTACCATTTCCCATTAGTAATACTGAAACTAAGAATGCATTTGATCTAATACACATGGACATATGGGGTCCCTTTTCCACTCCATCTGTCCATGGTCACTTGTATTTTTTTACTGTTGTAGATGACTTCACAAGGCATACTTGGCTGTTTCTCATGAAGAACAAATCTGAGACAAGGGATTTAATCAAAAATTTGGTCACCATGGTGCAAACTCAATTTGGAATCTATGTAAAAGGCATCAGAAGTGACAATGGGCAAGAGTTTATGATGACAGACTACTATCATGAAAGAAGTATTCTGCATCAAAGAACTTGTGTGGAGACTCCCCAACAAAATGTTGTAGCAGAAAGGAAGCACAGACACATACTGAATGTAACTAGAGCCTTGATGTTCCAGTCACATTTGCCAAAGGTATTTTGGTGCTATGCAGTGATGCATGTTGTTCATCTGAAAAATAGGCTGCCCATAGTTGTTTTGGAAAACAAATCACCATATGAAGTCTTGCACCATCACATCCCTGATCTACAATACCTAAGGGTCTTTGGGTGCCTTAGCTTTGCTTCCACTCTCCTACAAGGCAGAAATAAGCTTGATCCTCGAGCAAGGAAGTGTATATTTCTAGGGTTTAAGCCTGGAATCAAGGGGTACATCCAAATGGACTTGAAATCTAGAGAAATATTCATCTCCAGAAATGTTAGCTTCTATGAAGATACATTCCCCTACATCTCATTCCAACAACAAACTCACAACTCAATTCCCACTCCAAACACATATGATTTTACCGCATTTGACCTAGAGAACCCAAGCACAAACATCACATCTCCCATGTAACAAAATAGTAAAATCAAGTTTTTAGTCATGAAGATAAAAAGTATTGTGTGAAAACAGTAAAGAAAGTTCAAGAGTTGATAAAGTGAGTTGGACTGCTCCTTGCTAAGTAATTTCTCAGTAGTGAAGTGCTATAACGTTATACGCTATAGCGTTAAGTGCTGTAGCATATGATTTTTTGCCTTTCGGTCACTGACGCTAGGGTTTTGTTACAAGACTCCTATGTCTAGGTTCTAAATAAGTCCACCCCTGTATAATGAGGAACCCACAGTATTCACCTTATGAACTATTGCTCCCCTATGTCTAGAGTTAAGCACAAGTTGTCTAAATGTCTTTAAACAACCTTTCATTCATATCAATCTTTGAGTTAGAA
This sequence comes from Astragalus membranaceus, assembly GCA_039519185.1. Classification (NCBI taxonomy): domain Eukaryota; kingdom Viridiplantae; phylum Streptophyta; class Magnoliopsida; order Fabales; family Fabaceae; genus Astragalus; species Astragalus membranaceus. Next base: position 160,466,588 of record CM076850.1, read on the forward strand.
TCGTAGACCATGTCTGTACCTACGAATGTACCCATTTCAGTTGGCCAATCCCAAAACGAGTTTGAAAGCATTAAAGCACAGATTAAAACACAAACATCATAACGTTATATTAACAATACTAAAGACTCATTACAAAGCTTAAAACAATCCAACTACTAAGTGTTTAGCTCATGATGAGCATCATCAACACAATACAAACCACAAAGCTCATATTACTGAAAATGAAAAGAGGAGACACGAGTGCAAAAGATACACTTCGTGAGCTCCTTCTCATGAGACAGGTAGATGACGCTGCAGCATAGCTTCACAGCGTTGGAAATGATGATCTTCTCTTGAAAATAAAAGCTTGAAGTGGAGGATTAATGGAGGAGAAAGGTGTCTAGTTTTTCTCTCCAAAAACCCTCTCACTTTCGAAATCTATGTTGTGTGGTAGAAGAAGTGAGATATCTTTGTTTATTCTCCATAAAGTAGCTTTCCAAAAAGGTGACTATGACACATCTCATCAACTAAAGTGATCTTCCATCAACAAGTGGACAAGTGTCCCTACAAACCCTTTTGGTTGGTGGATTCAGCAGCAAGTATATCCCTTAAATATGGGCTGAAGTGACATAAAGTTTAAGCTTCAAAATTGTCCAGCTGGCCCACCGTCATGTAGCACTATAGCGCTTAACGCTGTAACACTTAACAGAAACATTAAAATACTCACAAAGGCACCAAATGATAACAAATTAGCTTCTTACCCTTCTTTTACACTTCTTAACACATATTTACATATTTAACCACATAATTACTTAAGAACTCACATTAACTTAAGCCTAAAGAATATAAATAACTCATATAAATATGAGTTATCACACCCCCAAACTTAAATCATTGCTTGCCCTCAAGTAATGACACTTGATAAAGATAACAACTGAATAAAAATAGAATAACAACTAAATATCACGACCAAACTAGTTGCATCTTTAAATCAGACAGATTTTCAAAATTGCTCTCATTAGACCAAACTTTCAGATTCACACCCAACACACACACACTATTGCTTTTCACAACATCTAGAATTATTACTGCTCAATTGTGAGTGTGTGACTACTAGGCTTAGTTTAGTTCCTAGCTAGTTTTAACATTTCTCCTAGCCTTGGAAAGAGTGGCCTTCTTTTGGTTTAGCCAAAGAATTTTTCAAAAAGGAGAGTAGGCTAACAACTTCACATAAGACTTGGGGGGCTTCAAATCACAACAAAGGGCTTGATTAGGCATTTCAGATCTTTGGCCAGTGCACTAACTATTGATTTGGTGATTTCTCAGTGCTATAGCGTTAGATGCTATAGCACTGGTGACTTGATGAACAAATGTAGCTACAATGCCCTCATTACTGAACTCCTTTATTTGCATTTATTTCTTTTTTTTTCTTCCTTTTTTTTTCTTTTCTTCTTATATGCATTTTTGGAACAGTTCAGCATTTGTTTCGGGCAATTGCAACTAATTACAATATACACGACCAATTGACAATACATTTGTATACTTTGTGAGCCTATTGCACTGACCATCATATAATCTTCATACCTAGCTTTAATATAACCGATGCAACTCCAAACTTAGCTTCAAATGCTACTCTCAATTTTTAATAAAAACTTGACTAAACCTTGGTTAACCAGGACTAACATCAGCATCAGATCATCCCTAGCTAACTAGGTTCCTTGCTAAGCCTAGAGTTTGAGTGTTGAAGCAGCAATAAGACTAGTCATCAATCAAACAAGGGTACACTACACATATACACATAATCATCATTAAATTTAGCCCAACAAGTACAACTTCTATTACTGAAAAATTTAAAACTTGCAACTAATCATGTCTTTTTATTCAAACAAAACATAACATTGACATTTATAAGGTCCTCCCCCCAACTTAAGACCTAGCAGTGTCCCCACTGCTCATGCATGCTAAAGGGAGAGTCCTATGACTAAAACTCAACAGAATTAAAAACAACAGAAATAAAACGCTAAACATACTGTTAGATGCAAGAACAGACGCTATAGTACCTAACATGTTTATTGAAAACAGGCAAACAACATATATTTTTTTTGAAAGAAGGGTTAGAGTACTTGTTTGCTAACCCAGATTTGAGCCTTTTGCTTGCTCTGGTGGGCATTGTGGTGGCTTTGCTACTGGATGCCTTGGGCTTCTTCTTTGGTGGCTTCTTTTCTCACTTCACAAAATTCACTCCTGCACAAAAGAAAAATTAAAAACACAAAATTGTTAGTTCAAATCCATGGGTTGCCTCCCAGTAGCGCTTGGTTTAAGAGTCGTCAGCCAGACTAAGTCTTGTGGTAGGTATCTTTGGCTAATGGCGGCTCTGGTGTAGGAGAAGGGACCCAATCATTTGCTACAACAGAATTAGGTTCCTCCACAACATATTTAGGCACCCTTGGCCTCTTTTTGGCCACCATTTTTGTTCTTACAGCTTTCTTTGGTGCTACAGCAGATGCTGCAGCACTGCCTTCTGATACTGATGCTATAGCACCACCTGTGACAGCATTTACTCTCTGCACTTTAGTTTCCAATAGCATTGGTGGTTGCTCTGTGGCAAGTTGAGTTTTGGGTGGATTTTTCTTCTATGAGACTAAGATGATTTTTGTATTGGTGAGGAAAGTTTCTTAGGAGATGGGGACTTGTGTAGAGTGGGTTGTTTTGGAAATGAGGAAGGTATTTGAATAAGGTTTGACGGTTTGGCTTGAGGTAAGGATAGATTAATGGCTGGAAGGCGTTATAGGTGGAGGGGATGGTTCTTTGGTTGGTGATGGTTTAGGTGAAGGTGTGGTGGAAAGGTTTTGGGTGGGTGGTGTGATTTGATGCAAAATGGGGGATACTTCCTTACTTCCCTCTTCTTTCTTATTATGCTCTCCTTCATCTTTTTCATCATCTTCTTTTTAACTATTTTAACCACATTCTCAACACCTCAGCTACGAGTGCTATAGCACATGGCGCTACAGCATCAAAAATCTGCATAATTGACAGCACATACATACCACAAGTCTTCTTATTCATACCTGTAATAGTAAAAACAAAAACACACAGAAAACATAATTAGTCCTAAAAATCTGGGTTTCCTCCCAGTAGCGCTTAGTTTAAGAGTCCTTAGCTAGACTTGACATTCAAAACCCAAGTTAGGGTGGATAATAAGACAATAAGAAAATATCATCCTTCCGCTTTCTCTTTTTGGTCAGAAATCCCATGTATTTGGTATATGGAAGCAAGTGTTCCCAAGCCCCAACCAATAAGCATTTGGGATAGGAATTCCCCCTCTCTTGAAAAAATTGAAGCTCATTTTGCGGAGGACTATTTCTTCAATTACCAATGGTTGAGTCTCAATTGCCACATGACTCTTTTCATACCTCAACCTTGGTTTTTCTTTCTTGTCACTATTTTTGAATTTTTCTTTTTCTACACCTACACAATTTTTTTGTTTTTCTTCCACTATTTCCAAATGACCACATTCAAGTTCACACTCTACACTCTCTTTTTCTTCCTCTTGCTCAACCACATCTTCAATACAACTCTCTTCTTTTAGATGCTCCATTATAGCCTTAAAGTGAGCCTCTATATTCTTACACGAAGTTTCAAAGTTGTCATGCTCCACCTTCATATGTTCAATGGAATGAGCTAAGAGTTCTTTGAAATTATCTTCCTTTTGCTCAACCACCTCTTCAATACAACTCTCTTCCATATTCTTGCATGACACTTGAAAGTTGCCACTGTCCACTTTGATATCTTGAAGGAATTGCTCTAAGAGTTCTTTTAAATCAGAGTTGTCCTCATGTAATCCTTCGGTTTGAGCTTGAGAATATGAATCTTGCTCACACACAACATTTCCCATGCCATAATCCATATTTTGGGCTGTCGTGGGCATGAAATTTGTCTCATAACAGCCCCTTTCATGTTCATCCCCATGGAAGTCATAGTTGAAACAATGTTGTTGAGCATTCAATTCTTGCATAAAGGAAAAACTCCAATGGTCTATGGCATAAAGTAGAAATTTATTTATTTATTTATTTATTTTTGAAACACTAAACACAAATAACAACAAAGAGAAACACACTACAAACACAAAACACAATACAACTTAGAAAAAAAATTGTTGAAAAACAAAACAAACTAATAAAAGAATCTAAACTAACTAAACTTACTAATGTAAACAATAGAAATTAACTTTCACAATCCCCGGCAACGGCACCAAAAACTTGTTGTGCGAAAAATAGTTTGTGCAAGTGTACACAATTGCAACAGGTAATAGAGTGATAAGTAAAGATCGTTTCCACGGAGATTGTTGAGTTTACTTCTATATTTAAGTTAGTAGTTAAGCTAGTGAGAAAAACAAGTAACAAAATAGTAAAATCAAGTTTTTAGTCATGAAGATAAAAAGTATTGTGTGAAAACAGTAAAGAAAGTTCAAGAGTTGATAAAGTGAGTTGGATTGCTCTTTGCTAAGCAATTTCTCAGAGTGAAGTGCTATAACGTTAGACGCTATAGCGTTAAGTGCTGTAGCATATGATTTTGTGCCTTTCGATCACTGACGCCAGGGTTTTGTTACAAGACTCATATGTCTAGGTTCTAAATAAGTCCACCCCTATATAATGAGGAACCCACAGTATTCACCTTATGAACTATTGCTCCCCTATGTCTAGAGTTTAGCACAAGTTGTCTAAATGTCTTTAAACAACCTTTCATTCATATCAATCTTTGAGTTAGAATCGTAGACCATGTCTGTACCTACGAATGTACCCATTTCAGTTGGCCAATTCCAAAACGAGTTTGAAAGCATTAAAGCACAGATTAAAACACAAACATCATAACATTATATTAACAATACTAAAGGGTCCTTACAAAGCTTAATACAATCCAACTACTAAGTGTTTAGCTCATGATGAGCATCATCAACACAATACATGTAACAGCCCAGGTCCAACGCATTGGCCACCCCAGCACTATTACATCACGATCTTCTCTACCCCCTTGTAGAATTTTTGCCTTCCGTGGGAATCGAACCTTGCACCTGAGGCATAAGTGCAAGTTAAACACACCTCCCCTTTGTTTTTATAGAGTAATGATTAATATGAGCTTTTGTTACTTAGTGTGATCTTAGGTCGAGCTAAAATAAATACAAATCACGTCAAAAAAAAGAACTAAAATAAATACAAATGAGATTCGGTTGGTAGGAATATCTTTTGATAGGTACTATAATTTGTCACTAAAGCTCAAATTAGTCAAGTCTATTTTCATTATGGAAAATTATTATATTCTAGTGATAGATTTTGTGTATACAAAAAATGATTTCCTTTTTTGTCAAAAAAAATGATTTCCTTTTTTTAGATGAAAATGACAAGTACCGCCAGAAACTTAGATATACAACTGTGAGGTTCCGTATTTGAACTCGAGACATGATATCTAGCTCAACAATTTCGGAATTTGATACTTGAGCTAGGTCTTACGGATATTTCACGTGAACATTTCTGACACAAGATGGTAGAAGAACTCGATTCCAAACAAAAAACAGCTTAAGAATTCGAGTAAAATATATTTGAGGAACTTATTTAAAAAAATGCAGTAAATAAAATGTTTCGTAAAAAATCTTATTTCGAAACCTCTATTTATAGTTGTACTAGTAGTAATTAAACGTTCTCTTTGCATCTTATTTACTACTAGATTTACTCCCCCACTACAGTAATTTAACGACCAAAAAGAAAAATAATTATATTGTAAGTTGTAATTATTTATTTTAAATATTTTTTTGACAATAGACGAGGGTTACTACCATTTGTCATTAATTCTAATTTAAAATACAATGTATCTTTCATAATTTAAATATAGCAAATTACTTTTTTCGCATTTCAGTTATATGACAGTTAACAAATGAATTAGTATAGTAAAATAACTAGATTTTTAAATTTATTTCATATGTATTTTTTTTTCAAATCAACATTTTTTTTAATATGTATTTTTTTGGTTAAAATATTTTTTTTTATGATTTTGGTTAAAATATAGTAATATTTTGTCTTTGGAGTGTTGTAACTGAACCAAACGTGAGAGATGAAAAGGTGCCACCATCAAATTTCTCAAGTTCCACACATTTATTCAACTACTACAAAAAGACAAAAGGCAAACAAAATCATTACCGTGCATCCGCACAGACCGATCGTGTTACGTGGTACGATGAGTGTTTAAACCAGAATTCTAGCTTTTTTGAAAGCTTGGTGTTAAAAACATGGAGGTAAATTGATGTAATTAAAATGGAGATTGTAAATAAGGCGATTGACTTATAACAATATGAGTAGGAGACGGTGGTAATAAAATTTAAATGATAATTTTTTAACAGCGTGATGATGTGTTTGATTTTATATCATGCCCCGAGAACAATTAAATCATGTGTTTTGTTATTGTGAGAAAAAATCATAAGTTTTGGTCAGAAAAAAAAATCATAAGTTACAGAAAAATAAACAATTTGGCAGCAAATTAAGTCGAACGGCATTTAAGTTATAATTAATTGAAAATTACAATGAAAACTGTTGATAGGAGAATAATAGTCATTTTGTCTTAAAATTTAAACAATCAACAAAATTGATGTACATTTTGCTCAAAAACAAATTTAAATTCCTAAGACAGATCTTCAACATTTAGAATCCACTCCACTACTCCAGTCTCTCAATTGTTTCTCCTGCTGTCTTTATTTATAACTTTCATGAATAGATGTTCAGAATCAACAAATTATCGAATGAGGTATCCACATCCTGGTGGGGGAGTAAAATGTTCTCTTTGCATCTTTATAATTAAGAAAATTTTGACTTTTAATCTAAATTTTATTAAGAATTTAATTTATATTTACTACACTAGTATGTAACCCGTGCGATGCACGGGAAACAAATTCGTTTTATTAAAATATCAAATTAAACAAAAATTCTACAAAAAATAAATAGAATGGTCGAATGAAAAATGTAATATTGATTATATGTAAATTGTTAATGTTGTTTATGTTGTAAGCAAAAAAATCAGTATTAATATTGTTTTTTATAGGTTATTAATGTTTATGGAGACAATATTTAATGTCGGATCAATGATTCACTACAGTACTTTAACGACCAAAAAGAAAAATAATTATATTGTAAGTTGTAATTATTTATTTTAAATATTTTTTTGACAATAGATGAGGTTACTACCATTTGTCATTAATTCTAATTTAAAATATAATGTATCTTTCATAATTTAAATATAGCAAATTACTTTTTTCGCATTTCACTTATATGAGAGTTAACAAATGAATTAGTATAGTAAAATAACTAGATTTTTAAATTTATTTCATATGTATTTTTTTTTCAAATCAACATTTTTTTTAATATGTATTTTTTTGGTTAAAATATTTTTTTTATGATTTTGGTTAAAATATAGTAATATTTTGTCTTTGGAGTGTTGTAAATGAACCAAACGTGAGAGATGAAAAGGTGCCACCATCAAATTTCTCAAGTTGCACACATTTATTCAACTACTACAAAAAGACAAAAGGCAAACAAAATCATTACCGTGCATCCGCAGAGACCGATCGTATTACGTGATACGATGAGTGTTTAAATCGGAATTCTAGTTTTTTTGAAAGCTCGTTGTTAAAAACATGGAGGTAAATTGATGTAATTAAAATGGAGATTGTAAATAAGGCGATTGACTTATAACAATATGAGTAGGAGACGGTGGTAATAAAATTTAAATGATAATTTTTTAACAGCGTGATGATGTGTTTGATTTCATATCATGCCCCGAGAACAATTAAATTATGTGTTTTGTTATTGTGAGAAAAAAATCATAAGTTTTGGTCAGAAAAAAATCATAAGTTATAGAAAAATAAACAATTTGACAGCAAATTAAGTAGAACGGCATTTAAGTTATAATTAATTGAAAATTACAATGAAAACTGTTGATAGGAGAATAATAGTCATTTTGTCTTAAAATTTAAACAATCAACAAAATTGATGTACATTTTGCTCAAAGACAAATTTAAAATCCTAAGACAGATCTTCAACATTTAAAATCCTAACACACACACACACACACACAGATATATATATATATATATATATATATATATATATATATATATATATATATTCGATGTAACACCCCGGTATTTTTATTTAGTAAAAATACCCAAGTGTACCATCCCTAGAACATCAGAGATATATTTCCTCCTTAGACACTGAATATCACTATAAATTTTCGCTGAATATAAACCAAACAGTCTTATTCACAAACAAGAGGATACGGTTCTCAGACCATAAACCATCAGCAACTATAGTATTCAGTATCATACAAGAAAGCGGAAGAAAGATATAACACTAAAGACATAGTGTTGCAGCACATAGACAAGAAAGGGAAACATAAACTTAAGCATAAAGCTAAGTCATCAGCAACCATCCGAGCTCAACCTACTCGTGCCTCTGTGGTCCTCTCTTTCACTGTTTCTCTGTAAAACAACAACATATAAACAATGAGATACAATCTCAGTGAGTTCTACCGAGACCCCTACTAACACTCTCGGTTTAATTATGAAACCCTTTTTAAATTAACACGACACCGATGGCAAATCCAGTGCTAAACCCGGTGAGCCGTATTCTAGGACTTTCTTTCCATTCGTGGTTTAATTATAACCACGTGGATTTTAATTCAACACGACACCGACTGCAAATCCAGTGCTAAACCCGATGAACGTGTTATAACTCAGTGCGACACCGACTGCAAATCCTATGCTAAACCCGGTGTATCGCACAGTACGACACCGACTGCAAATCCTGTGCTAAACCCGGTGAACCGTACAACAAAACTCTTAACATAACACCGGCTGCGGTGAACCCCCTTACCAATAGCGTTTTTCCTAATGGCACGGAGTCTAGGGTAGAGAATCATGACTGCCCCGCCTAGTATGTTAACATCATGGGTCATCATCCAAACTCGATATAATATATATATATATATATATATATCCACTATCATATGAACTCATAGTTCATTTACATTAGACCTTTATTTGAACATTTAGTTCGCATCATAAACAAAATTTACGTTTGCTCTCGCATACTAACTCGCCGCTTTTCAAAACGATTTATGACTTCAAAAACAGTTCTTTTTACCTTTTAAATTGTATATTCAGTTAGGCCTCTGAATAAGATTTCAAACGCATCTTAGAACACCTCAATCGGGTTCCCGGAACAAAAGTTATCGCGAAAACAAAATCAGTGTACAGTTGATGAAAAACTGCAAAGCGTCGCGACGCGAACAGGTTCCGTCGCGACGCGAAAAGCGACAAACATTTTCGTTGCAAAAACAAGCTTGGTCGCGGCGCGATGGGGACGGGTCGCGATCGTCTGCTGAAAAATGCAGATCTTGCGGTTTCTTGCGAAATCCGCTATTCCGCTCAATTCCGATTCTTGTTCCGATTAAAAACAGTTCAAACAACCATAAAAGCAGACCCAATCAACATCACACAATCAATCAAATCAACCAAAGACTCAATGTAAACGAATTTTACCAAAATACGATATATTTCAAAATAACGGTTTTCGACTCAAAAACTCTCGAAACCAATCAACGTAAAAATCATTGTAACACGAAATCATCCTAAGCATGAGTAAAACTCACCCTTGACGCGAGAGTTGATACCGAGCCGGAATCACCGAGACTCCAAAAATCCCCAGCCGCGTTTACATGATGTGTTTTGGAGTCTCGGTGATTTCGGCTCGGTATCAACTCTCGCGTCAAGGGTGAGTTTTACTCACGCTTAGGATGATTTCGTGCACAATGATTTTTACGTTGATTGGTTTCAAGAGTTTTTGAGAGTTGATACCGAGCCGAAATCACCGAGACTCCAAAACATATTCAAATTATTTCACCAACAAATTAAATTATTTTATACAATATTTTTAACAAAAACATTGTAACATCCCCTAATTGGCTAATTTAATTTATTTAAATTAGCAAAGAGGTTAAGGTGAATTATTAGCTAAATGAAATATTTAGCACAAGAGGCTATCATGAAATGACTAGTTGGCATAAATTATGTGATGTTGAATTAAATAAAAGATTGTACTCATGCATAATTAAAATATTATGTTAAGTTGAAAAGAATTTGGCTAAGTTCATTATATTAGGCCATATCATAGTATAGGAAGTAATCAAGTTGCTGAAGGGTACAATAGTCCTTGTACATGATTAAATGAGGGACATTATTGTCAATTCCTAGTGAGTGGGTCAGCTGGTCACCCAAGACCCAGCCAACCACACACACTCCAAACACTCCCTCATTTTGAACTGAAACAAGAAAATTGAGAGAAGGAGAGTTGAGAGAGAAGGGAACTCGAGAGAGAGGGGACGAGGAGAAGGGAAGAGGCAACTTTCAAACATAGATGCATGTCCAGTTTTTTTGTACCATTGTGATCATCTCACCTTCCTATTCCTTTTGATACCATCTTCTTAACCAACAACCCTCTCCATCACAAAATACCATGATTGAACACTCCAAGCTCCACTTGATAAAAATGGAGTTTTGAGCCTTGCATGTTACTATTAGAACAAGATCACACCATTTCTGAACATGCATTGTAGATTGCGATAGTTTGGGCCATAGTGGGAGAAACCTCAGTAGTGAAGGAGACCAAAGTCGAAATAGGGGTTGTAACACCCATTTTCTACCCGGTAACTTTTAATGAAAATCAGAGTTTCGAAAACATTTTTCTTTTCACCCACAAGGGATGTCACATTTTCACCAATTAAGCGTCACACGAATATGATAAAATTCACCATTAAAAATAGCACGGTACATAGCACATCATAATTAACTCCATCACCACGCAGCAGAATAAAAATAAAGTTCAAACGAATACTTATAACATCACCATTAAACTTTGACAATTAAATAATAATGACTACTAATAAAGCCTAGCGTTCATCCCCCCGAGTGCTACGTATCAGAGCGACGACACCGACTCTACTAGCGAAGGTAAATATGCCTTCATTCGCGATCACCTGCATGTTACCAACATAGGGGTAACATTCAAACAGAAGGGGTGAGATATCTAACATTATAATAGCATATATGATAAGCAATATACTAGAGTTACGACACTATATCTACCGGTTCACAACAACATCCAATTACAATCACTAAGAGCAATCACCAAATGTCATGAGTAACGTATGAGATGCAACCCACACCAACGGGCATATGCATGTGGTACCTTTCATCACCTTTAAAATAGCCAATAATAGTGGCATCATCACCTATATCATCATCACCTTGTTTTGAGCATAGCTCCATCACCTTTAAAATAATGCATATGTATGTATGCGACACCATGATAATGCACCAAACACAATCAACACCAATAACAGTCAACTTAGTGACACAACAACACCAATCAATATTTCGGTCATAGACCCATCACCTGTCATTTTGCCAAAATAGGCACATCACCTGTTACATCATCACCTGTGACACCAACAATTTCAACACCAGCACCAACACCAGGAAATTTACAACATCAACATCGTCGTCAATTTAATTTACAACACCAACACCGACACCAAATAATTTACAGAATCGACACCGACACCAATCTAATTTACAACACCAACACCAACACCAAATAATTTACAACACCAACACCGACACAATTACCACACCTAGGATAACACCGACTGGGGCAGCCACACAGGCGCCCGACTACCAATAACCACAGACAGGCAGCCAATATTTAACCATTTAATCAATAGACACACCCAAAAATTAACGACACCAGAAACAGTTCTTTTTGCCTGAAAATTAGAATATTCAGTTAGGCCTCTGAATAAGCTTTCCAAAACATTTTAGAACGCCCCAATCGGATTCCCGGATCAAAAGATATTGCAAAAACAAATCCGTAACAGTGACAGTGAAACAGTGACAGCAAAACCAAACAGTGCAGCAAAATGGCGCCCAGGACCAGGGCGCCTAGCAGGAAACAGCAACACAGAAAACTGGCGCCCAGGAGCAGGGCGCCTAGCAACAAGCAACACAACTGAACCTGGCGCCCAGGAGCAGGGCGCCTAGTAACAAACGCAACACAGCAAAAACTGGCGCCCAGGAGCAGGGCGCCTAGCACAAACGCAACACACATGACACTGGCGCCCAGGAGCAGGGCGCCTAGCACCACAACATCCAAACCGAAACTGGCGCCCGGGAGCAGGGCGCCTAGCACAGGCAGCAACACAATAGGCAACATTGGGCGCCTAGGGCGCCATTCTTAGCAACACAGGAACAATGCTGGGCGCCTAGGGCGCCACTTTCAGCAACACCAAAACAACATTGGGCGCCTAGGGCGCCACTTCCAGCAACAGGGAACAACACTAGCACGGCGCCCAGGAGCAGGGCGCCTTTTTCAGCAACCAAAACAGCAACCACACAAGACAACAACATGGCGCCCAGGAGCAGGGCGCCTTTTCCAGCAACAACACAACACCAAACTTGGCGCCCAGGAGCAGGGCGCCGTTTTCAGCACAGCAACCAGACACAACCATGGCGCCCATGCACAGGGCGCCTAAATCAGCAACACAATTTTTTTTTTTGATTTCCACCATGATCAATCACCAACACCAATTTGTAACAACCATGAATACATATCAAAATCACCATACAAATCATCAAACAAACATCAAGGCATACCTAGAGCCTAACTCCCACATAACACCCATCATACACCCTATTAAAATGGTAGAACCCACCATTACCTTAGATTTGCCGAAGACAAGACTCTCTTGACCGTAGACACCAAAGAACCACAGCAACAGAGCTCCTCCCCTTCTCCTCTCCTTGATAGCGCCGCGCCCTCTTCTCTCTTCGCACTCCTCTCTCCCTTTTTCTCAGACAAAAGCGCAAGTGAGGCAAAACCCTAGCCTAGGCGCTTCACCTATGCGCCTAGCTAGTGGGCTTTTGGATCACGGGTTTTTCTCCACAGCTTAGCCCAATTCCTAATCAACACGCCCTAAGTTAATTAAAACACCATTTTAATATTTTAATACGACTACACCAATAACATACCTAAATATTTAATTGAAATAAATAATTAAATATTTGGGCGTTACAACTCTCCCCCACTTAAAAATATTTTCGCCCTCAAAAATTTACTTGATTCAAACAGCTCGGGATAGGATTCCCGCATCTTGCTCTCCAGAAATCTGAAGTTGCGACACATGAAACACATCATGCAAATTCGAAAGATTAGGCGGTAAGGCCACCCTATAAGCAACATTCCCCACTCTTTCCGAAATCTGATACAGACCAATAAAACGAGGAGTGAGCTTCTTCGACTTCAAAGCGCGTCCAACACCGGTCACTGGAGTGACCCTCAAAAACACATGCTCACCCGCCTGGAACTCTAAATCTTTCCTCCGCTTGTCATGATAACTCTTCTGTCGGCTCTGCGACGCCTTCATCTTCTCACGAATCAACTTCACCTTTTCAGTTGTCTCTCGCACAATTTCTGGTCCAAGCACCACACTCTCTCCAGACTCATACCAACACAGCGGGGTTCTACACTTCCGACCATATAGTGCTTCAAAAGGTGCCATCCCGATACTAGAATGGTAGCTATTGTTATACGTGAACTCTATCCGTGGAAGGTAGGAATCCCACGAACCTCCTTGTTCCAAAACACAAGCCCTCAACAAATCTTCTAATGACTGAATTGTCCTCTCTGACTGACCATCTGTCTGAGGATGATATGCCGAACTCAACCTCAACTTAGACCCCAACTTCTCTTGCAAACTCTTCCAGAAATCTGAAGTGAACCTCAGATCTCTGTCTGAAACGATACTCATCGGAACCCCATGAAGCTTCACAATCTCCCGGATATAAATCTCTGCTAACTTCGACAGCGGATACGTGATGCTGATAGGAACAAAATGAGACGACTTCGTTAACCTGTCAACTATCACCCAAATTGCGTCATACCCTTTTGCAGTATTAGGCAATCCTGTCACAAGATCCATCGATATGCTATCCCATTTCCACTCTGGAATTTCTAACGGTTGCATCAATCCAGCAGGCTTCTGATGCTCAACCTTTGACTTCTGGCAAGTCAAACATGCATAAACGAACTGCGCCACATCTCGCTTCATACCAGGCCACCAAAACAACTTCTTCAGATCTTGATACATCTTCGTAGCTCCCGGATGAATACTTAACTTACTTCCGTGACTCTCTTCATGAATGGCTTTCTTCATCTCTGTGTCATCAGGAACACAAATTCGATTACGGAACCTCAATACACCCTGCGCGTCTAGCTTGAAATCATCATTCTCAGATCGATCACCCTCAACCATCAAGTCTACCAGTTTAACATCTGACTTCTGGGCCTCTCTGATGCTAATCAGAAAATCATTACCAATCTTCAACATCCCTAGCTTAACACTCTGAGGTGTCACTTCACAAACCAGACTCATATCTCTGAATTCTTCAATCAGCTCTAACTCCTTAACCATCATTGCCGACATATGCAAAGTCTTTCGGCTCAAAGCACCAGCCACGACGTTAGCTTTGCCTGGATGATAATTCAAACCGAAATCATAGTCCTTCAACAACTCTAACCATCGTCGCTGCCTCATATTCAACTCCTTCTGGTCAAACAAATACCTCAAGCTCTTATGATCACTAAACACCTCAAATCGGAAACCATAGAGATAGTGCCTCCAAATCTTCAGCACAAAGGCCACTGCAGCTAACTCCAAGTCATGAGTGGGATAATTCTTCTCATGAACTCTTAACTGCCTCGATGCATACGCAATAACCTTCCCATCCTGCATAAGCATACCACCTAAACCCATTTTTGAGGCATCGCAATACACCACAAACGACCCTTCCGGATTGGGCAACGTCAAGACAGGAGACGTTGTCAATCTCTTCTTCAATTCCGCGAAACTTTCTTCACAACGGGCGTCCCAAACAAAAGCCTTTCCCTTGCAGGTTAACTGAGTTAACGGAAGTGCTAACTTAGAAAAACCTTCGATGAATCTTCTATAATAGCCGGCCAATCCCAAAAAGCTTCTAATTTCAGTAGCCGACTTCGGAGCTTCCCAATTCAACACTGCTTCTACTTTCGACGGATCCACCGCAATACCACTACCAGAAATGACATGACCGAGAAAACTCACTTCCTTCAACTAGAACTCACACTTCGACAACTTCGCATACAGCTTCTTTTCCTTCAATACCTCCAATACTAACCTCAGATGCTCCGCATGCTCTTCTTCCGATTTAGAGTAAATCAAAATGTCGTCAATGAACACCACTACAAACCGATCTAAGTAAGTATGAAATATACGATTCATATATTCCATAAATACTCCAGGTGCGTTGGTAACACCGAACGGCATCACCGAATACTCATAATGACCATAACGGGTTCTGAAAGCCGTCTTCTGAATATCTTCGTCCTTCACCTTGATCTGATGATAACCCGATCTCAAATCAATATTACTGAACACTTGAGCACCCACCAACTGATCCATCAAATCGTCTATCCTCGGAAGTGGATACTTGTTCTTAATTTTTACCTTATTCAACTGACGATAGTCAACACAGAGTCTCATACTACCATCTTTCTTCTTCACTAACAACACAGGAGCTCCCCACGGCGATACACTCGGCCTCACAAACTTCTTCTCGAGCAGATCCTCCAGTTGCTTCTTCAACTCAGCCAATTCGGATGCGGACATCCTGTACGGTGCCATAGAAACAAGTCTGGTACCAGGTATAAGATCGATAGAGAATTCAACTTCCCTCTTTAGCGGTACACTTGGAATCTCATCAGGGAAAACATTAGGAAATTCGCGCACCACTTGCAACTCTTCAATGATAGCTTGGTTCTCAACAGACAACGATGCCATCAGCGAAAATAACCGAACTACTTCCTTCATCAACTTCCGCAACTGACTAGCGGATAACAGACCAGACTCCCCCCCTTCAAAACTCACCGACTTGCTACGACAATTAATGTGGACATGGTTATGCTCTAACCAATTCATACCCAAGATTACATCCAACCCGCTCAACGGTAAACAAACAAAATCCACAACAAAGTCTCTGTCGAAGATCGACAAGGGACACTGAGAACACACTAGAGAGGTAGTTACCGACCCCTTAGCTGGAGTGTCGACAACCATCTCCCCATTCATAGCAGACAATACAACATTCAATCTCTTACAACAATCAGCAGCAATAAAGCAATGCGTAGTACCAGTATCAACAATAGATTTTAAAGGAGTACCATTAATGAAGCACATACCTCTAATAAGTCCATCATCCTCGTTAGGCTCTTCACCTGCCAAAGCGAACACTTTTCCACTGGACCTCTCTTTCTTCGGCTTCGGACACTGAGTACTAATGTGCCCTCCTTCACCACAGTTGTAGCAGACCACCTCCTTACGCTCTGATAAACTCCAAATAAGTGCATTTTTTGAGAGATATTTGCAGAGATTTAAAATGTTGCATAGGCCTAATTAGAATTGTAAAGAAATGGATCACCAATTGAAAGCCCAAGTAATGGATCACCAATTGAAAGCCAAGGAAGGACGTGATGAGCAAGCAAGGAACGTGGCATACAAATATAAAAGATATACTTGAATTAATAAAAGAAGGGAGAGTGCCGCACACAAACACAAACAACGCAAGCAACAGTACACACGGCAAGGAGAGGAGGAAGATTTGGTACCCGTTTTTGACACCGTGAGAGAGCTCTGGAGCAGAAAAAGGAGACTAAATTTTCAGGATCAGAAATTTCTCTATTCCGGGTTATTTTTATCTCTGTAATTTATGACTCCTAATTTTATTTTATTGTTCTCGAACACTATGGATAGCTAAATCCTCTTCTAGGGTCTTAGGTGGATCTTGCATGTTTAGAGACCTTTTTATGTTCTAATTTCTGGTTTGAATTCCTATTTTTATTTTAATTAATATTGTCCTATTGTTTTTATCACATGATTAGGATTAGCTACCATTTGCATGTTTATAATCAATTAGTTGATCAGCGACCGTACTGCAATTAGTTGGTGGACCTATAGGATAATTGGGGCTATAATTAGGGCATGACCAAACCATAATTTAGTCTTCCAATCATTCAACCTTTTTGCTCTTTATGCTTTTCCTGAATTTAAATTCTTGCATGACCAAACGAGGGTTAATTTAGGAAAAAGAATATTAATCGCGAATAACCAAACGGATTAATAGTTTTAGTAAAGGGATTGGTAATTAAGTAAAATAAGGGAATTCAGGTAGGATTAGACATAGGGGAATCGAAGTTTGCAAGTGAAACCGTGACCCTAGACCTCTCTCCATTGCATTAAATCTAGCATTTTAATTATTGTTATTTATTTCTTTTTATTTGTTTTCATTACAACTCAATTACCAGTTCGTCTAAACAATAGATAATCTCGATTAGTTTGGTACTTGCTAATTAATCCCTGTGGACACGATAATCTTTTATACTACTTCTGCGGTAGAGTACACTTGCTCTAAGTGTGTTTTTAACGCAACACGCTCACACTCAGCCACCACATGACCCTCTTTACCACAACGATAACACTTCTTCACTTCAGCCTTGCACACATTACTCTTGTGACCAGCTTTGCCACATTTGAAACATACAATGCTAGCAGAAGCATCTCCCCCACTAGTCTTCTTGCCAGCAGCAGCTTTTTGTTTACCCTTACCAGCAGGAACATCATACGGTTTACCACGACTCTGAAATTTTCTCCTCTTCTCATTCATAATCTTGTAGTGAGCATTGTTGTCCTCCTCATAAATTC
Source organism: Astragalus membranaceus (assembly GCA_039519185.1). Taxonomy (NCBI): domain Eukaryota; kingdom Viridiplantae; phylum Streptophyta; class Magnoliopsida; order Fabales; family Fabaceae; genus Astragalus; species Astragalus membranaceus. The sequence goes on from CM076850.1 coordinate 160,484,459, forward strand.
TGCAGCTATCAATCAAGTCGGAGAAAACACGGATCTTCTGATAACCAATCGCTTTCTTAATCTCAGGACGCAGCCTATTCTCAAACTTAATGCATTTTGAAAACTCAGCAGTAGCCTCACTGTAGTGCGGATAAAATTTGGCCAATTCCACAAACTTAGCAGCATACTCAGTCACAGACATATTCCCTTGTTTCAGCTCTAGGAACTCAATCTCTTTCTTGCCTCGGACATCTTCCGGGTAATATTTCCTCATGAACTCTCTGCGGAACACAGCCCAGGTGATCTCTTCGTTTGCAGTCTCCAATCTCTGCCTAGCCTCTAACCACCAGTCATCAGCCTCCTCTGCCAGCATATGCGTACCATACCGGACCTTCTGTGCTAGAGTGCAGTCCATCACACGAAAAATCCTCTCCATCTCTTTCAACCAAGCTAAAGCCCCATCAGGATCATACTTGCCCTTGAAGGTAGGCGGATTCTCTCTCTGAAAGGTAGCCAAACTCCGAGACACAGCATTCTCACCAGCATTCTGTTGACCCTCCACAGCCTGAGCCATAGCAGCCAACACAGCAGCAATAGCAGCATCGTTCCTTCCAGCCATTTCAATTAATCACTACAATCATAAGCAACAGTTAGAATTAATTGACAATACATAATCGTCAATTGACACTACGACTGGACAACTTGGCCGGACAGACCGAAACTGCTCTGATACCACTAATGTAACACCCCTTTTCTACCCGGTAACTTTTAATGAAAATCAGAGTTTCGAAAACATTTTTCTTTTCACCCACAAGGGATGTCACATTTTCACCAATTAAGCGTCACACGAATATGACAAAATTCACCATTAAAAATAGCACGGTACAGAGCACGTCATAATTAACTCCATCACCACGCAGCGGAATAAAAATAAAGTTCAAACGAATACTTATTACATCACCATTAAATTTTGACAATTAAATAATAATAACTACTAATAAAGCCTAGCGTTCATCCCCCCGAGTGCTACGTATCAGAGCGACGACACCGACTCTACTAGCGAAGGTAAATATGCCCTCATTCGCGATCACCTGCACGTTACCAACATAGGGGTAACATTCAAACAGAATGGGTGAGATATCTAACATTATAATAGCATATATGATAAGCAATATGCTAGAGTTACGACACTATATCTACCGGTTCACAACAACATCCAATTACAATCACTAAGAGCAATCACCAAATGTCATGAGTAACGTATGAGATGCAACCCACACCAACGGGCATATGCATGTGGTACCTTTCATCACCTTTAAAATAGCCAATAATAGTGGCATCATCACCTATATCATCATCACCTTGTTTTGAGCATAGCTCCATCACCTTTAAAATAATTCATATGTATGTATGCGACACCATGATAATGCACCAAACACAATCAACACCAATAACAGTCAACTTAGTGACACAACAACACCAATCAATATTTCGGTCATAGACCCATCACCTGTCATTTTGCCAAAATAGGCACATCACCTGTTACATCATCACCTGTGACACCAACAATTTCAACACCAGCACCAACACCAGGAAATTTACAACAACAACACCGTCGTCAATTTAATTTACAACACCAACACCGACACCAAATAATTTGCAGCATCGACACCGACACCAATCTAATTTACAACACCAACACCGACACCAAATAATTTACAACACCAACACTGACACAATTACCACACCTAGGATAACACCGACTGGGGCAGCCACACAGGCGCCCGACTACCAATAACCACAGACAGGCAGCCAACATTTAACCATTTAATCAACAGACACACCCAAAAATTAACGACACCAGAAACAGTTCTTTTTGCCTGAAAATTAGAATATTCAGTTAGGCCTCTGAATAAGCTTTCCAAAACATTTTAGAACGCCCCAATCGGATTCCCGGATCAAAAGATATTACAAGAACAAAATCAGTAACAGTGACAGTGAAACAGTGACAGCAAAACCAAACAGTGCAGGAAATGGCGCCCAGGAGCAGGGCGCCTAGCAGGAAACAGCAACACAGAAAACTGGCGCCCAGGAGCAGGGCGCCTAGCAACAAGCAACACAACTGAACCTGGCGCCCAGGAGCAGGGCGCCTAGCAACAAACGCAACACAGCAGAAACTGGCGCCCAGGAGCAGGGCGCCTAGCACAAACGCAACACACATGACACTGGCACCCAGGAGTAGGGCGCCTAGAACAACAACACCCAAACCAAAACTGGCGCTCGGGAGCAGGGCGCCTAGCACAGGCAGCAACACAACAGGCAAAACTGGGCGCCTAGGGCGCCATTCTTAGCAACACGGGAACAATGCTGGGCGCCTAGGGCGCCACTTTCAGCAACACCAAAACAACATTGGGCGCCTAGGGCGCCACTTCCAACAACAGGGAACAACACTAGCACAGCGCCCAGGAGCAGGGCGCCTTTTTCAGCAACCAAAACATAACCACACAAGACAACAACATGGCGCCCAGGAGCAGGGCGCCTTTTCCAGCAACAACACAACACCAAACTTGGCGCCCAGGAGCACGGCGCCGTTTTCAGCACAGCAACCAGACACAACCATGGCGCCCAGGCACAGGGCGCCTAAATCAGCAACACAAATTATTTATTTTTTTTTGATTTCCACCATGATCTATCACCAACACCAATTTGTAACAACCATGAATACATATCAAAATCACCAAACAAATCATCAAACAAACATCAAGGCATACCTAGAGCCTAGCTTCCACATAACACCCATCATACACCCTATTAAAATGGTAGAACCCACCCTTACCTTAGATTTGCCGAAGACAAGACTCTCTTGACCGTAGACACCAAAGAACCACAGCAACAGAGCTCCTCCCCTTCTCCTCTCATTGATAGCGCCGCGCCCTCTTCTCTCTTCGCACTCCTCTCTCCCTTTTTCTCAAACAAAAGAGCAAGTGAGGCAAAACCCTAGCCTAGGCGCTTCACATATGCGCCTAGCTAGTGGGCTTCTGGATCACGGGCTTTTCTCCACAGCTTATCCCAATTCCTAATCAACACGCCCTAAGTTAATTAAAACACCATTTTAATATTTTAATACAACTACACCAATAACATACCTAAATATTTAATTGAATAAATAATTAAATATTTGGGCGTTACAGGGGTTGCTGGGTTCGACTCTTGGAAGTGGTTAGACGAGCACAGAGCCGGTTCGTGAGATTTCGGGTTTCGTTGAAGTCAAGTTGTCGTCGTGACTGTTTGTGATTTTCATCACAATACGGTGAGTTCTATACACGCTTAGGGACGTTTTTGATGTCGAGTCACTTTATTTTCTGAAACGATATTATTGAAATCTGCTTTGTGAAAACTTGACGAAAACGTTTTTATCGAAAAACCGTTAGTGGTAAATTGTTCGAATTGATGAGATTGTTGATTGATGATATGTATTGTTTGATTGTTTAATCGCTTTCGCTGGTCTGGAATAATATTCGTTATGATAGGATATCGACCGAAATGAAATTGGAATCGAAATGGACTTGGAAAAATGACACAAAACTGGAAAATTGGCCACTGTCAAGGACGCACGGATCGTGTCTCACAAGGGCACGGGTCGTGCGCCTGGTTCGGTATAAGCCTGGAAATAAATTTTAGAACACGCACGGATCGTGCGCCTTGGTGGCACGGATCGTGCGCCCTGTATGTTTTTCAAACTGAGTTTTAATTGATACGCACGGGTCGTGCGCCTCAGGAGCACGGACTGTGCGGATCCTTCTGTTACCCTAATTCAAAATCCTTTTAATCTGTTCTAAACGATTCCGATTCCTTTCCGATTGATTCCCCAATGTTTCCCAAGAATGGAAACACACTTATGTCATGAAATGAAGAAAGTTTATGGTAAATCTCACAAGTTATAAATGTTAAGGAAAACCGTACATTAGTAAGACACGAGGGTACACACGTTAATTCATAAAAGTCAAGGTAAGAAATGTTAATTCACGGCAAGATACCTTCCCTTGTGGAAGGGTAGACGGTACATGAATGAATTCTAGACGGCCCAATGCGAGTACATGCATATATGTATATATATATATATATATATATATATATATATATATATATATATATATATACAAGAGGTTAAGGGTGACGACCCTTAGAGGATTAGCATACTAGGGGAGGGGAAGTCATGATCCCCAAAACCTAGACTCAAAAGGTTTCTCCCACTAGTAATAGCGGGATGGGTTCAACGAAAGCCAAAGAAGTGCCTAAAAATAGGTAGACTTGAGGTGTTATGCTAAGATAATGAAATGAAAAGAAAGGTAATGCGTAGTCGCTTAGTAGGGCTACAAATTACAAGAGGTAAAAGACATGTTCACATGGTTGCTTAGTAGGACCATGAGTTCTCACGTAAAGAATAATGAACCGCTAGAGTTAGTAAGGGGTCTCGATAGGACTCACTGAGATAATGTTTATCTCACCCTTCATATTTGTGGTTTTTACAGAGAAACAGGGGAAAGCAAAGGCGACGAAGCACGGTTAGCCGGTGCGACTTTTGGAATCATTGAAGATTGAGTTTCATGTTTAGACCTTTGTCCCATTTACTGTTTCTATGTTATCGGTTGTATAACGATCATAAATCGTTTCCGCTACTTTATGTTTTGAGTATTGAACACCAGGATTATGTATAAGTCTTAAGTTATGAAACTTAAGCATGTTGATGAAGTTAAGTACGGTTCGGAGAACCTTTTGATATGTATTATCGAAATTTTTAGTTTGTGTTCAATATTCATTAACAGGAAGTTACTCTGATGTATGCCATTTAGTGCATTTCGGTAGTTCTACATGTTAGAATTTATCGGGGTGTTACATTATGGTATCAGAGCAGTTCGACCTAGTCAGGGCTTAGACAGTTAGGGTGGTTTTGTCCCTCGAGTAATTCTGCTATTTTGCTTCTTATGATGCTAAGAGACATTGAGACTGATCAACTTAATACTTGGTGTATCATTTGCAGAATTATGGCAGGAGGATCGAGGAATAACCCACCAATTGATCCGCATTCTGCATGGATGCAGAATATGATCGAGAGGCAACAGAAGATGATGGAAGATATGTTACTAATGCAACAGAATGCTCAAGCTCAGCCTCAACAAGTTCTTGAGCCTCAAGTTGACCCAAGGAGGGTTTTCTCTGAATTTTTGAAAATGAAACCGTCCGAGTTCAGAGGAGGACCGGATGTCATGGAAGCCCAGCATTGGCTGGATGACATAGAGAAAATTTTCTTAACTATGCAAGTCACTGATGAGGACAAGCTGAGATTGACGACACATATGCTGAAGGGAGAAGCCAACAACTAGTGGACTAATGCCAAGGCCATGATGGCAACTATAGGTGCTCCCCAGACTTGGGAACATTTCAGGTAGGTATTTTTGGAGCAGTTCTTTCCGACAGCTATGAGGTTTGACAAGGAGAACGAATTTTTGACTCTCACTCAAGGAGGTTCAACTGTGGGTCAGTACGCGGCTAAGCTTGAAGAGTTGTATCAATTCTTTGGTTTGGCCGGGTATGCTCCCAATGACAAGTGGAAAACTGATAGGTTCAAGTATGGGCTAAGGGAAGACATTGCTCAGAGCCTAAGTTCTTTTGCTTATTCTAACTATGCCGCCATGGTTCAGCAAGCTTACATAGCTGAAAGTGATTTGAAGAGGTTATATGCAAGCAGGAAAGTATTCCATCAGAATAAGAAGAACGTTGGATCATCCAACAATCAGATGGGTCCCAAGCACAACTCCAACAAGGGGAAACAAGCTCAGTCGTCGAACTCCTCAAGATTCAATACATATTCCAACTGTGGAAAGTATCATCAAGGTAAATGTCAGATGGGATCCAATCAGTGTTATTACTGCAAGAAAGAGGGGCATTATGCACTTGAATGCCCAGCAAGGAAGAAGAACCAAGAGGAAGGTCCTACTACTACAACGCACGGGAGGGTCTACACATTGGACGCCCAGAAGGTCACACCATCAGATAATCTACTAAGGGGTATGAGATCTCTTTTCTATAACTCTGTTAGTATTTTATATGATTCGGGAGCGACCCATTGTTTTATATCTCAAATCTGTGTTGAACGGTTGGGATTGGCTTTAACTCCTTTGCCTCAACCAATCTCCATTAAGACTGCTGCTGAGGGTAGTATTCAAACCCAAGCGATATGTGAAAACTCTCTTCTATCCATTGGAGACAGAAATTTTGTGGTGGACTTCATTTGTTTGCCTATGAAAGGTATGGACGTTGTCCTAGGTATGAGCTGGATGACGACCAACCATGTGACTATAGATTGTTTTCATCGAACTATCGGTTTCGCCTCCGAGTCAGTGGAGCTACAACCGCCCAATTCTGAAGCTGTCATTTCTTTCACTTCAGCCAGTAACTGTTTGTTCCAAGGCACAGAAGCTTATGTCATGATGTTGTCTGCATCCACTGAGACAGGTCTGGATTTATCTTCTGTGCAAGTCGTTAATGAATTTCTTGATGTGTTTCCTGATGAAGTTCCTTCGTTACCTCTGGATCGTGAGGTGGAGTTTTCTATAGAGTTGGTTCCGGGCACTGGACTAATTTCCATAGCCCCGTATAGAATGTCGCCATTAGAGTTGAGAGAATTGAAAGTCCAATTGGAAGAGCTAATTTCCAAACAGTTTATTCGGCCGAGTGCCTCACCATGGGGTGCTCCGGTGTTGCTTGTCAGGAAGAAGGACGGAAGTATGAGATTGTGTATTGATTATCGTCAGTTGAATAAGGTGACTATCAAGAACAAGTACCCTCTACCGAGAATTGATGATTTGTTAGATCAATTGAGAGGAGCTTCTGTATTTTCAAAGATTGATTTGAGGTCCGGCTATCACCAAATCAGGGTTCGAGCTTTGGACATCCCGAAGACCGGCTTTCTGTACGAGGTATGGACACTATGAATTTGTAGTGATGCCCTTCGGTTTGACCAATGCTCCAACCATATTCATGGATTATATGAATCGGATTTTTAACCCCTATCTGGATCAGTTTGTTGTGGTGTTCATTGATGATATCTTGGTGTACTCTAAGACAATTGAGGAGCATGTGCAACATCTCCGAATTGTTCTGAACGTACTCCGGGAGAAGAAGTTATATGCTAAGCCATCCAAATGTGACTTTTGGATGCCCGAAGTTAAGTTTCTGGGCCATGTGATATCTCAGGCTGGTGTTGCAGTGGATCCCAGTAAGATTGAAGCTGTGGTAGACTGGGGACAACCGTCTATGGTTACTGAGGTGAGAAGTTTATTGGGATTAGCTGGGTATTATCGGAGATTCATTCAAGGATTTTCCCAGCTGGTTCTTCCACTCACTCGGTTAACTCGCAAGGGTCAGCCGTTTGTGTGGGACTCAGATTGTGATGATTGTTTTACGGAATTGAAGAATCGTTTGACTTCTGCACCTGCCCTGATTCTTCCAGATCCGTCCGTAGGATTCCAAATCTATTGCGACGCCTCTGGTAAGGGTTTGGGATGTGTCCTTATGCAGAATCAACAAGTAGTTGCTTATGCCTCTAGACAGTTGAAACCGCATGAAGAGAATTACCCAACTCATGATTTAGAATTGGCGGCGATTGTGTTTGCCCTAAAGATTTGGAGACATTACCTGTATGGGTCTTGTTTCGAAGTCTTTAGTGACCACAAGAGCCTTAAGTATTTGTTTGACCAAAAGGAGTTGAACAACAGACAGAGAAGATGGGTAGAGTTCCTGAAAGATTATGATTTTGAATTGAAGTACCATCCTGGTAAGGCGAATGTTGTGGCCGATGCTTTGAGCAGAAAGTCTATCCACACTGCAGAACTGATGATTCATGAGATGTCACTGTTGGAATCGTTTAGAGACCTTAATTTGAGAGTGAAGCCAAGAAGGAACAGGTTGGTGTTGAGTCACATTCGGATTTCGAGTCCTTTGAGAAATCTGATTCGCTCAGCCCAAGAGGTTGATTTAGAGCTGCAAGCGCAGAAGAGGTTGCCGAGTTACACCGAAAGCGGTGATGGCGTAATTTGTTTTGATGGTAGAATCTGTGTGCCGAATGATGAGAATGTGAAGAGGCAAGTTTTAGAATAGGCTCATAAGAGTCAGTTCTCAATACATCCTGGGTCTACCAAGATGTATCGAGATTTGAAGCAATTGTACTGGTGGCCGGGTATGAAAGTGGAAGTTGCAGAATTTGTGTCTCGATGCTTGACTTGTCAAAGGGTCAAGATAGAGCACCAGAAGCCAGGTGGCCAGTTGCAACCGTTGAATGTGCCAGAATGGAAATGGGAAAGCATTTCTATGGATTTTGTCATGGGATTGCCACGGTCCCAAGCCGGAAATGATTCTATTTGGGTAGTGGTGGATCGCCTGACCAAGTCCGCCCATTTTATTCCGGTGCGTTCGAACCACAAAGTTGCTAAGTTAGCAGACGAGTATCTCAAGAATATTGTGAAGTTGCATGGAATCCCTACAAGCATCACTTGTGATCGAGATCCCAAGTTCACATCTCGATTTTGGAGAGCATTGAATATGGCGTTGGGGACAACGGTGTGCGCTAGCACCGCTTACCATCCACAGACAGACGGGCAAACCGAGAGCACGATTCAGACATTGGAAGATATGTTGAGTGCTTGTGTACTTGATAGTGGAGGCAGATGGGAGGATCATCTTCCATTGGTGGAATTTTCATACAACAACAATTACCATTCTAGTATCGGAATGGCTCCATATGAAGCATTATATGGAAGGAAGTATAGAACACCATTGTGTTGGTGGGATGTAGGTGAGCAGAGATTGTTGGGACCGGATTTGGTCCGTGAGACTACGGAGAAGATCCGTCAGATAAGAGAAAGGATGAAGGCCGCTCAGAGTCGACAAAAGAGTTACGCTGATAAGAGAAGAAGGCCGTTAGAATTTGAAGAAGGAGACCATGTCTTTTTGAGACTATCTCCAACCTATTGGTACTGGTATTGCATTGCGAGCGAAGAAGCTCAGTCCTCGGTATGTCGGGCCTTTCCAAATTATCGAGCGAGTTGGGCCAGTAGCATACCGCATTGCATTGCCTCCAGAATTGTCCAGGTTACATGAAGTGTTTCATGTATCGCAGTTAAGGAAGTATATTCATGACCCGAATCAGCCGTTGAATCATGAAACGATCGATTCTACGCTAATTCCCCTGACAATTGACTGAAATACAATCAAATAACAGCAATTTTGGCTTATAAACTGAACAACCATATACATATGACGATGAGTCATCAGTTTCGTTGAGGGAAGAGAGGGTGATGATTTGAGGGAGAGGTTAGGGGTTAAGTTTGAGAAATTGGGGGTTTTGGGTTTGAGGGAGAGATGTTAGGGATTAAGAGTTGAAGAGTGATTGATTTGTGGTGGTGGCTCGCCGTAGAAGATGGAGATGGTGTTGTTTGGAGGAAGAAGATGAAGATTTTAGTGTTTTTTATTTTTGTTATTTTATTAAATTTTGTCCCCTATGTTTTTTTTTAAGTTTCAATTTGGTCCTTATGTGTCACATCATTTAATGAGTTCCAAGAGCCTTGACACTTAAGACGTTACGTCAGCAGTTAACTGCCAATGTGGCATTCGTTAAGTTAATGGATGGAAAATACCAAAAAAGGACCAAAATGACACAGAAATGGAAGATGAGGGACCAAAACGAGAGAAAAAATAAATGAGCAAAATGACACCAAAGCCAAAGATAAAAGACCAAAAGTGCAATTTAGCCGAAAATTTAAATAAAATGTCCTATAAAGATAATTCTCTAAAAGATTTTGTTAGATCTTGAATTAGATCTTAATTTCATTGATCGATTAGCTTGTCCGTCTATTTACAAAGACTACACTACTCAAAGGTTGTAGACTTTCGTAAATCTTTTTGGTGAAATAGGCTTTTAAACAGGCTTGCAGGCCTTGTCAGACTTTCCAAAAGATCAGACCTATAACAGGCCACAGGCCCGTCTCAGGCCCAACATTTTCAATGCAGGCCAGACCCAGGTCATGCAAAGCCTAGCTCGGCCCAGCCTATTCCCACCCCTAATCGTCAGTCCGACCACATGTATTTGTTTAACTACACGGCTTGTGTGCATCACGAGTTTTATCAACGGGTACAATTTTTTTTTGTCATCCCTATTCCCCACTACAGAAATTTACCGGGAAGGATTATCTACCTTGTGCATTTGGTGACTTGGTGCTTTTTTCTCTATCTCTCTCTTAGCTCATCATTCTATCTCATCACATACTATTATTTTAATCATTATTCTCTTATAAAATACACTAAAGTTATCAAAGTTGATATTCTATTTCCAAAATTTACACACCGTATTTTTGTGCTCGGACCTCTTCAAGCTCTTAATTCTCCTGAATATAATTATCTGAATATAAACACATTTAATATAATTGTATAAATATTATTACAACTAAAATACAATATTATTATTATTATTATTATTATTATAATAAAGTAGGCTTCAAATATATCACGTTAGCAAGAACAAAGGTTATGTAGTAAAAAATAAAACAAAAGTTAGAATGTAAAGTTTGATAGAATTACATCTATGCCATTAATGAAAATTACATGTTCTAAGTGTGTTTTCTGTTTTCATAATTAATGGAAAGGAGAATGAAAACATGTTTAGGCTGTTTTGCTTTTCTTGTTTTAAAAGCAAAAAACAAATTAAAAACTGATTTTGAAACTCATGAATATAAAAACACCTATTCGTACAGGTTTTTTTGTTTCTTAATTCTCAAAAACAGAAAATAGTTTTATAAAACTGTAATCAAACAGGCCCTTAATCTCTTAGTATCTCAAATTATGGCATTAATATTGATAATATGATTAACAATTAAATTTACTAATCCAATTAAAAAAATGCAAAGCAGAGGCGAGTTTTCATCCAAGAACCTAGTTAGCTATTTACTAGTTATATTGTACCTTGCTCAGTTTGGGTCGGTCAAAGTTAGCGGCTGGTAGGTTCCTCCGCTTGAAGCCGGGTCCTGGGAATCAACCCCGGGTGTGGTACCTGCAAAGCTACTACGACGCTCAAGTCAGTAAAGTGGGAATGTCAGAGTGAGTAGAGAATGAAAAAAGTACCTTTTTCACAGTGGGACCTTCATTTATAGGCATCAGGTGCGCTCTCGTCCGCTGGATCGCACAGATGGATCCTGGCCGTTGATCCTTGATAGGCTTTGATGAGCTTAGTTGCATTGAATCTGGACCCTGAAATGTGGGCTGATCCATGACCCAAAGCTGGAATTGAGCCTCGTGGCCCAGTCCAGAACACTAGTACATATTGAATTGAAAAAAAGTCAGTATTTTTTTGCAGGCCCGAAGTGATGGACCGCACAGTCCCACGATATAGGCCATCACTTTTCCCACACCCCTCCCTACTCACCCCACACCCCCAAACCATGTGAAATGACCAATATGCCATTAATGAAGCACGCTATTTTCGCCAATTCGGTTAGGGTAAGTTGAATATTTTCGGTTAGGCACACCCGAATGAGTATTTTTTTTAGACACACCCCTCTTTTACCTCTTTTACACTATTCGGTTGACCTCAACCGAAATATTTCGGGAGGCCTCAACCGAATGACCATAAAAAGGGTAAACAAGCACAACGGATGATACAGAGAAAACATCTACAAAACATTTTCTATTCGGTTGAACTCAACCGAACGAACAAAACTGAACAATACACCCCTTGTTATTTTTTATGACGTTCGGTTGGCCTTAGCCGAATATATTCGGTTGGCCTCAACCAAATCATACGTAAACACGTCCTCTACTTAAGGGTATTTTTGGAGTTAAGGGGTGTGGTGAGTAGGAGGGGATGTGGGAAAAGTGAAGGCCACGATATATGGTGGATTTTTTTGGACAAACAACATTTTTTTCCCATGCCAAGCCCAAGTGCCCAAAAAAATGAAAATGCATCATATCGTATGCTTATGAATGTTTTGCAAGGCAATTATTCAACCGGGATTCAGGAACAAATAGGGCATAGCATGATAGCAAGTAGCAACACAAGATCGAAGAATACCATACCTCCCCAATCCCCATGCATGTAATACGTGCCATGATTTCTTCATATTTTTACATAATTAGTTACAAGTTACAAAACAAACAAATAGATTTCTTGAAAAAAAAACAAAAATGTATTTTTTTCACATCATTCCCCTAACATAAAGCGGTATAATAATAATAATATACATAAATTTCGATGAATGTAAATAAACTTTCATAGTAAAAGATGTATATTAGTGTGAGAGGGCGCACGCCCATGGTGTGTCTTAGATAATGGGTGTTATGGTAATTAGAATTTCTGCTATTTACACCTCCTGCAAGGCCCAATTACTTAGAGGCCCATTACATAAAAACAGGGTCCATTCATCAATGGCCAAGATCACTCTGCAAGATCGGACGGCCCAAATCGACCAAAGCAAACACTACTCAAAATCTATAAATACAGCATTCAATGCTCATTAAATGGTAAGCACTTTTTCCAACAAAATACTCATTCACTCAAATACTGAGTTGAGCGTCGGAGTGTTATTGCAGGAACAACATCGGACATATCAAGATCGAACAACATCGGACATCTCAAGATCGAACAACATCGAACATCCCAAGATCGAACAACATCGAACATCTCAAGATCGAACAACATCGAACATCCCAAGACCTGAAGATAGAAACAGAATCAAGGATAAAACATCTACTAACTGCATAATACCAATCACTAAGATCGGAAGCACGGTACTGAACATTGACGACCACAGTGGGAGAATCAATACCCTATTTCTCACCATCTCCTTGATCTTAAAAAATGGCACCAACGCGCCGTTCAAGATCGGCTAGTCTCATGGCCGGACCCGAGGTCGGTCCTCAACAAACCCCTGAAGGCCACGTCCAGGAACTCACAAATTCATCACAAGCTCGAAACCGATATCCCAACACAGGTCCGCCCCGAATACATTCGAGCACAGATGAAGCGAGCTTACCACCTCCTCCTCAATTACTTCCAGCTTTGACCGACGCGGTCCAACAACTCGTTCAGCTACTGGCTCGACAGGAAGCCGTAAACGAAGAAAGAAGCAACTGTTTCACTAACCTCGAAGCCGTAGTAGCAAAGCTCCAAGCTCGGAACCTTCCGGACCAACAATCGACCCGGCAGGACTCCCTTGAGGAAAGAAACCAAACTCGAAGGAGACTCATTCGTCGATCACCCGCTAGGAGAAAGCTCAATCATCGTTCTCCCCTACGCCATCATCGAGGGAATGGTTCCCGTTCTCCTTCGGCTCGACAATATAACGATCTCGACGATCCTCATTCTTCCCCATGCCATCACCAAGCGAATGGTTCCCGTTCTCCGTCGACTCGACAATATGACGATCTCGACGATCCTCATTCTCCCCCATGACGTCACCGAGGGAATGGTTCCCGTTCTCCTCCGGCTCGACGTTATGACGATCTTGAAAGCTCGAATAACCCCCATCAACATCATCCACACAGGGACTCGACCTCGCCAAGACGACGTTCAAGAAGCCATGACAACATTCAAAACAATCAACCTCGACGATACGGACGTCCCGATCCTCATTATGGACGTCAACCACAATCTCGGGCGAGTCAACCTAGGCGAAAAGGTCCGTTCACTAAAGCAATGGATAACTTCCGAGTTCCACGATATCTTGAAAAACCGGCTGGAGGATTGAAGACTTACGACGGAACAGGCGACCCCGACAGGCATCTCGATCAGTTTGACACGACCGTGCAGTACCGAAATGTACCGATGGAAATGAAATGCTGAATATTCCCATTAACCCTGGACAAAATGGCCTCCGAATGGTTTCGGACTTTAAGATCGAACACCATTTCCTCTTGGGACTAATTAGCGAAACACTTCTCGGTACACTTTGCCCATTCCAAAAGCAAACCCAAAAACAAGAATGTTTTAGCATCTATCATCCAGAGGGGAAACGAGCCCCTGAGAGAATACATAAAGCGATTCAATAACGAAGCTCTTCAGGTTTGACAGCTAGACGACGCTTTTCGAATTTTCTTCATGGCCCAAGGTCTACTTCCTAGAAGCCCGTTCCGAAAACATATAAACACCTGGGAACCTAACACCCTACAAGAGTTCCTCGAGCTATCCCAGTGTTTCATATCAATGAAGAGGAAAATTCCAAAATCGACAAAGCATCATCTCACGCAGAACCGTCAAAACACCGCATCGAGGTCGATCCTCGTAAGACTTCGTGGAACGTCGGTAAGAAAAATCGTCACCAGGTATATACTGAACTCAACGTTTCCACTGCCCAATTATTGGGGGAATGTTGGAACGTCGAGTTCAGGGACGTCAAACCTCCCAGATCCCTACCTATCCGACCTGGACAGAAGGCCAACAAATACAGCCGATACCACAGAAGCAATGGCCATGACACAAACCATTGCAATGCCTTGAAGGATGACATTGAAGATTTGATAAAACGAGGAAAACTATCTTCCTATCTCAAAAGGGAGGGAGGACGATCTGACGATATCAGAAGAGAAAGAAATGAAGATCCTAGAGCAAAAGGAAAAGAAGTGATCGACCCAGACCACGATGAATTGAAAAAAAGATCAAAAGGACACTCAATTATAATGATGATAACAGGAGGATTCAATCATGAAGGATCCGGAAAATCAATGAAAAGAAAATGGAAGGAACTGTTAAGCATAGCTTCGACGTCGACAACCCCGACCAAGACAAATCGACCTCCATTATCTTTCAGCGATGACGACCTTATTGACGGGAAAGCTAACAAACACGTACCTCTCTTAATCTCGGCGGTCATAGCCAATAAGGAGGTACGTAGGATCTTGGTCGACCAAGGAAGCTCATCAGACATCCTTTTTATCGATCTTCTAAACAAAATGGGGATCGACAAAGAGGAACTCACCCCTTATAGAGGAACGACTTTGTCCGATTTTAACGGATCTCGAACCAAACCCCTTGGGCATCTGGAGCTAATGGTTACTTACGGAACCGAACCAATGGTTCGGACCGTCAAGACCAAATTCCTCGTCTTACCTTGTGAGTCCATATACAACGGTATTATAGGAAGACCGACCCTCGGCAGGCTTGGGGCGGTTACCTCCACCACACACTTAAAGATGAAGTTCCACTCTCTCTGCAACAGAGTTATCACTTTGAACTCCGACTTAGAGTCTGCTTCCAGGTGTTTCTTCTTATGGACGAAGACCGAACGAAAGGCTTCGGAGCAAGAAGGGGTTCCCCCTTCAGAAGAGCTGTCGACTCCCAAACAAGCTAAAGATAGATCGACAGAAGTTAATACCACTAACATAGAGACAGGATGCGATCCGAAAGACAAAAATGAAAAAGATATTGACGAGCTAACCAGAGAGCTCAAACGAAAACTTAAAAGACCGGAGCCTGACGGAAAGTTCATCGAAATACAGCTCGGACCAGACCCCTCCCGAACTGTCAAAATAGGGATCGACCTACCGGAGGAGGTTAAGATTGATTTGACTAGATGTCTTAACGACTTCGAATACATCTTCGCTTGGTCGGCAGAAGACATGCCTGGGATCCCACCAGAGGTCGATTGCCATCGGCTCGCAATTAACCCAGAAGCAAAATGGATCGCCCAAAAAAAGCGGGCTCAAAGCAAGGAGAAAGCCATTGCTGCTGCCAAAGCAGTAGACGATCTCATCAAAGCAAACTTCATCTCCGAGAATAAATACACGACCTGGTTATCAAACCCAGTCCTGGTAAAGAAAAGTAACGGAAAATGGCGTATGTGCGTCGATTACACCGATCTTAATAAAGCTTGTCCAAAGGATGATTTTTCGGTTCCCAGCATCGATCGGTTGGTCGACAACGCCTCCGGTTTTTGGTTATTATCCTTTATGGACGCATACTCCGGATACAACCAGATTGCCATGTTTCCGCCAGATCAAGAAAAAACTGCCTTCATCACCGACCGAGGTAACTTCGCGTACCGTGTCATGCCATTTGGGTTGAAAAACGCAGGAGCGACTTATCAAAGAATGATGAACAAAGTGTTCTAAAACCAGATCGGCAAGAGCGTAGAAGTTTACCTCGATGATATGATCGCCAAGAGCCGAAGTGACGACGAGCATGTAAACGATCTAAGAACAATCTTTTATGAGGTGCGAAAAAAATAGAATGAGGTTGAACCCAGAGAAATGTACATTCGGAGTTCGAGCAGGGAAATTCTTGGGTTTTTTCTTAACAGAAAGAGGAATCGAGGCGAACCCTGATAAATGTCGATCCATCACAGAAATGCGAACTCCGACATCCAAGAAAGAAGTACAAAAACTCAATGGCATGATAGCTTCTCTATCTCGTTTCATATCCAATGCAGCATTCAAATCTCTTCCACTTTTCAAAATCCTCAAAAAAGAAGAAAGAGATTTCGAATGGACACCTGAACAAGATGAAGCTTTAAAACAACTCAAGAAATATCTCTCCGAGCCTCCAATATTAACTCGACCAAACGAGGGGGAAACCCTGTATCTATATCTGGCAGTCTCGGAGGAAGCTTTAGCCGCCGTTCTGGTGCGCGAGCTAGAAACCGAACAAAGCCCGGTCTACTTCGCAAGCAAGGCTCTACACGGAGCTGAGTGTCGTTATCAGAAGGTCGAAAAGATCGCACTGGCTCTCGTCGTCGCAGCTCGACGCTTCCGAGCCTATTTTGTCGCTCACCAGGTGGTCGTCCGAACTAACTACCCCATCAGACAAATACTCCATAGACCCGATCTTGCTGGAAGAATGATTAAATGGGCTGTGGAACTCTCAGAGTTCGGAATTAAATATGAAGCTCGAACAGCACTAAAGGCACAAGTTTTGGTGGACTTCATGGCCGAGATGACCCCTGCTAACATCGAACCCGATGTATGGATCCTATATGTCGATGGATCCTCTAACCCAAAGGGAAGTGGCGCTGGAATCATGCTAGAAAGCCCAACAGGGATCATCATCGAAGTTTTCTTAACTTTCGGTTTCCCAACCTCGAACAACCAAGCAGAATACGAGGCTTGTATCGCCGGACTGCGCCTGGCAATTGACCTCCAAATTTGAAAAATAAAATTACATACCGACTCTCTCTTGGTGGTCTCCCAGATCGGAAACCAATACGAGACGAAAGAATCGATCTTGCAAAAATACCTACTTCGGGTACGGTCGCTATTGGCTAAATTTGAAGCGAGCGAGGTAATTCATGTGCCAAGAACGGAAAATCAACGAGCTGACATCCTCGCCAAACTCGCAAGCACGAAAACCCCAGGGAACCAGAGGACGACCATCCAAGAAACACTCCACAAACCCAGTGTGTCTCTCGAGCCTCTGTTTAACTCGACCATCTGCATGCTCGAAGAAACTGACAGCTGGATCACTCCAATTGTAGAATACATCGTCACGGGAGCTGAACCCCTAGACAAAAACGATGCTAAATACATCAGGAGAAGGGCTTCGGCTTTCTCAGTCGTCAATGGAACGCTTTACAAAAGAAGTCTCTCTTCCCCATTGATAAAATGCATCGAGGGAGAGGAAGCAGCCTATGTCTTAACAGAAACTCACGAAGGAATCTGCGGCCAGAACATGGGAGCTCGGTCTTTAGCTAGAAAAGCTCTTCGAGCCGGATATTACTGGCCGACCATGGCAGACGATGCTAGTGATCATGTGAAGAAATGCAAAAAATGCCAGATCCACGCCAATGTTCACATAGCTCCCCCCACAGATCTCACGAGCTTATCCTCCACATGGCCCTTCGCATGGTGGGGAATGGACCTGCTCGGACCGTTCTCAAAAGCACCAGGACAAGTCAAATTCTTAATCGTCGCCGTAGACTACTTCAGCAAATGGATAGAAGCGGAACCCTTGGCTACCATCACTGCAAAAAACTTCATAAAATTCTTCAAAAAAAACATTATGAGCAGGTTCGAGATTTCCGAGGTAGTAGTAACTGATAACGGAACTCAATTCACAGATACATGGTTTCGAAAGCTAATGCTCGAGCTAAAAATCAAGCACCATTTCACTTCAGTAGAACACCCTCAAACCAACGGACAAGCAGAGGAAGCAAACAAAGTAATACTGAACGGGCTAAAGCGACGTTTGGACGATGCTAAAGGAAACTGGGTGGAAGAATTGCCTTACGTCCTCTGGGGATATAGGACCACCCCCCAAAGCTCCACTGGAGAAACGCCTTTTAGGCTCTCCTACGACAGCGAGGCGGTCATTCCTGTCGAGATTGGCGAACTTAGCTGGAGAACGGAAAATCCTAAAACTCAAAGCAATAACGACCAAGCCTTAAGAGAAGAACTCGACCTCATCGATGAAATCCGAGGTCGGGCTTCACTCCGAGAAGCAATCATCAAACAAAGAGTAGCGACCAGGTACAACGCCAAGGTCATTCACAGAGATTTCAATCCAGGTGATCTA
Organism: Astragalus membranaceus; assembly: GCA_039519185.1. Lineage (NCBI taxonomy): Eukaryota > Viridiplantae > Streptophyta > Magnoliopsida > Fabales > Fabaceae > Astragalus > Astragalus membranaceus. Next base: position 160,502,988 of record CM076850.1, read on the forward strand.
GTGCTCAGAAGAGCTGACGTCGGTCAGAAAAACGCTTCCCAAGGAAAGCTCGCCCTGAACTGGGAAGGCCCTTACCGAATTTTGTTTAAAACCGGTACGGGAGCTTTTAAATTGGAGACCCTCCAAAGAAAAAAGATTGAGAGAACTTGGAACGCAACAAAGCTGAAAAGTTATTATCTTTAGAAAGAAATCATGTACTCCGACCTTATGTAAACACAAAACGAGTTATTTATAAAGAAGAAGGTAACCTTTCAAGTGTTTTAACAAAAAGTCATCGAGCTTGTCGAGGTTCTCACCAAGTTCCCACACATTCTTGATTTCATCAAACAGAATGTACGGACCAAAACTCCCTCTACGAGGAAACAGCTGGGACCGATCTTAGATGATCTCCCCGAGCGACCACCCAAGGTCGCAAACTCTTTGAGAAACAGGTAAATCTGAGCCGAGTCTCAGTAAACTATCTCAAAGAGACCAGGTCTTCGAGGATCGAAACATCCTAAAGAACGACCATCGGCCACAGCTACCGATACCCCTATAGGGCGAGTTAAATCTGGGACGAGTCCTAGTAAACTGTCCTATAGGCTCGAACCCGGTAAATTGAGTTCCTCATTTACCGACGTTCTTACATCATACATGACATGCAGAATTAAAAAAAGCATTCATAAAACTCATAAACGAGTTCCAAAAATAAAACTCTACGAAAACGACATACATGACAAACAGAATTTAAAAAGCATTTCATTAAGCTCGTAACGGGGTTTGAAAGATAAGGATCTGATGAAACGTGTTCCAAAATTACAAACATCTCGGATATGGCCGAGCCCTCAAAAAAGATTCTGAATTACTATCAAAGTTCTGGATCTATGCAAAACCTACACGGATAAAAGCATATACCCAGAACTTCTGCAAAAAAGAACACACTTAAAACATCAAGCAGTAGAGGTCGGAAAGATGACGGTCTTCTCTTCTGTTTGAGCGTCGATCTTAACAATCTTACCCCCTTCGACCTCATGATCAGCATCAATAATCGCCCGATCCAAATGGATAGAAGGATTGACCAAAGCAACTTGCTCAAGGGCACACTCAAAACCTTCCCTGTACAGCTCGATTACAGAGTTTGCGGCTTCACGAGCTTCCTTCCTAGCTTCATTAGCAATTTTCGCAGCCTCCTTGGCATTTTTTCTACTCTGTTCAAGGGCTGCTTGGAGCTCTGCAATTCGAGCTTCAGGATCGCTGCTGGTGCCGACCGCTGCCTCAGAGGCCTTTCTCATATCGTCTTCTAGAACGACGATTCGATGCTCCAAGCTTCTAATTTTTTGATTAGCCTCGGCCACCTGCTCCTCCAGACCTCTCTCCTTTTCTTCAAGATCCCTCACCCGAGCCTCCTTCTCTTCAAGCTCTTTCACACGAGCCTCTGCAAACTCTGCCCGACGTATAATTTCCCCCTGCCCTTCTTTCAAAGTTTGAAGCTCTTGCTTGGTTTGAGCCAACTCTTTTGATATCAAGGACATGTCTTCCACAAGCTTCGCCCTTTTTGATTTCTCGAGCTCCAACAAATCTGCAAGCGCGGAATAAAGATAAAATCAAGCTGAAGGAAAAGTCATAAAAACAAAATCAGCAAAAAACAAACAACATGAAAAACACATACCTTTAGCCCGTTTCTCATATTTTTCCTTCTCAATCTTGTGAACCTCGCCCAGGTTTACCAAAATCTGAACTGACGCTCCAACAGGATTCTCCCGCCACTGAGCATAGTTTTGCTCCAGGAAACCCTCCTCCAAAGGAAAGACCTTGTTTTTGTGTTTTGGCCTCCTCGAGGTTTTACTCCTTTTCTCGGGAGCAGTGTCGTGAGCAGCTGGGGGAGGAGAACCGGAGACAAGATTGATCCGATCATGGGCAAGACCCTCCTGCGTGACGGTGTTGATCGGAGAAACAAGAATAGCCGTCTCAGCGGCGATCTCAGTTTGGGGAGACGTCGGAACCGGAGTAGCCTCTTCTTCAACATCGACAGGTATGTCGACACTCTTCATCGCCAATGCCTTCATCGCTGCGAGCTTCCTTGGGGCCATGGTATCTGAAAAATAAAGAAAACTGGGTTATACAACTTACAATCAAAATACACAAAATTCAACCCCAGAAAGACAAACTACCTAAAACAGACTGCACTCGTCTCCGTTTTCCAGCCTGAACTATCTTGGCCGCAGGGATACCCCGATACTTATGTTTTGAAAACGGAATGCTCTCAGAAATAAATATCAGGATCCTCTTGGTGAGAAGATCGTCAGCACTTAGTCGATCCTCAGCCACAGAAAAAGAATGGGTAGATCGTTCAAAATGGCCTTGACTCCAACCAATAGGAAATTTGGTGGACACCAAAATCTGACCATCCTCGCTAAGCTTTCCTACTTTCTCAATCGCTTCATCGGTCACCAACTCGACCCAATAATACAACTCTTTCCAGTTTCCCCTCAGCGAGTTCGCATAGGCCTTAAAAACCTTGGCCCCTCGCCTCGAGCGAAGACTGACGTGCTCACAACCGGACTTGTTTTCGCTACTATTCCGGTTAATCTCAAACAAATGAAAGAAGAGCAACGGTGAGACCGGTCTCTCCAGATGAATGCACATTAATTCATAGGCTCGAACGAAAGCCCATGCATTTGGATGTATTTGGGAAGGCGCTACATCTAAAGTCGCCAAAACTGTCTGCTCAAACCAGGTAAAAGGAGGCCGGATATTCATTTCGTTGATCAGCATATGGTACAAGGTAAACTTGAGCTCTCCGGACCACAAAGCCACATGCTCTCCCTTCTTCATACCCTCAATCCTCCAAACTCTCTTCGAACGCCCAGAAGCTTTCCTACCGACCATCTCCAAATTAAAGCCATACTGGTACAACGATTCGATCTCCAAAATGTTTTATGAAACCCAATCGTGTTGAGAGACCTCTCGTACCGGTACGTCGAGGTCCCCACATCCAGTACTCGAGTAACCATCAACAGAAGCAGCAGAAGCTCGACTGGAGCCTGGTTGACTCGAAGGGCGAGATTCAGCTTGCTTTTCAGCATCGCCTCGATCGGACCCATCAGCAGGGTCGGAACTTGTCCCGAGGTCGACCTCGGAACCCTCTGTTTCCTCCAATTGGATTTCCTCATCAGACTCAGAGGTAATGGTCATCACATCCACCAAACGATCCTCCTCCATATCTTCAGGAGCACCCTCGTTTGGCTCATTAGCATCGCTCACAGGAGAAGAGCTTTCACCTTCAAAATTGTCTTCCGCCTTATCACTCATAGGGGCAGAAGCAGAATGCTCTTGCACGTCAGGAGCGGCAAATTCAAGAGGATCGGTACGAACTTCAGGAATTTCGCCACCAGAGGCCATCACGTTCGTAAAGTCCTTACAATACTGAGTAACGTCTCTCCGGGTTTGTTTTGTCCTCGCCAGGACGAATCTGCAGAAATGGGGGCGAAATGTCAAGGTAGGATCGAAAAGGGGTTCGCGAGCAAATCGGAACCCGACCTGACGACCCCCATTCTGAGATCGTAAAGGACTGGGGGAGGTCCAGGCACAATAAAAAGAATGGGAAAGACAATCAAAAAAGAAACTAACCTCGGAACGGAGCTGCGAAGTTGATCTTGTCAGGAAAGAATGCAGTTGCTGATCTACAGAAACCGACCTTAAAGTACTTCAAAAAACTCTCTAAACTCGTTTTGCTCGAAAAAGAAGCTCGGGAGCTCTCGAAGATCGACAATCCAAAACCAATAAACGCCAAGCAACAAATGAAAGGGTGACACCCTTTATTTATAGTGAGGCGGAATTAGTGGGCTTGGGCCGGGAAGTCGAAACGTCACGTCCAATCAAGGTCCATTAGGTTCGCACGCTAAAAATAAAGCGTCACCATCATGCGCCGCCACTGCAAAATCATGCCTTGTCAGAAACAGTAAATATGGCACTGATTCCAAAGCAGCACTGATTCCAAGAAACTGTCTGCCTCACTCAGAAGCTCGGTTGATTCCAAAATACTGTCTACCTCGCTCAGAAGCTCGACGGTTATTTAACATCGACCAAAATTTCAAGCTCGACATCAGCTCAAAAGCAAAGAAATTTCTACTCAAAGAGCCAAAAACGCAAGGCTACATCATCTTATCAAGTCAAGATCGCTCCTCAAGCGACCAGACTTGGGGGGCCACTGTTATGGTAATTATAATTTCTGCTATTTACACCTCCTGCAAGGCCCAATTACTTAGAGGCCCATTACATAAAAACAGGGTCCATTCATCAATGGCCAAGATCACTCTGCAAGATTGGACGGCCCAAATCAACCAAAGCAAACACCACTCAAAATCTATAAATACAGCATTCAATGCTCATTAAATGGTAAGCACTTTTTCCAACAAAATACTCATTCACTCAAATACTGACTTGAGCGTCGGAGTGTTATTGCAGGAACAACATCGGACATCTCCAGATCGAACAACATCGGACATCTCAAGATCGAACAACATCGAACATCCCAAGATCGAACAACATCGAACATCCCAAGACCTGAAGATAGAAACAGAATCAAGGATAAAACATCTACTAACTGCATAATACCAATCACTAAGATCGGAAGCACAGTACTGAACAATGGGTAAATAACATTACTCTTTTTTAACTTATATTGACACATTAGCAAGTTATTAAATCTTACTTTTTAATCAGAAATTATTGTAAAAAATATGGAGAGATACTATGAGAACAATCTAATATTACATGGATTCCTTTTGTAGCTTTCAAACAAATAGTGAAAATGGAATTCATCTCCAATCATTTGAGATATGAGGAGTGTTGATAATACACTCTCTAACACTCTATTTCTAAAATATTCTCTCCACATAAATTTGAATCAATTGAAAATATTGTGTTAGAAAGAGAATTTAAAGAGTGTACTACTAACATATTGGAATGTCTCACATGCACCATCTTAAAAATTGTGCATCTGCGTACCCATTAAGATGTTAGCATTTTCTTAAATAAATGGTTCATATGAGTGACATATAAAATGGCTAAATCATCAACTAACATCGAGAGATAATCCTCTCCTCCTAACCTTATGCCTCGATCTTCCCACTACGGATGAGGTGGCGAACAGGGAATGTGGCATGGGGGTATAAGAGCTGGGAAATTTACAAGTTATATTGTGTTGCATGGGATAACTTACTTAGTTTATATATGGTAGTTAAGGGTAAATATATTTGAGGGAAAATGTTTGTTGCATCTATCTACTATCATGATCTCATTAACCATTTTAATTGAGTTTAACAAATATATATTGACAATATTAAAAAAAAGTTTGTAAAACTACCAAATATATTTCCTTTTAATATCACTTTGATGTATTAATTCATAAAATATTTTCACAAATATTTATTTGGTGTTTGGTGATATATGATTGGATAAACGTGTGCAAAAGTTTTACATTCTCAATGCAATCATTAAACTCTTTCTTACATATATGCACAGCTTGCGCTTTTAATTTACATACCCCCTCCTTAGACTTTATACCCCAATTTCCATTTAATTTCAAAATACTCCTCTCATAAACCCGAATTTATCACAAAAAAAATGTATTTTCGGAACTATTTTTTATTTTCGGAATCACCTAACCCACATAAATCTGTAATTATAAAAGTGTATTTCGAATTTATCACAACTAGATGATTTCAGAAGTAAAAAATTTAGTCTCTTCCGAATTTATCATAACAACATAAATCCGGAAGGCATTTTATAGTTCCGGAATTAGGTTGGAATGATAAATCCGGAAAGGAAAACTCAATTTTTTGCTTCCGGAATTATGAGTATAGGATACTTCCCAAAAAAAATCAACAAATTATGTTTCGTAAGTATGTGTTAAGAGATGAATCCGGAAATTAGTTTGAGGAGTCGGGGATAAAATTGAAAGTTTGGTCAATTTGGGGTATGACGTATGAGGTCCATAAGGGGGTATGAAATTTAAAAGCTCACACCTTGCCAACTTTTTCTACCCCTCCTAAAACATTTTTAATTTGTTTAGAAGTAGGGGGAAAGGGAGGATAGAATGTGAGAAATAGAGAAAAAAAATGATATATGTATGTTTGTTTTAGATAGGCAAAGTGGTTAATAATTAGTGTGTTAGTTGTTAGAGGGGAGGGGGGAGCAGGGTTCGAACCCCGTGCCTACGTTTTTCCACCAACGATGTCTCTTTCACTCAACTACGTGAGCTACCCTTCTTGATAAAGGATAAAACACAAAAATCTTTTGCTTTTTTGGATGGCTGTTATTTCTGGTGTCCAAATTTTAAGTAGGTTTTAAATGTGGTGAGCCTGATGAACATTTCTTCATTAAATTCTTGCTCCAACATTTTAAACTAGTCATACTCATCAATCAAAATGTTGAGTTTTGATTATTTTACTATGTTAGTTCCTTCATGAGCTGTTTTGAGTAAATTCCATATCTCTCGAGCTATATCACATCTTGCAATCTTGTATATTCTTCTCTACTCAAAGCACAAGTCAAATAATACCGTGATAGAGTTTGAGAGAAGTTCATGCTTCTCTTCATTGCTCCATTCAACTCTTGGTTTGTCTGTTGTGGTCACATCATCATAAGTTACCCTTGGGGTGAATGAACCAGATTCAACCAGTGTTTTGAAAACCGGATGGTCTCGGCCGGTCGGACCGGGAACCGGGGGGTACTCGGATTGGGTCACGCTGTGGATCGGATAAGCAGTGATTCGGTGTGACTCGCTGGAACCCGGCCGGGTTTAGACAAACTCGGTGACTCGGGTGGGTTTACTAAAACCGGCCGGTTTATGAACGTTTTAAAAAAAAAAACTCAAACGATCAAAACGACGTCGTTTTGCGTTTTAAATTAAAAAAAAAGTAAAAAAAAAATCTAAAATAGAAACCAGCTGCGCAGTGGCAGTGAGATGAGAATATGAGATGCATTCTCTTCCTTCTCTCTTTCTTTCAACGAAAAAGCCAAAAAACCCTAACCCAAATCTGAGTCCAAGTCGCTGTCGCCGTTGTCAGTCACGTTCGTCGTCGTCGCCTGCTCGCCTGTTCGTCGTTCGTTGCCGTTGCCTGTCACGGAGTCGTCGTCGCCTGTTCGCCGTTCGTCGCTGTTGCTGTCTCTGTGTCTCGCGTCGTTCGTCTCTCTTCACTATCTATCGCAACTCGCAACTCGCAACAAGTAAGTCTCGCCTGTACTTCGTTTTAATTCGTGTTCTATCCGTGTTCTGTTCTGTGTTCCAAACTTCCAGTGTTTTAATTCTGTGTTGTTGTAGTTCGTTTTATCTGTGTTACGTTCTGTGTTCTGTCTGTGTTCTATTCTGTGTTCTATCTGTGTTCCTGTCTGTGTTCCTGTAATCGTGTTCTTTGTTGATAGTTGATACTATTCTTCGTTTTAATCTGTGTTTTGCTTTTAATCTTTGTTGATACTGTTCGTGTTCTGTTCTTCGTTTTAATTAATCTTTGTAATTATGCTAGGTAAATGTCTTCGTCTGTTGATGCACCACCAATGTCCACTACTCCTACTGAGACATCTACACCAATGTCACAAGAGGCTTCCACCGAAAATACAACCCCAACGAATATTAGAGGAAAAACTGATATAGGTTGGGGACATTGTAAAGGTATTTTGGAGAATGGGAAAAATGTTCTGCTATGTATATACTGTAAGAAAATTATCAGGGGAGGTGGAGTTAATAGGTTTAAATGCCACTTGGCTGGAGAAAAAGGCCAAGTTGAAAAGTGCAAGAAGGTGCCCCCAGAAGTTCAGAATCAAATGAAAGAAAATATTGATGAAGTCAAGAACAAGAAAAGAAAGACTCGGGCAGAAACTGAGGAGAGTTATCAACATCCACCTAGTGAAGAGAGTGCTGAAGTGCAAATGGTTGTTGGACAATCAACACAGGAGGTTGCATCTCAAAAGGGAAAGAGTATTGGTCGCATTGGTAGCTATTTCTTGTCTAGAACAACTCCTGGAGCACAACCTACCCTAAAAAGTGTGTTGCAAAGTAAAGAAGTGATAGAGAAGTGTGATCTCGCTATTGCAAAGTGGTTCATAGATGCAAGTGTCCCATTCAATGCATCTAATTCAGCCTATTATCAACCTATGGCTGATGCGCTTTGTAGTATGGGCCCTGGGTATAAGCTTCCAACTATGCATATGCTCCGTGGTAATTTGTTAAATAAGTGGGTTATTGAGATGAACAAAATGATAGATGATTATCGTAATATCTGGAAGTTTACTGGTTGTACTCTTATGGCAGACGGGTGGACGGATCGAAAGAGGAGAACTCTCATAAACTTTCTGGTTTATTGCCCCAAAGGTACTGTTTTTCTGAAATCAGTGGATGCTTCTGATGCTTCAAAAATGGCACAGATGTTGTTTAAGCTTTTCAAGGAGGTAGTGTTGTCCATTGGCCCTGAAAATGTTGTTCATATAGTGACAGACAACGCTGCAAATTATGTTGCTGCTGGAAAGCTATTGGAAAAAGAGTTTCCTACTTTGGTTTGGTCTCCATGTGCGGCACATTGCATTAATTTGATGTTGCAAGACATTGGAAAATTAGTAGAAGTAAGTGAGCCTGTGTCACATGCCTCAAATGTTACCAAATATATTTATAACCATTGTTATGCTTTGTATTTGATGAGAAAACATACCGGTGGTAGAGAAATTCTCCGTCCTGCTCCTACTAGATTTGCCACTAATTTCATTGCTTTGCAAAGTATTTTAGCTCAGAAAGATGCACTAAGAGCTATGGTAACATCTAAAGATTGGACAACCTCAACTTATGCCAGGGAAGCCAAGGCAAAACAATTTGTGGATCAAGTCTTAGACTCTGCATTTTGGAACAAATGTGTTGATATAGTGAAAGTCACAGAACCACTTGTGCGTGTGTTGCGGATGGTTGATAGTGAAGAAAAACCTGCTATGGGTTTTCTTTACCAAGCTATAAAGATGGCTCGAGCAGAGATGGTGAAAAGGTTTCAAAGAAATAAGAAGAAAGTGGAGCCTTACTTGAAGATCTTGGATGACCGTTGGGATTCCCAACTTAGTAAAAATCTCCATGCTGCGGGTTATTGGTTAAATCCAGCTTGTCGGTATAATCAGACACGATATGATAATGATCGGGACACAATATCAGGCCTCTTTGATGTCATTGACAAGTATTCTCATGGAAATCAAGAACTGCGAAGGAAATTAACTGCTGAGGTAGCCCAGTACAAAGATGCCATTGGGCATTTTGGAAGGCCGGGTGCAGTGGATGATCGGTTTATACTAAGGCCAGGTAACTTTCTTATTATTTGATTCATAATATTTAGTTTAGTTCATTACTTTCGTTGATTCTTCATTAATAACATGCCATGTTGTAGATGTATGGTGGGATATGTATGGAACTGGTGCCAAGAACTTGCAAATCTTGGCTATCCGTGTTTTAAGTCAAACTTGCAGTGCTTCAGGATGTGAACGAAATTGGAGTGTGTTTGAGCACATTCATTCCAAAAAAAGAAATAGGTTGGAGCATCAAAAGCTTAATGACTTAGTGTTTGTTCGTTACAATTTAAGGCTCCAAAATAGGTATTATTATTTATTTATGTTTATTTTACTTTGGTTGTTTATATTTCTATATTCAATCACATGTTCTTAGATTAAGTTACATATGTTTAGGAAAAAGAGGAATCATGGTTATGACCCTATCAATCTTGAAACAATTGGTGACCATTCTAGTTGGGTATTGGAGGAGTCACCACCCCTCTTAACCAATGAAGAGTTGGATTCATTGCGTGGTGATCTTGCAAGTATGACCATCCAACCAAATTCAAGTGATATTGGTGCGTTTTATTATATGTGAATAAAGTTTCATTGATTCATGTTTAATAACATTAGATTTTATTTGCTAACTTCTCTTTTAAAATGTTGTCATAGATCATTTACATTTGGATGAAGATGAAGATGATAATGCCGACAATCCAACGGAAATGAGAATGAAAACAATGATGGCGGAGATGGAGCTTCCGGGGAACCTATTGATGAAGATATCACATATGATGATGATGTTTTGATTCCATCATATAATGAATGATGTTTAGATTTGTGTACAATGATGGTTGTTTGTTGTTGTTGTATTTGTATGAGATGGTTGTTTGTTGTTGTTGTTGTATTTGTATTAGTTGTTTGTTGTTGTTGTATTTGTATTAGATGGATTTGTTGTTGTTGTATTTGTATTAGATAGATTTGGATAATTTGCTAGCATTGTGAGATTATGTTAGATCATGTTATTTATGATAGGCAGGATGTTATTTGTGATAGATCATGTTATTTGGATAATTTGCTAGCATTGTGAGATTATGCTAGCATTGTGTTATTTATGTTGGATAATTTGTTGTTGTTGAATTTTTGTTAGATTTTTCTAGGCAGGATGTTAGACTTTTGTTAGAATTTTTGATAGCATTGCGGGATTATAGCATTGTGGTGAATTTTAGGAAATTAAGTACAGGTACGAAATTTATGTCATATGGGTCTTGAAAATTCGCAAGATAGAGACCGGGTCCGAGTCACCCGGTTCCGGTTTTGATCATCCGGTTCAAACCCTCAGTCCGACCCTTGATCCAATGACCCGGTACCTTCACCGAGTCGGCCACCGGTCCGAGTTTTAAAACATTGGATTCAACTATTCTCCATAGTTCTATATCTTGTGATTCTAGAAATAATCTCATCCAATCCTTCCACCGGTAACAATTCATTTAACCACCAGTTCACGTACTAGTAATTTCTGTGCGTGTGATATGATATATGTGCAATTATGTATTTGTGCTTACTGCACACATTTGATTCGTAAGATAATTTCAGTATCTCTTTTTCACACTGGACATTGAAATCCTAATGATGCCTAATTTAGTTTCAGAAATTTATTATAATATAGTTTGTTTCATTTTTTAGAGCAGCAAACTCAGTGAGTGAGCATAGTTTTTAAAGCATCACCAAACTTTGGCACCAGTAAATTTGACATCAGTTATTAACTATGAAGCACCGATACAGATACGGACACGACACGGACACGACATAGACACCCGTTTTAATATGAAAAATATAAGTAATTAACGTATTTGTGTAGGTGTTGTGTCCAACACGATACGTGTCGGTCACCAAACACGTCTTCAACCATAAGTGTTAGTGCTACGCGCGGCTATGAACACAAGATTATATCAGAATGCATAAAAATGAAACTCCAAATTAATTTATTACATGACATTATACAAAGTTTACCTTTAATTTCCATTAATCCTATCAATGACAGAGATAATACCTTGACCACCAAGCTTCCCATCACCATTAGCCACCATACTAGAAAACAACTGTTTGGCCAAAGAAGCACCAGGCAACACAACAGCCTTATCATCATCTCCTTCAACAAAATCAACACCCATTCCCAAATCCTTAACCTGATACTCAGCGTAACCACCAGGTCGAAAATCCCTCTTTATCATTCTCTCTCCAAACAACTCCATCGCCTTCGAACCCGCAGCACCGTTTCTAATTGCATCAACGAATTTCTCCAAATCAAGCCCACTTCGCTTAGCGAAAACTAACCCCTCACTAAGTCCAATCAAATTGGCTCCAATTGTTATCTGATTCGCTATCTTGCAACTCTGTCCACACCCTGCGGGTCCCATATAGGTTGCTTTTCCAAGGATTTTGAACAACGGTTGTAGCCATTCAACTACCGACTGTTCGCCGGCGGCGAAGATCGCGAGTTTTCCGTCTCTAGCGCCGATGTCTCCGCCGGAAACGGGAGCGTCGATTGACCAGGCGGATTTGGATCTAGCTGCGGCGGAGATTTCCTTGGCGAGAGTTGGATGAGAACTTGTGGTGTCGACGGTGACGGTGTTAGGGAGAAGAGAGGAAACGACGTCGTTTAGGAGGATAGATCTGACGTCTGATGGGTGACCTAACATGGTGAAAACGACGTCGGATGAGTGAGCGAGTTGGGATGGTGAATCGGCGAGTTTAGCGCCTTGGGATTGAAGGGAGAGTGAGTTAGGGTGCGATGGATTGCGAGCGTAGAAGGAGAGAGTGTAGCCGGCGGTCAGGAGGCGAGAGGCCATTGCGCCGCCCATTACGCCGATTCCGATCCACCCGATTCGGGTTTCCGATACTGTGCTCGGGTTCGGGTATTTGCTTCCCATATTGCGCGCTATATTTTTAACTAGAGTGAACTGTTAAGCTACCCAAAAGTGAGGAGAATCTTGTTTTTAAACATCGAATCCGGATAATGACTTTTTGTGAGATTATTTTTTTGTGTGATATTTTGCCAAAATGTTCTAACAAAAAATAACTAAAATCCAAGTTAGAATACCAATTAACCAAGTTTTATAAGCCAACCTGCTTTTTTACAGTTTTTAGTCAATGGCTTAGAAAACTGTGAAAAAGCAGGTTGGTTAATGGCTTGTAAAACTTGATTAATTGGTGTTGTAACTTGGTTTTTGGCTATTTTTTGCTGGAACATTTTGGCTAAATAACATTTCTCATTTTTTCCTATCATCTCATTTGAAGACAAACACAAAATGTTTGTGCTTTTGTCAAATCCCTTCTTATAAATCCTAGGTTGTTTGCTAAAACTACCAGCAGGAATAACTAGAAACACTTAATATTTGCAAGGTGTTTTTAAAAAAAAAAAAAAAATTGTAGGGGCTAAATGGAAAATGAGGATATTTGCAGGGGGTAACATATATTTAAGCCTAAAAGAAATAGTAAAAACTCGATCAAAGGCTATATTTCAAATTTATTAAAATATTTGTGATGCAAAAATTAAAAAAAAATTAGTATCTTCTTATAATATTAATAATAGAGTAAAAGTCGGGAAAAAAGAAAATGAAATTTAATATAAAATATACACCCTCATTAGCGCTCTCGTTGCCTCTCCTGTTGGCGCTCCCGTTGCCTTTCTCGTTGCCACTCTTGTTGGCGTTGCTGCTCTCGTTGCCACTCTAGTATTTTACCCGTGCATTTGCACGGGTGACACCGTATTTGTTATAATTTGCTCTGAAATTATTAATACGTTGAAAATTACAAAATTTAATAAAAGAAAAAGAAAAAACACATAAAAACGTATATTTCAACTTGCTCAAAATACTTGTGTTGCAAAAAGTTAAAATAAAGTCGGTGTCTTCTACTAACTTTAATAATGGAGTAAAAAAAATGAGATTCAATATAAGATATGCACCCCGTTGCTGCTCCCGTTGTCGCTGTCGTTGCTGCTCCTGTTGTCGCTTCGTCGGTGCCTCATTGTTGCTCTCGTTGCCTCTTCGCCGATCCCATTACCAGTCTCTCGTTGCCGCTCCCCGTTGCGGCTCCAGTTGTCAGTCTCTCGTTGCCGCTCCCATTGCCATTTGTTTATCTTATTAATTCTAGATTATTTAATTAATTGATAGAGGTTAACTTTTTTTTGACAATTGTTTGTGATTAAATTGGTTGGTTTTAATAGCTTCAATAGGTTATAGTAAATAGTAAATTTTAGATCCATTAATATTAATTTAATCATTTTAATTAAGTTATAGTTAATAGTAAATTTTAGATAATTTAATATTAAGCTTTTAAATTATAGTAATATTAATTTGATTAGTATCGATTGATAATATGATTTTATTGTATTAGAATAGATATAATAGATTAAAATAGATATTATTAGTATTAGTATTGAAAAGGGAAAGAGAAAGAGAGAGAAAACAATAAAGAAAAAATAAATATAAAAGTCAAAAAGCTATAAAATTTTGTTTTTTGTGGCACTTTTACAAATTTACCCCCACTTTTTTGACAAATGACAAATTTCTAAAATGTCTAAATTGGACATTTTCCTAACACTTTGTTTTATTATGATATTATTGATTATTGATATTGATTACAGTTTATTTGGATGGAGTATTTTTGGGTAATGTAATTTTGAAGGAAATTAAAATATTTTACCTTTTAATTTTTGAGGGAATTTAAATATTTTACCTTAAATATTTTAATTTTAAGATAAAATATTTCTATTCTCCTAAAAATTATATTACCAAAAAAATACTCCATCAAAACAAACATTTCTACACAAATACCAGTTTTGCCATCATGTGAAGGCTTGCCTGGTCAATGACATTATTTATCCAAAACTGTTGGTGCAGTGACTCTGCTGGAAAAATGACCAATATCCTGGTTTTCATTCATACTCTGGAGTAATGACATTCCAATTTACCGTGTCTCAGATAATGATGAATTATGAAATTATGAAATTGTCAATTCATAGATAAAGATGACAAAAAAAGGACCAAATTTCATTCGCTATGGCTCTATATTTCCTGTTCAGAAGGATATGAAAAGGGGCAGCATTCAATATGGCAGCACCTTTTTTTTATATTCAACGGGGTCCCCAAAAGCAGAGAACTAACGAGAAATACAACGGCGATAGAGAACCCCATAGCATCAAAGAGCAACAAAGGTCCCACCGAAGGGGGACATTGCTCATAAAAAATTAAAGGATCCACCTCGGAACAACCCAAATTACCTAACTCATCAGCACACTTGTTAGCTTCTCTATGGATATTATCAAACCGACTTCCCATGACAAATGAAGCAGCTTACGAATCTCTCTCTTAATACTCCAACTAGCCAACAGATTAGAGTCTTTGAACTCGGGCATCCAACTGAACAACCACCCGATGCCACCCGTTAGCATGACAAAGCTGCAAGCCCAAAATACACCCCCACAATTCAGCAACAAGGGGGTTACAAAACTTAGAGAACCCTCCAAGCCAAGAACCAGAATGGTCCGAATGATACCTTCACGACCAGCTAGCTTAGTGGAGGACTTAACTTCCCCATCAGTATTAAGGCAAACCCAACCCACCTCCGGAGGCATCCATCTCACCTCAATCCAATTGTTGTGTGTTTTATTTAAAAATAATAAAATAATATTTTTAATATTATTATTTCAATGCTTACGTTAATAAAAATGAATTGCCTTGAAACCTATTTTAAGCTTAGATCGATTCATGATTGAATCCAATGATTTTTTTTTTGAGGAAGATTGAATCCAATTATTACTATTTACTATATTAGTTTTAAACGTATAACCATTTTTCAAAGTTATTGAAAGGGTAATGAATATTTTACTTATATGAACGTTAAAATTTTCCTATTAATTGGTATATGACAGTTGCTATAGTATTATGATGACTAAATATACAAGAACGTTGAATGCCTTTGATCGTTACTACTCATTTTTATAAATGGTATAAAGTATAATAATATGATATTATTATTCTACCGTTTTATTTTCATGAATTATTCTTGCAATGATTAATTTTGGTTCTGCATTTACAACAGCAAGGTTATGAAATAGTGTATATATATAGATTGAAACTTTTGATAAAAGAATATATTATACACACGATCAGAAAAATATAGAGAGAAAGATACTTCTCATTTTGAGAAAAGAATAAGAATACCGAGCAGTAAAATAAAGAGAAGGGGGTGTGAGTATGGTGGTTTTCCTAGGTGCGGGGAAGATCATATTTATTTTCTGAGAAGGCTATTTTATCCTGGGGACGACGAGGATAGGAGAGACTGCTTGCACACCTTGGGCAGAGCCGTGAAATGTCTTAAAGAGAGCGATCTAGTCCGCGACTCAGCCTATTTTGTTCGTGTTCGTCAGTGTGTTCGTAATTGTTTCAACAATTTTAAGATGCTGATTATCTGCCATTTCAGTCGAGCACGACACTTTCGTTGATGTCTTCAAACGGATGTCTTATATTGACTCCAAAGGTATGTCTTATACTCAGTATTTTGCTATTGCCAATTTCACTTATACTGTCTCGAAATTAAAGATATATTTTGGAAACTCAAATGAACGGAAAAAAATGACAATTAGAATAAGAATAAAAGTTATAGAAACACTAATTATTATGGTTTATGAAATCATTGTTCGAGGATCCGGAGGTGGTGGGTAGACAATGGCGCAATGCGTCATGTCTGCTCTGATAAAATCTTATGACTTATTCTATTGTTGAATATTGAAAGATTCTCACACCATTGATATTGCTGAGACAAGTTTTGTGGAATTAATGTTTACCTCTCGAAAGACAAGCACTTAAAAAAATTATGTATACTCCAGAGATGAAGAAGAACTTAGTTTTGAGATTATCTTCTTACCTAAGTTGAGTTTACTCAAACTATATGGCTAATTTGTTTACCCCTACAAAGATTTCTCTTTTTGTAAGGAAGAGCTATGCTACCTATGGAATGTTCAAATTGAACATTGAAATTGATTAGAAATATTCTGCATTTCATTCTGATTATTTTGTGAATTGTTTTGTTTAAGTTTATTTTTTTAATCAAGAGTGATTCTTTCTTTAAATGTTATTGTGTTGTTATTAATACATAGAGTTTTCATTGGAACAGTTTCGTTTTGAAAGAATGGCCTATTGGAAATTATTTTCTTTAATGACCGTCTGATAGAAATTATTGTTGTGTTTTATTTATTATAAAAGGATATAAATTTCGGTCAGTTTTCGCTTTGAAGGAAAAAAAAAGGGCCAAAGTTTTGGAAGAGTAAAGAATTAGAAAGTAACGCGTGAAAAATAAATTTGCTCTAAATTAAGTTTCGTTTTATTTTTGTTTTAAGTAATTAGATTTTTTTTATATATGTGAATAATAGCAAAGCGCATAGAGTTTTATTTATATATGAAACTATTATTGTATCGTATGACAGTAATTTTTGTGAAAATCGTTTTCCATTTAAATGCAAAAATAGTGGGGGTTCTATTTTTAATAGTGCATTATTAGAACATGTGACTCTAATAATAATAATTTTTTTTGGATATATTAGAAGAAATATTTCGATCAACATGACGACTTTTGCTTTCTCTAATTATGAGACATTTAATCTTGTGATTTTATATGTTTTAAAATTAACAAAAGTGGTAAGTGCTTATTTTTGGATAATAATAGTTGCACTATTATTTTTCTACACGTGGATGAATTACTTAATTTTGGTTCTAATATTATTTTTTTGTTAAAAAAATATCAAAAAGATGTAGAATCATGCATCATTAATTTGTCTTTTATAAGGGTAACCCGACCTAATAGACTGGAGATCCCAAGAAATAGGTTCAATGTGGTAATAACAACTTATAAAAGATGTAGAATCATGCACAAATAATTTTAAGTCTCATTCATAGTGTGGAGCATGATATCATGTAGTGTTGGAAGGTTGAATAAATTTCTTAATGAGTTCTATACTCTATATAGAGTGGGGTACGCAGCTACATGAGTACTCTTGATAGACTCGCCTATGTGAATGTGGAAGTGTGGCCGCTTCCTACGAAGTTTTGGGCAAAAACTTACTAGAGCGTTCACTATACTGGGATAACGTGCAAGGTCGTAATGCACGGGCTTATAGACTACACCCTGAAAGATTGAGTGTGTAATGTTGTCTGAGATAGAGTTCAAGACTACATGTCACTTTGTTAAATCGGAAGCATCATCACTATGTATTTGTTCAATTACGAACACCAATATTTATGCTCAATCTTATATAAAGAAGATTTACTGCTCGATGAAATTTTTAAAGAAAACATTGGGGGATTGTTGCCTTGAAACCTGTTTTAAGCTTAGATTGATTCATGATTGAATCCAATTATTTATTTTTTTTTTGAGGAAGATTGAATCCAATTATTACTATTTACTATATTAGTTTTAAATGTATAACCGTTTTTCAAAGTTATTGAAAGGGTAATGAATATTTTACTTATATGAACGTTAAAGTTTTCCTATTAATTGGTATATGGCAGTTGCTATAGTACTAGTATGTATGACCCGTGCGCTGCACGGGTATACATCTTCTTTTTTGAATTTAATTTGAAATTACTTTATTGTTAAAATATTATATATATATATATATATATTGTAGTTGTTTATAATTATGTAATTTTTATTTTCGGAAAAAGAAAGAATGCACATTTGTATATTGACTTATTAGAATACAAAAAGCAGTCTGTAATTCGGTAATCATTTATTCAACTATATGAAATATAAAAAGTTGTGTATAGTGTTGGATATGAACTTAATTTATTAGTAAAAAAATATGAGTATTATTTGATGGTAATGCAATTTTGATGAAATGAAACTGTTAAATTTGAATATAAGGTATAATGGTACTCGTTCGGATAAATGGTGATTGAATTAATATAAGGTATAATGGTACAAAATTAAGCAAATTTTGTTTCGACCTGTTGAAATTATCGATTTTATCAATATTGGAATAATCTAGTTAGAATATTTGCCCAATGATCTTTATAGGATCACATATACAGAAACTATTGATGTTGCTTTACGTGCTTTTAGAGGCTTTGCATTTCTGATGGTAACGAAAGATCTATGTTTTCTTGCAACTGATGATAGTCTTGATATGGAAGCACTAAAATCATGATAAAAACAGTTGGATATAAGGGACAAACATGGTTAGACGTTATAGAGAGTAAATGAAATAGGTTGACTTGGTTAATTGGTTGTGCTATATTTCCTTTACTAATGGCATCAACTAATTCTTCTTCACTTACCCTGAGGAACTGGTAAAAAAATCATAACAATGTAGTGTTATAAACTATAACCTTATATGAAATAATAATAAGTTCGGAAATATTAGGAATGTAGGAAACAAAATAGATATTTAGTAAGAACCACAATTCTATTTAATGTTTATGCTCAAAATCTCTAACAGTTAAACCCAACTATTAGATTAATGATATTTACCCGTGCTCCATGTATCACCACCTCCAAGTTTATATGGGTATATCTTTCCCTATATATAATCCACCAGTAAACGATCAATTTTAGCATTTTGTTCACTTAATGACTGATATAAAGTCTCCTAAAAATTGAGCATCAAGGTACATTAAACTTTTGTCTGAAGCACAGTAATATGAGGCGTAAAAAATGAAAAGAACAAAAACAGTATACCTGAATATAAATTAAAAGTTGAGATAGAAAATCATGTCAAACAGTTACTTTTGATTTCTGAAAACATAAGTTTTACTAAACTAACGTACAATTCAAAGTCACCTAATATATAACAAAGCAAACATCAGATTTTTTTTAAAATGTGAATTTAAAATCACATATGCATCGAGTTTATTGAAGATATATATTTAAAATGCTCAAGTGAGAACTCAGATTTATATTTGTCCATTGGAAATGGCCGCATGTATATATGTATGTATGTTGGTTTTGATCAATTGTTCCAAAAAATAGAGCTATCAATTCCAATAAATAATCCAACATTATCATTTACAAACATGGTGTGTGAAAGGAAATATAACATCTCGAAGCAATTTGTTCCAATGCACTGTACATAAAACACATAACTTTATAAATAGCCGTATGGTATCTTCAAAAACGCAACAAATGCTAGTTAAGAAAAAAAAACAATTACAATTACAAAAATATAGACCAAATAAAGTAGATAAATTCAACCAAAAAAATCAAGTGGATAAAAAAATACAAAATGAAGGTACCTTCATTTTTGAAGAAAAAGATAATGCAAGTCAATATTAAAAAGAGTAAAGGACAATTGAAGTGCATAGTACTTACATTAAAGATGTTAAAAAGAGTAAAGGAAAAAGATAATGCAAGTCAATATTAAAAAGAGTAAAGGAAAAAGATAATGCAAGTCAATATTAAAAAGAGATACAAATAGTGTGAAGTGCATAGCACTTACATTTCATTTGGGGTTTATTTTGAATTCTAGATCACCATTTTCTTTTCCTTGGCTATGGTTATTAGATCTTCTCCCACACTTCATGAAATTAAAATTATTGTCTATGTCAATTAGCCAAACAATAAAGAGAAATGTCAAGAAAAATCAAAGTTGGGGCATTCATTGAAAATTAAAACAACAATAATCAAGGTTAAGACTAAAACAACAATATATTAAAAAATTGCCGGTTTTGTAAAAATATATTACCTTAAGCAATATCCACCTGCGCAAATGTAGGCTCCAGCTTCATCTGTTATCATTGATGGCAGACTGCAAATCATATAAATAAACGGTGTTAGTAGCCAATTCCAGATGATAATATATGTTTCTCAACTCAAGCAACGTTCAGTTTCAGGATGAATGCAGAGAATAGTGAGTATTAATATGTAGGACAAAAAATAGGTCTAATTGTTGATAAACTTGAAACATGAGCCATGGAGAATGGAGAAATCATAGTAGAAGACAAATTTCGCAAAAGTGGGAAATAAGAAAACATATGCAATTGAATACAAATAAAATCGAATCAATTAGCATATTATGATTCATGTCGACAATTGAATACAAATTAAACAGTTGTATATTTCTTGTTTTGATAGGTTATAATTTATTTTCATTCAAAAAAAAGTTTATAATTTGTTTTATGAGCATTCAATGTCTTGATCAAGTCTTGCTGTTAGTTTCAAATTCGTTCCAAAAATACAGTAAAGTCTGATTCATAGTTTCAATTATCATTAATATAGTTGCTATATTTCAAATTCGTTCAAAACTTTAATTGTTTGTGAATGTTATGTAATAATGGCAATTGAATTGTGTCCGACGTTAATTATGGGATATTTTGACCTCATCATAAATTTCGTGAAGCCATTATTATGTGTAGCCTGCCAAAAATGATGTGGAATGACGTGGATGCAGCTGCAATTTAAACAAATTTGAGCCATCCAGATTGTGACAGAATGTAAGGTTTATGCAGAGCCATTAAGATTGGTCAGAATGCTGAGTTGGACGGCACATATTTTTATAGAGAATTGCGTGGAATTAAATGGGAATGCGCGTGGCGCTTACGTGGACCGTTGATATGGACTATTCTTGATTTTATATAATTATGATTATGATTATGATGACTAAATATACAAGAACGGTGAATGCCTTTGATCGTTACTACTCATTTTTATAAATGGTATAAAGTATAATAATATGATATTATTATTCTACCGTTTTATTTTCATGAATTATTCTTGCAATGATTAATTCTGGTTCTGCATTTACAACAGCAAGGTTATGAAATAGTGTATATATATATATATATATATATATATATATATATATATATTGAAACTTTTGATAAAAGAATATATTATACACACGATCAGAAAAATATAGAGAGAAAGATACTTCTCATTTTGAGAAAAGAATAAGAATACCGAGCAGTAAAATAAAGAGAAAGAGGTGTGAGTCTGGTGGTTTTCCTAGGTGCAGGGAAGATCATATTTATTTTCTAAGAATGCTGTTTTATCCTGAGGACGACGATGATAGGAGAGACTGCTTGCACACCCCGGGTAGAGCCACGAAACGTCTTAAAGAGAGCGTCCTAGTCTGCGACTCAGCCTATTTTATTCGTGCTCGTCGGTGTGTTCGTAATTTTTCCAACAAGAAACACTCCGATCTTGGCGACCACCATGGATAGAAAAAGCAGCGGAATAGTCCTTGACCTGCTGAAGAACGACGCGCCAAGGTACCTTTTTTTGGTACAATCATGGTAATACCTTTTGTAGGTAGCTATAAATATTATTTTTTCCCATAACCTTTTGAAGCTATAAATAATATTATTTTTTCAATTATTACAATCATAGGAATATCTTTTGTAGGTAGTTTTTTATTTTTTCAATTATAACATAAACTTCTTTTTTTCCGTCAAAAATAAATAAATAATATTTTTCTTGTTATGAGATGCCTCTTCACATATGCACCTAGTCTAAAAAATACACATATATTATTACCTCTAGTACACAATATAAAAAACAAAAAGTATTTTTTATAGTCCAAATTATAAAAAACAAAGCATCTTAAATGATCAATCATAATTTTATCCTTATTTAAGGGGTATAATTAAATATGATGTCATCAATAAAAAGTATAGATCATCATTTAATGAAAAAGGCAATTTTAGAAAAAAGTTAAACTTTTAATTTTATTAAATAAAAATAGTTGATTTCAATGTTATTTTTTAGTGTGTGTAATGTAGGAGTCTATTTCTTATATTATGGACTTAAGGTAGTATAACAAGATTGTTCCTTATGTGATATTCCAATTATTGGTTAAAAGAGAACCACTACAAAAAGGCTTATTAGTGACGGAATATAGCGACGGGCGGGGATCCATCGCTAAAAACCTGCATTAGCGACAAACTTAGCGAGGGAATAATGACCTGTCGTTCATGCTGACATTAGCGACGGACTGGGCCACTTTAGCGACAAAATAGTTTGTCGCAAAGGGGGTGCGTATTTTCAAAAATCAGCACAGTTTACGATGATATTAGCGTCTTAGTGACGTAATTTCCCTCGCTAAATCAATCACTAAACACCTCGTTTTTATCGAAACAATAGCGATGCAATTTCTCTCGCTAAATCCTTCGCTTAACGCCTCATTTTCATCGAAACAATAGCGACGAAATTGCCCTCGCTAAATATGTCATTAAGTTTACTTAAACAATTGAACCGAAACTCTTCTTTCATTTCTCCATTCTTCTCCCTCACCCTTCTCTCTCTAACCCCTAAACATATCTCTTGATCTCGAACCATCTCACCACCGTCACTAGAGTTATCGTCACCGGAGTGCTCGTGATCTTGTTCCTCAATCTTTCTAATTCGTGAATCTCTCTCTCTCTCTCAGTTCCTAATAATGTGTTTATATTTTAAATTTCAGATTATCTTAAGGTCTCGTCTCTAATTTGCACCGCCAAGGTAGTTCTATATTCTGTTTCTGTAATCTCCGTGTTAGATTTATGTTTAGATGTATGCAATTCTCAATTTTATTTACTCCACATTTAGATTTTGAAGCCAAATATATTGTGTTCTTCCTAATGTTTGATGTTTAGGTGCTTGGGAATGTTAAATTATATGTACAAGGATAGGATAATTAAGAGTAGGCCTGGACAAGACAAGAATTGTGGCCCGCCCGATAGTTTGCAAAAAACCGCAATATCCAAAAAAACAGGTTGGTTGTTAACGGGCCGCGAGTTGGGGGCTGCTACAAATGGGCTGGGACAGTTTAATTTGGTCGGGTTTGGTTCTTGGAATTAGAACCATCGGTGTCTGAACCCACCCGCAACAAGTGTGCTTTGTTAAAACATTTTTATTCATTGTTTGGTAACAAATATTAATGTATTTTAATATTAAAATTTAATATAAGAGTGCTCTGTATTCCAACGTGTCAGCCAGCCAAATATAATTAATTCTTACTTTTTCCTCTTTTAGAAAAGTGAATAGCAAACTCTCCCTCTTGTTTCTTTCTCCTTCACTTCGCCTCTCTCTGTTAGTCTTCTTCTTCCTCTAGCCTTTTCTGCCATTTCTATTCTTTCAAGCTTCTTATAAAGACTTTATGTGTAGTTTCATTCAACCCGACCCTAACCACCCGCCCAACCCGTCGAACCCACCAAACCGAACCCGCACAATCCGAGAAAAACTTTGGGAGGATTTGGGCCTGTGATTGTAGACCGCGGTTTTGGTCGGATTTGGTGGTTTTGGGCCGAAACCGCCCGATGTTCAGGCCTACCAAGTATATTATTTATTTGTTAGACCCTAAATAAATTGGATTGGGCTGAAGCCCTGTACTATTGCATAGGCCTGCACAACCTTATGCCCAAGCCTGGTTTTAGTAAAGATAAAGTGATTAAAGCCCGAAATCAATTAAATGTTTCTTCCGTGATAATTTTTTTTACTTTTACACAAATACATATATATAATTTTATTTTACCTCCAAAAAAAATAATGTAACCCGCACACACAATTTTTTAAATAAATGTAGAAATTTACAAGAAATCAATAAATTAGAGAATAAATTAATGCTAGTTTTAACTTTTTACTTTAGGAATTTGTAGAAATCTAAGTATTTTATAATTTTTTTATGAAATTATGTATTCAGTAATAACTTATAATATTTTTTTTTGAGAAAATATTAGCGATTATATGTTTTTTCCCACTAGTGAAAATTTCTAAAGTCGTCACTGTTTTGTTCTGTTGGTTGAATAGTTTATATAAATTTCATATTTATTTTGTACTACTATTTTTTTTGACAATTATTTTGTACTACTATTGCTAACCCTATTTTTTATCCGTGTGCTAAATTATATACCTAATATGTGATTTCATTATTTTCAAAAAATATGTTTTTTAACTCATCTTAAAAGAAAATATTGGATTTTAAACTTTTAATTTAAATTTAAAATTTCAACTGTGAACAGCAGCCTTGTATTTTTATAATATATTTTCTCAAATTATAAGTTTGTAATATAATATACATTTTTATGATAATTGGTGAATCTCACAAGTCAAAAACATAGAAACAAACAAGTGCCTATTTTTATGGTAACTGGTGAATTTCACAAGTCAAAAACCATTTCAGAGAAGCAACACTATCACTTAAGAATTACTTTAGTTATGCAATTCAAAACCAACTCTGTATACAATAACAACAAAATTTAAAGAAGCAAACTCAAAACCATATGCCGTAAACAAACACATATACCTAGTAACAAGTAAAACCTTAAGATTTTAATGCAGATTCTCTTGTAGGCTTCTAACAGACTTAACAAGTCCCAAACACAATCTAACTAAGTCTAAACTGACTAGAAACAGAATAGCATACTACAGTTAATAAGGGCAGTGTTTAGAATTACACATAAAAGGAGTATTGACATGAAACCCCAATGTTAATACATCAACAGGTATAATAGGAAGAATTGATGAAAGGTTCCATGAAATTGAAGCAAAAGAGCTTATTATGTTGGCATGTTTTCACTTTTCATTGTAAATAGGACACATTCATACATTCATACTTCATAGAGGACAGTTTCATTGTAAATAGAATGTTCATACTTTATAGAGGACAGATTCATGCATTCATTGCAAATCTTAAAAACTATCATGTTAGAATGCTTCCAATATATTTAGAAAACTTAGAAATAACTTCTTACGAGGAAAATAGGCTCCTGTTGAGTGCTTCCAATATGTTGTTGATTTTTTCCTTGATTTGAATTGCTTCCCTTTCTTCTATTTGAAGCTCTCATTTTTCACCTTAATTTTATACTTTTGAATCAAGTCCACACTTGATTTAGCTTTAAGTTGTTGAAGATCAAAATTATTGTCCTTGTCCATTTTCCTACAAAATTATTTATTATATGTACAAAAATATTATATAAATAATGTTTATTATAATATATAAAATGTTTTTGATATTCTTAACTTTGTAGTTTGTAACGAATGGAGATTTTCTTGGAATGAAATTAAATAAAACACTACCTGCATCTTTGAAACACAATATCTAAACACACATGTGAGAAATTCCTCAAATTCCCACTGCCTGAGGCCATCAAAGGTATACATACATACATACATACCAATTTCCCCTTCCTAAGATGGACTCATTCATATGACTTTTTTTTATTAATTAGACAATATGTTATATTAGCTACATTAACTAGTATTTGTATAATTGCAGCAAGTAAGACTGCATGGAGAACAGATGAGGAATTTTCCAGAGAAATGTTTGCAATACAATGACCATTTATAATGACCAATTTCCCCTTCCAAGTAACACTTTACAATACAATGACCATTTATAATTTTAGAATTTAATTTTCTGAAAATGATCTATGTTTGAGTGCTACATGTGTAGGAATTTCCACCATCCAGCAAGCTAGATCCCAATGTCTATGGAGATCAAAATAGCTCTATCCAAGCAAAGCACATAGAAAATAGTTTAGATGGCCTCACAATAGATGAGGTATGTTGCACCCCAAAAAATCCGGTTTGGGACTTTTCGTTTGACAATGTGGAAAAAGTTCGGAGCCGCCACCAATATTTTAATTTTAAGACCAAAACATTGAAAAAAGGTCTTTTAGACAAGGCGGATGGTCTTTTGAAAACTAGAGATATGGGTTCGGGGGTCGGTTAGGCATGGGGAAGGTATTAGCACCCCGTACCTCCTTTCTACCGAAAGGGAACCTTTAATTAAATGTGTGGTTTGAAGTGTTGATTTGAAAATGCTTTTATTTTGCCTCTTTATTGAAAAGGGAGTGAGAAGACTTAATGAAAATTTTTATTTTTGGCGCTTGACGAGAGTTGGCCTCTCGCTCCTACGTATCTCCTGGTGCGATGGAGAATTCAAAGCTACGTAGTTCTTGGTTGTCCTAAAAAGGTTTTTGTTTTTTAGTCTGTTTAGATGAGTTTTCGCAGTAGGAGTGAGGATTCGCGATGACCAAACAACAACGGTTTAGAGTGGCCGCGCTACTAACTCTTTTGAAAATGAAATTATCATTAACAACCAAACGGCAACGGCGCGAGTGATCATTAACGATAATCGGTTTTGCTTTTGATTCGAGTGTTCGCGACGACCAAACAACAACGGTTTAGAGTGGCCGCGCTACTAACTCTTTTGAAAATGAAATTATCATTAACAACCAAACGGCAACGACGCGAGTGATCATTAATGATAATCGGTTTTTATTTTAGATGATCAAAAAGGGCTTTCGCAATCGAATTAATTTTGGTTTGTTGTGCTTGACGAGGACGTGGCTCGCTCCTACGTATCCCAAATGGGAATCAAAGCGACGTAGTTCTAATTTCTTTAGTTTTGAAAAGGTTTTCGAAGTAGGACGAGCATTAGCGAATGATTAAACTAACAAAGGTTATGGGTAATCATCGCTGAGTACTCATGTGAAATTGAAGAGCGTTCATAGAGATCAAACTAACAAAGGTTATGGGTGACCTCCACTACTTGCTTATTTTTGTTTATTGAAAATGCTTTGAAAATTAATTGGTTTGGAAAAGAGTTTTTAAAAAAATAAATAAATCATTTTCAATCGAATTCTATGTCCAAAACCAAATGCAACATGAATGAATGAAGTTCAAACATATTCAACTAATCAAGCAATCATGAACATGTTGATCATCAACTAAGATTAAGCATGCCAATATAATCAAGAGATTTAATTGTCATAGATGCAAGACAAAGTTCTCAAAACAATTGTGTTTGTGTGTGAAGGAGAATTGCTACACAAGTTGGAAGCAATCTCAAGAGGGGCACATATGCCTCTATGCTACACATGTTGGTAGCCTTATAAGGGCACATGATTGTGTAAAAGGGTTTGTGCACAATTAAGTCAAGACATTCAAATGGCATCAAGAACAAAGGAATACAATTGATCATAGGCATAGAGTATTCTAGGTTAGGTGAATGAACATGTGAGCAATGATGCATGATTTGGCAAGCATGTGAATGCATGAGCATACAAGAATGAATGCATGAATGAGTAGACAAGAGGATGCATGAGCATACAAGAATGCATGAGCATTTGAGTATGATTACGTTTATTATGCAAGGCATAAATACTCGAGAATGCATGAGAGTGTCGCATAAATAGGGATGGATGAAGATGCATGAGGGTGAAAATGTTTTGGTAAAAGGTTTAGGTAAGAAAGTGGTAAAATGTTTTTGGGTTTTGGTGTTTTGTAAATGAGATGAAATGTTTTTGGTCTTGAAAGTGGTAAAAGTATTTTGGGGTTTATTTTATAAAGTTGAAAAAGTATGAAATGCAAATGAGAAAATGTTTTGGGGTTTTTATGCAAAGATGCAAGTGGTAAAATGTTTTGAATGAAGGTAAAAATGTTTTATGTGATGAGATAAAAATGTTTTGGTAAAAACTAAGTGAAATGGTAAAAACCAAAGTGGTAAAATGTTTTTATGTTTTTTTGGTAAAAAGTTAATGAAGTGGTAAAGTAAAATGGTAAAAAGTAAACAAACACAATGACATAACTTGCATTTAGTCAACCACAATCAAAATGACAATCTTCAAGCAATCAAAGGGGTAAAAACCTAGTCATGGCCGAATGCATACAAGCATGGAATCATCAACTTATTTCATGCACAAATTGACAAATTAACACACAAAACAACACAAAAGAAGAGGACCTAATCTATCATGCAAGTTCCTAAGACAAACATCAACCAAATCATGCATTTATTCACGCAAAATCAAAGGAAACAAAACTAGCAAAATGGGTATGAGAATGGGTTTTTATTTGATGAAAATTATACCAACAAGGTTTAAAATACAATAAAATGCAAGAAGACACAAGAACAATTCCTTCAAAGCCAAGGAGCCACCTCAAACACCCAAGCCTCCCTAAGTGCTTGTCAATAATGTTTGAGATGGCTCCTCAAAGCATCAACAACAATATATGAAGGAGTTGAGATGAGGAGAAGAGAGATTACATAATGAAAATTAAAGAAAATGCAAGAGTTTGTGAGCTTACCTCTAGATCTTGCTTGAAATGAAGAAGAAGATCAAAATAGAAACCAAGAACACTTGAACCTCCTCTTGAATCCCACGAAAATCACTTGATATTGAAGGATTTGATGATGAACTTTGAAGATAATGCAAGATTAGAAATGGATCTAGTGTAGGAATCAAGAATAATGAAGTTTGGATGGTTGAAAATTGAAGAATTGGTGGTGGAAATGGTGGGAGGTGGTCTTGGGTTTGAGAGGGGAGGAGGAGAGGAATTGTGATCTGATTGTGTGCTAGGGTAAAATGAGAATCCCCTCCCTATGGTCTCTTATTTTGAGTTTTATATGAGGTGCAAAATTAAGGGTATATAGGACATTGTGCTTTTGCCAACCATTGAGATTTGAGATAGAATTTGAATCAAGGGCCAAGATTGCAATGCACATGGATTAGGGACAAAGAGAAAACACAAATGAGTGAGGAATGGCTGGTGTCATATGAAATTGAAGAGTTTTTTGTACACAAAAATTGTTGAGGGCAATTAGGTCAATTTGCACATAGTTGTAGCCTAGGATTTGATCTAGAATTTTAATCAATGGCTAGGAATACAACTCACATGGATTAAGGGCATGAAGAAACACAAAATGAGGGAAAAAGAGGGCTGAAATTCGCAGCCATGAGGAGGGAAGGAGAGGGAAAAAATGCAAGTTGTCACAAAATAGTACATTTTGTCTTATTAAGGACACTACCTTATTTTGATTCTTTTTGATTTTTCTTTTTATGATCATTCTTTTATTCCATGAAGATTCTTTTTTTTTATTTTGGGCTCATCCTAGGATTCAATCATTGGGCCCAAAATTCCATGACAACACCATTCCCAAAATTGATTTTGGGCCTCACTCTAGCGGAAATGACCATTTTGCCATTTTCTTCGAAACTTGACTTTTTATGCAAAATTTAATCAATGATGCGCAAAAATTTATAACCCAACTCATTTTGACCCAAATGAATTCCTCCAAATATGCCCAGTGATTTTTACTGAGAAATTATCTTTTAGGGTAAAATGACCAAAATGCCCTTTTTGACCCAAAAACCCTAATTTTGCCCGATAATGCATTTCCACTTCAAAAATGAATCTATAACCCTAGAAATGACCTCTAGAATCTTAGAATGCATGCTCAATGACCTTCATGAGGAATTATCATTTTTATTGTGAAATGACCAAAATACCCTTTTGGACTCAAAAAAACCTGATTTACCCAAAAAGTGCATTTCAACTCTAAAAATGATTTTAGAAACTTTGGAATGACTTTTAGGACTCAAAATGCAATGCATGATGCTTCTCACTCCTCAACTTATATATTTTTGTGGAAAATTAGGGTTTTGATCTAAGTTGGACAAAATTGGGGTATGACAGCTGCCCCTCTTTATCTGGATTTTAACGAGGAATATGAATTGGCCGAAACATATTCCGAGGCAAAATAAAGATAAAGAATTTAGAAATTATACCGATTTTGTCTACTTAGGGAAACCCGATTTTTCCTTTTTCCATCTCTCTAATTTTTTCTGTTTTTGTTAATGTAAGGTGAAAAATGAAATTCTAATGCATGCGAGAATAGAGATTTTTTTTTTGATAAATGGACACTTTCGTGTCGATGCGTGCAGACTGAAAGGTAAAATGGGCACTTGGCGTGCAAACAGAAACTGTAAAATGGGCACTTGGCGTGCAAACAGAAAGGTAAATGGGCACTTGTCGTGCAAACAGAAAAGTAAAATGGGCACTTGGCGTGCAGAAAGCGGTAAACGAGCACTTGGCGTGCAGAAAGCGGTAAATTGGGAATTCGGAGGCTGCCTAAAACCTTCTAACGGACTCTTTTCGAGTCCGAGCTCTGGGGGGGTGGCCTTTTCGAGCGACTGATCAACATCAGGTCCGGAACTGATTTGATCAATGGATTTACGCTATGCCTTAGGCTGACACAACTAATCCGAAGGACTTGACGAAGTCTGATGGATCCATTGCGTGCTCGTACACAATGTTGTGATCTGTGGAAGGAGTTCACTAACTCGGTGGGAGTTCACTAACTCTGTGGGAGTTCACTAACTCTGTGTTGATGGAGTTTACTAACTCGGGGTTGAGGGAGTTTACTAACTCAGGGTTGATGGAGTTTACTAACTCGGGGTTGATGATTTTCTAAAAATGAGATTTTTGGGACTCTCTGGTCCGAAGTAACTTTTCTCTTGGATGGTGCATGAAATGCGTGCACTTGGATGTTTGGGGTGCACATGAATGCAATGATTGACTTTGGTGGGATGCCTTTTCTGTTTGATTTTTCTCTTCTTTTCCTTTTGTTATTCTTTCGCTCTTCTGAGATGCGAGTTTGAAGGCGTAATGTACTGTTTGATGCCATGGAGTGATGACTGGTATGGATGATATGAGAATGATGAATGATATGAAGATGTTGTGTTCTTTTATGTTCCATCTTCTGTGATTTTCTTCTCTCGTTTCTTATTTGCTCTTTTTTTTCTATGGAATGCAGATATCTATGTAAATGGAGTGTGAATGTATGTTATGCAAGGTGTATGTGATGTGATGATTTCAATGGAATGATGGATGCTCTGAGATGCTATTTTTGATTTTCTTCCTTTTTATTTTGGTTAAGGATCAACACTTCAAGTGCCTACAAGGTAACATCCTAGTCCCCAAGGATTAAGGTGAGCACCAAAGCCCTACAAGATAACAACCTAATCCCTAAGGGTCCAGGCGAGCACCGAAGCCCTACAAGATAACAACCTAATCCCTAAGGATCCGGGCGAGCACCGAAGCCCTACAAGATAACAACCTAATCCCTAAGGGTTAAGGCGAGCACTAAAGCCCTACAAGCGGCCAACTTTAGGCGACCCCCTCATGTGCTGAGATAGCTGGTTAAAGAATTTTTCCTATTTGTCTTTTTGCTATGTGAGGATGCAAATGCAGTATTTTGATGCATGATATGACAAAATTTTTTGGGGGATTCAATTACTTTTTTTTGTGAATACTTTCATAATGATGAGACGCGAGACTTTGGATGCAAAAGTGGGATGATTATTGACCATTTTTGTTGAAAAATTGAATTTGATTCAAACTCCGGTGTTCTCAAGGTTTTTATTTACAAACAAGCTCACTTGTTTTCTCTCCCTTCCAAT
Source organism: Astragalus membranaceus (assembly GCA_039519185.1). Lineage (NCBI taxonomy): Eukaryota > Viridiplantae > Streptophyta > Magnoliopsida > Fabales > Fabaceae > Astragalus > Astragalus membranaceus. The sequence continues at coordinate 160,534,493 of CM076850.1, forward strand.
GACGACTGAATCTTAGATATCGCATGACTAACGTGTGTTCTCTCTCTTTGAAGCATTGCTTAGTAAGCATGCATAGGAGCACAAATGTGAATGAGTGAGTCTGTTAACTTGGGATTGGTTTAGGATATGTATGACAATTGAAGGGATGACAAACATGATTATTACCGACGCTCATGAGGGACCAAGGGATGCAAGACTGCCCCGGTTCGGGCTTTTGATGAGTGAATAAGCTTGCCTTTTCCTGGTGGTGATAATGACTAGGGGTGGAGGAGATGATGAATTGGGAACACTTCGGCTCTTGGGATGAAAGGTGGAATGAAAAGGGTTTTGTTTCAACCCACAGAGTTTGGTGTTGCCCCAGTCAGGACGAAACAAAGTTGCCCCAATTAGAATGACGAGGCCTTATTTAGGATAGTGAGTTGAGAGATTGCCCCGGTGAGGTTCTTATGGGAATGAATGAGGTGAGGAATGGGAATGCACTTGCCCCATTTTGGAATGAAATTTCAAACGGTTTCTTTGAGTGAGGTTGTGAAAAGGTGATAGAGTTATGGTGACGGTTATATACGGAGGGTGGTATGTGAACGGGATAGACGACGAACAAAATCTCCCCATGGTTGAGTGGAGTGAGGGGTGAAGGAAATGTCCCCTAGTACACATCTTTGATTCTTTTTAAGAAAAACTCAAATGCAATGAAAGTTTTGACTTTTAGTATGAAAGAAGCCTCACTTGGTGATCACTAAACCTTGTTTTAATGCAACTTGAATGCGTTTGAAGTGCAAGTCTTCCTTTTTCCGTCAGCTTTCTTTTTTCGACTGTTTATTTTTGTTCCCTCATCTCTTTTTCCTAAGGGTTTGTTTTTCCTTGATCAGCTTTCTCTTTTCTGATCGTTTGTTTTTTCTTTTGAGCAAACACATTGTAGACAGATAAACTTAGTGGTCCTAAGATTTAAAATTTGAGAAAACAACAGCATTCGGTCATTGATCGGAATGGACTTTTCGGGATTGTGGTGTTTTGTGGAGGAGGGATGATGGGGCTTAATGAAGAGCTTGGGGGCTAATGGTAGGATGATTTTTATTCGGCGTTGGCTGACGATCGATGATTTATGATGGTTAATTGGCTTGATGAGGTGTTTGGAAATTTTATTCTTGGCTAAGGGTTTGTGGAGGGCGGGCTACCGAGGTCAAAGGGAAGTGTTTGCGGTTTATGGAAGGAGGGGTGTATGGGAATGATGAAGTGTTTGCAGGTTATTGAGACAAGGATCTCTTGTGTTTTGTGGTAACATGTACCAGCTCACCACTTACATTTCTTTTGTATTTTCTTTTGTTTTGGGATTTTCATTTTTGAATCCTTTTTTTGATTTTCTCTCTCTTTTTTTGTTTTATGATTCTTTTCCTTCTTTGACTCGGGTGAGCTGATAGAAAGTGATGCACTTTTTTTGGATATTTGAGGTGATCCTTGTCTAGGGTGATTTTTGGATTTTGGTTTTTCTTGGGTTAAGGTGGGTAGGAAAGGGAACTTCTGGATGGCCAAACTTCATTTCAAATTCCGATTACTTATTTTTTCATAAAACTTGACAACAATTTATCTAGCTATATGTGTTTGCTCTTTTTCTTTGCATTTTTTTTTATGCCCTAATTTATGCCTGGACCGCTCTTTGCGAGTTTTCAATCCACCGGGCGCTCCTTTTTGCCTAGGCTGCCCTTTGCGGGTATTCAACCTAGCGAGCTTGTTTTTCTCATTTGTCTCTTCTTTTCTCTTTTTTTTGGAAAGACTTGCACTAAAGGAATATAATGCCGATAAAGAAAGTTAGTGATCACAGAATTGCCCCAGCATGGAGGACTTAGAGTGTTAGTGAGAATGAACCAAAAAGTCAAGTATGCACTGATGGGAGAGAATATGCGCCTTATGGATGGACGGGGCGGGGTTAGACTGGGATGATGATGATGACAAGGAAGGAAACTGACTGACTCAAACAAGAGAAATTGCACGTGTCATGCACGTTCACTATAGGAATGCTTCACAGAGAGTCAACATTAGTTAGAACGATGAATTGATGAGCTGCTTCAGTTTTTTTTTGTCATGGAATGGATGGGATGCAGTGCTTTTGAAAGACATGCAAATGAGCTATTGATTTGCAAAACTGAGTGCCTTGGAACACCTTGAGTTCGTAACCAAGTAAGGATAAACTTTTTCAAAAAAGGATGATTGTTTTGCAAGGACGTCTCGCTTCTCATCACAACTTTTATTTTATGCAATGGATGAATGAACAAATTATGATATGCAAGTATGATGCAAATGCGTGGAGAACGACTACTCGAAAAGTGTGGCTTATTCTAAATTATTTTGTTGCAAGACAAAATATGGAATACCAATGCGAATGATGCAAGAATGATGCCCCCCATTTTTTCCAAATGATTTTTGATTTTTTTTATTTTTTTAGAGGCGAGACAGGATGCGAAATGCCAATGCCCCTTTTTTTGAATGATGAGAGATGCAAGACTGGTGATATGAGGCAACTGATTGTCGTTACCCTGAGTAACTTGCCTGAAACATTGAGTGGATCCTGACTCAATACTTCACACAATGTACTGAAACGTTTTGACAATTAGTTGACTCAATTTAATTTCCTACTCGAAATTAAAATACGTGTGACTGGGTCAAAGTGCTCTGACATCGTAAAGTAACATCTCAAATTTGTAATCGACAAACAAATTTGAGACATTACCCTTCGTCGTTCAAAGGTGCACTTCTATCCATTAAGCCATCACATGAGAAATTTTTCTTTGTTTCGAAAGGATGCATGCAGGGAGAAATGATGTATTCGAACAAAGCGATGAGGTTAATGAAATGATGCATGAGCGCCACATTGACGCGATGTCCGCATTATTTGATGATAGTTTTTGCATAATCAAGGATGAATGAAATGCGATATGGATGATAGATGCTTCTGGTTTTCATTTTTCTTATGCAATGAAATGAAATGCGTGATGCTTGCAATTACTTTCCTAATGCATGGGAGATATTGAATGAAGATGCATGCGAGATGAGACGTTAATGCTTATTTTTGATTTGCGACACAGAAAAGTATTAATGCGATGATGTGATATGGACGGACGACGGAATGAGTGGGTGAATGAATGAACGAATGTGCATTTTGAATGAGGATAACGTAAATTGCATCACTTGATGATTTTTCATGATTATGAGCGGATGAAATACCATAGGGATGATAATTGTTTTTTTTTTTTCAGAATTTTGTTTTATGTAATGCATGATGCCATGATGCAAAGTGCGGATGATGATTGCTTTTCGTTTTATTTTTAAACTATGAAATGGAGTGCCTGATACTAACAATTATTTTTAGTGCGTGGAAAGATATGATTCTTATGAAAATGCATGCGAAATGAGATGTTTATTTGATTATTTTTTGTAATGCAAAGAAAAAATGCATGTAGTATGTTTTCTAAAAAAACTTGTGGAAAATAATAATTTTTGATTTTTCTTGATTTTTGGTTTTTTTTTGATAAAAGACGGTATGCACTAATACTTGTTTGAATGCAAGTGCAATGCAATATGTATGATTTCATGTTTGTCTTGGTGCCGGGAATCACGGTGTACTATGTCTTGCCACAGGTTTAACGGTGGATTTTGATTATTTTTTTCTTTGAAACACAACAAGGTTAGAATCAATAAGCGAAACAAAGCACATTCCATGCATTCAAACTTAAACAAACTCACACCTCGGAGTATACGCTGTTTCACTTTTGATTCCACATCGTGCCTATGACAAGATTCTTTGTCACTTTGGGATTCTCGGTAAACAAACTTTGATGAAATGCAAGGATGCATGCATGAACTGTAAAAGCTTCTGTTGGATGCAATGCGAGGATGCATGCAAAATGATGATGATGTTTTATGCATATGCAGATTAGGGCAAAACCCTTATTGGCATTAGTTCAAGTTTTTTTGTTTTTTTTTGAAAAATGCGTGCCGTACGTGGTTTCATATGGACCAAGTGAGAGAAAGGCTACAACGGCAGCTCGTTCTCTCTTTTTTTTTTTGAAAAGAGTGGGCCATATGTCACTTCGTACGGACCAGCAAAAGAAAGGCTACAACGGCAGCTCTTTCTCTACTTTTTATTTGAAAAACCTCCTACTCTTTTTTGAAAACATGTCTATATTACCATGCAACACACAATTTGGTATGCCCCTTGTGTCCTACGAAGGTGGGGACCTAAGTTCTAGGACAACTCAAATGTTCCTCCCATGCGGGTTCTAGTCACTTCCTCACCAGGCTACCAGAGCTAATTCTCTTTCACAATAGCACCCACAACGATGGAACGCCATCTGGTGTGAGGCATCATGAAAGAGCATACTCTGGCTGAAACTTTCGTGAGAGTCGGAAGGACAACAGTCCAATTTCCAGTCACTACTCGTTTCCACTCTCCTAAGTTTTGTCAGACCTTGGGTTTTAGGCCCCTCTCAAAGCATAGTAAGCATAAGGTGTGAGTGTGTGCAGCAAGGGCATACCGCCTAAAACTACCCACATATACCCCACCTGCAAAGGAAAACCCAGAACAGTCCAAATAATAGCAGGTAATAACATGTCATCTACCCTAGGGTTCAATATCACAGTACTAATAATCCAACCTAGGTTTCAGCAACAGTCATATCCACTGCTTACCTCAAGAAAGGGAGCGGAGAAGAAGGGATCATAATAGAATGGGAGGAAATGCATGTTTTTACCTTAAGAAAGGGAGCAGAGAATAGGTGACATGGGAATTGAGGAATGCATGAACATGGCATTGTGAACAAATAGAAAAGAAGTAAAACAAAGCTTTCAACTCAATTAATTTTAAAACCACACATCAAAGTTAACTAGGCTTGACCCTCGTTTTTTTTTTTTTTTTTTAAAAAAAAGTGTCCCCAGTGGAGTCGCCAGCTGTTGCACCCCAAAAAATCCGGTTTGGGACTTTTCGTTTGACAATGTGGAAAAAGTTCGGAGCCGCCACCAATATTTTAATTTTAAGACCAAAACATTGAAAAAAGGTCTTTTAGACAAGGCGGATGGTCTTTTGAAAACTAGAGATATGGGTTCGGGGGTCGGTTAGGCATGGGGAAGGTATTAGCACCCCGTACCTCCTTTCTACCGAAAGGGAACCTTTAATTAAATGTGTGGTTTGAAGTGTTGATTTGAAAATGCTTTTATTTTGCCTCTTTATTGAAAAGGGAGTGAGAAGACTTAATGAAAATTTTTATTTTTGGCGCTTGACGAGAGTTGGCCTCTCGCTCCTACGTATCTCCTGGTGCGATGGAGAATTCAAAGCTACGTAGTTCTTGGTTGTCCTAAAAAGGTTTTTGTTTTTTAGTCTGTTTAGATGAGTTTTCGCAGTAGGAGTGAGGATTCGCGATGACCAAACAACAACGGTTTAGAGTGGCCGCGCTACTAACTCTTTTGAAAATGAAATTATCATTAACAACCAAACGGCAACGGCGCGAGTGATCATTAACGATAATCGGTTTTGCTTTTGATTCGAGTGTTCGCGACGACCAAACAACAACGGTTTAGAGTGGCCGCGCTACTAACTCTTTTGAAAATGAAATTATCATTAACAACCAAACGGCAACGACGCGAGTGATCATTAATGATAATCGGTTTTTATTTTAGATGATCAAAAAGGGCTTTCGCAATCGAATTAATTTTGGTTTGTTGTGCTTGACGAGGACGTGGCTCGCTCCTACGTATCCCAAATGGGAATCAAAGCGACGTAGTTCTAATTTCTTTAGTTTTGAAAAGGTTTTCGAAGTAGGACGAGCATTAGCGAATGATTAAACTAACAAAGGTTATGGGTAATCATCGCTGAGTACTCATGTGAAATTGAAGAGCGTTCATAGAGATCAAACTAACAAAGGTTATGGGTGACCTCCACTACTTGCTTATTTTTGTTTATTGAAAATGCTTTGAAAATTAATTGGTTTGGAAAAGAGTTTTTAAAAAAATAAATAAATCATTTTCAATCGAATTCTATGTCCAAAACCAAATGCAACATGAATGAATGAAGTTCAAACATATTCAACTAATCAAGCAATCATGAACATGTTGATCATCAACTAAGATTAAGCATGCCAATATAATCAAGAGATTTAATTGTCATAGATGCAAGACAAAGTTCTCAAAACAATTGTGTTTGTGTGTGAAGGAGAATTGCTACACAAGTTGGAAGCAATCTCAAGAGGGGCACATATGCCTCTATGCTACACATGTTGGTAGCCTTATAAGGGCACATGATTGTGTAAAAGGGTTTGTGCACAATTAAGTCAAGACATTCAAATGGCATCAAGAACAAAGGAATACAATTGATCATAGGCATAGAGTATTCTAGGTTAGGTGAATGAACATGTGAGCAATGATGCATGATTTGGCAAGCATGTGAATGCATGAGCATACAAGAATGAATGCATGAATGAGTAGACAAGAGGATGCATGAGCATACAAGAATGCATGAGCATTTGAGTATGATTACGTTTATTATGCAAGGCATAAATACTCGAGAATGCATGAGAGTGTCGCATAAATAGGGATGGATGAAGATGCATGAGGGTGAAAATGTTTTGGTAAAAGGTTTAGGTAAGAAAGTGGTAAAATGTTTTTGGGTTTTGGTGTTTTGTAAATGAGATGAAATGTTTTTGGTCTTGAAAGTGGTAAAAGTATTTTGGGGTTTATTTTATAAAGTTGAAAAAGTATGAAATGCAAATGAGAAAATGTTTTGGGGTTTTTATGCAAAGATGCAAGTGGTAAAATGTTTTGAATGAAGGTAAAAATGTTTTATGTGATGAGATAAAAATGTTTTGGTAAAAACTAAGTGAAATGGTAAAAACCAAAGTGGTAAAATGTTTTTATGTTTTTTTGGTAAAAAGTTAATGAAGTGGTAAAGTAAAATGGTAAAAAGTAAACAAACACAATGACATAACTTGCATTTAGTCAACCACAATCAAAATGACAATCTTCAAGCAATCAAAGGGGTAAAAACCTAGTCATGGCCGAATGCATACAAGCATGGAATCATCAACTTATTTCATGCACAAATTGACAAATTAACACACAAAACAACACAAAAGAAGAGGACCTAATCTATCATGCAAGTTCCTAAGACAAACATCAACCAAATCATGCATTTATTCACGCAAAATCAAAGGAAACAAAACTAGCAAAATGGGTATGAGAATGGGTTTTTATTTGATGAAAATTATACCAACAAGGTTTAAAATACAATAAAATGCAAGAAGACACAAGAACAATTCCTTCAAAGCCAAGGAGCCACCTCAAACACCCAAGCCTCCCTAAGTGCTTGTCAATAATGTTTGAGATGGCTCCTCAAAGCATCAACAACAATATATGAAGGAGTTGAGATGAGGAGAAGAGAGATTACATAATGAAAATTAAAGAAAATGCAAGAGTTTGTGAGCTTACCTCTAGATCTTGCTTGAAATGAAGAAGAAGATCAAAATAGAAACCAAGAACACTTGAACCTCCTCTTGAATCCCACGAAAATCACTTGATATTGAAGGATTTGATGATGAACTTTGAAGATAATGCAAGATTAGAAATGGATCTAGTGTAGGAATCAAGAATAATGAAGTTTGGATGGTTGAAAATTGAAGAATTGGTGGTGGAAATGGTGGGAGGTGGTCTTGGGTTTGAGAGGGGAGGAGGAGAGGAATTGTGATCTGATTGTGTGCTAGGGTAAAATGAGAATCCCCTCCCTATGGTCTCTTATTTTGAGTTTTATATGAGGTGCAAAATTAAGGGTATATAGGACATTGTGCTTTTGCCAACCATTGAGATTTGAGATAGAATTTGAATCAAGGGCCAAGATTGCAATGCACATGGATTAGGGACAAAGAGAAAACACAAATGAGTGAGGAATGGCTGGTGTCATATGAAATTGAAGAGTTTTTTGTACACAAAAATTGTTGAGGGCAATTAGGTCAATTTGCACATAGTTGTAGCCTAGGATTTGATCTAGAATTTTAATCAATGGCTAGGAATACAACTCACATGGATTAAGGGCATGAAGAAACACAAAATGAGGGAAAAAGAGGGCTGAAATTCGCAGCCATGAGGAGGGAAGGAGAGGGAAAAAATGCAAGTTGTCACAAAATAGTACATTTTGTCTTATTAAGGACACTACCTTATTTTGATTCTTTTTGATTTTTCTTTTTATGATCATTCTTTTATTCCATGAAGATTCTTTTTTTTTATTTTGGGCTCATCCTAGGATTCAATCATTGGGCCCAAAATTCCATGACAACACCATTCCCAAAATTGATTTTGGGCCTCACTCTAGCGGAAATGACCATTTTGCCCTTTTCTTCGAAACTTGACTTTTTATGCAAAATTTAATCAATGATGCGCAAAAATTTATAACCCAACTCATTTTGACCCAAATGAATTCCTCCAAATATGCCCAGTGATTTTTACTGAGAAATTATCTTTTAGGGTAAAATGACCAAAATGCCCTTTTTGACCCAAAAACCCTAATTTTGCCCGATAATGCATTTCCACTTCAAAAAATGAATCTATAACCCTAGAAATGACCTCTAGAATCTTAGAATGCATGCTCAATGACCTTCATGAGGAATTATCATTTTTATTGTGAAATGACCAAAATACCCTTTTGGACTCAAAAAAACCTGATTTACCCAAAAAGTGCATTTCAACTCTAAAAATGATTTTAGAAACTTTGGAATGACTTTTAGGACTCAAAATGCAATGCATGATGCTTCTCACTCCTCAACTTATATATTTTTGTGGAAAATTAGGGTTTTGATCTAAGTTGGACAAAATTGGGGTATGACAAGGTACTAATCAGGATCCACTTTTTCCTAGACCATGATTATGTGAAAATGAATCCATATCCATATTAAAATATGCTATGTTCAATCTCTATATCAACAATCAAACATATTTATAATAGGGAATCAACACATAAGCGTAATAACAGAGCAATATGCAGCGGAAATATATTCCTCAAACTTGCAAGAACCTGTGAGGAGCAACAACGAATATGTGGCGGCAAATAAAACGAAATAAAAACGCACAATTGAACACCGATATTTTTAACGTGGAAAACCCCTCAAAGAAAAAAGTAAAAACCACGGGTCGTCCAGAACAAAGAAATAGCTCCACTATAATCAATTGAACTAGTGAGTTCAGTGTCTAAGACTTCTTCTAGAATTGTAGAGTCCACTGAACTCACTAGTTCAGCTTTGTCCCGGTCCCACTGCTTGTCTTCAAGCACAACCACATCCCTAGATATCTCAATTCCGTTTTAGGATCTAGCAGCCTATAAGCACCTGTAGGGTGATACCCAACCAGGATTAAGGGTCTGCTCTTATCCTCTAACTTCTTTCTCTTACCATCAGGTATATGGCTATATGCAAGTGAGCCAAATACCCTTAAGTGAGAAACCTTAGGCTTGTCACCACACTAGACATGTTCTGATACCATGTCTTCCAATCCTTTAGTACGTAGGACACCTATTTAGGATATAGACAACTGTATGAACAGCTTCTGTCCATAGCCTTTTAGGTAGCTCTTTTGACTTGACCATGCTCCTAGCCATATCAAGTATTGTCCTATTCCTCCTTTCAGCAATGCCATTATGCTGAGGAGTATAGGGTGATGTTACCTCATGCAATATACCTTGGCTGGTGCAGTACTCCTCAAATTCTCTTGAGGTGTACTCACCACCACCATCAGTTCTCAAAACCTTAAGCTTCTTACCACTTTGAGTTTCTACCATTGTCCTAAACTATTTAAAGACACCATAGGCTTCTCCTTTAGTCTTAAGTAGATATAACCAGATTTTTCTTGAAAATTCATCTACAAAAGTCATAAAATATTTGTTTCCCCTAATAGAGGGTACATCAAGTGGTCCACATAGGTCAGAATATACAACATGCAAAATATCCTTAGAAAAATGTTTCATTACCTTATTAGGTAACCTGTCTCTTTAGTAACTTCAATTTTAGGTAACCTCTCTACTAATCCTTTAGTACTTAGGTTACTTAGCCCTTTGAAGTTAAAATGCCCAAACCTTTTATGCCATAGCATACCTTCAACATTAGCTGTAGCACTTAGACAATCTGCCTCAGTGATACTTATGCTAGTTTTGAAGGTTCTATTGGTGGCTAAAGGTGTTGTTAAAACTTATTTGTCTTTAACATCATACAACTTTAGTTTTTGGTCCTTCATTACCACTGAAAAACCTTTCTCTATAAGTTGTTCTAGGCTGATAAGGTTACAGCTGATTCCAGGGACATAGAAAACATCTTTTATCAAAATTACTTGTCCATTTTCTTCTGTAAACCTAATGTTTCCTATTCCTTCAGTAGTTTATATAGCCTTATTGCTAGCACACTTTATAGTGGTTTTTCTACTAGAATCAAAGTCTACTAACCACTCATTGTTTTCAGTCATATGATTGGAACAACCTGAGTCTAAGTACCAAATTTCAGTGATGGTTTTACCATCACTTGTAGTAACAGGCAGTACAACACAGTCACTGTTTACCTTTAGGTCTAGGTTAGTTACAACAAAATCCTCCCTAGGTTCTGTCACTTCTAAATCATCAGTTATCATACTAAAACCAACATGTTTAGATTCTGAATCAGAATCTTCCTTAGCCATATTGGCTTTAGTCTCAGTTTCTTTAGACTTGGTGTCTTTTCTAGTAGGGCATTCAGTAGCATAATGCCCATATTTATCACACCTGTAACACTGCACTTTAGACTTATCCTTTTTCTTAGGTGCATTGTTATTCGTTTTAGTGGAATCAGATTTAGAGTTAGGTTTACCTGACTTACCTTTGGACCAGTTTGTCTTACCTGACTGGTTGCTGTTGCTATTGCTGTTGCTATTGCCGTTGCTGTTGGACCAGTTTCAAAACTTCTAATTCTGTCGAAGTTTGTCTCATCACACCCTTGGTGTATGAGATATAGTGCTTTGTAATCTTTTTGCTCACTTACATTAAAAAGATTTATTTGAGCAGGTGTTGGCTCTTCACCAAAGGTTCAAAACCATTTTTAACAATCTTAAGGACTCCATGGCAGCCAAAAATGGCCTTCATTTGAAGGCTCCACCTGTCCCAAATTTTCCCATCAAGCTTCGGGATTTGTGTGTTCAAATCTGTTTCAGTACTAGTCATCCTTTAGAACTGAAATCCTTTAAAACACAGTAAGAAAATTGTTAGAAACAAAATCTGCACAGTTTCTGATTGTGCAGATTCAAAGAAGAGAAAAATTTTAAAGAAAATCAAAGAATCTTAAAGAGAGAGATAGAAATTTTCCTATTTATCCCTAGATTGTTACCAGCTCATTGATACCATGTTGAAATTTTAACCCTATATTGATTTGTTTCACTTGCAGGTTGCCAATCATAAATTTGAGAGGTGCAAGGAGTAAAACAAAAATAGCAAGGCCCAAATTTTCACACAAGTCACACGGGTACAAAAATGTCCACACGGAACCCAGCAACCCGTGTACTGTTCAAACACGCGGAGCTAGTACACGGATACGGGTTAACCCGGTTGTTTTGAACAAAAACAGCAACCCTAGTTGCTGTAGCAGCTTCACTCTCTCTCTTTCTTCGCTGTTTCTCCGTTTCTCTCTTCTTCATCGTCTCTTCTCTTCCAGGGTTTCACAATTGTTGTTGATTTCTTGATGAAATCAACTCAAAAAATGATCAACGAAGATTCACACAGCTACGAAGACGAAGGTACAACCCTTTTCCCCTTCTAATTTCTTCTATTCCACTTCTGATTTTGAAACCCTAGTTTCAAAATTAACTTTTTGTTTCTTCCTCTTCTTGCAAGTATCAAATCTTGACACTGCAAGGCTCAAACACCACAAACGAAGGTATATTTCTTACCTATGTTTCTGATTTACTGAGATGATACGAAACCCAGAAATACCTAACTTGTTTTCTGTGCTTTAGATGAACAATACACACAAAGATCCCTTGTACGCACACTTCAAAGGTAAAAATACCGAACCCTGTTTTTTTTGTTCTATGTTAAAAACCCAAAACCCTAATCTGTGTTTTGTTGATGTATGTACTGAGCTCACGGATTCTTGAGAACACAGCGAGTTCTCAAGAGTGATACCTTCAACCACACAACTTGTCTCAAAGGTAAACACTAATCTGCCTTTCTATCTTGTTTATTTTCAATTTCAGTCACTGAAATTGTATTCTAATCCTTTCTTTTCTTATTATAAGGTTCAACAACCACCTATTGAAGATCCTCACCTCTCAAGAACTCAAGGGAAGAAGAAGAAATACGAAGACAGAAAGTATTTGGTAAAAGCAGTGTAAAACAATTTGTAATTTTTTTCACTGAATAATCTGTACAGAATGTAATAGCTTATAGGTCTATTTATACAGAGCAAAAACCCTTCTAAGGGTTTGTTAGAGTTAGTTACATAGATTGTAACTGACTTTAACTACTTAACAACTAATAACAGATTTGCTATTTAAATAAAACTGTTGGGATAACGGCTATCTGCTTGTATGATATAGCGTTACCAAATCCAGAGGGTATTTTAGGTTTTTATTAAAAAAACCAATAGAGATAACTATGTGAGAAAGAGATGACAAATATATTTGAAGTAGTGTTTAGTTTAAGAGTCCATAAAAAATATCTAATGATTAAAAAATTACACCAATATTTAACAATTTCCCAACGGATATCATCACCATCTTCACATGTACTATTTTATTATTTAATTAATTAGTTAAATTATTTTTATGTCTTATTTAAAATCAACCCAGCCATATATTTTTTGATATTTTTTATATGATTATTTGATTGATATTTTTTACGTGGCAATTGCAAACCGTGTGCATATGCCTAGAATCAGCGGGAGGAAAAACATGTCACTGTCGCAATGGACTCCGTCGACATGCAATGCCGTAAGTCTCGTTTCCTTCAAATTTTTAGTCATAATAATGCAAAAAAGACTCTAATGCTCCCTATGAAGCCCCGATACTTCAAAAATGGAGACGTACCCGTGTCAGATACGTATCCGATACCGACACGCACCCGATACTTCCCGATACGTACCCAAAGAGTATCCAATAATTTTTTAATTCTTTTTAAAAAATGTTTGACTCGATACTTTTCAGATACATCTTTGATACTTCTTACCAACTAAAGATACTTCTCAGATACTTTTTTGATACCTCTTACGAACTAAGCACATGATTGTCACTCATATATGATACACTTTAATACCTCAATAACTAAAAGACAAAATTATATGTTTTTTCGTAATACAATAATAGAAGCTATAATACATTGGGATATGAGTGAGATAAATACATGTAACTATCTCTACTTGATATGATCACATGTATTTATTTCTACAATGTGATGATCATATATTGAATAATAATATGATTATGTTTTATTGAACAACTACGTACTAATATGAATATCTTAGTCTATAAAAAGTCATCTATTTTTGCCACTGACTATTCAGATTATACGATTTCAGGTGGTCCCAGTTACTTGTCCACCCTTACTTTTTATGACTAGTCACTCATACATAGGTGTGTCGATTGTCCTCTTCCTTTCATCCGTATATTTTCTGTTTGATTTTTTTTATCTATTTAGGCAGGTTTTTTTTCATATCTATAAAATGCAATATTTCAGTTTTTCATCTTTGTTTTTATCTATTTTATTTTTTCTCTTATGTTTTTATATATTTAAATTTTAATTTAATTTTTTATTAAAGTATCCCAGCCGTGTCGTATCTTGGTTTTCAAAATTTTCCCGTATCCCTGTATCCGTATCGTGTCGTATCCCGTATCGTATCCCGTATCCGGGTTTCATAGAATGCTCCTAATTCTCTTTTTGGCAATTCTCATCGGCAGTGGATAGCAAATTTGATTAACGAGTTTGATTAGTAGACGATCAATAGACGTATTTCGTAAGTACTAGCATTTAACATTTTTGGAGTACCACCGTTTAACATTTTTTAAAATGCTAATTTAAGTAGTGTTTTTTTGAAATGCTAGCGAATATCGTATAGCATATCACTTTTTGTTATTTTTACACTCATTATTTTTCTTAAATTCTTTCTCTATCATCTTTAAATTAAAATAAACAATTTTAAATCTTTATTTTTCTATGTCATTTTATATTTATTAGTTAGTTCAACTGCTAGTTTTACCAAATACATGATTTGTTAATCTCAAAAAAAAAAATACATGATTTGTTATACGCTGGCTTCTCCACTATTCGCTATCTGCTAGCTCATCCATTATTTACTCTCCACTTATTTATCCGCTATCCAGTTTAAATTAAATTAATGTTAATTTTACATAAAAGTTAAAAATAGATAAAACTAATCTCTATAACTTAAATAAAAGAATAGTAAAAAAATCAGAAAGTAAAAGAATAGAAAAACAAGTTTTAATCGGTACTAGTATTTGATTTCAAGTAAAAAACATGTATTTAATCTGATTAAAAAAATAATTTAACTGTGTAACTTGCAAATCAAAATTACGAATATCCGCAAAACAAGATAATAAACCTCACATCATAATTTTTTTTTTTTAGCCGAAGGGAAGGGGCGAGCCCCCGGAGACCCCTGGAACCGGGCAGTGTCCCAACGTTGACAACGAAAGACTAATCTGCCCCCCAGTAATCTACCGAGGTGGCCAACGGAAATTCGCTCCATCCGGAAATCGAACTGGGGAGCATACCCAGTCGACCCCCAGCGAGACCCAGGGAAGGACAAACCTTAACCACTGGGTCAACTCCCGTTGGTTACCTCACATCATAACTTAATATTACCATAAATCATAAAAAAAATGTAAGCCAACAAAAAATGAAATTAGAATCTTCAAATCTGTGAACAACAAAAGCATGACATGACCCAACAAAAACACATCACGTTATAAGATTTGATTCCAAAATTTCCATCAACGTCCTAGTCAAGAAGTAAAAAGAATAGGAGACCTAGTCCTAATTCAATTACACTTACACCTATCTACCTTTTTTTTTTTACAGCACCTATCTACCTTTTTAAAAATATGATAGTAGAGTTTTTATGATGTTGGTACATTTTTGTTTGAGTAAATACTGATTTCGATACTCGAATATGTGTTGTTCACTGTTATTATAGTCATGTATAAAAATCGTAAAATGTCATTACATTACATTCAAAGATTAAAATGATGTACAAAAGAGACATCCAAGGATGTGTTTGATTATTCGATATATTTGGGGACTATAATTATAACACCTTGCTAGATGATAATGGAACGAGAGAGAAAGAGAGTAACAGATCAAAATGAAAGTTTGTTATTCATTGAATATTTTATTTAAGATACAACAGGTACAGAGTTTATATATGAGTACAGTGCAGAGACTATTCTGCCCTTACTATTACAATATAAGTACAATTCTATCATTGCTATCACAATGCATGTTTATACATCTATCACTCCCCCTTCAAGTTCAAGTGTGGACTTGAGCAAGGTAACACTTTGAGCTTGAACCTTAAATCTGTAAACTGAGTTACATGCAGAGGCTTGGTCATGGCATCTACTATCTGATGCACACCAGAAACATGCTTCACTGTAAGTTGTTTAGCAGCAACCTTCTCTCGCACGAAGTGAATGTCAAGCTCCAAATGCTTGGTGCGAGCATGCAACACAGGACTGTGAGAGAGCATGATTGCACTCATGTTATCACAGAGTAGCAGAGGTGCCTGTGTAGTAACCTGGAGTTCTGTAAGCAGTGACTGAACCCAGATTAAATCTGCAGTAGCATTGGCCATGCCACGATATTCAGCTTCAGCACTGGAACGTGCTACTAGAGTCTGTTTCTTAGAGCCCCAGGAGGCCAAATTAGGCCCAAAGAACAGACAGGAACCCGGTGTACTTCTTCTATCATCGGGATCACTGGCCCAATCTGAGTCACAGTAAGCACGCAGAGAAAAGGGAGTGTCACGGGAAGCAGGCTGTAGTAATAACCCGTCGTGAGACGTTCCCTGCAAATAACGAATTATCCTCTTCACTGCACGCCGGTGAGTATCACGTGGTTTGGACAAGAATTGACAGACCTTGTTTACAGAGTAAGATAGATCAGGTCTTGTCAAGGTAACATACTGTAAGGCCCCCACAATTGAGCGGTACTGAGATGGATCTGTGAGGGAATCAGTGCCTACTTTGCTGAGTTTAACATTAGCCATCATGGGTGTTGTCATAGGGCTGCAACCAAGCATGTTGGCCCTTTGCAACAGGTCCTGCACATATTTTGTTTGAGACAGTAAAACAGAACCAGAGGGCAAGTAATGAACCTGCAAACCCAGAAAATATTCTGGTCTGCCTAGTTTCTTTAAGGCAAACTCAGATTCCAATTTCAGAATGAGATCATGAATAAGGGTGGAGCTGGTCCCTGTGATCAGAATATCATCCACATATACAAGTGCAAATAGTTTAACCCCTTTGTGAGCATACAAGAACAGAGAGTGATCACACTTACTGTGACAAAAACCAAACTTTAGCAGTGAGTGTTGGAGTTTTTCATACCACGCACGAGGTGCTTGCTTTAAACCATATAATGACCTGTTCAACTTGCACACCAAAGATTTATCAGTGGCTACAAATCCAGGAGGTTGAGTCATGAATATCTCTTCTTGGAGGCTTCCATTTATGAAAGCATTGTTGACATCTATTTGTTGGATTTCCCAACCATAGGTAAGAGCAAGGGTGAGAACAATCCTAATAGTGGTAGGCTTGATCACTGGAGAAAATGTTTCTCCATAGTCTTGGCCAGGCAATTGATTATAACCCTTAGCCACTAACCGAGCTTTGTATTTATTGATTGTGCCATCGGGGTTCTCCTTGATTCTGAACACCCACTTACATCCTATTGCCTTTCTATTGGAAGGAAGGGTGGTGAGTGTCCATGTGTCGTTCCTCATAAGAGCCTCATATTCAGCTTTTATAGCAGCTAACCAATCGGGGTTGGCTAAAGCTTGCTTGACCGAGGTTGGTTCAACATGAGCAATGAACACCTTGGGCTTTAGGTGACCTGTTTGGGCTCGGGTTATCATTGGATGAGTCTTGGTAACAGTTGTGGGGGGTGGGAGAGGCTCAGGTACAGGGGAGGTATAAGTTTGGATTGAAGCTAGCTCCATAGTTGGTGAACTAGTAGGCAAGATAGTTTGTGGTGCAAGAGGAGAGGTATGTTCTGTAGATGAGGTAGGAGGTGCAGGCTCAACTGGTGGTAAGTCAGGATTAGCAGTGGTGGCTGGGGAAGGTTGGGGAGGTTGATCTAAACATGGGAGGCTAAGGTTGGATGCTACATTGTCAGTAGGAGAAACATGTACCGATGAACCAGACAGAAACAATTTGTGAAAAGGAAAAACAGACTCATGAAAGGTAACATCTTTAGAGATATAGATACGACCACTAGAGCTAAGACACTTATAACCCTTGTGCTGAGGAGAAGGACCAAGGTTCACACACTCTTGGCTGTGAAATTGAAGTTTATGTTTATTTTATGGAGTGAGTAAGGGGAAACACGAGCAGCCAAATGATCTGAAGGAGTTATAATCAGGTATGCTCTTGTATAAGGCTTGATAAGGTGAGATGAAGGTGGGCAGGGCTTTTGTAGGTAATCTGTTGATGAGAAAAACAGCATTAGTGAAGCTATGGTCCCAAAAGGTAAGAGGGACAGAGGCATCGGCAAGGAGAGTGAGTCCCATTTCCACTATTTGTCTATGTTTGCGTTCTACGGTTCCATTTTGATGAGACGTATAGGGGCATGTAAACCTATGAAGGATGCCAAGGTCATTTAGGTGAGGTATAAAGGCTTTAAACTCTCCCCCAGAATCAGATTGTATGGCCTTGATTGTGGAGTTAAAATGGTTGGTTACAAGTTTATGGAATTGTTGAAAGGCTCTAAGGGCATCTGATTTACGTTTAAGAAAGTAAATCCACGTGAACTTGGTGCAAGCATCAACAATGGTTATGTAATAGGAGTATCCTCCAGTGGATGGTGAGGGTGAGGGGCCCCAAAGATCAGTGTACAATAACTCAAAAGGTGTGTGATAAGTGGTTTCAGTGAGAGGTGAGTGTGTACGATGTGGTTTACCAATAGCACAGGATTTACACACAACAGACATTTCATTCACAGGCAATGCAGTATTACAGAGTTTGAGTACAGACTTAACAGCAGATATATTTGAATGCCCTAACCTGTGATGCCAAATAGGAAAGCTAGTAATACTACTATGAGTGGTGGTGGTGGGTGAAACATGTGATAATGCAGGTGAACTTACAGTAGCAGACACAGATGGTGAATACACCTTAGGTACAACAAAGAGACTAGGAATAGAAAAGACTCCATCAGCTCCACGCACACCTCTAAGTAAAACTTGCTTAGAAACCTGACATTTAACAAGACACACAGATGAGTGAAACTCAACAAAGACATTATTATCAGCAAAGAATTGTCCTACTGCAATTAAATTACGTGTAGCATTAGGTACATGAAGGATAGTGTTAAGTTTGAAGGATAACTTAGAATTAGTGGTGGTGTGTAATGTGGTGGAACCTATGGCTTGGATTAAGGAACGGTGTCCATTGCCCATAGTGACCCTCTCAGGTCCAGTGTAAGTGGTGCTATGGTAGTGTGAGGCTAATAGAAGCACAAGTATCCATATGCCAACCTTATCCTTGGAGATCTTCTGGAACCACTACAGAAGCACTGGCAGAAGGCTCATAGTTAGTGAAAGCAGAGTACACCTGAGGTGAAGCAACAGCAGTATTAGCAGTAGCGTTGGAGTTTTTCTCATCGTGCGAAGCTTCCGTAGTTGATTTGTTTTCCACACCAGCAGATAGAGCAGGGGCTTCACAGTAGCTTTCATCGAACCGGTGCCAACAGTCAATGGCAATGTGTCCCTGCTTACCACAAACCTGACATGTAGGTCGAGGAGGACCTCCACGAGCACGGCCTCGACCACGGCCACGAGAATATCGGCCACGACCACGGCCAGAGAAACGTCCAGAGTGACCACCGCGAGTTGAAGTGTGAGCGAGATTAGCAGTGACCGCCGGAGTAGCAAGCTCTTGACGGAACTTGTCCAGTTGCGCTTCTTGCACAAGAAGAAGAGACTCAAGCTCCATAAGATCTAACGCATCTGGTTTGGTGAAGACCATAAGTACAATCGAATTGTACTCCTCAGGTAAACCATCGAGGATAACATCAACCAGATCCGATTCAGAAACGACATCACCTACCGCCGCGAGCAAGCTAGCGATCGCACGAACCCTAGCGAAATACTCAGCAATGCTCCGCGTTCCTTTCTTCGTGATTTTGAGTTCAGAACGCAATTGACGATTCTTCGCCTTCAGATGAGCAAGAAAGTGTTTGTGGATAGTATCCCAAACCTGGAACGCATGCGTGCAGTGCAACACTCGGGGAAGAACGGAATCGGTCAGAGTAGACAGGATCCACTTGTCGTAATCTTCAGAAACCTTGTTGTTGCGTTCATCATCAACCGAATTGAATTGTGGCGGAATTTTAGGGTTCACGAGCAACCGATGCAACATGTACGTAGCAACAACACCAGAAACCTGTTGATTCCACAATAGGAAGTTCTTGTCATCCAATTTCAAGGATAATTTTGGTCCGGTGATGAAATGAGTGGATGAAGAATTCGATTGGAAAATCTGAGCAGGCGAGCTTGGTGTTGGCGTAACCACCGACGGTTCCGGCGTAGTCATGGTGATGGAAGGTGATGAACGGAGAAACGAAGCGGAAGAGAAAGCGAATCAGGCTCCAGGACCAGAAAACGCAATTGATACCATGCTAGATGATAATGGAATGAGAGAGAGAAAGAGAGTAACAGATCAAAAGGAAAGTTTGTTATTCATTGAATATTTTATTTAAGATACAACAGATACAGAGTTTATATATGAGTACAGTGCAGAGACTATTCTGCCCTTACTATTACAATATAAGTACAATTCTATCCTTGCTATCACAATGCATGTTTATACATCTATCACACCTCACACATTTAGGAATATATATGGTTGTTTACCTATTTGATTTTTAGAGCTGGCAAAATGGGCCGGGCCCGCCGGGCCGGGCCGGGCTAGCCCGAAATATGGGAGGGCTTGGGCCAAAGAAAATGAGCCCGTTTTTATACCCGGGCGTTTTAGCCCGGTCCATAAAAGCCCGAGCCCGTGCCTGGCTAGCCCGGTCGGGCTATGGGTAGCCCGCAGGCCCGCAAATAAAAAATGGGGTGCAATATTTAATGTTGCTGGTTCAGACTTCACAATGTTGCTTATATATGACGACTAGGAAAATAAGAGTCACAAATCTTCATTCTCCAAGGTAACCTCACTAACTTGTAATTATTAGCATTTTGTTTTCGTTATCAGTTCCTTTCTGGTTTTCCTGCTTTAATTGCCTAGTTATATATATATATATAGTACGTGTGGATGCTATAATTTGGATGTTTCTGTGAGTGAAAGCATTGCGATTTCTCTATAAAGAGATATATATACTATATAGTTCTATTAGTAGAT
The DNA here is from genome assembly GCA_039519185.1 of Astragalus membranaceus. NCBI lineage: Eukaryota > Viridiplantae > Streptophyta > Magnoliopsida > Fabales > Fabaceae > Astragalus > Astragalus membranaceus. Next base: position 160,555,109 of record CM076850.1, read on the forward strand.
ATATACATTCTGTTGGAGAAGAAGAACTTTTGCTGTGCCTTTCTGAACTAAGATTAATATGGAAGAATAAATGCCAACAGCATTCTTGATTTTTCTTATGTTTGATAGCACTTTGATCATTTGGTGCTTGCAAGTTACAGTAAGATACATCACATAGGAATGTTTTTTTTTACAGTATAAGATAAGATCTAGCTTAGGATTTTATTACAGATTATCTTCTTTATTTTGGGCCAGTAGTACTAGTAGGCAGAAAATCGCGCATAATGCGGGCTAGCCCGAAAAGCCCGCAACCCGCATAGGGCCGGGCTTGGGCCATAAAGGGTGAGCCCGAATTTCAACCCGGGCTTTTAAGCCCGGCCCTTAAAAGCCCGAGCCCGTAGCGGGCCAGCCCGATATGGGCCGGGTAGCCCGTTTTGCCAGCTCTATTGATTTTCATGAAGGCGGTCATCTAGAAAGTGTCCAAATCAAAACTGCAGTTAATAATATTTTCAAAGAAATCATACGAGTATACTAATACTGTCGAGGTTCCGCTAATTTCTGCTGCTTCTGTTATTGCTGTTGGGTTGGCCGCGGGGCTTTCTTCCATTGGACCTGGAGTTGGTCAAGGCACACCTGCAGGGCAAGCTGTAGAAGGGATTGCGCGACAACCGGAAGCAAAGGACAAAATAAGGGGTACTTTATTACTTAGTCTTGCTTTTATCGAAGCTTTAACTATTTATGGGCTGGTTGCAGCATTAGCGCTTTTATTTGCGAATCCCTTTGTTTAATCCAAGGTTTTAAAAACCGGACCGGACCGGCCGGTTCAACCGGTTGAACCGGGAACCGGACCCCTGGCCGGTTGGTTCAACCCTATTTGAACCACAGGCCAAAGAGCCGCCTAGAACTGGATTGAACCGCCAAGAACCGCTTTGAACCGGGAAAGAACCGGGAACCGAACCGGGTTGAACCGCCCGAAATGCAATTTTTTATTTTTAAATTTACTTTTTTCTCCAAAATTTAATATTTTTTATTTTTTATTTAATAAATTACTTATCCGGTTGAACCGGTTGAACCGATTGAACCATGAACCGGAGGTCTCGCCGGTTCGATCTCCGGTCCGGTTTTAAAAACATTGGTTTAATCTTTTAAAAATAGAAAGATAAAAATACATGTTCTTTTTTCTGTGGATTTTCTTTACCGCTCTTGCTTTTTTTTTCAAGTTATATTAAGATCTCACTTCTATAATTTTTTCTTCATAACACGAGGGAAGGATGGATTTATGGGTGAGTGAGGGATCAACATACTGATTCGCCTTCTTCCCCCGTTTGACCGTTGTGTTGGTATATGTGTCGTGGTCGGGAGATAAATAATTTTGTGGGTAAATAGTTATTTTAGGTTGTAAATATAAGAAGATGTCACTATATTATTTTTTAAAAAATATCTTAAAGGTGTTAACAACAAGTTGATCTATTGGGCTTATGCATTGGGCTTGTAACTAGTTTACATCTTAGCATTTATCCCTTGGGCCTAAGTTCTGTTTAGAGCAGCCCATTATCACTCTTCGTATATAAGCATTTCTGTAAACTCTGACACAAAAGAAGTTAATTCACAAATCAATTCTTCTTCCAACGAGTTAGTTGGACTCTGTTATGGTATCAGAGCTGCTCTAGGTGCTCTGCTGCAGCTACTCTGAAATGGAAAAAGGAAACGCCGCCGCATCAAGCTCCACCGTCACCACGAATGTGCTGCAATATGCTGAGCCGGCTCAAAATCCAACGTCGGTGTACTACGTTCATCCCTCTGAGAACACCAACACAGCGCTGGTGAGGACGGTGCTAACCGGAACGCAAAATTATCATCTGTGGTCTCGTCTTATGAAGAAAGCATTAATTGCGAAGAACAAATTCAAATTTGTTGATGGATCAATTCTGATGCCAACCGATCCTTTCGATCCTACTACAGAAGCATACGATCGCTGCAACAATCTTGTTCACACGTGGATCGTGAATTCTGTTAGCAAGTCAATTGCACAGACGATTCTCTACATCGATAGTGCAAGCAAAGTCTAGAAGATCCTCAAGCAACGTTTCTCACAAGGTGATTCGATGCGTGTTGCTGAATTGCACAAGGAGATGTATCAATCCAAACAAGGTACACTAAATGTCACTGATTACTTCATGAATTTATCTGTACTTTGGGAAGAATTGGACAATTATAGACCTGCTCCTGAATGCAAATGTCGTGTTAAGTGTGTATGTGATGTAATTCCAGTAATTATGAAAAATAGAGAAGACGATAGAGCAATTAGGATTACCACAGGACTGAATGAAGGTTTTTCAATGGTTCAAAATCAAATCCTGTTAATGGAACCACTGCCTGAGTTAGACAAAGCCTTTTCTATGGTAATACAATTTGAAAGGCAAAACAATTTGAATGTTGAAGAAGAGGAAGAACAAACTGAGTCAAAACCTACTGTTAATGCTGTTGAAACCAAAGGCACTGGAAGAGGATATGGCAGAGGTTATGGTAGAGGAAGTAGCAAAGTGTGCACCTATTGTGGTAGAACAGGACATACTGTTGATATATGCTATAAGAAACATGGTTATCCACCTGGTTTTAAGTGGAGAAATAACAATCAAAATAGCACACATTCAGCCAATAATACTCAGGCAGAGGACTCAGACTCAAAATACGATGATGGTGATGAGAAAGAGAATTCAGAACCTCCTGTAGTGTTCTCCAGAGATGAGTTCAAAACTCTTGTTAATCTGTTGAAGGGATCCTCATCAAAGGGAAAGGAAGCTGCACAGGAACCTTATTCAATTAGCAATGTTCTAACTGTGAGAGAAGACCTGAACATAAGAGATTGTCGTGGATGCTCAGGTACCTTCACCTGCAATTCTATTCATTCAGTCAGCAATGTTTTCAATTGCTCAATTACTGAAAATGAAGAATTAGATGCAAAGGAATGTGGTGCATGCTCAGGCACTTCATTTTGTAATTCTATTCAGAAAAACAGTGATGTAAGGCTTGTAGATTCAGGGGCATCAGATCACATATGCTGTTCCTTGAATTGGTACACAGAGTACCATGAAGTAAAGCCTATAACTATATCATTACCTAGTGGTCACTCTTTCAAAGTGACTATCATAGGAACTGTGAAGCTGGGACCAAACTTTCTGCTAAGAAATGTTTTCTATGTTCCCATATTTGCACTAAATCTGATTGCAGTGTCCAAACTGATGAAACATGACCTTTACAATGTTCAGTTCATTGCTCCTGATAGTTGTTATATCTAGGATCAGATGCAGAAGAGGATTGGTGGCGCTAAGCTCATTCATGGAGTGTTCTTTCTTGATCACTTTGAGACTTCTAGAACCACTGTAGAAGGTGTTATCAATATGGTTGCTACTTGCAACAGTAGTACTTGTATTCATAAGTCAGCTTTGTGGCATTTCCGTTTGGGGCATACCCCTGCAGCTTTGGTACAAAAGCTTAAACTTCACATACCTTATGCTGATTGTGAAAAGATTGGTGTTCGTGATATCTGTTATTTTGCAAAACAAAGGAGAGCCACTTTCTCTCCAAGTTTCAGTAATGCCTCCAGACCATTGGCTTTGCTCCACATGGATATTTGGGGACCATATTCTATTACTTCAGTGCATGGTCATAAATACTTCCTTACTATAGTAGATGATCATAGTAGATTTACTTGGCTTATTTTGTTGAATGGAAAACGTGAAGTACAACAGGCAGTACAGAGATTTATTCTCATGATTGAAAATCAACTTGAACAAAGAGTTCAGAAAGTTAGGACAGACAATGGGCCAAAATTCCTCTTGCCCCAATTCTATGCCTCCAAAGGCATTGTACACCAAACTAGTTGTGTTGCTACTCCTCAACAAAATGCCCGTGTTGAGAGAAAGCATCGGCATATACTAAATGTTGCTAGAGGACTTCTCTTCCAAGCTAATTTACCCAAAAAGTACTGGTGGTATGCTGTTTCACATGCTGTGTTTCTGATAAACAAAGTTCCCTCCAAGGTTCTGGCCTACAAGACTGCTCATGAGAAGCTGTTTGGGGCTGTTCCTGATCTGTCCGACCTTAAAGTCTTTGGATCTCTGTGTTTCATGTCTACACATGCTGCCACTAAGACAAAATTTGATCCTAGAAGTCAAAAATGTGTCTTCCTTGGCTATAAGGAAGGAGTTAAGGGGTATGTTATGCTTGATCTCAGTACGTTAACCATACACACTAGCAAAGATGCTATTTTCCATGAATTGGTATTTCCATATGCCAATAATTCCAAGAGTCCCACTTGGCAATACACCTCACATACCCCTGCACACACCACTGATACAATTAATCCAGACCCTACACCATCCCCACCCACCCACCACCCTCCTACAGCCATCGCAGGCCTGCCATCATCACCTCCCACAGCCACCACAGACTTTTCCCCTCCACCTCCCACAGCTTCCACCATAATCTCCACTCGCATCTCCAAACAGCCTGCCCATCTCAATGACTATGTTTGCAATGCCCAAATTCCACACCCCCTTACCCTTGACTATTCCAACCTAGCCCCTTCTAACATGGCCTATGTTCACTCATTGCAAACACTTACTGAACCTAGTTCTTACTCTGAAGCTAGCAAGCACCCTCAATGGGTTGATGCTATGCAAGCTGAAATAACAGCCCTTGAAAATAACCATACATGGTCACTTGTTGATCTCCCTGATGGCATCATTCCCATTGGCAACAAGTGGGTTTATAGGATCAAAAGAGATGCTGATGGTTCAATTGAACGCTTCAAAACCCGCTTGGTTGCTAAAGGCTATACTCTCCTCAAGGACTCTCAATACATTCAGGCAGCTTCTAATCATTCTTTATTCATCAAGAAAACTCCAACAGCTTTCATTGCCCTCATTGTATATGTTGATGATATTGTGTTAGCTGGTGATTCATTGGATGAATTCACACACATCAAATTTGTTCTCAATTCAGCTTTTGGGATCAAAGATTTGGGAATTCTCAAATTCTTTCTTGGTTTGGAGGCATCTCACTCCCCAAAGGGCATTTCTCTTTGCCAGCGCCAATACTGCCTGGACTTGCTGCGTGACACTGGTATGACAGGATTCAAACCTGTTTCCACTCTGTTGGAACCTGGTTCTCACTTGCATCATGACGACAGTGGTGCTTTTCCTGATGTTCCTCAATACCGTCGTCTCATCGAGCGTTTACTCTATCTTACCACTACACGCCCGGATATCCGCTTCGCCATTCAGCAACTCAGTCAATTCCTTTCTGCTCCTACCAATGCACACTTCCTAGCTGCTCAGGGTGTGCTTAAATATCTGAAAGGTGCTCCCAGCAAAGGTCTCTTATTTCCTCGCATCAGTTACTGGTTACTGTTTCTTCTTGGGGCATTCTCTCATAAGTTGGAAATCGAAGAAACAAGTCACTGTGGCTCGTTCCTCTTCTGAAGCGGAGTACCACACCCTCGCTTTTGCCTCTTGTGAACTTCAATGGCTCACTTTTCTTCTTCGTGACCTCTCCATACCTTGCTCTGCTCCTTCTATTCTCTATTGTGACAACAAGAGTGTGCTTCACATTGCTGCTAATCCGGTGTTTCACGAGCGTACTAAGCATCTGGATATTGATTGTCATGTTGTTCGGGAATGCCTCACCTCAGGACTACTCAAGCTTCTTCTTGTTTCATCATCTGAGCAACTTGCGGATATCTTTACCAAGTGTCTTCCTCCTAAACCATTTCATTGCTTTGTCTCCAAGCTGGGATTAGGTGATATTTACCAATCCTCAGCTTTCCCGGGGGGGGGGGGGGGGGTAACAACATGTTGATCTATTGGACTTATGCATTGGGCTTGTAACTAGTTTACATCTTAGCATTTATCCCTTGGGCTTAAGGTTCAGTTTAGAGCAGCCCATTATCACTCTTCGTATATAAGCATTTCTGTAAACTCTGATACAAAAGAAGTTAATTCACAATTCAATTCTTTTTCCAACGAGTTAGTTGGATTCTGTTAGGTGTCTCCAATAAGGGTGCGATTAGTAGTGAGAAGCAATTGAATTGAATAGAGAGAATGATGTGAAAAGAGAGGAAGACAGTGAAAAATTGTTAGCAATTTTGACAATTGTTTGGTTCAATAATTGTAAGTATTTTGCAGACGCGGAGATGCCCGAGCAGAAGCTACCACTTGAAGCTTTCAAGTCACCCCCTCGATAAGGATGTACTACTTGGAACTTTTTTTCAAAGGTGTAATACTCTGAACTTATTTATAAGCAAAAAAATGTTGTTTTTAATTTATTGAATAGCCGATGGTATTTAGTCTATATTATAAACGATACAAATACATTAGTTATCCAATAGGTCCAAATATATTGTGGAAACAAACAAACATTTGATGTATTAATTGATCAGGAGAAAAAGAAGAAATAAAGTAGAAAATATATAGTTGATTATTTATGAAAAACACTAGAATATCCTTTTGAAAAAAAATATTTCCATCAAAAATTGTTAATTTTAAATTACAAATGATAATTTATTAAATTACTTAGTTTATTTTTTAGTAATTAGATGACTTTATTTCTAATATTACTTTTTTGGACAACCTAATATACTGGGACATAACTAGGAAAAAAATCTTAAGGGGCATGAAAATTCAACTACAATTTTTTTAAACAAGGAAAGAATTTTCTCACGATTATTGATTGATTTAAGAATTTTTCTCACAAGGAAAGAATTTTGGACAACCTATTATTATTGATTGATTTAAGAATTTTTCTCATGATAGGTTGGATATATTTGATAGTTGAATAATTTTTCATTGATTACGAATTGATTCTTAGAAGATTTGGTGCATTTATCCTACATCTCTGTCAATATTCACTATCTCTCTCTCATCGTTATTCATAAATTTTTTAATCATTTTCACTCTCCTCCCACCCTTGTATTTTGTGATGGAGAGGAATGAGGGAAGGAGATGATCGAAACTCATAGGGTATGTTTGGGAGTTTGGAGGGGGAGGGGTTGGGACTAATAGTGTAAATAAACTATGGAGGGTTTTGGAGGGGCTCTAAAAATAAACTAGGAGAGGGGTTTGGGGGGTTTAGGAGGATAACTTTTCTCCTAATTACTAAAGAATTTACAATATTATATAGTCTCAACCCCTCCCCTCCCCTCCCCTCCAAACTCCCAAACACACCCCCATAAGGTATTTCGAGGGGGCAACCACCCCATTTTCTTTATATGTAGTTTTGTGCGTACATGAATGATCACGATTAAAACTTGTTTAATGATTACATTACTACTTTAAAAAGTCCCACAATTTTTTGTTTTAATTATAACAATTTATGATTTGATCTGTGACTATAATTTACTCTTCTCACCGTTTGATTATAAAAGTCATCTCATTATATTATATATATATATATATATATATATATATATATATATATATATATTATGTTTATCTTTCAAATAAAAAAATATCTACATGAAGTAAGTAAAATTGATTCCCAAACTAACGTGAAAACTATTATTTATAGCTATCGCTATTAACATGTCACAACAACTTGCGTCCAAAGGCCTCTAACGTGTGTAACCAAACATAGATTAAAATATGAATAAAGTAGTATTATTATTTTATAAATATTATTATTAATATTACTATTAAGTGTGTCAACGGTCTAGGTCGGTATGTACTATGTATTACGCGAGAAGAGTTGAACTTGAGATTGTTGATGTTAATAATCTGTGCACACGCACATGACATACACGTGCACTATAGTTATCAAGTAAGTAAAGAATTTCTGCTAACTTTGCATTCGACCCCCAAGTCGTCGTCTATTGTAGAAGTTAATGCAATCCGATCCAAAAAAAAAAGAGATATTTTTTTACTTTGCATCCGATCGAAGTTGCCTATTATGGAAGAATAAGATACTATATGTGTAATCTGTTTCTTTTATATGTGCGGTTCTTGTATTTTATGCATGCTAGCTAACTTTCTGTATCAGCAAGCAATAAATAAATTAATACAAATGCCATTGAGGCATGCATGCATGGTTAATCATTTTATTTTTCTTAGTGAATTCATTTATGATTTGTTAATTCTTCTTTTTATAAGCAAAGAAAATTTTATTGACAAGAGTATAAAGATACTCCAACAGTCCAACCCACACTATTACGGTCAATTAATGGGGTGACTCATAAAAAAAAGTCAATTCATCTAGTTAAAACCTCTCAGGGCCAAAGACCTCTCATTAAAACCTCGAGTTATGATTGGTTAATAATACCAATAGTACTCTATGATTTTCTCCGTAAAAATCAACAAAGAAAGTGTTGACCACCGCATATTTTATCTTAGAGAAATTTTGCAATCAAATACTTCGTTAGATATAGTACTCCTCTTTTCAAAAAAGCTTCCATCACAATTCAATTTTTTATTTTATCTTATATCAATTAGTTTAATTTAAGTAAGTGAAATTATTCAAACTGATTTTGTTAACTAATTAAATACTCCATCTGTTACAGAATATAAGTAAAAATTGGTCAACAAATACATCAACTTCTGTTGACCAGTTTTTGTTTATATTCTGTAATGGAGTAGTAATTATTAGTTTTGGTTGAATTGGATTGTTAATTTATAATATAATCAAATTAATTGATTACATTACTAAAATATTTGTAATTTATAAAAAAAAATAAACAAATTATTAAATGATTAAATGAAATAAAACATCCCACCGCCACACAAGAATTCAAATGTGAGGATTTTTTTCCTGCAGACATAGTGTCAAATATTACCCATAGTGTCAAATATGACCCATAGGCATAAACTCATCACGCAAAATGAAGATCTCAAGTTTGAACTCGAGTAACCCCAAAAAATAAACAATGTAATATAACCGGATTTTCCATTTATGCCAAGCCTTATAGGTAAGGCAAATTGCAAGTCTGTTGCAAGACGAAATAATATATCGAAACTCAATGAATCAACATTAATTGCTTAAAACGATGAGCCCAAATACGTCAACTCTGTTGGAAATGAGACCCATATACCTAATATGAAGGATATATAAGAGATGAGGCCCATATACCGAATGTCTTAAGGTTTTGGGTGGAGATGTGACGTCCAAATCACTTGGTAGTCCGGTTCATTGGCTAGCTCATTGTTTCTCAGACTCTCCAACAAACTCAACTCTTGAGAGAGAGTTTTATCGCTAATTATAATCCTACTGGACCGGAGAGATTATCTTTGCAATTACGCATAGAGAAAATAAAAAGTGATGGCCCATGTATATGGTTTTTCTTCTTTATCATTTGTGGTGTGAACCAATCACGGTGGTTTCCAAGGTATACTCTTTACTTCGTCGACAACTCTCTATCGCATAGCAATTAAACGCTAAAATCCATTCGGTTTGTTTTTTTTTTACAGCCATTAGGTTGGTTGATTCCGTGATCATTGAGAAAGGTAGATTGGTGTTGAACGCCAAGTGTGACAATAATAACACATAACAGAACGTGACATGTTTGCTGAGGGGAAAGGATTGGAAACGCAATTTTTGTGTTTTTCTCAAAGTGGGACACAATTTTCAACACAATGATTCAGAATCTTTAGGGTTATTTCAATTCAAACCAAAGGGAAACTTTTAATTAAGATTGGGATGTTTTTCCAGATTTGTTAATTTTGTCAATTTGGTCCCTTATGTTTTTTTTAAGTTTCATTTTGGTTCCTCATATGCCACATTATTTAAAGAATTCCAAGTCAACAGTGACACTTAAGACGACATGTTAGCCGTAAACTGCCAACGTAGCGTCTGTTAACAAAAACTAACGGCAGGGACCAAAATGAAACTTAAATGAAAGATGAGGGACCAAAACGGACCAAAAAAAGATAAAGTAACAAAATGAAACCGAGAGCAAAGATAAAAGAACAAAAGTGCTATTTAGTTGGGTTATATTTGTACCATCTGCACCATTTGGTGCCGTTTACCGTTTTCATGTCTTTTTTGGATGGTTACATTATGGTTTTCATGTCTTTTTTTTGGTGAATCGTCATGTCTTGTATATATATGGGTTTTCTAGGAGTTTTATTAATTTGTCTTTTTCATATTTATTTTTTATGATTTTGTTGGAATTTTTTGAATAAAGAAAAAAAATACAATCAAGACATAAGCATAATTGTTATTTCTTGCTTTTTACAATTTGATATTATCTCGAACAAAATAATCTTAAATCAACACAAGCCAAAACAAATGTTGACTACTCGATTGTAATCAAAAAAATGTAGATTACTCGATTTACGTCGGCTGTCTCAACGTAAGATTTCATAAAGAATCAATTGATTCTTTCAATGTTTTTTAAGCAATTAATTCAAGTCTTAAAAACTTGATTTGTTTTTTTTACTCAAACTTGATTTGTTTTATGAGTGACTGAACTACTATAGCAATTATTTTTTGACAACAATCTACTATAGCAATTTTGGAATTCGGCTTTTAATCAAAAAGTTCATAATATAAGAAATAAAATGTGTTGGTAAAAAAAAAACAAAATGTTTTTTGTTGGTCTAAAATATAATAAACAAACACTATTTTTAAAATATATTAAAAATGATGTCATTAATTAGGAGTATAAACCATCATTTAATTAAAAAAAATGTGTAAAGAAATCAAACTTTTAATCTTATTAAATGAGAATAATTAATTTTAATGTCATTTCTTAGTTGATTTAATGCATAAGTTTGTTTGTTGTATTTTGGATTGATGGAAGTATATTTTTGGTGATGTGGATCCATGGCGGTATTAGAGCGACACTTTTCTCATATCAAATTAAACATTTATTTTTAAAATTTACCTTCTTTACATATAAGATTATTTTTTCTATAAAAATAAAATATCTAAAATTATATTTAATTTTAAAAAATATAATAAATAAAGAATAATGGAGTGGGGCTTAGGAGTTGGCCTTTATATGATTTATCCCTTTCGTGTCAGATGTTGTTGGCGCTTTGGCATCAAAGAACAACTATTGTGGTACTGGATGGATGATGGTTTATTTATTTTGACTCTGTAGAGCAACAAGGAGCTAATATTAACAAGAAATATGGAGGGTACATCTCCATTCAAAATATTAAGATTTTGAGTATTTAAAAATCCGGATACTACATACTACATCTCTTACATTTGATTGATTCTTAGGGGACGTGGAAATAAAACCTTTCACACTTGAATTGTTGACGATTTATATTGAAGAACGCCTGACACGTGGTCCTGATTCCAAACTTGAAACGACGCCGTCACTTTTTCAGGTGAGGTGGGGGTGAAAAAAGGATTCTGTTCCTTTCCTTTGCATGGTTCATTTCGGGCGCCAAACTGTCAAACAAAGAAAAAAAAAAGGTCATTCATTACAGACAACTAGACAAGACAGGTTGTTTTCATGTTTACATACACAAATCAAATAGAAAGAGAGAGAGAGAGAAAAGGTTATGTCATGTGTCTTTAATATTTGAGCATAATAATGTCATTAATATATAGTTCATGGATAGTTTATTTAGTAACGGGAGGATATAATCACCCGCAGTTAATTTTTTTATGTTGTTTGTCGGCTATAAAGACAGTTACAGAAGAATTCTTTATTTCTTACCTCAAAAAGGGCTTAATAATTGTTTGAATCTTTTTTGTTGGGTTGGGTTTCTTCTTGTTTTGCTTTCTATCACAGGATATTAATTTTTCGCCTTCAATCAATTCATCCTCCTCTAAGGTCAATTCAGTGATTCTCATCTCAATTTTGTTGTTGTTGTTGAATTTTCTGAGTTTCAATGTAAATGGGGTAGCTGAATTTCTCAATTTCTATTAGGAAAAAGTGGATTTTTTTTTCAGTTTCGATAGTTGTGTTTTTAATATCTTTCTGTTCTGATTATTTTTGATTCTATTCAATTTCTCAATTGGTGTGAATTTTGAACTCAAAATGGTTTGAACCATTCATTTATAGCTCCAAGCCAAACCACAACACAGATGCTTTATGTCCAACATGCATGTATAGTTTGTTTGTTTCTTATATTGATTCAAGATATTTCAAATGGTGGTCCAGTTTTATGCTTTGTTTGAAACAAACAAAACTTGATCTTTTTGATCTTGTTTTCGGGATTCTTCCTCTGAGTCGGGTTATTAGGCTTTCTAGAGAAAACTCTTCGGTTTTGTGCTTTTGAAATTCTCCCAAGTAGGGGGTAATTTGTCAATTATAACAACTACCCGAAATTGTTTATCTAAGAAAATGCCTTCAGATATAATTTCATGAGCTATTTTCTAAATCTCCCTCAACAGATTTGTCATCAGATATAATTTCAGAAGGCATTCTTCAGTGTGGAAACCTGTTAGAGGATTTATTGTTATGTTTCCATCTGTTGTGTTTTGAGACTCATCATGATGGTTTGCATCTGTTTCAGATTTCACCTCCGCGGAACAATAGTTCATAAAGCTGGTGTGAAGTGAAATTGCTTTATCATCTTTGTGAGTGACATGTTTAACTTTTTAAAGGAAATGCCACACTTGTTAGAGCTATTCTTATAAATCAGTGATGGAGGATATTGGAAGGTAATATTCATAGAAACTCAACTCCTTCTCTATCTCTACCCTATTTATTCTCTCTGTGTATTATCATTCTAGAATCAAGCATTACTCAACTTAATCTAGAAGGTCCAGTTTCTATTAGTTATTATATTTGTTGTTTGAATAATTAGTAATTCTCTTAAGAGATATTATTAAGTATATTAGGGTACGCACTAGTCTTATATAAGTATAGTAGGACCTCTGTAAAAAGCAATCAACGAACAATACTGTAGTCAATTTCTCTCTTTTATCTTCTTAAGAGGCCTCTCAAACCTAAACCTCGAATCAGAGTATTATTCTCTTCTCCCCTTCAAAATCCCCCATCCCTTACATTGTGTTTTGAATTTGTTAATTCTGTTCTTTACGCATTTGATTTCACCGTCTCTTGTAAATTGTAGGTTTGAAGAGAAGACCCTTCCAAATGGGGATGTCTACATTGGAAAATCCCAGAGTATACTACCCCATGGGAATGGAAAGTACACCTGGTTAGATGGAGCAATATATGAAGGTGACTGGGTAGATGGAAGAATGACAGGAAATGGAGTACTTATATGGCCATCAGGAGCAAAATATGAGGGTGAATTCTCTGGAGGTTACCTTCATGGTCAAGGAACCTTTACAAAATCTAGTGGCTGTGTTTACACAGGTGGCTGGAGAATGAATGCTCATCATGGAATTGGAAAAAAGGTGTATTGGAATTCAGATATTTATGAAGGTTTATGGAAAGAAGGAATTCCTGAAGGTAGTGGAAAGTATACTTGGAACAATGGAAATATCTATATTGGAAATTGGAGAAAAGGGGAAATAGATGGAAGAGGGATTATGAAATGGGCTAATGGTGATATCTTTGATGGTTGTTGGTCAAATGGACTTAGACAAGGTTATGGAGTTTATAGATTTGCAGATGGTGGACTTTATATTGGTACATGGAATAAAGGTTTAAAAGATGGTAAAGGAACATTCTATCCTTCTGGTAGTAAACAACCATCTTTAAAGAAATGGTGTAGCATTCTTAATAATGATGATAATAAACATAGTTGGATAATCAATAAAAAAGAACATATGGCACCGAAATCAAGACTTCATCGCAGTCTCTCTGAAAAATCTGCAGTTAGTGGCAGTTCAAATCCGAGCCTACAGAATCCTTCTGGAGATTGCACATGTCGCGAGTCCTCGTCGACATTACTTCTGAACTTTAATGAATTTCAACTTGAGGAATCTGGTAGGAGTAATAATATGGTTCATGAAAGAGAATATATGCAAGGAGTTCTAATGAAGGAGACAACTAAGGAGTATTCAGAAATGTTGCATAATATGAGTAGAAGGCAAAATAAGTTTAGTGTGAAGCAAATAAAGAAGAGTTCTTGGATGGACATTCTTGGAGACAAAAGAAGCTATTATGTGAAGCTTAATTTGCAGCTTGGCATCAGGTAAATTAATTAATGTGGACGATTAGATTGTTCATTTGGTGTTCTGTTTCATATGAAGTGTCTTGAATTTGATTTGAACAAATCTGGCTAATTTCTCAGATATACTGTTGGAAAACTTACACCAGTTCAAGCACGCGAAGTTCGATCATCTGATTTCGGTGATCGAGCTAGGATAAGGATGTATTTCCCCAAGGAGGGTTCACAGTTGACTCCTCCACACTCTTCTGTAGATTTCTACTGGAAAGATTATTGCCCTATGGTCTTCAGGTATTTATTAACTGTTTGCCATGCACCATGCATTGGAATATTTAATGATATTGAAGATGTCTTTTGGTGCATAATTACACAAACATATATTTCCAGGAATTTGAGAGAGATGTTCAAATTAGATGCCTCAGAGTACATGATCTCTATTTGTGGTGACCGTGGTCTAAGGGACATAACTTCACCTGGAAAAAGTGGTAGCCTCTTCTATCTCTCCCAAGATGATAAATTTGTGATAAAGACACTGAAAAAATATGAGCTACAGGTTTGTTCTCTTAATGAATCAAGGAACATCTTATATTAATTTATTTGATTTGAGTTCATCAACTGATACATGAATTCATCAATTAACGTTTCCCTTCTTGTTGTAGGTTCTGCTCAATATGCTTCCTAAATACTACCATCATGTAGGAAGTTATGAGAACACTCTTATTACAAAATTCTTTGGGATTCACAGAATAACACTGAGAGGTGGGAAAAAGGTATTAGTATTACCTTATATCTGCCTTTAGTTTCTTTCTCCTTGTAAATGGGTTGTTTAACTATAATTATCGTATTTTGTTTTTTTCGATAGATGCGTTTCGTGGTCATGGGAAATATGTTTTGCACAGAACTTCCTATCCACCGTCGTTATGATCTGAAGGGTTCTTCTCAAGGAAGATTTACAGACAAGAAAAAAATTAACTGTGATACAACATTGAAAGATCTTGATCTAAAATACGAATTTAGTATGGATAAAAAATTGCGAGAATCCTTATTCATGTAAGTTCCTACTTTATAAAACTAACTTCTGTAGAAGTGATTGGTATGCAATGTGTTTTTTCCGTACATGTTTGTGTCGGTGCTTCAAAGTGTGATAGTACTGAGTTGTGACTATTAGCTTGATTGTTTTTGTTGTTCAGGCAAATTTATCTAGACTGCAAGTTCTTGGAGTCACAGCAGATAATTGATTACAGCCTTCTGTTGGGATTACACTTTAGAGCTCCACAGAATCTAAAGGCCTTAGTGGAACCTCCAGAAGCATTGCAGCGTCAGGATAGCTTACCTTTGGGAGAAGGTAAATACCTCTTCTGATGCCGGTTATCTTTTTTTTGTCTGTTGACGGAGTGACACGTGTCATCTGAAACTCACACACAATTGCGACGTTCTGAATTTGAACTCGGGTGATGATATCGAGCTTAACAATTTTAGCATTTTCCAGTTGAGCTAGGCCTTACAGATTGAAGTCAGCTATTTAGAACGTGATATGGAATTTTTCGTTCAAAAAACTAGTGATTACATTTTTGTCATATATATGATATCTCTCCTTGTTAGTTTTTTTTTTCTAAAATAAGGTAAGTATAATGTTCGGATCACTATTATTGACTACAGCATAATTTCTAATTATATATAGACATCTTGTGTTTCATTTTTTTGTGTCAATGTTTCTGAATGAGTCATGGTCTTTGCAAGCTAGCATTTTTACTGTACAAGCTCACTACACACTAATTATCATTCTCTATTTGTTTCCTGAAAATTTGAGCATAATTTTCTTTCATAATATTGAGCACTTTTCTACTTGATTTGCTTGGATTAGGTGCACTGAAACAAGGGGAGCAGTTGATACTTCCTAAAGGCTTGTTATTAGTAGCACATGAGCCCAGCTTTGTGAAGACCACCCCTGGACCCCACATTAGAGGGAATACTTTGAGAGCATACTCCATTGGTGACAAGGAAGTGGATATTTTCCTTCCTGGTACTGCAAGGTATCTTCTATAACATTAGCTTCTCTTGCACGCTATATTTATATTGTTTCCAAGTATCTTCTTATGTTGGGGGAAAACCCAAGTTCTACGTCTGATATAGGCCCACTTGAATAAACAACTTAATTAAGCGCTTATGGCATAAACACTTATCATATAAGAGCTTATTTCTATGCGAAAAGATAAAATAATGTTAAACTATTTTTTGATAAGCTATAAGTTGTTTTCATACATTATGTTAAGGAGCTTATGGAAATTAGCTAAAAATAGCTTATGAATTAATACGTCATAAACTGTTTTTATAAGCTCTCTCAAACGGTCTCACAAGTGCTTATGCCAGTAGATAAGCCCAAATAAACTGATCCAAACAGGCCCATAACATGACCCGGAAAAACATTTATAAGTGGGACAAATTCCTCACTTTACAAGCTGGTTTTTTAGGGTTGAGTTAAGCTTAATCCATACTATAAGATGGTATCAAAATGTATTGTAGATCCATCGGGCCACATCAATTATTATTATCCACGCACCAAGCCCAATAATGTTGGGCGTGAGAGGGTGTGTTGGGAAAAATCCAAGTCCCACCTCAAATATAATGTGACTTGAAAAAGAGTCCGTTTTTTGTAGGTTTGTGTTAAGCCAACCCAAACTCTAAATTTAGCCATATTTTATTGTGTTGGATTGAAATAATTGTATCAAATATGTAATGTAATTGAATGTTACACACACAGGCTGCGAGTGCAATTAGGAGTGAACATGCCAGCTCAAGCTACTAGCAAGGTTCAGGAAGATAGGGTGGATGACTCAGAAGTAGAGCTTTTTGAGGTTTATGATGTGGTACTCTACATGGGTATAATTGATATACTTCAAGAATACACTGTGAAAAAGAAAATTGAGCATGTCTACAAATCGCTCAAGTTTGACCCCATGACTGTATCGGTAACAAATCCAAAGATTTATGCTGAACGTTTCATCAATTTCTTGGATACAAAAGTTTTCCCTGAGACTCCTTGAGTTGAGTATATATATTTTTTTACCTTTCCTTTCCTTTTTGGTGTAACCCTTCTTTGTAATTAATTAATTGTACTCAAGGATGAATGTTGTATTTTATCAGCTTAGTTTTGTTACATTCCACATAAGTCTTTGAGATTTGGTTTTTCTTGATTTGTTAGCACGGGAGGTCTGCAAGCAATTCACGATGAGTTTTATATATATTTTTCTTGTGTTTTTATATACTCTTTATTTTAATTATTATTTGACTTTTGATTGGGTTGGTATAGATTAGGCCCATGTGGTTTTATTTCTTCTTGTCAAAGGTGCCCATGAAAAATATATCTCTACACCACTTTTTTAACTTTGCTATCCCCTTCTTCCCTCAAATGACCAGAATCAACCGTTTCTCTTTAAAAACAGTTATCACTATAATAAGTTGCATTATTAATGTTCCTCACACTTTAGTCATAACTTTTTTTTGACACAGTCATAACTTTATTTTTAATTAATTTAATAACTTGAAGACGTTATTAGTAGATACTAATATTATACTAATCAAAAAAAGTAGATACTAATATTATTAATGAATCGTTGCAGAAGTTATACAATAATAATAGGTGTACACTAATTAAATTACAAGTTTTTTTATCAAGTTAATTAATACAAAATTAGACTTAATTAATGAATAAAAACTTGAAAAGTAAGCCAAGGGCTATCAAAAACAAAAAAGTAAACCAAGGGAAAAATAAAATAAAAGTGAGGACCACATAGGCGGCACCCACCACGGTGCCCGGAAGCAGATCCAAAGTGGTGTTTGTATTTTCAATTCATTCCTTGCCGTTTTTCTGTACTTAGAGAGAGAAACTTAGAGAGAGAAAGGGGTACCGTATGGGGAACAGAGCTTTGTCAACGTTGGTACTTGTCTTCCTCTGCTTCTTCTCAACCAACCTCGTACCTTCCGCTCTAGCTATTTGGCTCACATTACCCACCTCCGGCACAAAGTGCGTCTCCGAAGAAATCCAGAGCAACGTCGTCGTTTTGGCCGATTATGTCGTCGTACCCGAAGATCACACCCATAACCCCACCATCGCCGTCAAGGTACCCTTTTTCCCTAACATGCAATCACCCTTTTCTTTCGTGGGTCCTCCTTCAATTATCAATCCCTTTTAGTCATAATAATCATTGTTTTTTTCATTGCCTCGTTGCGATTTCTTTGATTTCGTATCTAGAACTTGATTAATTGTTGGATAGATTTGTATGTCATGGTGTATGTTGTTGCTTTCAGTAATTTCAAGTATAAAACAAAAATTACTGTAGTTGTTAGATTTAGCATTGATCTTGCAAAATTGGTTGATGAACATTAAAAGAGAAAAGTCAATTCGGCGACATGTTTTCCATTTATTTTAGTATTTGACACTTTGCTTGCCTAATTGATTAGTTGGAAGCTCATATTGTGGACCAAGATCGGGAAATCTTGTTTTTTGCATGTTATTTTTAAAAGATAGATTTTCACTGTATTGTCCTAATATCTTTTGTTGATCAACAATTTTGTTTTTTATTTTGATATTCTACACGAATGCATGCTTATCTTCTCTGTGATGTTATGTTAATTTAAAACTCAGTGGCTATCATTTCACCCCTCTTGTTTTGTTTTTGCAGATATTTATCAATGATTGAAATTTTTCATTCCTCAAAATTTCTCCTACTATTTTGTTATAAGCTTATTTCTGGTTACTCTTTTCATGAATTGACCTTTTCTTTATGTTCACTGATGTTGAGCCTGTTGAGTAATTTGTTTCTGGAGAGGGTTTAATGGTGGAAAATCACAGAATATGTCAATGTTTCACATGCTTGTGAATTTTGTTTGCTGGGTGAATATCAGGAAATGTCTTACAACATGGTTTCGAGAGCAGTGTCCTTTCCTCGCTGATATATTACTTGTAATGTTTTCTTTAGGTGACATCACCATATGGAAACAATCTTCATCACAAGGAGAACACGACACATGGTAATTTCGCATTCACAACTCACGAGACTGGGAACTACCTGGCATGCTTCTGGGTGGATAGCCATAGCCAAGGAGCTGGTGAGGTTAGTGTGAATCTTGATTGGAAAATTGGGGTTGCAGCCAAGGATTGGGATTCAGTTGCTAAGAAAGAGAAGATTGAGGTAAACATCTAACTGATATCTATAATTTCGTAACTACCAATACCATAAATATCATGTAGATAGAACTTCAACTTGTGAGTTTTACTTCTCAATTACTGACAATCACTCGATGTATAGTACAAAATGAATTTACGCACTGTTTTACTAAGAACTTCATAGGTTTGTAGTTTCCTTGAAATATTTTTGCATTGTAAGATAGAAATCATTAAGTAATTGCAAACAAGTTGAAAGGTTTTGGATCCTCTCATGCTCCTTCTTTCATGTTGCCCCTCATTGAGCGACAGACACAAAGCAAGTTTAATGGTCCCTACATAGATAATGGTGGGTCTTACTCTATGTTGGAACGTATCTCTATTTAGGGAGAATATAATCTATTTTGTGCTATAATATACTATGTAGTCAATAATAGATAGCGTAGCGGCCAACCCCTAAAACGCTATAGTGGTGTTGCGGGTAGCGGTATGGCCGCTACGTCAAAATCTAAGGAAACAATACTAGCAATTTATACCTTACACATAAAATCTCAAAAATAGAAGAATGCACAAAATTAATACTCAAACATTGAAAACATAGTGGTTGTGACTGGGTTTATGTCATAGCAATGGCAAAACTGTGAAAACAAAGCACAAAACCGCAACACAACGGCTAACTGCTTAGCGCTTAGGAAACGCTATGCAATGCTACGCTACTATAGCGGCCACTACGGCTGCTATTATTGACTTCAAAGATATCTTGCATGGCTGTCATATAATTAATAAATTCTGTGATAATTAAAAAAATGACTGTGCATCAAGAAATTTTTAGTAAATTATTTGCCCATATCAATACTGTAGTTGCTTTAGTGTCGTTCTCAGTTGTAACATGAGAGTAAGGAAGAGGATTCAAATCTGAACAGAAATGAGAAATCTATATCACTTCTGTTTGCTTTCGAATGTTTTTTTTCTTCTGATTTCCTTCTCTCCGTGTGATTGATACCTAGGGAGTTGAGCTTGAGCTAAGAAAGCTAGAAGGAGCAGTGGAGGCCATCCATGAGAATTTGCTCTATCTGAAGGGCAGGTAATTCCGATAATGTCAACACAACACCTCCTTAAAGAAATCTTTTTTGCAATTTTTTCTTAAAATTTTTCTGATGTGTGTATATATATTTCTGTGCAATTTTCTCAGGGAAGCAGAGATGAGGACCGTGAGTGAAAAAACAAATTCCAGAGTGGCATGGTTTAGTATCATGTCATTAGGTATCTGCATTGGAGTTTCAGCTTTGCAATTGTGGCATTTGAAGCGATTCTTCCAGAAGAAGAAGCTTATATAGATTATGTTAGCGTTAATTTAATTTTATCAGTGAAAACAATGACCATAAGATGAGTTATACTTACAAGTAGTTGCCAGATATTTTTTGTTACCACTTACAGAGTATTTAACTTTTCTTATCCACAAATGTTTATCTTTATTACAATGCGTTGTCCTATCTATGATTGGGATATGAAAATCAGTGGATAACGGGGAAAGTATTTTATTGAATATGATCGGGATATGTCCTAGATTAAGGATTTTGTTGAGTCATTATGGATATGAATGTTCTGAGTGCTGGTGTTATTGAGGATATATGATATGATAAAGGTTTTGTTGTGAAACCATTATATTAGTCACTCAAATTTTGTGAAATTCATTACAGTATAAGAGACTATTAATAAAATTTTAGGGACTAATATGATGAATTTCATAAATTTCAGGGACAACTTAGAGACGATATAAATTTAGAGACTAAATTGGATGAGCAAACCAGTGTTTCCATGTTAACACTTAACAGTAGCACAAGAGTAAAGAAATTACATTAAGTATTTGAATTGCCACAATGTAGATAATGATGTATACTCTAATGATTTCGTTGGGGAGGAAGAACTACACAGACCGGTAAAATTGGGTACTTGTGGCCAGCCAAACTTCATGGGACTCATATTTTGTCGCTGTGGATCCTCCTCTTTTTCTTGCTGGTGATGCTGGTTAATCGACAGTTATTCGTTTTGGTCGCTGATTCGGTTTTATGGATGAACTCTGTATCTGGAGTTGATTGTGTTTATTCTTCCAAGCCTCCATCATTCTTCCTTTGTGTGTGTTTGTACTTTGTGGTTGTCTGCTCTCAAGGAAGGAACCCTCGTGGCCTTTTGGGTCTTCTTTTATGGAAAACTCTGGACTTCTCCGTTTTTTCCCCTACGCTATCTCAATGGATTTTATTTCTTGGTTGTGGCTGCTTGCGTTTGTTTGTTTTGAGGAGGATGATGGAGTTGGTTGCTTGCTGGAGGTTTGGTTCAAGGCTTGGTTTGCTCTCTGGTTGGTGGCGTCAACGGAGGAATACTCTATTATTCTTGGTGCTTAATTTGGGAACTCTAGTGGTCTGGATAATAGTCTGTTTGTTGTATAGTTGGATCTCTAATTTTAATTATGCTTTTATTATGCTCTCTTTAAGTTAGTTCAGTAGGATCTAGATTGTCTGGTGTTGCTCATAGGCTTAATTTTTATCTTTAGAGATTCAGCTATACCCGATGTGTATTCGTCCCTCAGAGGACTTGATGATGCTTCCTGTAAGCTAGTGTCTTACATTCAGTGTAATGTTTCGGTGGCCTTTGCCCGTGATCAATGAAATATTGCATATTTGACCAAAAAAAAAATATACAAACTTCCGAGCATGCCATAAACCATTGAAGATACTCAAAGAACACAACCCGCTCATTATTGAATAAGCTAGCAGTAACTTTACAGTAACTTCTTTGTGGTTTAGAAGAATTAGTAACTTGAGCTCAGACATTTATAAATAAGACATCCTACCAATATAAAAACTTCCTCAGCGCCATTAGAAAGGAAAACAACAGCGCGGTTGGGAGACCAACTAGAGTCCACATTAGTCTTGCGATTTCCAGCATTGATGCTGAAAAGAGGGGAAATTTAGATTAAGGTTTAGTTTGATCAAGGTGATTAGATATAGGTTTACCAAATATAATCTCTCAAATACAATAAAGACTTCAAATATAGGCCCTACACACCAACACATGATCCACAATCACCAGCACCACGGGACTATCAAAATGGGCCATTCACCATAAAACTGATGGATCAGTATCTTTGGAATCTATAGATGTTATCCTACATAATGAAATCCATGTCAACATTCAGATACTGAAATATTTTGTTTTATTTATGATATACAAAAAAAAAACATTTATAGTCACTTATGGTATGGTGAGCTGATAAGGATTCACTAGTCTCAGCGAGATACTCTGTTCAGCCATAAACAATTGAAGTCAAATGCCCATTATGGTATTGTTGCTCTTAAGCCCTTCCCTTAACTTTGGTTCACGTTGAAACTGTCAACTCTATCATCAAAATCAAAACCAAGTATAAAAGGTACAGACACAGTACACGATTTCCTAATATGTCTTCCTTTGCTAGAAATTACATAGCAGAGAAGTGAAGATAAGAGGAAGTGAAGGGGCCAGATCATTATGATCAATATATGCAGGGAGCAAAAAAAATTTTAGAGAAAACTGAAAATGATCAAAATGATTCCATTGATTGTAAAAGCATTACATCATTGTTGCATAAAGTGTAGCCGATGCAGTTGGAAGAATAACCAACTGCCAATTGTTAAGTAACTAACTAACTGTCACTGGTTCATCATATTGTTACAGGCTTACAGCGGAAACAGGTAGTCGACATGAAGTGATAGTCTTTTCATAGGAATACAACAAGAAATAATATGAACTGTCATGAATTAAAGCAACATGAAATAACATATACCGTCTTAGGTTAAAAATACATCAAGAAATGATGGCCTTTTCATGAAATTTACTCTATTCGAACTATATTGTGGTTGATGTATCTGAACCGGCAAATCTCGTCAAAAAAATCATCAGTACTGTTATGGCAGCTCTTCATCTCAAGAATCTTTATAACCATGGTCCTAAGACTTTTCCCATACTTTAACAAGGACTCAAGAGTGCTCATTTTCTGTTCAGCATTTAGCGGTGACCTCACTGTGATCACGACCTCCTCCAAAAATGGAATCACAAATCCTGAATCCACCTGTAAAATGAGCAAAGTGTCTTCATTAAATGAGATATTAATTAGAGAATAGCCCTCAATCAGAAGCATAGTATCATGGTTATTATGAATTTACATGTTTCAGACTGTTCTTCTGGCATAATGCTGCAAACATGGCTCCATGAATATCAAACCTTCGCAATTTCTGATGGCTGTTGAAAAAATCAACAAAATCAATCTCTGGAAAGGGTTGAAGAGCCTCAAAGTCCCCAGTGAACTCAACCTTCATATCCAGATGTTTCACCTCGATGGCCAATTTGAGCATTTTGCATATTGCATCCCAACACCACTGGATCCCCCTCATAGAAAGAAACTCCAAAGCTGTAAGATTTCCAAAATCAACCATATATACTCTCCCTGCAAGTAGTTAATGTGAATGAAAAGTAAATTAAGCTGAAAAAAATCCAAAAGACCAAACTCTGGAGACTACTCGGAAACAAGAGAATAAAAAAATATGGTTCCTTACCTGCACCATTGAATATTGAAAGTTTCCTCAAATGCTTGGTCTCAGGGACCCTAATCCAGCTACAACCTTGAACCTCAAGGGATTCAATTTTAGGGGAGGTTAGAGTAAGTGAACAATTCCCCAAACCATAAAAATCTAGCTTACACTGTTCTAGATATGGCAACTCAATTGAGACAGACCTAACCCCTTCACATCCAAGCAATATCAACCTTGTGAGAAAGGGACATGACTGAAGCACCAAAGCTAAAACGGCATCCTCCAATCTAGCACCAATTATTTCAAGGTTCTTGAGATTTGGAAACACACTCCACTTTGGAGATTGTATCATCAACACACCCCACAATTTCAAAGACTCCAAATTCCTTGCAACACCAACACATTGCAACTTTGAAGGGCTTTCATTGATTGCCTGATTTGTATCAGAAAGGTTGTCCATTCGAAGCTCGAGCTGACGGAGGGCCAACCCGACAAGTGAGAGCCATGATTCAAGGCCAGAAGGGGTGAAAGGGCTATACACAATTAGCTCTTCCAAACACTCTACCCTTGATACCATTCTTTTGATAATGTTGTCAGGAGTTTCATCACCAGAAGAAGTGTTGTCAAATGAACTGCGAGGAAAGAAAAGACTTCTAATGTATGGGGTGGAATCCTTCCATCTCTTGGAAACACAATTGCAAGCTGCTACCTCACGAGCATTATTGATATGTGACAAAATGTATTGGAGGATAGCATCAGGAAGAGACTCCATAGCTGAGGACCATAATCAAATCAAATATTGTTAACATACAGACATATTATAATTTATATCCACCATGGAAATGGATTTCTCATGTTAATGTTTTGCCCAAGTAATGAAATTTCACACATGAGAGAATGCATTTCGAATTTAACACTATATTTGAAAATCAAAACTATAAGGAACACAAAATTAATACTATCAATTATCAAGCATTAAGTATGGGAAGATTCTCAATTCTCAATCAAATCTCTAACAGACAAACACAATAGCTGGAAGGACATATTAAAGAGTGAATTTTGCAAAGTTATTATAAGTTTATTGACAAAGAGAAGCTGAATTTATACAAAAAAATAAAAAGCGTGGTAAAATTATAAACGCACAAATTATAACAGACTAAAAATGTTTTTGTGCATGACAATTTCTAAGTAGTTCAGTGGAATGTATAATATAGAGATAGAGATAGAGATTATTAGTGCATGTAGAAAAAAGGCACTGACCCGTTAGAAACTGGAATAGGGGGGAGATCTAGGATTAGATGAAGGAGACGGAGAGAGAGAAGAAGGGGGTGGAGCGGAACATTGAGTTTGAGAGAGTGACTGTGTATCGATTTCAGTATTTTGAAATTTGAAAAGCATTGAAGTATTTATGCTTCCGGACAAATCTTATGTGAATTTCCATACCGCTCCTCTAAAAG
Organism: Astragalus membranaceus; assembly: GCA_039519185.1. Classification (NCBI taxonomy): domain Eukaryota; kingdom Viridiplantae; phylum Streptophyta; class Magnoliopsida; order Fabales; family Fabaceae; genus Astragalus; species Astragalus membranaceus. The sequence continues at coordinate 160,580,310 of CM076850.1, forward strand.
TTTAAACTCTGAAATCCAAAATTCCAAATCCCTCCTCCGGTCCCTCACCAAAATGCTTCACCCGCCAAACCCCACTTTGTTTTTTTTCTTCCAAAATTACTAATCCTAAGTATTGAGACTGAATTTTTTGTTTGAAAGATGTTACCACGTTTTTTTTTGACAAAAAATATGTTACCACCTAAAAACTGGCTAAGTTATTAATCGAGTGAAAGATAGTCATTCAAAGGATAGCCGATAAAGGGAGTCTAGTCGAAGATATGTTAGCTGAGAGCGGCTAATCTGTCAACTGATTTAAAAGGGTGCAAGTGCAAGTTATGCAAAGGATTGTACAAGAGTCTCATTAGTAGCATGGGAAAACGTTGAAAATATGCAAGGGAATGCCTAAAATGAAGGAGGAGTATTTTTTATACGCAAATGTTAGTGGTCAGTAGTAAGTTGTGTGGTGGGAGAAATGCTAGTTTTTAGGATTTTAAGTAATTAGGGTGCAATTTATCTTTCTTTTACGTTATGCACTTTCTTAGCTTAGTCTAGCGTAGTTAAACCATTCAATGATTAAATCTACCATCTTTAGAGTAGTTAGGGAACTATAGCTGAGGAACAAAATTTTTTCTTAGCGTGATTGCTTGAAGAAAAGAGAATCTCATATTGATAGCTATTGATGTATGCACTGGTGGGACCACAATAGGCAAACAAACTGAAAGGTTTGATTCACCTGGTCAAGATTACTATTGACGTATGCATCTGCGCTTTGAGAAGAAATTGAACAGCATGGATCCTTCATATACTCAGAAAAAGGGAAATTCTTGCAAACCAACAGACCCAACAGGTTCATCTGAGACGTAGAACCATAATGTACCCCCCCTCCATGTGACTCAATTGGCATTTCAATGATGCTGAGGTGGAGTAGCCTGTGGTCATGACTATATCCTTCATCAGACAAAAGATTGATATGGGGATACATGATATTATGTACCAAGTGTATCAACAATTGACTGACATAGTCAAGCATATGGCACACAATGAAGTGTAGTAAGCCAATGAATTAGAGAATAGAAGAATTACTCCTAATGGTAATTCGGTTGGTTCCCTAGCCAAGGAGGCTATCTTAATCAAAATGGGAATGCACCACAAGTCCAACCGAATCATGTTCTGGCAGGGCATAGTCAAGCAGCCCCAAATCAGGCACCTCTTAATTTGTGATCTCGCAGCTTAGTAGTTATGCCACTGCCAACACTGAGGGGGCAGTATTTGACGAATGTTACATCTAATTTGGCTAATCTTCAACATGAACAAGTGCAGATCGCTAGAAGGCCACCTGAGGCAGTAGTCTATATTGGCAATTTCGTCACTGACAAAAATTGTGGTGCCCAATTTAGTCCATGAGAATAATTAATATTAAAACAAGTAATATGACCACATGAGTGGCCCTAACAGACACATTGGGAAGAAGATAAAGTTAATGTAACTCATTCACGAAGGAGCAAACAGACCCAAAATTAGTAATGTAAGGGACTTAGTTGAGTCTCTTAAAATTTGACTCACTTATATGACGACATGGGTGACTTTAGCAAACACATCAGTGAATTAACTTGACAAGTCAACAACCAAACGACTGAATTTTAACAGAATCTAACAAAGGACTAATGTGTCCCCTGTTAGCAAATGTAAGGGATTTGTTTTGATATTAATTATTCCTGAGGGTCAAGTTGGACACCAAAATTTTTGTTAGGGACGAAATTGGATATTCACCCAATAATATATGATGTCTGCATGAATTGTTTGATATGAATATATTTGTATTACATATTTGATTACATAATATAAATTTTTGTATATTTCACTAATTATTTTTCGCACAAAATTTGGGTAAAAGTTTTATGAGTTTAATTGATATGTACATTTTGTAAATATTTTTACGCTGTTAATTAATCAGAAATCATAGTATGTATGACTTTCAAGACGATTACGATAAAAATTAAGAGTTTGATTATCACACACCCTCGCTGTAAATTTATATACACTCACAACCAATCACAATTTATGTTAGGAGTGACAGATAATGTACTACTTATGAGCATGCTCACTTCATTTTTATGACTTGTCAATTTATAATTGGTTAATGTTGTAAAATATTTATATATTGAGAGTGCATATTAGTTAAGTTCAAAAGCTAAATATTTTATGACATGTCAATTGGTTAAAGGTATAAATAATAAATAAGTCTTTACATTGATGGAAAAAAAAAAGAAGAAAAAAAGGAAAGGTTTATAAGATTAGTGAAAAGAATGCAAAGGTGGAGAGAACAAATGAATCTTAGGATATGATTATGACATAGGCAGACGGGCAAGGTATCCTTTGATTTTTGCATGATGAAGCAAGGAAGCCTTTTTTTTTTGGGCTATTAGTGTTCGCAAACTCTCTTCATCACGTATTCTTCCACAGTTCTCTTCATCAAGCTTACTCATAAATAAACCCTTCACATCAAATCAAATGCCACATAATTCAACTAGACAGTGTCTGAGCTTTCACTTCAGTGCATGGCTAATCCTCACATTACATTACTGAGCTTCATCTTCATCATCATTGCCTCAGGTAACTCATTCTTAAAGTTCTATTTGTCACTCAATACTAAATTCTCATAATAAGAGTTTGATTATTTGACTCAATTTCGGATTTATTTTTGTTCTAATTTTTTAATCCGCCGGAAGAAATGACAAATAAGCAACATACACTATCACACGATCACGCTCGGTTTCGAACCTGGGAACGAGCATCGTCATGTAGCTGGAATTGCCAAAACATCGAGTAGTGGGGGACTTCTTTTTGTACCCTAACATTAAAACAAGAATCTTTGAATTTTTGGAAAAAATAATTTGGTTCTCTAAGATAGGTATTTACTTATATGCTTAGTAATTTGATGAGTTGGTTGGCACGTGGCAGCACCTGAACTGTGTGAAAGCAACAAGACATTCACCTTAGTAAACTTTTGCAAGGAGACAATATGGCCAGGGATAACACGAAGTGATAACAACAGTGGCAATGGCTTCACATTAAAACCAGGAGAATCAACAATATATACAGCTCCTTCTAATTGGAGTGGCAGAATATGGGGTAGAACAGGTTGCAACTTCGACAACAATGGTAATGGAAAGTGTCAAACAAGTTTGTCCTGCTGCATAGCTGACTTTGTTGTGATGTTCTGTGGATCAAGGTGCAAACAATTTTTTCCCATAACCATAGATATAAAAGACACATTCCATATGAATCACCGACATAGACACGGACATCGGACACCACACGAACACGAAGACAACAGGTTTTAATTTGAAAAATTGAAGTGTCGTGTCGGTGTCCAACACCAGACACGTCTTCAATCAGTTTCGGTACTACAGAGATCACCACTATTTTTTTTTCATATTTGTTCCTAATGTTATTGTTGAATGCAGGAATCAAACAGTTTGCTCCTATCATGACAAGCAGCTTGAATGTAATAATAGATCAAAAGCTTATAAAGCCTTACCTCAGAGGTGGTGGGTCCTGATGCTATCATTAGCATACATGTTCAATTTAACGATCACATCTTAACAAATTATTATTCATGTTGAAGGTCTTCTCAATGTTACTACACTCAACTAGTGATCATTTTTTTGTAAAACTCTTTTTGCTTCATGAAGTTTCTTTTAGTTAAATACAAGCAGAGATAGTTACATATGATATGAGGATGTTCTAAAGCCTTCACAGAATCAGATCATGTAAATGAAATTTCTGTCTTCTTAGTTTTGGTATTTCCTCAATTTTCTTTGTTTATGGCCTGGCTACGAACATTGAGTAGCATAGCAAGAACCAATACAATCGACAACAATTGATGATTTAATGTATACAAATGACAACAACTGATGATTTAATGTTTATGTAGCATATTCCAATTCATTAGATTATGCTGTTTTCCTGTAATATTGAAAGAGAAGCTGCCCAACAAGTAGACTTGAAACAGAAAAATGAGAAGAGATAGGGACCTCTCTCAATAGGCCACCAAATAATGGCTCAACCCATCACAACCACTCAGAAAACAACAATCGATTTATAATAAAATTCTTTATTAATTATAATAGTGCATTATATTATAAGAAGTTCAAGTTAAAATTTGCGGGTTAATAACACAAGAGCACTTGGATGAGATGGTAGGAGTCTCTTCTAGCTTAATCAAGGTCCTGAGTTCGAATCCATCCTTGGGCATAATGCAGTGTTAAATGATACCCTGTTTATACAAAAAAAAAGTTCTCAAGTTAATATATTTTAATTATTAATTAATACTAATTCATAGTACATAATTATTGAGTCCATAGTACACAACCGACAAAACCGATGTTGCTAGGCCGAACATTTTCCTTGATTACCCAGATTCAAAGACATAATTTTCATTTTGTGTGTGTCAATTTATGGATGGTGTTTGCCACTATGTTTGAAGACAAAAAAACAATAATTTGTTGAATTTATATAATTTTGAAGATAGTGTGCTTTCTTCTGTAACTCACATGAAGAGTTAAGGAAGAGGGAGGAGTTAAAAGAGTATGTAGTCCATTGTTCTATTCTTGACAGGAATGGACTCTCTCATGCAATGTTTTAAAATAAACATAGTTATTAATTTTACAGGGACGAAATTTATATTATATACTATATAGGTATTGAAAATTCTCAAAATAGAGACCGGGTCCGAGTCATCCGGTCCCGGTTTTGGTCATGTAGTTCAACTGTCGACCTCTCGGTCCGACCCTTGACCCAGTGACCCGATACATTCACCGAGTCGGTCACCGGTGCGAGTTTTAAAACATTGCTCTCATGTGATACAAGAAAAAAATAAGTTTACAATATAATAAATAAAATAAAAGACCTTTAAGAATGAGATTCGTATCACATTATTTCCTCAAATTCTTTTCCACTCGAAATCCTTGACCATCCCACTAGCCTAACAATTAACTACTAGTATTTGTAATTCAAAAAAAAATCCACTGTGTGGCTAAAAAATAGGAGGACTGCAATGCAACAATCCGAAATTAATATTTGCAGGCTGATCTAGGTTGATCGGCAGCAAGTTGGTTGTGATAATAAGTGGCACCGTACCAATTGAGACGGTTTACTCTCTTTTTCTTGAGGTACATTCAGTAAATATTACACACTAGCCCAAATTGTGGACTTAAGATACTGGTAGTATGTGTCTAGGTCAATTATCATTAGTTAATGTACTTTATTGTAGGACTTTTCCAAGGAATAGGTTGGGTGAGATGGTGGTGGTCATGGTGGGGGGTTGGCACATATTGTTAAGAAATTGGGTTAGGCATATCACATATATATGCCATGCTGCCGAAAGAAAAACATGTTAAAGTTAATCCACTGATTTGATTCACAATTTTCAACTTAGCCCATTTTTTTTAGATAAGCAAGAATTGGGTTATCGGCTGTGCACCAGTCCCATATACACCAATAAAGGGGGAGTGCCTTATCAAAACCTCCCTGAGCCAAAACTCAGTGGAAAAAAAGACTCTGACAGGAAAAAAAAGTACCTCAAAACAAAATAAGATTGCTAACTTCTATCTATAAATTATTACAGTAGAAGCTATAAATTATAAATTATTAGCCCATATAGCGTAGTTTAACTTCAACCGCAATCATGATCTTTTGTTTGTATTATAAATTATAAATTATTATAGTAGAAGCTATAGAAGCTATAAAGATCCCTCGGGAGTGCTGTCTCACCATATCTAGCAGTAGTATTCATTTTTATATACAAAACTCTCCCAAAAAGTCAAATATCCTTAATAGATTTGACATTTACTCAAAGGTAAATTCTTGATTCTCCCGGTATAATTGTCGGTAATTTACCTTAATTATTTAAAAATTGACACATGGATTTCACTAACATCTATCACATAAATTTATTTATATTATCTGCTTTACAATAATTACTGTATATTTATATTATCCCAATTTTAATAAATCAATCTTCCCCAAGTTTCACGTTTGAGAAAAGGAAAGAGAAAATCAACTCTGTTTCCAGTCATTTATAACGACATTGGCGGAGTATTTCTTGTGCTCCCCTAATCAATAAAATAATTTTGCTTATCAAAAAAAACTCTGTGTTCAGTCTTCCTCTTGACATTCAAATTTCAAACTCTTTCCTCTTGCTTTATCCTCCCTATGTTTTCACGTTGAAGAAGAGGAGAGATGAGATAACATCCGGTCTTCCTCTTCTACTCTTCTAGATCACGTTGGTTTTTTTATTGAATGGCTATTGGTTTTTACTTCATATTCTTCTACACTCTTCTAGATCGCATTTTTTCCCCAAAGTTAAAATTGCATCACATCCCGTGTGTCTCCTTCTAACTCTGGAATCTCATCATCGTTCTCATCAAAGTTAAAATTTGAAACATAACATACTAATAGAGAGATAATACATTATTTTTACAAGAATCTTTTGCTATTCCTTTTTTCCAAGTCGTTAGCTATTCCCAAAGTTGAATTTTTTTACGATTACTAAAGCATAAAAAAAACACACTACTTAGCATCTAACTTTACATATTTTGTTTTGACTTTTTTTTCACCAAATTGATCAATGAGGAACAAATTTTGCGTATTCGAACAGTTAAAAAAAATCAATATTGAGGAATGAACTTTGAGTGTTTGAACGGTTATTTTTTTCAAACACTAAAGTATCCAAAAATTGTTGTTTCGCATCACACTTTACGTATTTTGTCTCGAAATTATATTCTTTTTCACTAAACCGGTATTGAGGCACAAATTTTACATATTTGAATAGTTGATTTTTTTTGCGAACACTAAAGCATCAAAAAGCACACTATTGCGAACACTAAAGCATTCAAAAACACACTACTTAGCATTGTACTTTACATAAATATGTTATGAATTTTTTTTCACCAAACAGGTTACTGAGGAACAAACTCTGCGTATTTGAACAGTTAAATTTTTTTCCGGCCGCTTCAATACCCCAAAACCCACTGTTTTGCATTGCACTTGACGTATTTTATTACAAAGTTACTATTTCCTTTCAACAAATCAGTTATTGAGGAACAAACTTTGCGTATTTGAACAACTAAATTTTTTTCAGATTCTAAAATACCTCAAAATACACTGGCTAGCGTCACACTTTACATAATTTATCACGAAATTAATTTTCATTTTTCACCAGTCCAATTATCGAGGAACAAACTTCTCGTATTTATAGATCTAATTTTTTTCCTAAATTTTAATGTACTCTTAAAAAAGAAAATATGAAAAAAAAAATAAAGAAAGAGGGGAGGTAGGGGGAGAGGGGTAGGGGATTGGTGCCAAAAGGGAGGGAGGGGGAGAATTGGCGCCAAAATTTGGGGCAAAAAACCACATGGAGGATGACATCACACTACCCCAAGATGTAAATATATAGATATAATTATTGAGAAAAATTAGAGCAAGTTTTAAATTTTTTTATTTAAATGATTAAATAAATAAAGCAAGTTTTAAATTAAATAAATTAAACAATTAATTATTTATTTAAATATATATTTAAAAACAATTTTTTGACTAGATAAAACTAATTAATTATTTTATGTTACAACATGATTTATTTTTTAATTATATTTAAATATATATTTTGTAACACTAACCATGGATGACTCAATGTACCATCGTGTGAACTAGGGTTCTCTTACCGTTATATTCGACGGATCAAAGATGAACTCGGTATCACATAGCGTCAGTTCACTAAACCATGGATGACTCTGTGTAACACTGTGTGGAGTAGGGTTCACTTACCGTCTGATTCAACTGATCGAAGATGATTCTATGTATCACAGTGTGAACTATGGTTCATTAATTACCTTATGATTCAATGTATCACAGTGGTAACAATGATTCAATGACCGTGGAGGATTTCATGTACCACTATGAACTCGACATCTGTAACAGTCTGGGCCCTTTTCTTTCTAGTAGGCTACCCCAGAACTGTACATCACATGACCTTCTCTACCCCCTGTAGAGTTTTTACCTTCCGTGGGAATCGAACATTGTACCCTAGGGCTCAAGTACAATCTCAATGCATTCCCACTATCAATTGATCTAGTGGGGAATGCATTGAGATTGTACTTGAGCCCCAGGGTACAATTTTCGATTCCCACGGAAGGCAAAAACTCTACAGCGGGGGTAGAGAAGGTCATGATGTACAATTTTTGGGTAGCCTACTAGAAAGAAAAGGGCCCAGGCTGTTACAACATCACGTAGTGTCGGTTCATTAACCATATGGATGATCTTGTGTATCACTGTGAACTAGGGTTCACTTACTGTCTGATTCGACTTATCAAAGATGATTCTATGTATCACGGTGTGAACTATGGTTCACCTACCTTATGAGTGGTTGCTTTTTCCGAGCACTTATCTTGGGAGAGTCTTCTTGAAACAGAGGACAGGGATACCTACAAAGCAGGAAGAAGTCAGTCGGAGGGAAGTATAATTAAAAAAAACCGTTTTAAGATTAGATAAAAAAAACTATTAAATATTTGTCAAAAAAAACTATTAAATAATTAAGACTGTTTTTATCTTAAATAAAAAAAGTAGCATATCGTTAACTAAAATAACAAATTAGTTTTTTATCTAATTAAAAAACTGTTTTTTAATTATATCATTAATTATTTCTTTAAACTTTACTTATTTATTTAAAAAACTAAATAAAAGATCTTAAAACTTTAAGTTTTTGTTGATAATATCGGGTACTAAATAATAAGATCTTCAAACTTTAAGCTTTTATTGATTATTTACTTAACGATATAAATAAAAAACAGTTTTAAGGTTAACTTTCATAAAAGTAAACTTATTAGTATCAATGTGTCAAAGGGTTTCTTAGAATCGGCTTCAACTTTTCTTCACTGTTGAACGGAATCTATTCCATTCAAATTTTTGGGAATTCCCGTGGGCGCAAATCCAAGACGGAGTTCAACTTGGAAGCCGGTTATTGATAAGATTCAGAGTAGATTGGGTTTGTGGCAAGGGTGTTTCTTGTCTATTGGAGGTCGGGTAACTCTTATAAACTCCATTTTAAATAGCCTACCCCTATATTATTTGTCTTTTTATAAAGTGCGAAGGTGGTGATAAAAACTCTTATTAAGCTTCAAAGAGATTTCTTGTGGGGGATCAAGGAGGATTCGAGGGGCATGTATTGGGTGGCTTGGGAGAAGATTTGTAGATCTAAGGAGGAGGGAGGGTTAGGTGTGAAGGATATTGAAATGTTTAATATTGCTCTCTTGGCCAAATGGAAGTGGAGGTTGATGTCGGATGAAGGTGTGCCTTTGAGGGGTATTCTTTCGTATAGATATGGTCATTTGGGGTCTATTTTTTTCAATGGTTCAACATCAGTGCATAGAAGGGAAGATTCTTTGTGGTGGCGCGATCTTAGGTGTGTGGGGGAGGAGAGGTTCTCAGTGGGTTGGTTCGAATCAAATGTAAGACGGAGGTTGGGGGATGGCAGCAGAGTGGATCTAGGAGTTTGGCAACATTTTCAACAATTGTAATAATAAAAATGTGAGACTGGCGGATCTAGGAGTTTGGCGTGATGATCATTGGCAGTGGAATTTTTCTTTTTTCGCAGGTGCTGGATCCGCATTCGGTGATGAAGTTGATGAGCTGTTGACGATTCTGCGTGATGTTTATATGGCCCGTGGAGTTGCTAACCGATGGTGTTGGTTTATTGATCCGCTAAAATCCTTCACGGTTCGGTCTTGTTACCAATTTCTTTTGCAAGCCAATCAACTTTCAACCGTGGATAGCAACAGGCCGGTTTCGACTATGCAGAAATCTGACTTGATAGCGTTATGGAGGACTCGTATTCGAACCAAGATCTTGTTGTTTGGTTGGCGTATATTCAACAATTCTATACATGTTCGGTCCCTGTTACTTAGACGACATGTTATTCACTTGGAGGAGGATGCGATTTGCGTTTTGTGTAGGTCTCACATTGAAGACTCTCATCACTTGTTTTTGGCTTGCGATTTTTTTTTAGGGTGTGGGGCGAGACTGGTCGTTGGCTGAATGTTCAAGTGCCTTGCCCATCTACTTTAATTGATCATTTTCTACGCTATGGCGACCTTTGTACTGGTAAGAAAGCGAAGAGGATCAAACATCTTATTTGGTTGACAACTTGTTGGTGTCTTTGGCTATCTCGTAACGGTGTTTGTTTTAGAGGGGTAGAGCCAAATGTAGACTCGATAGTGGCCCAGGTGAAGTTCTTATCTTGGGGCTGGTTCATTTACGGGGTGGGAAGGAATTCTTGTTGTATTCCATCACTATGGTGGAATAATGCACTTTCATGTATAAACAACATGTGATCTCATCCTTGTATTTGTGGTTTTGAGCACCCCTAGTGCTCCTTTTAATGCAACATTGCTTATGAAAAAAAAACAATTTTAAGATTAAATAAAAAACTTAATAGTTAGTTTAGTTAACGATATACTATTTTTTTTAACTTATTTAAATATATTTTTTATCAAATTATTTAAATATATTTAAAATAGCGTAGGCAACATTTAAATTTTAAAAAACCTGATATTCTGTTACTTAATTTTATAATTTTATATCGATTAGAATGTTATTTATTTTACACAAGACGTTTTGTATTCCTAATTTTATTTACATATAAAATTGAGTTTTACATGTGATCTTTCTCTCCCCTTTTATAGAAACGTGAAGACTATATGGTCTAGGGAAGATAAACCAAAGCATAAATTGCATTTATTAAGATGGGTTGAATATGTAAATAATATAAAATATATAGTAAAAATTGTAGAACAAAATATATGAATTTATTTTTGTGATAATGTTAGTGGAAGGAAGGTTTGTAAGGAGGTTGTAAGTCAATAAGTTTTGTTATGATATATTTAAAAATTGCAATAAAACATTTAATTCAAATTCTTTTAAACATGACTGTAGCTATCTTAAAAGAATTAAAAGAGAGTTATACTACATATATTTGAGCAGATTTTTTCTTAAAGATTTATGTTAGCCGTTTTTTATTTTAGTTAATTTTAACTTCATTTTAAATTATGTTTTGTCTCGTAAAAAACCGAACAAACCGAACCAATCCAAACCACATTAGTTTGGTTTGGTTTTTTTAGGAAGCCAACCGAACAAAACCAAACAGCATGTAGTTTTACCTTGCGGTTCAGTTCACTTTTTGTCTCAAAACCGTACCAAAATATGGATTTGGGCTAATATATGGATTTGGGCTAATAATTTTGTAAGGAAGGTTGTAAGTCAATAAGCCTTGCGGTTTGGTTTGGTTTGGTTCGGTTGGTGGAACAAAAACCGCGGGCCGAATCCAACCGCGCGGTTGATTCAAAAAAAACAGAATAGATTTTGCGATTTGCGGTTTTTTGCGGTTTTCGGTTTGAGTTGGTTCGGTTTGCGATTTTCTATTGGGTTAGTTCGGTTTTAAACACCCCTAAAATACATGTGTAAGCTTTTAAGTGGTTAAGATAAATTACCCACATTTTTCCAAGGAAACCTAGGCCTCACCTTACTCAAATTGCATTATACACTACCTATAACAACACACATTTATTTGTTGCTAACGTTAAAATTCTTCTTGAGGTAAAGTTTTTACCCCCATGTGAAAACAAGATTATACTAAAAGAAGAGAGGCATTAACAAGTTGGGTTAAAAGAACACAGATCTCTATAATTATACGTAGACTTAAATATGTTTTTGGTCCTTGCAAATATGCTTGTTTTTGAAATATACCCTTGCAAAATTATTTTTTTTTAAATATACCCTTGCAAAATGGCTTAGTTTTAAATGTACCCTTCTGTTAGTCTGCTGTTACAAAAAAGCTGAGCTGCAATCACACGTCAGATTTTTTCCCCCTATTTTTTTGTTGATGCTGATGTGTATGCTGATGTGTATTAACCCTAAAACCAGATCCCCAATCTTCTTCCGCAATCTTCTCCTTTGAAACCCTAACACTTCCATCATCTTCTTCCTCAAAATCAGTGACCACCAGAATCTTCAATGGAGGCCTCCCAAGCGTTGAACTCAAGGTCTTCCTCGAATGCTCATCTATTCGCAGGTAGGCTACCCATATGTGGTTGTGATAAGACAATGAGGATGTACACCTCGAACACAGTGCAAAACCCAAATCCCAGATACTGGAAATGTGCTAATTTTGTACGTTCTCTTTCTTTCTCATATACTGTTTTGGTTGTTTGTTGTTTGTATTCCTCCAAAAATTCTTGTTTTGATTTTTCCAGAATACAGAACAACAAAGCTGTAACTTGTTTAGGTGGGATGATGAGTTGACTGAAAGTGAATTTTTCCCAAGAAGTTCAAGAGTAATGCCCCAGATCTCAGATCCAATGGTTGAAGCAATTCTACAGACACCACCCGCACAAATTCCTCGTTGTAGTGACTGCCTATACGCCGATAAGCTCATGGAAGCAGGGAATAAGAAGATTGAGAAGCTACAACTGAAACTCAGCAAAGAAAGGGATAGGGTGCATTTGCTTGTCGTTGGGTTGATATTTACATTGGTGTTGTTCATTGTTACTGGGAACCTGCATTGAACATATGATCACAACCAGTATACTAATCCAAAGTTTCAACACAAGTATTTCATTGCTAATTCAAAATAGTGCAAAATACATGACCAAATTAACAAGTTTGATTTCATAACCTAAGTTGGCTTAACATATTGCCATCAGCAAAGTGCAAAATACATTTACATATTGGCTTAACATATTTCCATCAGCAAAGTGCAAAATACATTTACATATCTGTTTCCAATCTAACATCTAAATAGAAAGTTTAGAGCTCCTTAGGATCTTCTTGTGTCAACTCTCCTCCCTCATCAACAACAATAGGGCATGCTTCTTGACTCCCACTACCAACAATAGGTGTTGCAAAGTTTCTTGCTTGAATTCTAGAGCTCTTTCTTAAACTCATGATTGGAAGTTTCGGTCTAAGCATCTTTGGATTCTGTTTCACACGATCAGTGGCTGTTTGTGTTTGTTTTACTCTCTTTTTCACGTTTAAGTTGGGCCAAGACTCCTTCGTTTCTGATTCAACAACCCCAAATGCTAATGGATAATATTGATCATTTGGATCCCTTCCAACTTCCACTAAGAGACAGCCACCATACGTAGTCTTCAGATGACAACCATCAACTCAAATAAACGGTCTGCATCCACCAAGAAAGCCCCTCTTGCAACCATCAAGGCAAAAATAGAATGAACCAAACCTAGTTGCAAAGTGGGGGGAATCCTATCTACATTTATCATACATGTATTTCTGATGGAAGCTTTTCTAAGTTCAGTAGAATAATTCCATAGAAGTGTGTATTGTCTTAATGCATCACCTTCAACAACTTCCCTTGCAAGTTTAATTCCCCTCCACGCCCTTGAAACAGTGATCCCAGTTGCATATTTCCTCCTCACCTCACTCATAACTTCTGTGATCTTAACTTTCTCACTAGAAACCAACCTTTCAGCCACCAATTTGTTGACCCACTTCGCATTTGCATTTGTGTTATTAAACACCCTTCCACAAGTGTGTTTCCCAGCTAAAGTCTTCAAACGATAAGTATAGCTCTCACCCACTTTACTGGGATAGGCATGAAATTGACATTTCCCATCACCTTTGCATTTTACCTGAACTCTTTTTCTATCTTTTTTTGTAAACTTTATCTGTTTACCATTTAAAATTAAATGTTCCAACATAGCATCCTTAAACTCAGTTGTTGACCTAAACTCCATACCAAGTTGAAATTTATAATTCTTGTCCAACGCAGCCTTGTTAAAAACAGGGTATCTCACCTTCCTTTGACCTTGATTTTCATCTTCACTATCACTGCTAAACAACTATTCACTTTGGTATTCATTTTCTAAGACATCAGTTGATGGTTCAAAATCCTCATCCAATGAGTCATCAGCATCATCATTATCATTCCCAGGTGTTGTATGAGAAGGTTCTGCCCTATCTCCATCACTTTCATCATCACCTAATTCATCATTTAGCACAATGCCCTCTCCTCCTCACTGTCGCTAAAGTGTACACCTTTGGCATCATCATCATCATCATCATCATCTGAATCAGAAGTCACTCCTCTGAATCAGATAATTTAATTGTCAGAGGGGTTACTTTATAAGAGCCACGTTGCCCGATGTGTAACGGATGATTAACAGAAGGGCATTTTTAAAACAAAAACAGATTGCAAGGGTATATTTAATTTTTTTTTTACAAGAGTATATTTGAAAAGCAGTCGTATTTACAAGTTCCAAAAGCATATTTAACCATTATATACGTATTATAGAAGACTTCGAGACTTTGTGCCCCTTTGAGGGCATGAATTAAGGCTTTTATTTATTATTTATTTAAGTAAGAAAAAAACATAATGAGTGGAGGCCCACGTGTTTTGATCACAAACAAAGACTTGGTCAGATGAGATGAGTGCTGTCCCGTTATGCTATAGTATTTACTAGCTAACCAACCACCCATTATAACAATACACTTGCAGCAGGCCCCCTCCTCACTCCTCAATTATATATATAAAACCTTGGCTTATACCATTCCAAATTCATCACTTACCACTTACCACCAAATCTCTTTCTTTCTTTCACAGTTCTAGTGTAAAATTAACTAGAAGAGATGGCAGTGGGAAGAGGCAGTGCATTTGTGTTACTAGTCTGCTTTTTGGTGCTTCATTCTGAGATGGCTCATGCTGCCATCTACACTGTTGGAGGTTCAGCAGGTTGGACCTTTAACACTGTTGGCTGGCCTAATGGAAAGCGCTTTAGGGCTGGTGACACACTTGGTATGTCTATATCTATATCTTCCAATTTTATTAACTATCAGCTTTAATATTTTAATTTCTTGAGTATATGATATATATTTCATATTTGTATATGTATATATGTGCAGTATTCAACTATGGCCCAGGGGCACACAATGTGGTGGCGGTGAACAAAGCAGGGTATGATAGCTGCAAAACTCCAAGAGGAGCCAGAGTGTATCGCTCAGGAAAGGATCAGATCAGGCTTGCTAGAGGACAGAACTACTTCATCTGCAATTATGTCGGTCACTGCGAATCTGCCATGAAAATTGCTGTCAATGCACTCTAGACTTAATATATGCTACCTTATTTTACTGTCTCTGTGCTGTGCTTGTGTTTCTACTCATACCTACCAACAACCTTTGTGCCTGTCTCTTTCTTTTTGTTACACTTCCCGTATCGTGCTTAGTACAAGTTTTTTCCTTTTGTTCAATAAAGTGGATGGTGTGATGATGTGAAGAAAAAAACTGTACCGTGTATACTTAATACTCCTATATGTCACTCTTGATCTATTTTAGCAATAAATTAATGTTGGTAATATATATGATCTTAAATTTAATATGTTTGTTGTTCTCCTCGGTCCTCACTTAATAAAAGAGGAATTCTCAGATGTGAAAAATGATTCTCATTCTTTAATTGAAGATCTGAGGAGATACATATATAAACAGATTCTAATCAAGAATCAACCAAGAATCTGTTGTAACAAAAAGAAAACTATCCTAACTAACTCAAGCTAATAACTAACTATGTGCCTACTATGTTAACTATAGTTAACATAGTTACAGAGGACAACTAGAGTTTACAATATACAATACAATATACAATAGACTTTAATACCCCCCCTCAAGCTGGAGGGTGTATATTAAGCACTCCAAGCTTGGAAATTAGAGATGTGAATGGTTGAGGATCAAGGGCTTTTGTGAGAAGATCAGCCAACTGAGATGCTGAGGGCACAGGCAGTAAATGGAACAACTTGGCCTGCAGTTTTTCTCGGACAACATGACAGTCAATGTCAATGTGTTTGGTGCGCTCGTGGAAGCTGGAATTGGCAGCAATGTGGCGGGCAGATTGGCTGTCACAGTATAACAGTGCAGGAGAAATGACAGATAGTTGTAAATCATGCAGCAGGTAGGTGAGCCATTGAAGCTCACACACATGGAAGCTAAGGCACGGTACTCTGCCTCAGTTGAGGACCTAGAGACCGTGGACTGCTTCTTTGATTTCCATGAAATTAAAGAGTCACCAAGAAATATACAAAATCCAGTAACAGATTTTCTAGTTGTAACACATGTTGCCCAATCTGAATCACTGAATCCTTTCAATTGTAAAGTGGAGGATGCAGGGAAAAATAGGCCTTGGCCAGGGGCAGTCTTGATGTACCTGAGGATTCGGTGTGCAGCTTGCAAGTGTTTCTCCTTTGGTTTAGCCATATATTGGCTCAGTTGTTGGACTGCAAAACTGAGATCAGGTCTGGTATTGTTAAGATATAGGAGCTTGCCAATGAGGCGCCTGTAGCTACTGCCATCAACATCAGCAGAGTCTTCAGTATGATCTAAGTGAGGTAACTTAGTCATAGGAGTAGAGACAGGCTTACACCCAAGCAAGCCAGTTTCACCAAGCAAGTCAAGAGCATACTTCCTTTGACAAATTGTTATACCAGTGGAGTTCCTGGCAACCTCAATTCCAAGGAAGTACCTTAAACAACCCAGATCTTTAATTTTGAAAACAGCATCCAATTGCTTCTTGACAGAATTAATTTCTTCTAAGTTAGGTCCAGCCAAGATTAAATCATCAACATAAATGAGAAGCGCAGTTGTTTCACCATTCTCTGTTTTGGTGAAGAGGGAATGATCAGATTGAGATTGCTTGTATTTGAGGGTTATGAGGAATGTGGACAGTTTGGCAAACCATTGTCTACTTGCTTGCTTAAGGCCATAAAGAGACTTCATCAGCCTGCAGACTTGACTGCCAGAAGAGGAAGCATAGCCTTGAGGCAGATCCATGTATACTTCTTCATTGAGGTCACCATGTAAAAAGGCATTGTTGACATCAAGTTGTTGCAAATGCCAAGATTGGCTTGCTGCAATAGCTAAAAGCAGTCTCACAGTTGTCATTTTTGCCACAGGAGAAAAGGTTTCCATGTAGTCTATTCCCTCAGTTTGTGTGTATCCTTTGGCAACTAATCTTGCCTTGTACCTTTCTATTGAGCCATCAACTCTGTACTTGATTTTATACACCCACTTGCATCCGATTGTTTGTTTTCCAGGTGGGAGAGAAGTCAATTCCCATGTATGGTTTTGTTCTAAGGCTTCCAACTCAGCTCTCATAGCTTGGTTCCAGCAATCCAACTTTGATGCTTGATTGTAAGTGGCTGGTTCAGTATCAGAGGTGACTGTCATGACAAATTTCTTGTAGGTGGGCATTAGTTTATCATAACCAATGACTGAGTGAATTGGATAAAGACAATTGGGTTTAGTGAGGCTAGCATTGCATATGTAATCATTGAAACGAACTGGTGGCCTAATGTCTCTGGTGGGCCTTTCTTTTGCAGCAATATGTGTGTTTTCTAAGGCTTGTGGTGAGTGAGCAGTAGGTGTTTCTGGTGAGCTTTGAGAAGTATCAGATTCTGGCAAACCAGAGGGGGATGTAGTTGATGTGGCTTCACTAGAAAGATTTGTAAGAGGAGTGGTCTCAGGTACCTGTGATGGGTTGGTGGAGTTTGGATTATCTGGATCAAATGTAATTAAGTCATATGTGTTGGGTGCAGGCATAGATTCAGGCTTGTACTGTTTAAGAGATATGTAAGGGAATGAGTCTTCATAGAAGATGACATTCCTTGAGACAAATATTTCTCTGCTTCTAAGATCCATCTGAATGTAGCCTTTAACCCCTGGTTTATATCCAAGAAAAACACACTTCCTTGCCCTTGGATCAAGCTTGTTCCTGCCCTGCATCAGAGTGGAAGCAAAGCATAGACATCCAAAAACCTTTAGGTGTTGAAGATCCGGAATGTGACCATATAAAGCTTCATATGGTGATTTGTGCTTAAGAACAACCGAAGGCAGCCTGTTTATCAAGTGAACAGAATGTACAGCAGCATAAGACCAGAAAGCCTTGGGCAGGTGTGACTGAAACATTAATGCTCTTGTTACATTTAAAATGTGCCTATGCTTCCTCTCAGCCACAGCATTTTGCTGTGGAGTTTCTACACAGGTTCTTTGGTGAAAAATGCCCTTGTCATTGTAGTAGTCTGGCATGATGAATTCCAACCCATTATCAGATCTTATACTTTTGACAGTGACCTTGAATTGAGTTTGCACCATTGTAATAAAATTCTTGATTAATCCTCTTGTTTCAGATTTGTTTTTCATCAGAAAAAGCCATGTATGTCTTGTAAAATCATCTACAACAGTGAGAAAGTATAGATGCCCATGGACAGATGGGGTAGAAAAAGGGCCCCATATGTCCATGTGTATTAGATCAAAAGCATTTTTACTCTTAATACTACTAACAGGAAAAGGCAACTTTTGTTGTTTTGCAAGATGGCAAGAATCACATATTTCATTTGGAATATCTTGTACATATGATGAATGACTACAAATATGTCTCATTACATTATTTGATGGATGTCCTAGTCTATGATGCCACAATGTGAATTTCTCAGTCAACAGATTATTACAATGTGTATGAACAGAACAAATTTGAGCAAAGAAAGAGCTACAAGTATCATTCACATTGAAGGCAGATAAGCATTTTGATTCTTGATCAAGAACATAGAGGGAATGGAACGCTTTAGCGTGCCCAATCGTCCTCAATGTAGGTTTTTCCTGTATGGTACAATCATCATCATCAATGACAATTTTGCATTTTAAGTAATGAGACAGTTTGTAACCAGAGATAAGATTGAAACCAAATTCAGGCACATACAAAACATTGTGCAAGATTAAATCAGAATTAAACATCACAGTTCCAGCAATTTTAGCATAAGTCCTTGTTCCATTGGGCATCCTAATGCTAACAGGTTTTATCTCATGATATGAATAAAACAATGACAGACTATTGCATATATGATCTGTAGCACCTGTATCTACTATCCAGAGGGTGTAGGTAATGTTACCTGATGAGTCTTGAGCAACATTGGTGGCTATGACATGGTGAGTTTGAGTGCTTCCTCCATCTCCAGCCTTGTTCAGCAGAGCAATCAACTTTTGATATATCTCTGGGGTGATGCTAACAGAGGATTCTGTTCCTTGTGATGTTGTTCCTTCTTCTTGAGTATTGGATGTTTCTGCTGTGCTGTTGTTTGCAGAGCCCTCTCTGTCACGAAATTTGAAGCCTGGTGGAAAACCATGCTTAAAGTAGCAAGCATCAATGATGTGTCCTTGCTTTCCACAGAAACTGCAGACCTTGTTGGAGCTATTATTTGTGCCTCTTCCTGGGAATCTTCCACGCCCTCTTCCACGTGAGTTTCCATTGCCTCGTCCTTGATTATTTTGACCAGAACCTGTGCTGGCCATTAAAGCAGTCTTGGAGCCTTCTCCCACGATTCCACCGTTTAACTGTCGTTCTTGTTGTAGAGTCATGGAGAACACTTTGTTAATATCCGGAAGAGGATCCATCATCATGATTTGGGTCTTCACAGTGTTGAATTGGTCATTGAGACCTTTCAGAAAACAGATTACGTATTCAGCCTCGCGCTGTTTCTTGATATTGGCGTCGATTTTTCCACATTCACAGGGATTGATTGGCCTTAGGGTTTCTAAGTCCTCCCAAATTACTTTCAGATCAGTGTAGAAAGAGTTGATAGATCTTTCCCCTTGTTTGATCGAATGAATATCTTGCAGCAAATCGGACATACGAAAAGCATCGCCCTTCGAAAACCGATTTCTTAATTCGTTCCATAGGTCACAAGCATTCTCGACGTTCTCTACACCCTGAGCGATCTCCGGCGCAAGAGAGCCGGCGATCCATGCAACCACCGCTCCATTACACCGTTCCCACGCTTTGTATAGAGAATCGTTCTCCGCCGGTGCCGTAATCTTCCCATTAATAAACTTGATCTTGTTCTTCGTCAATAGCGCTCTTTTCATCTTCTTACTCCACGTGTCGTAATTGTTCCCATTCATGGCCGGAGTAACGAGAATCGCCCCTGGGTTCTCGGCCGGATGAAGGTAGTAGGGGCTCGTGACGATGGACGCAGGGTCTTTGGGTTCGCCATTGTTCTTTTGTGTTTGTTGTATTTCATCGGAATCGGAATCGTCGGAGTGAATGACAGGTTCCGTCATGGTGGAATGTGAGAGGAGGGTGGATCGTAACACAAAGTGGGTTACTCCGCTCCTGATACCATAAAAGAGGAATTCTCAGATGTGAAAAATGATTCTCATTCTTTAATTGAAGATCTGAGGAGATACATATATAAACAGATTCTAATCAAGAATCAACCAAGAATCTGTTGTAACAAAAAGAAAACTATCCTAACTAACTCAAGCTAATAACTAACTATGTGCCTACTATGTTAACTATAGTTAACATAGTTACAGAGGACAACTAGAGTTTACAATATACAATACAATATACAATAGACTTTAATACTTAATTCCATATTACCAATTGTCCAATTCTACTCCTCGCCATTGGTTTTTCTGCTGATATATATGGCAAACTGAGGTCTATCTATATCAGCAACTTATTGCATTTAGGGGTGTTCAAACTAAACAACCCAAATAAAAACCCAAACCCAGCCAAACCAAACAAAAAATCGTTAGCACGCCTTTGGTTTGCACTATCTGGATCACTTTTTGAATCAATCGATTGGTTTGATTTGGATGACGAATTTTTTCTTTGCAAATAAACCAAATTGCATATATTATTACATCTTATTAAAAAATAAAATAAAAAACTACTTAGCCTGGTCACACAAACGGTGCTTCAATACCCACACGCACTTAAGACTTACCAAGTCACATGGTCACACAGACGGTCATACACACTTGAAATTCAAATCTACTGTAGATTTATACAAATTCACCACATATGATTTTACCAATACCCCTATTCTATTTAAAAGACACCTCAAATTTTTGAGGGTAAAAATGTCATTACACTCTTTTTTTTCTCTCTTTATTCTTACACTCTCTTTCTTACTTTTCACTTTTCTCTTACTCCCACTTTCTTCCTTTTTTCTATTTCTTCTTACAATCTCTTTACTCATTTTCATTTTTCTTTTAGTCTCTTTTTCTTTTTTTTCTTTTTACTTTACTTTTCCCATAAATAATTATTCTCTTTCTCTTATCACTTCACTTTACTCTACTATCTACTATAGATAGATTTATACAAATTCACCACATATGATTTTACCAATACCCCCATTCTATCTAAAAGACATCTCAAATTTTTGAGGGTAAAAATGTTATTACACTCTATTTCTTCTTTTTTTTCTCTTTATTCTTACACTCTCTTTCTTACTTTTCACTTTTCTCTTACACTCTCTTTCTTCATTTTTTCTCTTTCTTCTTACACTCTCTTTACTCATTTTCACTTTTCTTTTACACTCTCTTTCTTCCTTTTTTTTTTTTACTTTACTTTTCCCATAAATAATTATCTTCTTTCTCTTATCATTCACTTTAATTCTTTTAACTAAATTTCTAAATTTATACAAACACTACTTTAATTAAAATTTTTTGAAGACTACTACTATAAACCTACTATCTAAAAAACAAGAAGACTTAATGACTATTTAAATTAATAATTAATATTTAAAACAAATATCTCTTATTGATAATCTAATATCTAACTTTTATTATCTACTATAATCTACTAATCAACTAAAATAATCAATTGAAACTACGAGATAACTGCACTGATAAATAAAAAACACGGGATAACTGCAGTGATGTATAAAAAACAACGGGATTAGTATTTACCATTTATATTTATAATTTTTTTTGACAATTTATAATTAATATTTACCATTGATAATTATAATTTTGGAAAACTACTATAAAATTACTATCTAAAAAAACACATGTTAACTGCAATAATCTACTATAATCTACTAATCAACTCAAATAATCTAATATAAAAATACGGGATAACTGCAATAATCTACTAATCAACTCAAATAATCAATTGAAACTATGAGATAACTGCAATGATATATAAAAACACACGGGATAACTACACAAATATATAAAAAGACAAAGGATTAATATTTGTCATTGATAATTAAATTTTTGGAAGACTACTATAAACCTACTATCTAAAAAACAATAATATTTAATGACTATTTAAACTACTGATTAATATTTAAAATAAATATTTCTTATTGATAATCTACTATCTCTCTTTTACTATTTACTATAATCTATTAATCAACTAAAATAATTAATTGAAACTACAAGATAACTGCGCTGATATATAAAAAACACGAGATTAATATTTGTCATTGATAATTAAATTTTTTGAAACCTACTACTACAAACCTACTATCTAAAAAATAAGCAGGCTTAATGACTATTTAAATTACTAATTAATATTTAAAACAATTATTTCTTATCGATAATCTACTATCTAACAAATTTACTATCTACTATAATCTATTATCAACTAAAATAATCAATTGAAACTACCAGATAACTACACGGATATATAAAAAACACGGGGATAACTGCAGTGATATATAAAAAAACACGAGATTAATATTTGTCATTGATAATTATAGTTTTTGAAAACTATTATCTAAAAAAACAAGAAGACTTAATGACTATTTAAACTGATTAATATTTAAAGCACACATGACAAATATTTGTCACTAATACCTAAAAAAGGACAAATAATCTACTATCTATCTTTCACCATCTATAATAACCTACTAATCTACTCAAATAATCAATTGAAACAATGAGATAACTGCACTGATACATAAAAAAACACTGGACAACTGCACTGATATATAAAAAATACGGGGATAATTGCAATGATATATATAAAAACACGGGATAATTGCACTGATATATAAAAAAACATGGGATAACAACACTGATATATAAAAAAACACTGCACTGATATATAAAAACACACGGGATAAATGCACATATTGTTTTTAAATGATACTTTTACATTTTTAGTTTTAATATTTATCAATTTTTTATTTGAAACTCCTTTTTTATCTACTTTAAATTTTGGCTAAAGTACTCCCGGGGTCCCTTATCTTTATTTAAAGTAACGATTTGGTCCTTTATCTTTTTTTTGTCCCAAATCAGTCCTTTATGTTTTAAATTTTTGACACATAAATCCTTTTCTGTCTCAAATCAGTCCTTTATGTTTCAAATTTTTAACACATAAATCCTTTTTTTGACACATAAATCAGCACTGTTAATGGAAAAGGATTTATGTGTCAAAAATTTGAAAGATAAAGGACTTATTTGGGACAAAAAAACATAAAGGACTAATTCGTTACTTTAAATAAAGATAAGGGACCCCGGGAGCACTTTAGCCTTAAATTTTTCTTTATTTTCACGGGGTAATGTTCAGACTATTTAACTACTGTCAAAATTCATTCCTAAAAAGAACACGACGACACCTGTCCGTATGCAAGTCATCCTCTATATTTTACAATTGATTTTAGATTAATGAGATTTCAAACTAACGTTTCTATTTGAGGTAATGGTATGACGTAACGCGATCGGCCCGTGCGGATGCACGGGTATAGTACTAGTTACAAACTAAACTTGCGATTCGATTATGCTTTTAATTCAATGTTACTCAGTGGCGGACCTAAGACCCCGGGGTCAGGGGTGTTAAATTTTTTAAGGCCAGTGTCAAATGGGTGCAAAACTTGGTCTACTAGTACAATTTAAAATTTTTAAGGGGTCAAAATTAAAATTTCAGGAGATTTAAGCTATTTATATGAGGTGTTTAGTGCAAAAAAATATTCTAAGGGTTGCATGCTAGGTCCGCCGGCGATGTTACTATGTATGGTTCATCACATTAATGTTGTAACTTGTAAGTTGTCGTTGTTTCGACAACTCCTGCATATTAAATTTCTCATTCAACTTCTGTTTTTTTTTTTGACAAGATTCAACTTATGTTTTTAATGTTAATTTTGACTTTAGTAGTTTATATGGGAATAAAATAATAATTAAATAAGTTCTATTTTTAATATTTAGAATTAGATTAATTAATTTTAACTCTACATAAAATTTTATTTTCTAACTCGTAAAAACTGAACCAACGGAATCAATTCAAATTGTATTAGTTTGGATTAGATTAGTTTAGATTATTATTTTATAAAAGTCAACTGAATCGAACCAAACCACTTGCATTTTTACTCCACGACTCAGATGACTTTTTGGTTCAAAACCGAATAAACCGTACCGCAAACACCCTTAGTTTGTATCCACGTGGTAGCTGAGTAAAAAAAATAAAATTTGTTAATATTTCGGTAAAAATGAGAGGTGTATGATACGAAAAATGAGGGTGTAACTAATGCTTCCCAAGAATGTGTCCCGAATCTAGATTTCACCACGGATCACGTTATTGAAAAATCATGGTCCAACTAAAATAAGTTCTGGACGATTTTTTAATGGACTTTTTTATACAACACTAGTATTTTACCCGTGCATACGCACGGGTGATACTGTATGGTCGGTGTATTGCCATGAAATCATAATAGTAATTTGGAAGATAATTATAAGTTGTGAACAATGTCCAAAATGTATGATTTGAAATTCAAAGTGGAAATAGATAAGTATTAAGTCATATAAGATACAAATGAAAATTATATTGAGTCGAAGAAAATAATGGAGATTGACAATCAGAATTACATTGATCCATAATAATGTATTTGGACATTAGAGGTAAAATATGCATCCCCGTTGACACTCCCGTTTGCATACTCGTTGACCCTCCCGTTGGCACTCCCGTTGGCGCTCTAGTTATCTCTCTCGTTGCCACTCCCGTTGTAGCTCCCATTGCCAGTCTCTCGTTGTCGCTCCCGTTGTCACATGTTAACTCATATTACTCTATATGATTTAATATTAATTAAATCATATTCGTTTAATTATAAGTAAGTTATTTTGTAAAGTTTTGTAGTGACTAAAGTTGTATTTTTATAATTCTTAGTGGTTAAATTGATTGATTTTAATAGTTTTAATAGAGAGATTATAGTAAATAATAAATTTTAGATGGAGTAAAAATGAAGAAAAAAGAAAATAAGATTTTTTAAAATATGCATCCACGTTGGCGCTCTCCTTGCCTCTCTTGTTCCCACTCATGTTCCCGTTGTCGCTCTCGTTGTCGATTCTATTGTCAGTCTCGCATTGCCGCTCTCGTTGTGTTGCAAATTTTGTCTTTTAGCGGTGAATTTACTAAAATAGTTGTGTTGCAAAAAGTTAAAACAAAATCGACATCTTCTTATAATATTAATAATGGAGTAAAAAGTAAAATATGCAGCCCTGTCGCTCTCGTTCCCTCTCTTGTTGGCACTCCCGTTGGCAGTCTCTTTGGTGTTCTCGTTCCCTCTCTTGTTGGCACTCCCGTTGGCACTCCCGTTGCCGCTCTCGTTTCCGATCTCGTTGTCAGTCTCTCGTTGCCGCTTCCGTTGCCACATGTTTTTTCCTTTTTTCTATATGATTTAATATTACAATTGTTAGTGGTTAAATTGATTGATTTTATTTATTACATGAAAAATTGATTGATTTTAGTAGTTTTAATAGAGAGATTATCGTAAATAGTAAATTTTAAATTATTTAATTATTGAGTGTGATATTAATTTAATAATTTATTTTTTTGGAATAAATAATTTTGAAACTATTGTTAGAGGTATTTTTTTTGACAATTGGTAGTAGTTAAATTGATTAATTTTAGTAGTTTGAGTAAATTATAGAAACAGTTAAAAAAATTATGTTTTTAGTAAAAAAAACTGACAAAAAAGTGATTTTTTATGGAAAGAAAAACTGAAATTTTTTTTTTGGAAAAAACTGAAAAAAAAGTTGGTTTTAAAATTTGCTGTTTTTTGTCCTTTTGTTGCGTTAGTTGCAGCTTCTGATTGCAGTTTTCAATCAGTTTTTTGTCTCTCACTTTTTTATCCCTCTATCGTTGCCACTCTCGTGGCCACTCCCGTTGGCGCTCTCGTTGCCACTCTCATTGGCATTTTACTCTTTTTTAGTAATTATAAAATAGTTATTTGGTAATTTTTTGTAGTGGTTAAATTGATTAATTTAAACAAAAGTAGTTAAATTGATTAGTTTTAGTAGTTATTTTGTAATTTTTGATAGGGGTTAAAGTTTTTTTACAATTCATTTTTTGAAAATGGATAGTGGCTAATTGATTTTTATAGTGACTCATTATTTTATTAATTTTAGTAGTTTGAGTAGATTATAAAAATAGTGAAAATTGATTTACAGTGACTAATTGTTTTTATAAAAATATTAACAACCATTTTTTAAAAAAAAAAATAAAAAAAGTGTATAATTTTTTTAAAAAAAATCATTTTTTTTTAAAAAAAATGAATTTAAAAAAAAAACTGTATTGGTACTGTAGCGCGTTAGAAACGTCACTGTAGCGTACTGTAGAGTGACATAAGCGGCACTGTAGCGCGTAAGAAACGTTACTGTAGCGATACTGTAGCATTTTGTCTTTATGTGGTGAATTGTCTATTTTGCTCCTAAATTGTGACAAATGTCAAAATTTGGTGATATCTAAAAATGTAAATATTGTACTGGCATATGTTTTGATTATATAGAAAGTAGACTCCCACTACTCTCTCCCCACTCCTCTATATGTGAAAAATCAAAAATCCCCTTAAAATATAAAAACTTTCCATCAATCTTCGTTTCGTCCTTTTTTCATGCGCTTTCAATAGGTTTGGCACCATAATATCAAGTCTTATAATTTTTTTCACACTCCAAGAACAGTACTAAGGTACCAAACCTGTCTGATAGCAAGATACCGAGTTTGTTAATTCTCAAATAGCACACACTCGCAGTAGGCCGCTCGTCGTGTGGTTGTGGCTGGTAAGATCTACTACCCCTAGTCTTTGTCATACCTAGAGCAGTGAAAACCAATGTTAAAATGCAAAAAATAAATATTAACACAGAAGCAAACAAAGAGACAAAATAGAAAATAAGATACAATACCAAGGTGCAGAAGAGGTTTGGTACTATAGTACAACACCTGTTTTTTAAAAAATTGAAAAAAGCAGGTTTAGTACTATGATACATAGGGAGTTCAGTATCATAGTACCGAGGCAAGTTTTGAATAGGTTCGGTGCTAAGAGGTACTGAACCATACCTAAACTCAAAAATAGAATGCAGAATCGGGGGGTGAAGGGGCACTCACCGTGATGTTGAAGACGGAGGAGGGAGGAGGGAGGAGGGGAGAGGTGTGTGAAAGAGTTTGAGAGAGTGGGAGCTGCGTGAGAGAGAGAGGGAGACAACGAGAGATATATCAAGAGAGATGAAGAGAGAAGTGAGGGGGATTGGGAGCGTGAAGAGGGATGGGAGAGTGGGAATGGTAGGGGTAATTTTGGGATTTTGAAAATTAATTGAGGGGGTGGGAAAGTAGTGGGAGTGTTTGATAAAAAAGTTCTTTTTTAGATCTTTTGTTTGGTCAAAACTGAGATTAAATTTGGATCGGTTCATTCAATTTTTTGAACTTTGAGATAATAAAATAATAAATGCAATAAATATTACGAATCCTCTTATCCCATATCTTTTGATGTTTTAACGAATGACACATGGAATAAGAAAACATCAACTAGATAAATATGTAGACTAAGGCTCTGTTTGGCAAAAAAAATAGCGGATAGCGAATAAGCTCGCGGATAGCGGATAAGCTAGCTTATAGCGGATGAGCTGATAGCGGATATCAGATAGCTAATAAGCTAGTAGATTGAATTTAAAGTGTTTGGTAAAATTAGCGGTTGGACTAACTTATAAATATAAAATGATATAAGTAGATATTTGTAATTAATATTTAAATATGAGAGAGAATGTTAATTTAATGGAAAATAAATAAGGAATTTAATTAAATTTTACAGAACAACACTACTACATTTCATTTATAGTTATATTGTGCCAATAATATAAATTGAGGCATCATTGAAATTGCGAGTTCCAACATATATAGGATGTGGTCACCGTAACTATAGCATATCAACAACCATGGCTGCATATTGCTCCTAATAAGCTCATCCTTATAGGTTGAACAATACTATGTAGATTGGGGTAGATCATAAAAGTGACTTAAAATAATCAATAATTATAAATAGACATGAAAGCCAAATCCAGTAATTAAATCAGAGAGCAAGTATGGCTATTTTGGTGCCGGACTCGCAGTGACCAACATAGTTGCAGATGAAATAGTTGCGTCCCTTGGCAAGTTTGATCTGATCACTTCCTGTAGTATATGTTTTGGCACCTTTTGGGGTATTGCATGCGACGTAACCAGCTTTGTTTACAACCACCACATTATGAGCCCTAGGGCTATAGTTAAAAACTACACGATTACAACCAATAACAATTCATGACATGAGTTACATATAAGATGGTTACTAATTTATTGACTCACTTTTTTAATTTTAATAACGTGTCAGTTTCTAATTAGTTGATAATGTAAAACATTTATACACCGACAATGTATATAAATTATAAGTCCTTTTTAAAATTAACTGTCGGTTAACAAATTTTCATTAGGCATCGATCGGTAAAATAGTTTAATTGGTGTGCACATTTGCCGAAAAATTTACTACAACATCACGGTGCATATCTATTAAATTCGTAAAAGTAATTAAATGAAGGATGAATTAAAAGATACGAACCAAGTGTATCACCGGCCCTGAAGCGCTTCCCCTTAGGCCAAGCTGCAGTGTTAAAGGTCCAACCATTAGCATCCCCAACTGTGTATGTGGCTGCCAGAGCCATCTCAGAATGAAGCAATAAGCATAATGATAGCATCAGAGCCACCATTGCACTACCTCTTCCCATGGCCAAATTTTTAGATGCACAAGTAAAGATTTTTTTGACACAAGATGCACAAGTAAAGATTGAGGATGGGAAATGAGAGATGTTGTAATAAGAATAAGTTATGAGCCTGGTTTTATAGCCAAAGATGCTGGGATATTGTAGTGGGGTGGTTGAAGAGTGTTAGGGCCCATTTGCCTAAAAAAATGATGTCTTAAAGGCACGGGTCATAATAAGGTTCTCAATTTAAAGAGGAGAAAAGAAAAAGATTAGCCCCGCCTTAATTATGAATTATAATGGTGGAAGTATTCAAGAGTGGATTCTCTCAACTTTTTTTACTCTGATATTTCTATGTCGAATTTCTATTTTTAAATATCCTCTCTCATAGTCTCATTTTATATAATTGTAAACTCTCTTTCTTTTACCAACATGATGTGACACAAGTTGTAACTACTTGAGTCTCTTAATTATTTGATCTTGGGTTCGTTTCTTAGCTGATGCGTATGGTTGCCGTGAATGATACATTGGTTTTAAAAAAACTCTCTTTCTCTTGCTTTTATGGAAGGTGGAGATTTAACTCCACTCTCACCTCACCAGAAAATGTAATCCCTAAAATCTTTATAGTTACGTTAATTTCATAAATAAATTGACTTTAAGTTTAGGTAATAAGTGTAGAAATAGATCATAAATGTCAACATATCTTCTCAAATACTTGCTCTGTCGAGTAGGAGAGAGAGAGAGAGTAACTCATACAAAAATTAAGATTCACTTTGTATGAATTAAGATTCACTATATACCCTTAATAAAATTAGTCTATTATAATTGAATCTTTACCGGGCACCAACACCAAAACTAATATCTCACCAGTTATAAAATGTGAATTCTCACTATCCAAAATATTGATGGATTTTTGAGCTTCCAACTGTGAATATTCTCACTTTCCATAAGTACATACTTAGAACGTGTAAAACTATTTGAAGTGGCCAAACTAATAATGATAATTTTAGCTATATTAATTATGGAGAATACATTTATCAAAGTAAAGTTGTGGAGAACAAAGTATTAAATATAGGGATATTTTAGGCTTTGTTTGGCAATGGCAATCTGTTAGTATTAAATGAGAGAAAAAGTGAAACGCTATAAGCTACTAAAAAACGCTATAAGCTACCAATGCCAAACACTTACCAAAGACTCATCCGCTATAAAAAACGAGTGTTTGTCTTGACAAGTGACATATGTAACACAACACAACACTAAAAACATAGGTGCTTGAAAGCCATTGATTATCATATGCAAGAACACTAGGGAGAATGTGGTGCTTGAAAGCCATTTGCGGGTGTTCGAGATGGTATCCGGCCTAAGAGTCAATTTCCATAAAAGTTGTCTAGTAGGTATGAATGTAGAAGAGGAAGAACTATCAGTTGCTTTTCTTCTTATTCCAGAAAAACAAAACATAGGTAAACCCGTGGGTTTCCTCCCATGCAACGATTTTGTATGGTCATTAGCTTGACCTTTGCCCTTTATAGACTTATTCCTGGGTCCCATTGCTTGAAGCATAAAGAGCAAGTGACACATGAAGAATGAAAACATATTCCTGGATCCCATGGCTTGTACGTAAAATGGAAGTTGTGTAAGCAATAAGATCTTATTTTCAATTCCTCCTAGATCAAATGTTATTTTCACAAAGGAAGATGAAAAATAAGATAAAGGGCACAACATTGTAACATCCACACATGCATTTAAATTAATATACTTATTCAAGGGAGAAATTCCAATTTCCTTTGTACTCTCCATTTCATGGTAATCTCTTGTGAATCATCTTCCACTACCACTTTATAATTATTTTGATCTAGCTCAACAATAATATTTTCTCAATTTTTGCTTCATGTATTTTTCTGAATAACCCTTGTAAGAAAGGTGGTGGTGGTGGCAACGATGAGGCATAAGATTCCCATTCCTCCTTGGAGAAAACAAATACATTTTTGTATATCCCATTTAAGCAACGTGGTGGTGGTTGCAAAGATTCCTCAAAGTATTCTCATTCCTCCCTAGAGAATGTAAATACATGTTTATTCACAGTAACAAGAAAAAAACATTTAGTCCAACCGATACCGAAAAATCAATCAATATCACAACAGTCCCCGGCAACAGCGCCAAAAACTTCATAAGCCGCAAGTGCACGGTTATATCGTGTAATAAAAGAGTTATCGATCCACAGGGACTTGTGTGATTACCAATATTATTTTCGGTGGTGATTAGCTAAAAGGAATGATTTAGTAGAAGGAGTGGTTGTTTGATTTAAAATTTATAAATAAAAGCATCTTGGATTGTGGTTTCAGCACAATGATACGAATTCAGAATCCCACATCCATTCTCTATTTTATGTGAGGTTCATATTTTAAGAACAAGGCATTCAATGTAACTCAAGTTTCCTCTCGGAATACAAGAGTGTTTCTTGAACCAATAATCAAACTTATTCTCATGGTTGATTATTGCCAAAACCCTTAAGTACAAGCCTTTTTAGTCCCAAGAGTCCCAAAACTATTCTCATGTTTTGTTTCCGTTGTTTAATCCCATAGGTCAAATATCAAACTTCACCCCTCAGTTCTTCATTTGATATTTGGAATAAAACTTTATAATTGATGGGATTAAAATATAAACTTTAACAAAATAGAGTTTAGACTTGGGATTGTTTGGGGTCTATCATTGGATTAGTCCCACAATCCCAAGACTAAAAGGAGTCTACTCACTCGTGATCATAGTAGACAAAAACTTAGAAGAATATAAAGACATGAATTGTAAATGACGGAAATATAAATGACGGAATTGTAAATGACTTGAAATGTAAATGAAAGCGATAAAGTGCATAAATTAAAATTGCTGGAAAGTAAGAACAAGAAAGTAAAAGTGCAAGAAAATAAAGAGCAGAAAATAAAAGTGCAAGAAAATAAAATGCAAGAACTTTAAGAAAATAAGAACTTTGATTCACTTTGAGAGAAATTTTGCAATGACAAAGGATGATCTTAGCACTAAGAAATCTATGCTATTTATAAGCCAAGCTAGGGAACAAATGAGTTAAAGAACATTACAAGCAATGAAAGCCAATTACAATCAGAGTTAAAGCCGATTACAAGCCATAAAAAAGCAAAATGTAACTATTTTGGCATCCAAAGCAAGCGCAGGGGTCGTGCTATTTTGCGCAAGTATCGTGCTATTTTGTGCATGGGTCGTGCATGCGATTGGACTATAAAGATAGAAATTTTCATTAGCTTTCCAACGCATCAAAGAACACCTCAATCAGATTCCTAGATTGTGAGATATGACCAAAATGGTGTAAACGTGTATAAAACAGTTGAATCCGCACTTGGACTTATGAGTATGCTCTTGGGGCGCATCGACAAGGTCTGACTCTTGGCTTATTTCTTGACATTCCTTGCTTCCTTTTAACCCTTATTGTTTCCTTTGGCCTTGAGACTTTGACATCTTGCTTTTGAAGCTCATATTTTTCTCTTTTCTTAATACTTAGCCTGAAATTAAAATAAAACGAAAATGTAGTAAAATAGCTCTAGAATAGAACTAAAATACCGAATAACTTAATAAAAATAAGTACTAAAAAGACACATAAAATGAACTTATCATATGGAAGACATCAAAGTCTTTGATTTCTTTAGTTGAGAATAGTTGAATGTCTCAGGGACTTCTTTAATTGAAAATAGTTGAAAGTATTTGTTGTTCGACATTTAGGGACTTCTAGTAATATCAAATGTCCTTGTTTAAGTTGGATGCTTTAGGATTTTGATTAGTTATAGTGCAATCATAGGATTTTCCTAAGAAGTGGGATTGATAATATAACAAAGTGTTTAAGTGAAATTATAAAATAACAAAGTCCAATGTCTTAGGTTCAAAAATTTGTACTTTGTGTGTTTTTCACCTATAACATATTTAAGTTCTCTTATCAGGATTTTATTATCAATTTTGGTTAAATATGGATTGAAAGTGGATGTCTGCAAATCGTCTGTCGAAGGAATATGTCGATGGAGGGGAATATTTTGTTAACTTTGCTGTTCGACGATTGGGAACTTATAGTAATAACAAATGTCCTTGTTTACGGTGTTGTTATGTAAACCCAGTTACTGCAGTTGAGCTGGCAGGACATTTAAAGGCCTACGAAATCGATCAAAGTTATACTTGTTGGACAATGCACGGTGAGGAAAGAGGTAAATCTTCAAATATGAATAATAGTATTGAGAGATGTGCGCCGGTTGACACCGGAAACTATACATTTGATGGCGACCAATTTGAAGAGATGGCAAAGGCGATTGAAGACGATCTTAATGATTGTCCTCAAAGGTTTGAGAAGTTGATAACCGATGCGGAGACACCGTTGTATGCGGGTTGTACTGAGTTCATAAAATTTTTGGCTGGGATAAAGTTGTATAACTTGAAAATTTGCCACGGAGGGACGGATAAGAGCTTTACGGAATTACTCGCACTATTGAAAGATATGTTGCCGAAGGATAATGTGGTCCCTTCTCGGACGTATGATGCAAAACAAATGTTAGGCACCATTGGCTTGAACTATGAGAAGATACACGCTTGTCCCAATGATTGCATATTATTTTGGAATGAACATGCATTGTTAAAGTCGTGTCCTAAATGTAATGCATCGCGGTATAAGAAAAAAGAATCTGCTCCAGAAAAGGTGTTGTGGTATTTTCCTATAATTCCTAGATTTAGGCGCATGTACCGTAGCTCAGAAGATGCAAAACACTTGACTTGGCATGAGGAGAAAGGATTAAAGATGGCTTGCTACGGCATCCGGCAGATTCTCCGAAATGGAAAAAAATTGATATTGATTATCCTGATTTAGGAGGGGAACCAAGAAACCTTCGACTTGCATTGTCTGCTGATGGATTTAACCCGCACGATATCCAGAGTAGCTCCCACAGTACATGGCCCGTGATTTTGGCGATTTATTACTTACCTCCATGACTTTGTATGAAATGCAAGTATATGATGTTGTCTTTGTTAATTTCCGGGTCCAAACAACCAGGAAATGATATTGATGTATACTTGACTCCTTTAATTGAAAACTTGAAGCTAATGTGGGAGACTGGCGTAGAGGTGTATGATGGGTTCAGAGAAGAGTGTTTCACCCTAAGGGCTATGATTTTTGGCACAATTAATGACTTTCCAACATACGACAATTTATCTGGGTACAGTAACAAAACTTAGTGTGCATGCTCTATATGTGAAGATAATACAGATTGGATGTGGTTGGAACATGGTAAGAAGAATATCTACCTTGGTCATCATAGATTTTTGCGTCCAACTCATCAGTATCGACTATGGAGAAAGGCATTCAATGGGAATTCAGAAACCTGTAAAGCTCCCCTGCCTTTGACGGGTGAACAACTATTTGAAAAGGTGAAAGATTTGAACATTAAATTTGGGAAGCACTTTGCAGGAGAGCTTGCCAAATGAGGGGGGAAGAAAAATTCGATTTTCTTTGAGTTGCCATACCGGAAGTCATTACATGTAAGGCATCTCATTGATGCACTACAAGAAAAACGCGTTTTTCCGGCGGATTTTTTCCACCGGTACTGTTGCGGCGGGTTTTTTCCGCCAGTAAATTTCTCGCGGAAACAATAGACTTTCCGGCGGATTTTTTTTAAAAAAAAATATTTAATTTTGTTTTTAAAAAAAGCTGCCGGAAATGTGCATTACCTGCGGAAAAAATCCGCCGGAAATTACTGGCGGAAAAATCCGCCGGTAATGCGCGTTTTTAAAATTACTTTTATTTTTAGAAATCCGTCGGTAATGCACATTTCCGGCGGATTTTTCAAAAAATTATTTATTTATTTATTTTTAAAAATCCGCCGGAAATGTACATTATTGGCGGATTTTTCCGACGGAAAAATCCGCTGGTAATGCACATTTCCGGCGGATTTTTCAAAAAATTGTTTATTTATGTTTTTTAAAAACTCCGCCGGAAATTTCTGCATGAAATTTCTGAAGGAAAATTCCGCCGGTAATGCACATTTCCGATGAAAAAAACCGTCGGTAAATTTCTCTCATTTCACTCTTTATTTCCTTCTCATTCTTTTCTACACTTTCCATATCTTATCTTTCTTCTTCTTTCTCATACTCTCCAATCTCCATAAATTTCTCTACATATCTCTCTACTATATTTCCTCTTTCTTCTTCTTTCTCATTCATTCTCACTCATTCCTTATTCCTTCTTACTTCTTCATTCTTATTCTCTCATATATTATTACTTCTCATACTCTCCTTCATTCATATTCCTTCTTACTTGTTCATTTTTATTCTCTCCAATATTATTTCTTCTCATACTCTCTTTCCTTCTTATTCATTCCTACTTTCTTTATTCTCATTCCTTTATTCCTTCTCATTCTGTTCTATATTATTTTTCTCATATTCTACTTCATTTTCATTTTTCTTACTTCTTATTAAATATCATATTAATTTTTTTTTTAAAAAAAATAAAAATCCGCCGGTAATGTGCATTTCCGGCGGATTTTTCAAAAAAATTATTTTTTATTTAAAAAATTCGCTAGAAACGCCCATTACCGGCGGAAAAAATCCGCCGGAAATTACTGGCGGAAAAATTCCGCCGGTAAGGCGCGTTTCCGACGGATTTTTCAAAAAAAAATTATTTTTTTATTTTAAAAAATGCCGCCGGAAATGTGCATTACCGGCGGAAAAAATCCGCCGGAAATTACAGGCGGAAAAATCCGCCGGAAATTACTGGCGGAAATTCCGCCGGAAAACATTACCTGCGAGCATTTTACCGAAACGTCACTTTTCCGGTGGATTTGGTGTATTTCCGGCGGATTTTTTCCGCCGGAAAAACGCGTTTTTCTTGTAGTGATGTGATGCATGTTGAAAAAAATGTCTTCGAAAGTGTCATTGGTACCTTAATCAATATGCCAGGAAAGACTAAAGATACCATCAATGCAAGGTTGGACTTGGTTAGTATGGGGTTGAGACCCAAATTGGGTCCGATAAAGAAGGGTACACGTACATATCTACCTCCGGTAGCTCATACTCAATCTAAAAAGGAAAAATCTCTTTTGTATGTTTCTTCATGGAGTTAAAGTTCCAGAGGGGTACTCTTCAAATGTTACGAACCTTGCATCGATGAAAGACCTCAAGTTGACGTCTCCAAATGTTACCCATTGGTATACGATCCATTTTGCCCAACAAAGTGCATCAGGCCAAAACTAAACTTTGTTTCTTCTTTAAGACGATTTGTAGTAGAGTGATTGATCCTGGAAAGTTGCCAGCGTTGTAAAGATCAATTATTGTCACATTATGTGAGCTTGAGATGTTTTTCCCACTTTCATTCTTTGACATAATGATTCATCTAGTTCATCTGGTTAGAGAGACACAATTCTGTGGCCCATGTTACATGAGATGGATGTACCCGTTTGAGCGTTACATGAAGATATTAAAAGGATATGTTAAAAACCGATCACGACCCGAGGGTTGTATTGCTGAGCGCTACATAGTTGAAGAAGCTATTGAGTTCTGTGGGGCTGCCAAGGGAGCGTCACACAGGATGCGTTGGTAAAGGGATGACAAGAAGCAAAATAGTGATGGTATCAAGGAAAGAACTAAAGCAAGCACACTTATATGTTCTGCACAATGACAGTGAGGTTGATTCATATGTTGCGAAGCACATGGACATGCTTAAGAGTGATTACCCAAGTAAGGGTCAAGTTTGGTTAAGAAAATAACACAATAGGAGTTTCATAGTGTGGCTAAGAAATCACATTTCTTTATCGTTTGCTTTGAGTCCTACCTTGATTTCTGATAGATTGAGATGGTTAGCAAAAGGTCCAAATATACATGTTATCTCTTACACCAGCTATCTACAAAACGGGTACACGTTCTATACAAAAAACCAAGATGATCAGAGTAAAATGCAAAATAGCACTAGTGCAAAATCAGGAAAAGAATTGGACATTTAAAGTCAGGCGCTCAGATGCCTGACTTTATATGTTGAGGCGGTGGCAAACTTGTAATTAAGAGGCAAAACTCGCGAATTTTAAAGTCAGGCGAATACACGCCTGACTTCTAAAGTGAAGAAACAGGGAAAAAATAAGACTTTAGAAGTCAGGCGTGTATTCGCCTGACTACATAAGTGACACGGTGGCAAACTTGTAATTAGGGGTGAATTTTTTTTCTTTCTATTCTAATACTTTAGAAGTCAGGCGTCTATTCTCGCCTGACCTCTAAAGTCCAAAAATAGAAAAAAATATTCAATCACTTACGAATTCGAAGCGTCTCACTCTCTCACAACCCTAATCTGTCTTTACGAATTACGAATCTCACTCTCAGTCACTCTCCCCTTCACTCTCAGAGGAACCACACGAACCACGAACCCTAGCTTCCTTCCTTTCCGTTTCTCTCTGAGCTCTCTCCTCTTCGCTGGTCGAAGCTTCTCCCTGGATTGCTTCTTCTTCTACCACGAACCACGAACCACGAACGACGAACGACGAACGACGAACCACGAACCCTAGATTCTTCTTCTGGAACGATTCCTTTTCCGTTTCTCTCTTCGCTGGTCCAAGCTTCTCCCTGGATCGCTTCTTCTTCTCACTGGTCCAAGCACGATTTGAACCCTAACCCAGGTACGATTTGAAATGTCTCACTACTTCTCACTGCGCTCGTTCACTTCTGTTTCCCTTTCCTTCTTCTTGGGTTCATCTTCTGGGTTTAGGGTTTTCGTTTTCGTTTTCCTTCATCATTCCCAGATTTAGGGTTTTAAAACATAATTTGGGTTCTATCGTTTTTTCTTACTTTTCTCTTCTTCTCCTATTTCTTACTTTTCTTCTCTGTATTAGGGTTTTTGTTTTAATCCTTTTTTCTTACTTTTCTCTTCTTCTCCTATTATCGTTTTTGAGACTTCTAAAACCTTAAATTTTTGTTTGTGATATTCTGGGATTTTGTGGTTCTGGTGCTAATTTTTGATTTCTACCATTCTCAATTTTCTGGTTGGCTTTCTTTAAGTTTTCTCTTTTGTTCTGGAAAACCTAATTTTTATGAGTGATTTGCCCTATGCATTCCTCACCTAATGTTCTGATCGCAGTTTTTTGTTTTTGTTTTTTTTAAACACAATAATCTAAACCGAAAAGCTAAACTAATGACAACCAAAAATTAGCCTAACTCATTCCCAGCAACTTGATCACACATAGACCTAGAGGTACGTGTAAATAAATAAGAACAAATAGTTGATACCACTCCAGCCTCTGAGGTGCCTCTTTCGCTTATGTTTCGCTGCTACTGTTATTGTTGTCTTGCTGCTGACTGCTGCTGTTTCTGAATCATTTGATGCTTTGTTGCTGTCCCTCCTTTTTTAGAGTTTCGGTGATTAGGGTTTCAAAAGAGAAGAAGAGAAAACCTAATTTTCTCTTCTTCTCTGTATTAGGGATTAGACAAAAAAGGATTAGAGAAAACCTAATTTTCTCTTCTTCTCATTTGATTTCTTACTTTTCTCTTCTTCTCTGTATTAGGGTGTAACACCCCGGTATTTCTATCTACTAAAAATACCCAAGTGCACCTTAGTAACACATCAGAGATATATTTCCTGCTTAGACACTGAATATCACTATAAATTTTTCGCTGAATAAAACCCAAACAGTCTTATTTACAACAGACAATATGGTTCTCGGACCATATATCATCAGCATTTATAGCATTCAGTATCGTACAAGAAAGCGGAAGAAAGATGTACATTAAATACATAATGTTTTAGTATACAGACAACAAAAGGGAAATAAGCTTAAACATAAAGCTAGGCTATCAGCAACCAGTCCGAGCTCAACCTACTCGTGCCTCTTGGATTTCCGCTGTCCCTGTGTCTCTGTAAAACAACAACATTTAAACAGTGAGATACAATCTCAGTGAGTTCTACCGTAACCCCTACTAGCTCTCTCGGTATTAGTTTAAAACATTTTTTTAATCTCAACACGGCATCGACTGCGTAACCGCTACTCCCGATGAACCGCATTATTTTACACATAGCATTCCACCGACTGCGTAACCGCTACTCCCGGGGAATCTGCTATAACTCAGTACGACACCGACTGCGTAACCGCTACTCCCGGTGAACCGTACTATAACTAACATAACACCGACTGCGTAACCGCTACTCCCGGTGAACCCCCCTACCAATAGTACATTCTCCTATTGGCATGGAGCCTAGGGTAAGGGATCATGACTGCCCTGCCTAGTATGTTACACATGGGTCGTCACCCAACTCGATACATATACACACACATATCTGTAATCATATGAACTCAGGGTCCATCACCTCAAATAACCAGTCGAACACTTTAATCCCCATTTTATAAAATCCAAGTTCACACTCGCACTCTAGTTGACCGCTTTTCGACACAATTTTCAACTTCGAAAACAGTTTATTTTGCCTTAAAACTAGAATATTCAGTTAGGCCTCTGAATAAGCTTTTCAACGCATCTTAGAACACCTCAATCGGGTTCCCGGATCAAAAGATATCGCGAAAACAAAAGCAGTGAAAAACTGTTGAAAATCTGCAAAGCGTCGCGACGCGAACTGCTACCGTCGCGACGCGAAAAACGACAGAAACTTTTTGCGTGACAAAATTGGGCCAGGTCGCGACGCGAAGGGGACGGGTCGCGACGCGACCCTCTGCAGAAAAGTGCAGGTTTTCCGTTTTCTTGCGAAATTCGCTATTCCGCTCAATTCCGATTCTTGTTCCGATTGAAAACAGTTTTGACAACTATAAAAACAGTTTCAATCATAGTCACACAATCAATCAAATCAATCAAAAACTCATTTTAAACGAATTGTATCAAAACGCGACATATTTTCCAATTAACGGTTTTTAAAACGAAATCTCTCAAACTCGATTACCAAATAATATTCCAGTCCAGCGAAAGCGGTAAAACAGTTAATTAATTTATTCGAAACATAAAAATCCTAAGCGTGAGTAAAACTCACCCTCGAAGCGTGTGCCGACACCGAGACTTCAAAATCGCCGAGACTTCGCCAAATCACCGAGACTCTCCGCGACACCGCTTTTCTGACAAAACCGCACGAACGTTCCCCGAATCGGCGACACCCAATCCGCTTCCAAAGCTTCCCACTCGATCACGAAACCGCTTTGACCGAAATACCGATTTCCCGAAATTCTCCATGGGCACTATTCATCATCTTCTTCACCTCAAGTCACTATTCACATAAACCTCAAATCTTGATTTTTCAACCTAACTCACCCAATCGATCTTCAATACTCGAATAATCCACCTCGTGCTCGCTCCTAAACATCGTCCTTAGCTTTCCCTTGAGCTTGAACCACAAAACCTCTATTTTTTCCTCTCAAATCGAAAATGGCAAAGTGAGAGAGAGAGGGTTGATGATGAAGATCTTGGCACCAAATCGAAGAGGAAGTAACGCTGAGCATTTTTCGTGTTGGACGGAAGTCGTTTTGATGAGCGAAATTGCCCCCTTTTTCCTCTTCTTCTTCCTCCTTTCTTTCTCTCTTCTCTTTTCTTCTTTCTCTTTTCCTCTCCGTTTCTCTTCTCAGCTTCCTATCCTTTCTTCTCCTTTCACACGCACACACATATACATAAATATATATATTTATTTAATATTTTAGTTGCAACGCGGTCAAATTACCATATCGATCGAAATCTCCTATTTCGATTCCAAAACTTCCCTGGTCCGTATTATCCGGTTAACGATCCGATGACAACAATTAAATAATTTTAGCACCCGATAAATTTACCAGTCGAGTACTAAATTGGTTTAATTGGGTTAACACCCAAATAATTCTACTAATTATTTTGCGGGTGTTACATTCTCCCCAACTTGAAGGAATTTTGTCCTCAAAATTTCGTCAAGTCTTTTATCCGACTAACCGAGAATCGACATTCTCAGAAAGGTCCAATTTTGCTGGAAAACATTCTTGAATTAATGAAATGAGTAGAAATCTTCACGAAGTTGGCACATCAATCTACAAGTATGACCCACTACTGCCTTGATACGAACTCTCTGGTTCCGAATCAACACGAGAAACTTCTCTTTCGCCTACATAGGCTCGGCACCGCGTTCGAGACACTTTCGAAGCTTCATTCCGGTTATCCTCGCTTACTCCCCAACTTTGATTAATCTAAATCAAAGGGTTTAATACAAGACACTTGATAGACATACAGGTTGAAAACGAGATTCACAAACTGGTACTCCTCGGCAAAGGTAAAAACAAACACAATTTCTTCGAAGGGAATAAACACGTTCTCAACAAACCTTCTAAAATCCATAACAGTTCTCGTACACACCGACAATGTGACGGAAAAGTCACTTGTGAAACTTCTTGATTCGCCCCCAAGATTTCGAGATAACACTTTTCGAAAGAAGATGGAATGAGGATTTACCAGAAACGTTTATCTTAAACGTAGAAATAAACCGCGGGGACATCAAATAAACTTGAAAACAATGAAAATCACCTCAGTTGTTCTCAAAACAACTTTCAAACAGGACTCAGAGCTCTTTTTCCTCTATTGCAACTTCACCACGAGGTTTTTATCAACGACGCACTGGATTCCTTTCCAAATTAGTCCATGGCGTTGAGAACTTCTCCTCAACCTATATAATCCTCCTAGGATTTTCTTCCTCAATCAGATTCTATTAGCCTCTTAACTCGTTCCCAAAATTAACTTTAGCATGCGGGTTTTCACAAAAACGTTTTTTCAAAACTACCACACCGCACGCCAAGCTTCACTTCGGAAATTCCAGTCCCTTGCAGCAGATCCATCAATTAATCCTTTGGTGGTTATTCGCAACGTGAAAACAGTCAGCAGTTACCTCACTTACATATTCGTATTCACGTTCGTTTTGTTAAACGGAATCTCGTAAGACAATCTCGTTGTCAACCTTCACCAAGGAGGGATTAACAAACTAATACCTCGCCACCAAAGTGGAAACTTATGGATGTACTCCAACTTAGATCTAAAAGACTCTAACAATCCCATTTCTTGCGTCATCAACTCTTTCATACGAATGGATTTCCTACTTAGCGCATCAGCTACAGCATTGGCCTCTCTTGAATGTTACATCAACACGAATTTATAATCCTCCAGAAATTCAACACACTTCTCTGCCTGCTATTCAGTTCTTTCTGATCAAACAGATACCTAAAACTCTTGTGACCACTAAAGACTTCGAAACGAGACCCATACAGGTAACGTCTCCAAATCTTCAGTGCATACACAATAGATGCCAATTACAAATCATGAGTCAGATAATTCTCCTCATGAGTCTTCAATTGTCTGGATGCATAAGCTACCACTTGATGATTCTACCTGAGAACACATCTCAAACCATTCCCAGAAGCGTCGTTGTAACTTTGGAATCCCAAAAACGGATCTGGAAAAATCAGGGTTGGAGCGGAAGTCAAAATCTTCGACTCTTGAAAACATTCTTCACAATCGGCATCCCACGTAAACGGATGACCCTTACGAGTTAACCGAGTAAGTGGAAAACTAACTGTGAGGACCCTTTAACAAATCTCTGATAGTAACCGGCTAGACCCAGAAACTTTCGATCTCTGCGGCCGAAGTCGGTCACTCCCATTCAACACCGCTTCCTTCATACTGGGATCTACAGAAACTCCCGACTTGGGAAATCACATGTCCCAAAGACTTTACCTCTGACACCCAAAAATCACTTTCCGAGGGTTTCAAGTACAACTTATTTTCTCGGAGTACTTTCCGAACAATGCGGAGATGTTGGACATGCTCCTCAATGGTCTTCGAGTACGTCAAGATATCATCGATGAAAACGACTTCAAACTGATCCTAATACGTATGAAAAACTCGGTTCATGTAATCCATGAATACCGCCGAAGCATTAGTCAGTCCGAAGGGCACCACTACAAATACATAATGTCCATACCTAGTATGGAAAGCTGTCTTCGGAATATCTAAGGCTCTAACTTTTATTTGATGATATCCCGACCTCAGATCAATTTCTGAAAACACTGCAGCACCTCAAATTGCTCAAGCAAATCGTCTATCCTTGGTAAAGGGATATTTATTCTTGACCGTCACTTTGTTAAGTTGTTGATAATCCATAAACAATCTCCTACTTCCATATTTCTTCTTGACAAGCAACACCGGAACACCCCATAGAAAAGCGCTCGGTCGAATGAATTTCTTTAACATCGACTCTTCAAGTTGAGACTCCATTTCCTTTAATTCTCAAGAAACCTTCAATAAGAAACAATAGATATTGATCCCGTGCCAGGAATCAATTCTACAGTAAACTCTACTTCTCGTTCTGGAGGTTCAGAAGAAACTTCATCGTGAAAACATCCAGAAAGTCATTCACAACTTGTACAGATGATAAATCTAATACTAGTTCCAGTGGATGCAGATAACCTACTAACATGTGCTTCCGCACCTTGGAATGAAGATTGACCGTCTAAGGTGAACTAGGTAACCGCTTCAGAATTTGTCCTAGACAATTCAACTGATTCTGAAGCGAAGCTGATAGCTGATTAATACAGTCGATTGCAACATGATTTGCAGTCATCCAATTCATACCCAAAATGGTGTCCACACTTCTCACAGGCAAACAAATAATCCTTCTACGAAAGTTCTGTCTCCTATAACACGTAGACAATTCTGACACAAAGATTGGGTCTGGACACGACCCTTAGCCGCAGTTAAGATAGTTATCAGCTCGGATAGCGAAGATAAGGTTAATCCCAACCGATTCACATGCGATCGGGATATACAGCAATAGGTTGCACCCGAATCTTATAATATATTGATCGAGTCATTGAATAGGACTCCCATCCTTCTAAGTATACCGTCGGCATTCGTAACTGTCTAAGCATTCAAAGTGTTGAATCGTCCTTGCCTTGGAGCTGCTTATGACTCCTTGGAACTTTTCCTGGCAGGGCACTTTTTACCATAGTGACC
Organism: Astragalus membranaceus; assembly: GCA_039519185.1. NCBI lineage: Eukaryota > Viridiplantae > Streptophyta > Magnoliopsida > Fabales > Fabaceae > Astragalus > Astragalus membranaceus. Next base: position 160,624,122 of record CM076850.1, read on the forward strand.
CTCTACATTACTGTAATAGCACCGATTAGATCTTCGCTTGCAATCACCGCTGTGAGGCTTTCCCCAGTTAGAATATCTTCTGACCTTTGAAGAATCAAAGAATTGCATCTGCTTTTCCTTTGATGAAATTATCTTAGGACTTTGCATTCGGAGTTGATATTTCAACTACCTTCTTTCCTTCCCCATATTTCCTATGAGATCATCCTCGGCGACATAGGATGATTGCACTAACGCAACATAATTGGTAGCAGTATAAGAACTGAGACCATAAATCATAAAAGCACTCATGCCCGTCTTATACTTCGGCATTCTCCGTTCGTCATCCGAAGCTTACTTCACCACTTGGTAAAACCGAGACAACTTCTCAAACTTAGCGGTGTATTCTTCCACCGTCATGTCACCTTTCCTGAGGATGCACTGGTTGAAGATTCCGGTTTTGGTCGAGGATTGCATCTTGATCATCCAGTCAGAATTCCGCTTATGATGCACTAAGTATTAAGTTGATCAGGCTCAATGTCTCTTAGCATCACAAGTGTAATTACAGAAAGGACTAACAAGGAATCGACTCAACCCTAAACTAAGTCCGACTAGGTCGAACTGCTCTGATACCAACTGTAACACCCCGGTATTTCTATCTACTAAAAATACCCAAGTGCACCTTAGTAACACATCAGAGATATATTTCCTGCTTAGACACTGAATATCACTATAAATTTTTCGCTGAATAAAACCCAAACAGTCTTATTTACAACAGACAATATGGTTCTCGGACCATATATCATCAGCATTTATAGCATTCAGTATCGTACAAGAAAGCGGAAGAAAGATGTACATTAAATACATAATGTTTTAGTATACAGACAACAAAAGGGAAATAAGCTTAAACATAAAGCTAGGCTATCAGCAACCAGTCCGAGCTCAACCTACTCGTGCCTCTTGGATTTCCGCTGTCCCTGTGTCTCTGTAAAACAACAACATTTAAACAGTGAGATACAATCTCAGTGAGTTCTACCGTAACCCCTACTAGCTCTCTCGGTATTAGTTTAAAACATTTTTTTAATCTCAACACGGCATCGACTGCGTAACCGCTACTCCCGATGAACCGCATTATTTTACACATAGCATTCCACCGACTGCGTAACCGCTACTCCCGGGGAATCTGCTATAACTCAGTACGACACCGACTGCGTAACCGCTACTCCCGGTGAACCGTACTATAACTAACATAACACCGACTGCGTAACCGCTACTCCCGGTGAACCCCCCTACCAATAGTACATTCTCCTATTGGCATGGAGCCTAGGGTAAGGGATCATGACTGCCCTGCCTAGTATGTTACACATGGGTCGTCACCCAACTCGATACATATACACACACATATCTGTAATCATATGAACTCAGGGTCCATCACCTCAAATAACCAGTCGAACACTTTAATCCCCATTTTATAAAATCCAAGTTCACACTCGCACTCTAGTTGACCGCTTTTCGACACAATTTTCAACTTCGAAAACAGTTTATTTTGCCTTAAAACTAGAATATTCAGTTAGGCCTCTGAATAAGCTTTTCAACGCATCTTAGAACACCTCAATCGGGTTCCCGGATCAAAAGATATCGCGAAAACAAAAGCAGTGAAAAACTGTTGAAAATCTGCAAAGCGTCGCGACGCGAACTGCTACCGTCGCGACGCGAAAAACGACAGAAACTTTTTGCGTGACAAAATTGGGCCAGGTCGCGACGCGAAGGGGACGGGTCGCGACGCGACCCTCTGCAGAAAAGTGCAGGTTTTCCGTTTTCTTGCGAAATTCGCTATTCCGCTCAATTCCGATTCTTGTTCCGATTGAAAACAGTTTTGACAACTATAAAAACAGTTTCAATCATAGTCACACAATCAATCAAATCAATCAAAAACTCATTTTAAACGAATTGTATCAAAACGCGACATATTTTCCAATTAACGGTTTTTAAAACGAAATCTCTCAAACTCGATTACCAAATAATATTCCAGTCCAGCGAAAGCGGTAAAACAGTTAATTAATTTATTCGAAACATAAAAATCCTAAGCGTGAGTAAAACTCACCCTCGAAGCGTGTGCCGACACCGAGACTTCAAAATCGCCGAGACTTCGCCAAATCACCGAGACTCTCCGCGACACCGCTTTTCTGACAAAACCGCACGAACGTTCCCCGAATCGGCGACACCCAATCCGCTTCCAAAGCTTCCCACTCGATCACGAAACCGCTTTGACCGAAATACCGATTTCCCGAAATTCTCCATGGGCACTATTCATCATCTTCTTCACCTCAAGTCACTATTCACATAAACCTCAAATCTTGATTTTTCAACCTAACTCACCCAATCGATCTTCAATACTCGAATAATCCACCTCGTGCTCGCTCCTAAACATCGTCCTTAGCTTTCCCTTGAGCTTGAACCACAAAACCTCTATTTTTTCCTCTCAAATCGAAAATGGCAAAGTGAGAGAGAGAGGGTTGATGATGAAGATCTTGGCACCAAATCGAAGAGGAAGTAACGCTGAGCATTTTTCGTGTTGGACGGAAGTCGTTTTGATGAGCGAAATTGCCCCCTTTTTCCTCTTCTTCTTCCTCCTTTCTTTCTCTCTTCTCTTTTCTTCTTTCTCTTTTCCTCTCCGTTTCTCTTCTCAGCTTCCTATCCTTTCTTCTCCTTTCACACGCACACACATATACATAAATATATATATTTATTTAATATTTTAGTTGCAACGCGGTCAAATTACCATATCGATCGAAATCTCCTATTTCGATTCCAAAACTTCCCTGGTCCGTATTATCCGGTTAACGATCCGATGACAACAATTAAATAATTTTAGCACCCGATAAATTTACCAGTCGAGTACTAAATTGGTTTAATTGGGTTAACACCCAAATAATTCTACTAATTATTTTGCGGGTGTTACATTCTCCCCAACTTGAAGGAATTTTGTCCTCAAAATTTCGTCAAGTCTTTTATCCGACTAACCGAGAATCGACATTCTCAGAAAGGTCCAATTTTGCTGGAAAACATTCTTGAATTAATGAAATGAGTAGAAATCTTCACGAAGTTGGCACATCAATCTACAAGTATGACCCACTACTGCCTTGATACGAACTCTCTGGTTCCGAATCAACACGAGAAACTTCTCTTTCGCCTACATAGGCTCGGCACCGCGTTCGAGACACTTTCGAAGCTTCATTCCGGTTATCCTCGCTTACTCCCCAACTTTGATTAATCTAAATCAAAGGGTTTAATACAAGACACTTGATAGACATACAGGTTGAAAACGAGATTCACAAACTGGTACTCCTCGGCAAAGGTAAAAACAAACACAATTTCTTCGAAGGGAATAAACACGTTCTCAACAAACCTTCTAAAATCCATAACAGTTCTCGTACACACCGACAATGTGACGGAAAAGTCACTTGTGAAACTTCTTGATTCGCCCCCAAGATTTCGAGATAACACTTTTCGAAAGAAGATGGAATGAGGATTTACCAGAAACGTTTATCTTAAACGTAGAAATAAACCGCGGGGACATCAAATAAACTTGAAAACAATGAAAATCACCTCAGTTGTTCTCAAAACAACTTTCAAACAGGACTCAGAGCTCTTTTTCCTCTATTGCAACTTCACCACGAGGTTTTTATCAACGACGCACTGGATTCCTTTCCAAATTAGTCCATGGCGTTGAGAACTTCTCCTCAACCTATATAATCCTCCTAGGATTTTCTTCCTCAATCAGATTCTATTAGCCTCTTAACTCGTTCCCAAAATTAACTTTAGCATGCGGGTTTTCACAAAAACGTTTTTTCAAAACTACCACACCGCACGCCAAGCTTCACTTCGGAAATTCCAGTCCCTTGCAGCAGATCCATCAATTAATCCTTTGGTGGTTATTCGCAACGTGAAAACAGTCAGCAGTTACCTCACTTACATATTCGTATTCACGTTCGTTTTGTTAAACGGAATCTCGTAAGACAATCTCGTTGTCAACCTTCACCAAGGAGGGATTAACAAACTAATACCTCGCCACCAAAGTGGAAACTTATGGATGTACTCCAACTTAGATCTAAAAGACTCTAACAATCCCATTTCTTGCGTCATCAACTCTTTCATACGAATGGATTTCCTACTTAGCGCATCAGCTACAACATTGGCCTCTCTTGAATGTTACATCAACACGAATTTATAATCCTCCAGAAATTCAACACACTTCTCTGCCTGCTATTCAGTTCTTTCTGATCAAACAGATACCTAAAACTCTTGTGACCACTAAAGACTTCGAAACGAGACCCATACAGGTAACGTCTCCAAATCTTCAGTGCATACACAATAGATGCCAATTACAAATCATGAGTCAGATAATTCTCCTCATGAGTCTTCAATTGTCTGGATGCATAAGCTACCACTTGATGATTCTACCTGAGAACACATCTCAAACCATTCCCAGAAGCGTCGTTGTAACTTTGGAATCCCAAAAACGGATCTGGAAAAATCAGGGTTGGAGCGGAAGTCAAAATCTTCGACTCTTGAAAACATTCTTCACAATCGGCATCCCACGTAAACGGATGACCCTTACGAGTTAACCGAGTAAGTGGAAAACTAACTGTGAGGACCCTTTAACAAATCTCTGATAGTAACCGGCTAGACCCAGAAACTTTCGATCTCTGCGGCCGAAGTCGGTCACTCCCATTCAACACCGCTTCCTTCATACTGGGATCTACAGAAACTCCCGACTTGGGAAATCACATGTCCCAAAGACTTTACCTCTGACACCCAAAAATCACTTTCCGAGGGTTTCAAGTACAACTTATTTTCTCGGAGTACTTTCCGAACAATGCGGAGATGTTGGACATGCTCCTCAATGGTCTTCGAGTACGTCAAGATATCATCGATGAAAACGACTTCAAACTGATCCTAATACGTATGAAAAACTCGGTTCATGTAATCCATGAATACCGCCGAAGCATTAGTCAGTCCGAAGGGCACCACTACAAATACATAATGTCCATACCTAGTATGGAAAGCTGTCTTCGGAATATCTAAGGCTCTAACTTTTATTTGATGATATCCCGACCTCAGATCAATTTCTGAAAACACTGCAGCACCTCAAATTGCTCAAGCAAATCGTCTATCCTTGGTAAAGGGATATTTATTCTTGACCGTCACTTTGTTAAGTTGTTGATAATCCATAAACAATCTCCTACTTCCATATTTCTTCTTGACAAGCAACACCGGAACACCCCATAGAAAAGCGCTCGGTCGAATGAATTTCTTTAACATCGACTCTTCAAGTTGAGACTCCATTTCCTTTAATTCTCAAGAAACCTTCAATAAGAAACAATAGATATTGATCCCGTGCCAGGAATCAATTCTACAGTAAACTCTACTTCTCGTTCTGGAGGTTCAGAAGAAACTTCATCGTGAAAACATCCAGAAAGTCATTCACAACTTGTACAGATGATAAATCTAATACTAGTTCCAGTGGATGCAGATAACCTACTAACATGTGCTTCCGCACCTTGGAATGAAGATTGACCGTCTAAGGTGAACTAGGTAACCGCTTCAGAATTTGTCCTAGACAATTCAACTGATTCTGAAGCGAAGCTGATAGCTGATTAATACAGTCGATTGCAACATGATTTGCAGTCATCCAATTCATACCCAAAATGGTGTCCACACTTCTCACAGGCAAACAAATAATCCTTCTACGAAAGTTCTGTCTCCTATAACACGTAGACAATTCTGACACAAAGATTGGGTCTGGACACGACCCTTAGCCGCAGTTAAGATAGTTATCAGCTCGGATAGCGAAGATAAGGTTAATCCCAACCGATTCACATGCGATCGGGATATACAGCAATAGGTTGCACCCGAATCTTATAATATATTGATCGAGTCATTGAATAGGACTCCCATCCTTCTAAGTATACCGTCGGCATTCGTAACTGTCTAAGCATTCAAAGTGTTGAATCGTCCTTGCCTTGGAGCTGCTTATGACTCCTTGGAACTTTTCCTGGCAGGGCACTTTTTACCATAGTGACCCTCTACATTACTGTAATAGCACCGATTAGATCTTCGCTTGCAATCACCGCTGTGAGGCTTTCCCCAGTTAGAATATCTTCTGACCTTTGAAGAATCAAAGAATTGCATCTGCTTTTCCTTTGATGAAATTATCTTAGGACTTTGCATTCGGAGTTGATATTTCAACTACCTTCTTTCCTTCCCCATATTTCCTATGAGATCATCCTCGGCGACATAGGATGATTGCACTAACGCAACATAATTGGTAGCAGTATAAGAACTGAGACCATAAATCATAAAAGCACTCATGCCCGTCTTATACTTCGGCATTCTCCGTTCGTCATCCGAAGCTTACTTCACCACTTGGTAAAACCGAGACAACTTCTCAAACTTAGCGGTGTATTCTTCCACCGTCATGTCACCTTTCCTGAGGATGCACTGGTTGAAGATTCCGGTTTTGGTCGAGGATTGCATCTTGATCATCCAGTCAGAATTCCGCTTATGATGCACTAAGTATTAAGTTGATCAGGCTCAATGTCTCTTAGCATCACAAGTGTAATTACAGAAAGGACTAACAAGGAATCGACTCAACCCTAAACTAAGTCCGACTAGGTCGAACTGCTCTGATACCAACTGTAACACCCCGGTATTTCTATCTACTAAAAATACCCAAGTGCACCTTAGTAACACATCAGAGATATATTTCCTGCTTAGACACTGAATATCACTATAAATTTTTCGCTGAATAAAACCCAAACAGTCTTATTTACAACAGACAATATGGTTCTCGGACCATATATCATCAGCATTTATAGCATTCAGTATCGTACAAGAAAGCGGAAGAAAGATGTACATTAAATACATAATGTTTTAGTATACAGACAACAAAAGGGAAATAAGCTTAAACATAAAGCTAGGCTATCAGCAACCAGTCCGAGCTCAACCTACTCGTGCCTCTTGGATTTCCGCTGTCCCTGTGTCTCTGTAAAACAACAACATTTAAACAGTGAGATACAATCTCAGTGAGTTCTACCGTAACCCCTACTAGCTCTCTCGGTATTAGTTTAAAACATTTTTTTAATCTCAACACGGCATCGACTGCGTAACCGCTACTCCCGATGAACCGCATTATTTTACACATAGCATTCCACCGACTGCGTAACCGCTACTCCCGGGGAATCTGCTATAACTCAGTACGACACCGACTGCGTAACCGCTACTCCCGGTGAACCGTACTATAACTAACATAACACCGACTGCGTAACCGCTACTCCCGGTGAACCCCCCTACCAATAGTACATTCTCCTATTGGCATGGAGCCTAGGGTAAGGGATCATGACTGCCCTGCCTAGTATGTTACACATGGGTCGTCACCCAACTCGATACATATACACACACATATCTGTAATCATATGAACTCAGGGTCCATCACCTCAAATAACCAGTCGAACACTTTAATCCCCATTTTATAAAATCCAAGTTCACACTCGCACTCTAGTTGACCGCTTTTCGACACAATTTTCAACTTCGAAAACAGTTTATTTTGCCTTAAAACTAGAATATTCAGTTAGGCCTCTGAATAAGCTTTTCAACGCATCTTAGAACACCTCAATCGGGTTCCCGGATCAAAAGATATCGCGAAAACAAAAGCAGTGAAAAACTGTTGAAAATCTGCAAAGCGTCGCGACGCGAACTGCTACCGTCGCGACGCGAAAAACGACAGAAACTTTTTGCGTGACAAAATTGGGCCAGGTCGCGACGCGAAGGGGACGGGTCGCGACGCGACCCTCTGCAGAAAAGTGCAGGTTTTCCGTTTTCTTGCGAAATTCGCTATTCCGCTCAATTCCGATTCTTGTTCCGATTGAAAACAGTTTTGACAACTATAAAAACAGTTTCAATCATAGTCACACAATCAATCAAATCAATCAAAAACTCATTTTAAACGAATTGTATCAAAACGCGACATATTTTCCAATTAACGGTTTTTAAAACGAAATCTCTCAAACTCGATTACCAAATAATATTCCAGTCCAGCGAAAGCGGTAAAACAGTTAATTAATTTATTCGAAACATAAAAATCCTAAGCGTGAGTAAAACTCACCCTCGAAGCGTGTGCCGACACCGAGACTTCAAAATCGCCGAGACTTCGCCAAATCACCGAGACTCTCCGCGACACCGCTTTTCTGACAAAACCGCACGAACGTTCCCCGAATCGGCGACACCCAATCCGCTTCCAAAGCTTCCCACTCGATCACGAAACCGCTTTGACCGAAATACCGATTTCCCGAAATTCTCCATGGGCACTATTCATCATCTTCTTCACCTCAAGTCACTATTCACATAAACCTCAAATCTTGATTTTTCAACCTAACTCACCCAATCGATCTTCAATACTCGAATAATCCACCTCGTGCTCGCTCCTAAACATCGTCCTTAGCTTTCCCTTGAGCTTGAACCACAAAACCTCTATTTTTTCCTCTCAAATCGAAAATGGCAAAGTGAGAGAGAGAGGGTTGATGATGAAGATCTTGGCACCAAATCGAAGAGGAAGTAACGCTGAGCATTTTTCGTGTTGGACGGAAGTCGTTTTGATGAGCGAAATTGCCCCCTTTTTCCTCTTCTTCTTCCTCCTTTCTTTCTCTCTTATCTTTTCTTCTTTCTCTTTTCCTCTCTGTTTCTCTTCTCAGCTTCCTATCCTTTCTTCTCCTTTCACACGCACACACATATACATAAATATATATATTTATTTAATATTTTAGTTGCAACGCGGTCAAATTACCATATCGATCGAAATCTCCTATTTCGAAATCTCCAATATTATTTCTTCTCATACTCTCTTTCCTTCTTATTCATTCCTACTTTCTTTATTCTCATTCCTTTATTCCTTCTCATTCTGTTCTATATTATTTTTCTCATATTCTACTTCATTTTCATTTTTCTTACTTCTTATTAAATATCATATTAATTTTTTTTTTAAAAAAAATAAAAATCCGCCGGTAATGTGCATTTCCGGCGGATTTTTCAAAAAAATTATTTTTTATTTAAAAAATTCGCTAGAAACGCCCATTACCGGCGGAAAAAATCCGCCGGAAATTATTGGCGGAAAAATTCCGCCGGTAAGGCGCGTTTCCGACGGATTTTTCAAAAAAAAATTATTTTTTTATTTTAAAAAATGCCGCCGGAAATGTGCATTACCGGCGGAAAAAATCCGCCGGAAATTACAGGCGGAAAAATCCGCCGGAAATTACTGGCGGAAATTCCGCCGGAAAACATTACCTGCGAGCGTTTTACCGAAACGTCACTTTTCCGGTGGATTTGGTGTATTTCCGGCGGATTTTTTCCGCCGGAAAAACGCGTTTTTCTTGTAGTGATGTGATGCATGTTGAAAAAAATGTCTTCGAAAGTGTCATTGGTACCTTAATCAATATGCCAGGAAAGACTAAAGATACCATCAATGCAAGGTTGGACTTGGTTAGTATGGGGTTGAGACCCAAATTGGGTCCGATAAAGAAGGGTACACGTACATATCTACCTCCGGTAGCTCATACTCAATCTAAAAAGGAAAAATCTCTTTTGTATGTTTCTTCATGGAGTTAAAGTTCCAGAGGGGTACTCTTCAAATGTTACGAACCTTGCATCGATGAAAGACCTCAAGTTGACGTCTCCAAATGTTACCCATTGGTATACGATCCATTTTGCCCAACAAAGTGCATTAGGCCAAAACTAAACTTTGTTTCTTCTTTAAGACGATTTGTAGTAGAGTGATTGATCCTGGAAAGTTGCCAGCGTTGTAAAGATCAATTATTGTCACATTATGTGAGCTTGAGATGTTTTTCCCACTTTCATTCTTTGACATAATGATTCATCTAGTTCATCTGGTTAGAGAGACACAATTCTGTGGCCCATGTTACATGAGATGGATGTACCCGTTTGAGCGTTACATGAAGATATTAAAAGGATATGTTAAAAACCGATCACGACCCGAGGGTTGTATTGCTGAGCGCTACATAGTTGAAGAAGCTATTGAGTTCTGTGGGGCTGCCAAGGGAGCGTCACACAGGATGCGTTGGTAAAGGGATGACAAGAAGCAAAATAGTGATGGTATCAAGGAAAGAACTAAAGCAAGCACACTTATATGTTCTGCACAATGACAGTGAGGTTGATTCATATGTTGCGAAGCACATGGACATGCTTAAGAGTGATTACCCAAGTAAGGGTCAAGTTTGGTTAAGAAAATAACACAATAGGAGTTTCATAGTGTGGCTAAGAAATCACATTTCTTTATCGTTTGCTTTGAGTCCTACCTTGATTTCTGATAGATTGAGATGGTTAGCAAAAGGTCCAAATATACATGTTATCTCTTACACCAGCTATCTACAAAACGGGTACACGTTCTATACAAAAAACCAAGATGATCAGAGTAAAATGCAAAATAGCACTAGTGCAAAATCAGGAAAAGAATTGGACATTTAAAGTCAGGCGCTCAGATGCCTGACTTTATATGTTGAGGCGGTGGCAAACTTGTAATTAAGAGGCAAAACTCGCGAATTTTAAAGTCAGGCGAATACACGCCTGACTTCTAAAGTGAAGAAACAGGGAAAAAATAAGACTTTAGAAGTCAGGCGTGTATTCGCCTGACTACATAAGTGACACGGTGGCAAACTTGTAATTAGGGGTGAATTTTTTTTCTTTCTATTCTAATACTTTAGAAGTCAGGCGTCTATTCTCGCCTGACCTCTAAAGTCCAAAAATAGAAAAAAATATTCAATCACTTACGAATTCGAAGCGTCTCACTCTCTCACAACCCTAATCTGTCTTTACGAATTACGAATCTCACTCTCAGTCACTCTCCCCTTCACTCTCAGAGGAACCACACGAACCACGAACCCTAGCTTCCTTCCTTTCCGTTTCTCTCTGAGCTCTCTCCTCTTCGCTGGTCGAAGCTTCTCCCTGGATTGCTTCTTCTTCTACCACGAACCACGAACCACGAACCACGAACGACGAACGACGAACGACGAACCACGAACCCTAGATTCTTCTTCTGGAACGATTCCTTTTCCGTTTCTCTCTTCGCTGGTCCAAGCTTCTCCCTGGATCGCTTCTTCTTCTCACTGGTCCAAGCACGATTTGAACCCTAACCCAGGTACGATTTGAAATGTCTCACTACTTCTCACTGCGCTCGTTCACTTCTGTTTCCCTTTCCTTCTTCTTGGGTTCATCTTCTGGGTTTAGGGTTTTCGTTTTCGTTTTCCTTCATCATTCCCAGATTTAGGGTTTTAAAACATAATTTGGGTTCTATCGTTTTTTCTTACTTTTCTCTTCTTCTCCTATTTCTTACTTTTCTTCTCTGTATTAGGGTTTTTGTTTTAATCCTTTTTTCTTACTTTTCTCTTCTTCTCCTATTATCGTTTTTGAGACTTCTAAAACCTTAAATTTTTGTTTGTGATATTCTGGGATTTTGTGGTTCTGGTGCTAATTTTTGATTTCTACCATTCTCAATTTTCTGGTTGGCTTTCTTTAAGTTTTCTCTTTTGTTCTGGAAAACCTAATTTTTATGAGTGATTTGCCCTATGCATTCCTCACCTAATGTTCTGATCGCAGTTTTTTGTTTTTGTTTTTTTTAAACACAATAATCTAAACCGAAAAGCTAAACTAATGACAACCAAAAATTAGCCTAACTCATTCCCAGCAACTTGATCACACATAGACCTAGAGGTACGTGTAAATAAATAAGAACAAATAGTTGATACCACTCCAGCCTCTGAGGTGCCTCTTTCGCTTATGTTTCGCTGCTACTGTTATTGTTGTCTTGCTGCTGACTGCTGCTGTTTCTGAATCATTTGATGCTTTGTTGCTGTCCCTCCTTTTTTAGAGTTTCGGTGATTAGGGTTTCAAAAGAGAAGAAGAGAAAACCTAATTTTCTCTTCTTCTCTGTATTAGGGATTAGACAAAAAAGGATTAGAGAAAACCTAATTTTCTCTTCTTCTCATTTGATTTCTTACTTTTCTCTTCTTCTCTGTATTAGGGATTAGACAAAAAAGGATTAGGGTTTTCCTTCTCTGTATTAGGGTTTTTGTTTTGGGACAAATCTGTATATAATTGTTTGCTAATTGCCTTTTGCTATTCTGGTTTTTGCTAATTACTACGATTTTGGTATTTGATTTGGCTATTAACAAAATTATTTGTTTTTATTTTTTTGTTTTCCTACTTTTCCTCGGATATTTTTGTTGTTGATCATGTTATAGAAGGAATTAGGTCAACTGTGTTCTGAATATTTCTTCAAGTGATTCATATTGTTAACTGGTGCTTTAAATTTACTCTGTTGCAGAATGGAACCAGTGAAGAGGTGAAGAAGATTGTTGGTACTTTGAATGAAGCTAAGGTCCCTGGAGAAGATGTTGTGGGTGAGTCTTAGCTTGATTATATCTGCTTGTTTCAATATGTAACTACTTATTTACGTAGCAATTAAACCTTTTTATCATTCAGGCATCAATGAATTAGATGGTATGTGTAGAAGAATTATTGAAATGTATTAAAATGCCATACATATTTAATACAGAAACTGAACTAACTGATTAACTGACTATACACAGTTTATGCCATATTTAATACAGATACTGCAGCTGTCTATTTGTATGGCATAGTTCCTGTTTCTGTTTCTGTTCTGTTTCTGTTTCCGTTACACAGTTACTGCAGTATCTGTATTATCTGTATTAAATATGTATTTGTATTAAATATGTGTATGCCAGTCTAAAAGACAGTCTGTTCTGTTTCTGTTTAAATATGTGTTTCTGTTTCTGTTTAAATATGTGTTTCTGTTTCTATTTAAATATGTGTGCATTCCTATGTTTCATCTAACATTACAGAGTGCATACAGATATACACATTTAAAAGACAACAATACAGATATACAAAGACAGTTTAAAAGACAGTCTGTTCTGTTTCTGTTTAAATATGTGTTTCTGTTTCTGTTTCTGTTTAAATATGTGTATAGACTGTCTTTTAAATATGTGTATAGACTGTCTAAAAAATAGGTTGATTGACTATACACAACTGCAGTATCTGTATTAAATATGTGTATAGACTGTCTTTTAAATATGTGTATAGACTGTCTTTTAGAGGAGTCATAGATTCTTTTAAATCAGAACAGAAACAGAACTATATACAGAGTGCATTCCTATGTTTCATCTAACATTATCCAAGTGGTTCTGTCTTTTAGAGGAGTCATAGATTCTTTTAAATCTGAATTTAACTTTTTAATGCATGCTGATTGGCATATGGTTTGCTGTTAGCAGAGCTGGTACGTCTGAAGTTCCGCGAAGGAAATCTCCTTCAACTCCTTGGACTGCTCGTAAATTGAACCCATCATCTCCAAACCCAGCAAGTAAAACTCCAAAAGATAGGAGTCCAAAGGTTACTGAAAGCAAGTCAACCCAAAGTCCAATATCTGAGGTACATTTTAAGTTACTTCATGGCTAGAATTAGCCTATATATTATGATACTCGTAAATTGATGCCATTGGTTTGTTGAATATTTCCCGATGAACAATAAAATTGTAGTATATGTAGCATGATTAGGACATTAGGTGAAGGATTAATTAATAGTAGTTCTTAATTTTTCATCAATCGCATAGTGAACAAATGAAGAAGGAAAACCAATGAAACAGTAATTTGATGAAAAGAAAATTCATATAGTAATGGGGACAGACAACTAGAGAGAGAAAGAGAGAGATGCTTTTTGATGGCTATATAATATATATGATTGGCATTGACTAGTTTGTCTATACCTCTTTGGAAACTTTACCTTTTCTGTCCCATAACACAATTGGGATTTTACTATTAGACTTCCCAAACCCAACACCAAATATATGTGACACCCCTATCTGATTACCCGCCAGATGCATGCATAATCGATGCTGCAACAGCCAAACCAAACTATGATCCACATTTTGGAAACAACACCTCATGATTTTGCCACTTCACCCGTGCTCTTACACAAGTCATTTTCATTCCCATAACATTTAACGATACCCCTGCAAATTTACTTTGGTTCACACATAAAAACAAACAGATACTAGCTATTATAATATATATCTGGCATGTGGAAAACAAAGACAAAAGACCACAAATTGCAAGTACCCTTCTTACTCCTAACTTGTTTGGATGCCCTATAAGCTTCTTTGGATTACCTGCCTATGAAATAACTTCTAATTTGTCTTCTTTTATCAGTTCTTAGTATTGTGTTCATAAATGGTTTTTATAGGGGAATCTCAGTCATATAGAACTTTGATCCTTATTATAGGGATGCCACAGTTTTTGTTCTTTTCTAATCCTATTCCTTTTTTAACACTCTTTCCATCTGTTTTTTTCGATAATTACATGGACCTAGGAAGCATGTCTGTCAGATTCATTTGAAAATTTGATACCTTCAATTGATCTGAAACTATATATTACACATTTCTTCTGTTATATAGTGTTTTTTTGGCATTGATAATCGTCATTCTGTCTTATTTGCAGTTTCTATATTTAATAAGATAAAATAGAAGTTTCATTAGCACAAGAAGCCAAAATGAACACATTGCAAAATGAATAGAAGAAACCAGAATTAAATTTCACGCAAATAGAAGTATAAATCTGAAACAATCAAAAGCATAGGCATAAAGACAAGGGAAATTTTGTTCAACAAACAATTTAGAGAAAGAGGGATGAAACTTTTACTTAAATCGTAACCTACCATCTGATTTCTACCCAGAAAATTGGAAAGTAGTTGGAAAATGTGTTCATACTTGATAGTGTCTTGTAATTTAGATAGTTCAAAATGTGAAGTGAAGTGAAGTGACATACACATGCAGCTTAACACAGTTCACACTAACTGACTTAAAGTCAGTTTTCCCTAACACAGTTTACCCTAACTGTTAATCAGTATTTAACACAGTTTACCCTATCTGACTTGAAGTCAATTTTCCCTAACACAGTTTACCCTAACACAGTTTACACTAACTGACTTAAAGTCAGTTTTCCCTAACAATTTACCCTAACTGTTAATCAGTATTTAACACTTTTAATGAATGGAACTACACCAGTTGTACAGCTAATGTATAGGAAACTATTGTACAGTTTACCCTAACTGTTATTTTTTATTTTTCGAGCGTAGCTACATGGATCGTAGTTGGATGCAAACTAGCAAGTTGAGTGACGAGTATGCGAAAGGGGTGGAAGAATTTCTAGAGTTTGCTCAAACAAAGCTTGAAGGTTGTGGTGGAATTTTTGACTGTCCTTGTGTTAATTGTGTGAACCGGATACCACAACTAGTTGCCACAATAAGAGATCATCTTCTAGTTGATGGGATTTGTCGTAGTTATACAACTTGGATATGGCACGGTGAAAAGTTAGATATCCCAAGTGTGTCCGGAAGAGATAATTTCCCAGATTCAAATATGGATGATCGAATGGAAGACATGATACGTGATATTGGGCCGGAGTCGTTTAAGCAAGCACATGCCTTTGATACTTTGTGCAAAGATAAAGAAGAGCCTTTGTATTTGGGATGTACAACATTCACACGGTTGGCTGCGGTGATAAAATTGTTCAATCTGAAGGCGACGAATGGGTGGACTGATAAGAGTTTCACTGAGTTGCTTGAGTTGTTGAAAGACATGCTTCCAAAAGGTAACACATTGCCATGTCGTACGTATGAAGCGAAGAAGATTTTGTGTCCGATGGGTGTGGAGTATAAAAAAATACATGCTTGCCCCAATGATTGCATATTGTATCGGAATGAGTTTGAGGAGCTGCATAAGTGTCCTACGTGTAATAGGTCACGTTACAAAGTAAAGACTGGTGAATCTAGTTGCGATGATGATAACTCAAAGATTTCTCCAGCAAAGGTTTTATGGTACCTTCCAATAATTCCTAGGTTCACACGCTTGTTTGCTAATGCAAAGGACGCAAAGAACATTAGATGGCATGCAGATGAGAGGAAATGTGACGGACAGCCTCGCCATCCGGCTGACTCTCTACAATGGAAGAAGGTTGATAGTTTGTTTTCGGATTTTGGCGCCGAGTCAAGAAATCTTAGGCTTGCGCTTGCTTCGGATGGGATGAACCCATACGGTAACTTAAGTACAAATCATAGCTCCTGGCCTGTTCTCCTTATAATTTACAACTTATCTCCTTGGTTGTGCATGAAGCGTAAGTATGTTATGTTATCCATGATGATTTCTGGCCCACGACAGCCAGGAAATGACATAGATGTTTACCTTAGTCCGTTGGTTGAAGACTTGAGAAAAATGTGGGATGAAGGCGTGAATGTGTTTGACGGGTATTCCAATGAAACTTTCAAGCTGCGTGCGATGTTATTTTGCACAATCAATGACTTCCCAGCATACGGGAACTTGTCTGGGTATAGTGTTAAGGGACATAAAGGTTGTCCTATTTGTACAGAAAACACGTGCTACCATCAACTAAAACATGGTAAGAAGACTGTATACCTTGGGCATCGGAGATATCTCAAACGTAATCACCCATACCGTAGGATGAAAAAAGCTTTTAATGGGTGCCAAGAGAATGAAACTCTCCCGAATGTCTTGACTGGAGAAGAAGTCTACCAAGTGGTTAAGAACATCAAAGTTGTATTTGGCAAAAATCAAAAGCAGCTCAATGTGAAAAGCAAGTGGAAGAAGAGGTCAGTGTTCTTTGATCTTCCGTATTGGTCTAGTCTTGATGTAAGGCACTGTCTTGATGTCATGCATGTCGAGAAAAACGTTTGTGATAGTGTTATCGGGACGCTTCTCAACATTAAAGGCCAGACAAAGGATGGTATAAATTCTCGTTTAGATTTGCTCGAAATGGGCATAAGAGAACAATTACATCCAAAGCCAAAAGGTGAACGTACATATTTGCCCCCAGCATGCTATACATTGTCAAAAAAAGAGAAAATAAGTTTGTGCGAGTGTCTACAAGGAATCAAAGTTCCACAAGGTTACTCTTCAAATTTTAAGAGGCTTGTGTCAATAAAAGATCTCAAATTAGTTGGCTTAAAGTCTCATGACTGTCACGTGTTGATGCAACAACTACTACCGGTGGCTATTCGTGGCATCTTGCCAAAATGTGTTCGACATGCCATAACTAGGTTGTGCTTATTCTTTAATGCTATATGTGTCAAAGTCATCGACCCTCAGAAATTGGATGAGTTGGAAAACGAGGCTGCTATTATCTTGTGTCAATTGGAGATGTATTTTCCTCCCTCATTTTTTGACATCATGGTTCATTTAATTGTTCACCTAGTACGAGAGATTAGACTCTGTGGCCCTATTTATTTAAGGTGGATGTATCCGGTTGAACGATACATGAAGATTTTGAAAGGTTATGTGAAGAATCAATATCGTCCTGAAGCATCTATTGTTGAAAGGTATGTCACGGAAGAAGCTATTGAGTTTTGTTCAGACTATTTGGCAGAAGCAAAACCTATAGGGCTTCCCAAGTCTCGTCATACAGGGAGGTGTCAAGGTAAGGGTACACGATGTCCAAGGGTCAAAAGTATGGGTAGAGCAGAAGTGTTGCAAGCACATTTGTACATATTGAATAACACCGACGAGGTATTACCTTATTTATCTACTCATAAAAAGATTGTCAAGAGTAAAAACCCTCAAATGAATGAAAAAGCGCTATTGAAAGAGCACAACAAGACATTCTTAATCTGGTTTAAAGAGAATATTATGAAGGATAATAGTGCTTCTGATACACTAAAGTGGCTAGCAAATGAACCAATGTTTAGTGTCATGTGTTGGTCTGGGTACGATATAAATAATTTCTCATTTTCTACAAAGGCACAAGATGATAAGAGCACTGTGCAAAATAGTGGGGTTATGGTCATGGCTTCTGCAATGCACTTCTCTAGTGCAAATGATAAAAACCCTGTTCTTGCATCAATTGCTTACTTTGGGGTTATTGAAGAGATTTGGGAGCTCAATTACTCTAAATTTAGAGTGCCTGTTTTTAAATGTAAGTGGGTTAACAGTAACAATGGTGTACAAACGGATGACTTAGGATTTACATTGGTGGACCTAGACAAGGTAAGTTATGGGGATGAGCCTTTCATCATGGCTGACCAAGCAAAACAAATTTTTTTTGTCGATGATCCTTCTAACAAAAAATGGTCAGTAGTCCTACAAGGAAGAATCATGAATGGTAATGGTGAAGACGGAGATTCATCCCTTGAAATTTCCGAGACTCCTTCTTTTACTACAGAAATGCCTATATTCATTGAGGACATAGATGTGGACGGTGTACGTGCGACTCGTGATGATCATAATGAAGGGATATGGGAAGATATTTTAATTTGACCCCTAAAAAGAATTTGCCATTATCAAGGCAAGCACGTGATTGAATAAGTTGCAGGTGATTGACTAAGAATTTGCCATTATTTTGACAGCACGTGATTGAATAATAATTTGCCATTAGTACTACTGTTTTAAGTTGGTTGTGTTATAGCAAATTAACACTTGTTTTAAATTGCAGAAGTTGAATAATATGTTGAATAAATTTGCAATATTGATGATGTTTGTTATACTGATGTTTTGCTATACTGATGATTTGTTATACTGATGATTGCTCGCATTTGTTTTTCTTAAATAGGTATCATGGCTGAATTATCTATCAACCCCCCAACAAAGAAGAAGACTAGACGTGCCACGACGTTACCGGATTTGACGTCTAGACGCTCGCCAGGTTATAGGTACCCGATTGAATTTGATGAACACCTAGAGCCTCTAGGTAAATTGGCAGCCAGATTTAAGAGTTATGTGTCTATGCTAGGACGACACAAGGCAAGCATATTATCAGAAACTTGGGAAAAAGTGGATGGCGTGGTCAAGGACTTGATTTGGCTGGATATCTTGGTATTAACTTTTCATTGCATATTTAGTGCTATACACCCAAATGATATATCGGAGTGATATTAACACTGCCTTTTTGTATATATACTTTTAGGAAACATTTGACATTCCCAATGATGAGAGGTTGAAGAACAAATGGATTGCTTATGCCGGTGAGCGTTGGACGCAATTTAAGTCATTACTCACTAGAAAATTTATCTTTAGCCCCAAAGAGGACCAGGATGACAGAACTCCATGTGAGATATACAGTTTCATATCAACTGAAACATGGGAGTTGTTCGTAAAGAGTCGCATGGAAGAACAGTTTCAGGTAATATGCTTGGTCTTTTTTAGTTTTTATTTTTGTCTTATTTTAATATGTCATGACTAATAACATTGGCAATTGTTTGTCGTCTGTCCTTCTGTTAATACAATTGTTTGGATGTGTTCGCTTCACCGCCCTCCAAACGAAACCCTGGTTGAAATAGTTGACAAGTAGGTTTTCTTTAATAATTTGTTCTCACAACTTTATGATTTAACATGCTTTAGACTTGTAACTTACTATTTGATGTTACCCTACAGAGCTCTGGATGGATATAATAGGATGAAGGGTTTAAGAAAAACAAAACCTCACTGGGTG
The DNA here is from genome assembly GCA_039519185.1 of Astragalus membranaceus. Lineage (NCBI taxonomy): Eukaryota > Viridiplantae > Streptophyta > Magnoliopsida > Fabales > Fabaceae > Astragalus > Astragalus membranaceus. The sequence continues at coordinate 160,643,678 of CM076850.1, forward strand.
ACACTTAAAGTAAGTATTTAATACATTAATTTTTATTTTCATTTTATACTAGTTACCGTAAATTATATTCAATTTTGATATTTGATATTCATTTATAGGGACCGAAACAAATTGATACTTATTCTTGTGGCCACTATGTGATGATAAATATGATGACCATTGTCTCCGCAACTATCACTAATAATTGGAAGAAGGTAATATAAATTTTCAACTTTTATAGGGTGATTATGTTAGAAGCTGTTAAGTAAACGTAATCAGTATTTCAGAAGCTGTATAGGGTGATTATGTTAGAAGCTGTTTGGTTATATTAGAAGCTGTTTGGTTGTGTTAGAAGCTGTTTGATTATGTTAGAAGCTGTATAGGGTGATTATGTTAGAAGCTGTTTGGTTATATTAGAAGCTGTTTGGTTGTGTTAGAAGCTGTTTGATTATGTTAGAAGCTGTATAGGGTGATTATGTTAGAAGCTGTTTGGTTATATTAGAAGATGTTTGGTTGTGTTAGAAGCTGTTTGATTATGTTAGAAGCTGTTTGGTTATATTAGAAGCTGTTTGGTTGTGTTAGAAGCTGTTTGGTTGTGTTAGAAGCTGTTTGATTATGTTAGAAGCTGTATAGGGTGATTATGTTAGAAGCTGTTTGGTTATATTAGAAGCTGTTTGGTTGTGTTAGAAGCTGTTTGATTATGTTAGAAGCTGTATAGGGTGATTATGTTAGAAGCTGTTTGGTTAAGTATTGAGATCAGTTATATTAGAAGCTGTATAGGGTAATTTAAATTGTTTTTGTAGATGTTTGATTGTGAGTTTTGCATGATGTTTGATTAGAAGCTGTATAGGGTAAGTATAGAGATCAGTTATATTAGAAGCTGTATATTAGAAGCTGTTTGATTGTTTTTGTAGATGTTTGATCAGTTATCCTACATTTTAATAGCTGTATGTTAGATCAGTTATCCTGCATTTTAATAGCTGTATTATCAAGTTATCCTGCATTTTTGTAGATGTTTGATCAGTTATCCTGCATTTTAATAGCTGTATGTTAGATCAGTTATCCTGCATTTATTATCCAATCTGCTTTATTATCTAATTTAAATTGTTTTTGTAGATGTTTAATTCGAGTTCTCCGTTCACGCATGACGACTTGACACACGTCAGAGAAGTTTGGGCAGAGTTTTTTATAAAGCTGTATGCAGAGCGTAAACCCACTTCAAAGGAAGAACGAAGAAAACAACTTAAGTGATTTTATGTAGAATGTAAGTGACTGTGAGACTAGAATGTATTTTTTTGTACTTAAACTGATGAATGACTGGCTGTAAATGTATTTTGTACTTAAACTGATGAATCTTGACTGATGAATGTAGAAACTGACCAATTATAGTTGAAATGTTTGTTTTGTTGGCCATATTCCAAGTTACAGATGATGAATGTTTGATTAATTAGAGTGATGAATTTAGTATAACCAGGGTGATGAATTATAGTTGAAATGTTCGTACCAGTTCAGACCCAATCCATTTAAACTGATGAATGTAAGTGGCTGCATGTAAATGTTTGATTAGAGTGATGAATTTAGTATAACCAGGGTGTAACAAAAATTTAAAAAAAAAAACTTTTAAGGTCAGGCGCAATAATGCTTGACCTTAAATCACACATACGAAGTCAAGCAATAATAAAAGCTTGACCTTAAATCAAACATACGAAGTCAAGCAAGTTTAAGCTTGACTTTAAATCATACTTACGAAGTCAGGCAAGAATTAATGCTTGACTTCGTAAGTATGATTTAAAGTCAAGCATTTATTCTTGCTTGACTTTGTAAGTATGATTTAAAGTCAAGCAATAATAAAAGCTTGACCTTAAATCATACATACGAAGTCAGGCAAGAATAAATGCTTGACTTTAAATCATACATACGAAGTCAGGCAAAAATAAATGCTTGACTTTAAATCATACATACGAAGTCAGGCAAAAATAAATGCTTGACTTTAAATCATACATACGAAATCAGGCAAAAATAAATGCTTGACTTTAAATCATACATACGAAGTCAGGCAAGAATAAATGCTTGACTTTAAAACATACTTACGAAGTCAGGCGCAATAAATGTTTGACTTTAAAACATACTTACGAAGTCAGGCGCAATTAATGTTTGACTTTAAAACATACTTACGAAGTCAGGCTATCGCTTGACTTTAAAACTCCAGACATACAAAGTCGACTTAATAAAAGTCAAGCGCCCGCCTGACTTTAAATCCCCTTTTCGCCTGACTTTAAATCCCTTTTTTGCACTAGTGTAGTGGGGTGACTCTTGTAGCTCAATCTATGCATACATAAAGTGCCAAAGACAGAAATCCCATTTACGCAAATATGTCATACTTTGGAGTCATTGAACACACATGGGAGTTGGATTACAATATTTTTCGTGAGCTTGTGTTCCAATGTAAGTGGGTTGACAATAATAATGGTGTACAAATGGATGAGCCGGGGTTCATGCGGGTGAATTTCAACAAGTTAGGGTATAAAGATGAGCCTTTTATTTTAGCGTCGCAAGCTCAACAAGTGTTTTATGTCACTGATCCAGTTGATATCAATTGGTTCATTGTTCTATTGACAAACAAAAAACTATTGGTTAATGACATTGAGGACATCACAACCAACCAATACTAGGGGAAAATACTTCTAAAGAGGATGTTATGTATATTTGAAAGGATCACAATGATGGAATTACCTTTCGCCGAAAACAAAGTACCAAGAAGCGAAGAGAAAATATCATACGAATAAGCAAATTGTAAATAAAATTGTATCGATGAAAAGGAAAAGGTAATCTAAACTTACATTTAGGCATTTTTTGCTTGTCTCTTCTTTATTCATCTTCATATTGTAAAAATTAACTTACTTTATCATCACTATAATTATTCTATTAATGATTGTCATAGATGTTAATTTATAGTCAAGCAAATTGATATTTAGTAGCAATGATATTTGTGTCACTGTATGTAATGGTTCATTTGTAGTTCAAAGTGAATGGTTATTTATTTTTTTGTTGGTCTTTTGCATAAATATAACAATAACACTGATTATGTTTTATTGCAGGTCAGATGACATCGCATAGCCATGATAGTGGGCGTGATAGTGCTCATGAGAGTGATCACGAGCCCCCAAAAATGGTCACTCGACGTGGAATGCCCGTTAAAAATAATATCATCAATCGGGCGAGTAAAAGACTTCCTAAACTTCCAGTAAGATACTTGCTAATTAACTAAATTTATTACTTAGTTTAAACTGTTTGTTATCTAATTTACATAAGTAATAATGCAGGTCCAATGGAATGTTAAAGGCCAACCATTTGGTCCAAATGGTAAACAGTTGACTAGCTTCATTGGTACTAAAAAGAGGCAAACGGTACCGATTACAATCAATAGATGGCATGATAAACGTAATCTCGCTTTAGCAAAACTTAAAGAGGAGCTATGGTGTTTGATCCAGGTATATAATTTTAGATCTATATAGTTATCTTCTTTTATATTGTAAGCATATATTTATAATCTTTTCATTGTTTGTGTGTAAGCAGAATTATTTTGATGTTGATGAGTCTCAGAAAGAATTCTGCCTTATGAAAGCTGGAAGGTTACATATGAAGTTCAGAACTACCCTAAAAAATAAATGGATGACAGATGATGAAGGGAACCTCATACACCATCCCCACCACTATATAGTAGGATTATAACACAGGAGGGTTGGAATGTCTTTATAACCAAACGCACCGAAGATGAGGACTTCTTGGTTTGTACAATTACCTTTTAACTTAACTATATTTGACAATTATCATGCATTAATGGATATTTATGTGTCTATATAGACATTATGCAATGAAAATCGAGAGAGAGCAAGGAGTCTTGATTACCCTTATAGATGCGGTGTTAAGGGTTATCAAGACATTGAAGAAAAAATGGTAGGCACAACATCCTTTATTTTAACTTTCACTTATTATAAATGAAACTTTTGATATATTTATTAATAATTGGTAAATTTTAACAGCTAGTGGAGGCCGGAAAAGATCCAACTCAAGAATCCATTGACCGACATGTTTTGTGGCTAGAAGCCCGAGTAAACAAAGATGGTGTGATTGACGATCCGAAAACGAAAGAGGTGTCTCAAAGAATTGTAAGTATGATAAAATTAAAATTGTTTTGTAATTTTGATGATAGTTATAATGTCTAATAATTTTTGTGAATCAGGAGTCCATATCACAATCAATAGAACAATGAGAGATAACTGATTGTGATGGTGAGAATGACATCCTTGGTCGTGCTTTAGAACTTGAAGAGTATTCGGGTCGTCTGAGGGGTTTGGGATTTGGTGTTACTCCGACCTCTTTATGGGGTCCAAAGAGGCATACAAAAACAAGATAGTAGAGAAAGACGGTTGGAACAAATGGTATTCAAACTAATGGATGAAGTTGTGGAATTAAAAGATAGAGTTGGACCAAGGACTGATCTGCCATCGCCTAAGCTGGATAGCTTCAGAGATAGTAGCACTATTGCATCCAATGAGGTATTAATCATTAGATCCTCTTTTTCTTGTACATATTACATCAATTTATACATATTCTAATGTTTTGTTTATCATTGATTTAGGGTAACAATAATGATTGTGAACTATATATATCAAACCCGCCTAAATTGGTCGCAAGGGGATTAATTTGTAACGAACTGGGCACCTTACTTGTCAATATACCCATACCCGAAAATCAGGTGAGGGTCAGAGTTGACGTTGCAATTGTGGGGGATGCAAAATTGC